>JAWDJE010000013.1:65000-812500 GCA_035047345.1 Bradypodion ventrale
AGGGTTGAGAACTCCCTGCCTCACAGGAACCCTGTTTAAGCACCATCTGGCCACCCACCACTGAAAGAGCCAAAAGAAAACAGGCTGAGAATGTCAACAATGGGCTCTCCCAATGCCACAAATGGTAACCCCACGCCCACCCCTCCCGGGGGATCAGACACTCCTTGGCCCTGGAGGCCAGAGATTCTCCCAGGGGGAAGGAAGCCAGGGCAGAAGAGCAGTAGCCGTTCTTCTCTTCAAAGCTGGCCATGGAGAAGGTTTCTCAACAGCCTTCGGGAGGCAAAGCAGCTTTTGAAAGGAGAGACTCCCCAGGCAATAGGCAAAGGTCACGTCTGTGGCCTGCAAAAGGGTCACCTCTTTCCATTTCTTATGGACTAACCATGGGGGGGGGATGTTTACAGGGGGCCAAACCTGGTGACCCAAGCAGAGGAACCCCCCTCCTCCCAGTGTGCAACACATCCATTTGCGTGTTACCTGAAGTGTGATTTTGTTTTTCACAAGCAACCCAATCTTGATGTCCATGAGATTGAGATCGTTCTCCAGCTGCTGATTGGAGCGGAGCAAAGTCACCACCTCCTCGCGCAGCTTCATCAGATCCAGCTCCTCTTGAAAGTCTTGGTCACTCTGGTCCAGCAAGTGGACAAACTTCCTGACCACAGCCATGGGAGGCTCATCTGCACTAACTGTGAAGTGGGGGGAGGGGGGAGAGGAGAGAGAGAAACCAAGACTAGTCAAAGAAATGGGGTGGGGGGGGGGAGGCTGATGGTGATGCTGATGCTGGAGAAGGAGGCCTTTGGCAACTGCAAGAGGGATCTTTTACTTTGAAAATGGATTTTCTGACTCTCCTCCATGCAGGGGACGATCCAAAACAGACCAGTCTTCTTAACCCAAGGACCATGTGAAAGGCCAAACTCTCAGGAAGGGGGTGTCTGACACTCGGGGGTGGGTTGGGAGGCAGAAGGGAAAGGAAACAGGGCCCAAGGCACACCATGAAGCTCCCCTGTCTCACTTCAGGGGCACCTGCCTTGCTTCCAAGGCTGAATCACAGAGGCTGAAGCACTGTAGACACACCACAGCAACCCGAGGAAGAGGAGGAGGAGGAGGAAGGAGGAGACCTCCATCTCCAGATATACCTTGGCAAACCTCTTGCCTGGAACATGGACAGCCCTTCTGCTGCCTGCCTGCCTGCCGGCCAGAGCAGTCAGTAAAGCCCTTTCTCGGCTACCACCACACAAAGTATACTGCAAACGCTACCAGCAGGGCCCACCCAAGCACCCCCTCCCTCCCTCCCTCCCTCCCAACACTCACTGAGGGTTCTGTAGTCATCGCGGGCTTTGTTGGCACGGATGAAGGCCTGGATTTTCACAATGTCGTTGATCTAGACAGAAGACGAGAGCACAAACACGTTTGCTGTGCAGGTCCACAAAAAGAGCCACTGCAACACAACAGGGGGTGGGTGGGTGGGTGGGTGGGGTGGGGGACAAAGGGTTTCCTCACGTGGTCCCGGAAGTACTGCAGCCGATCTCTGTAGCGCTTTTGGGCCTGATACATCCTGGTCATCGCTTGGATCTGTGGAAGGTAAAGGCAAAGCAGGTCAATCCCTATCTCCTCCCCACTCGTGCTAACCAAGAGAGGAAGTGACAGCTGGGCCTCCCCCCCCCACCCCCCAAAAAAATCATTATTAAAATCCAGAGAGTTATTATTATGTTTTTGCACTGGGTTTTGTAATTTAAAACAAAAAGGCTTTAGAACTCTGACACCATCCCATCTTGTAATGTGTTTTGGGGTGAGAGCCTGAGACGGCCACAGAGGAAAGGCGGGAGCCTATTTCCCACCCACCCACCCACCCCAACTCCCCTCTCAGTTTTCACATCTTTAGCAGAATCACAACAGGTGAACCAGTGGCCTTCCTCCTCCCTGCCTCCCGTTGCTACCAGAACAACATTGGGGGCCAGAAGACAGAAGGAAGAACTGCCCCCCACCCCCACCCCCACCCCCCAGACGTTTTGCCCTGGAGAAGGACATTACCTTGATGGCTTCATCCTTGTGTGCCTGCAGGTACTTCAGCCGATCCTGGTACTTCTTCCGCTGCCTGTAGCCACGCCAGTGAGACTGAAACGGGGGGAGAGAGGAGAAGTTGGAGGCTTCCTTTCCTGGCTCCGAGATCTAAGGCAGCCCACCACCCAACCCCAACCCCTTCCCCGCCTGATGCCCTTTGGGCCCCTCTTCTTCCCAAAGGGTTCCCTGCATTTGTGCAGCCCCAGGGGGAGGAGGAAAGAGGGTCGCGTCTCTCTCTTCCCAAAAGAGGCTGAAGCTGGAGCACGCAGAGCCAGAGGTGAAAAGCACCAGCCGCCCCTACCTGGATGCTGGAGATGGCCGGCAGCTGCTTCCTCAGGAAATGTACCCTGGCGCTGAACTCCTGGCGCACCAGGTAGCCACGGCAGCGAGCCTGCAGGCGGGTGATCAGGCCCTCATTGGCCAGCCAGAGCTGCTCCCGGTTGTAAGCGGCCGTGACGGCAGAGATGGCGCTCTAGCTCCCCATGGCCACAAAAGAAAAGCAGGCGCAACGTCAAGGCAGGGACGGAGGGAGGGAGGGGACACCCGACATGCCCCCCCCCCAAGCAGATCTCTAAGTCTAGCAGGATGTTGACCTTCCAGAGGGCAAGAAGCCACTTGGACGGCCAGGTCTTTGAGGGGGGGGGGGGGGTCACCCTTGGCCATCCTCTTTGCCCAACCCCAGATGTATGTGCTGTGGGGACACGGTGGAAAAGGATCCCTGGGGTAGCAGCAGGCATGGTCTGGGGAAATAGACCCACCCGTCTCCAGCTGGCCTGGCAGGGCAAACTGTGCCCTTGAACAATGCAGGGGCTTAGCATTATTAGCCTGGCCTCTTCCTTTGGCTGTATCTTTTTTTACACAGGCTTTGCAGTCATTTTATTTTATACATATTATAAACTAAGTATATGCAAAGCACCTCGAGCTTGCGCTATTCAAATTGTTCATTTTAGGGTAGCAGAATAACTGCTCTGATCCTTCTTTGAATCAGCTTAACAGAGGGACCAAGCAGCACACAGATTGACTGCATCCTCCCAAAAGGAACAGGAAGCTTGCCCAGGCCCCCATTCTGAGAGCTTTCACTCTACTTATTTGAACGGGCAATGTCTTGTCCTCGCATCTGCATGTGCATGTGTGTGCGTGTGTGCGCGCATGCATGTCAAGGTATGATGGCCCAGCTTCTCCACATACCTGGATGTCTTCCCGGGAGAGCTGCGTGTTGTTCTGGACGAATCCTGCCGGTTCCTCCCAGCCCCCTTCTTTGGTGTCCAGGTTGTGGTAGTAATGGTAGCCTCCTTTGACCCAGTGCTTCACCCACTGGCTGCCATTGTCCCCCCCTGGGAGGAAGAGGAAGAGAGAAAGGAGGGTCACCTGCAGTTGGAGCCCGGCAGCCTCCCTACTGAGCAGCAGAAAAGAGGCCAGTCTCAGCCACTACCTGGAGCCCTTGCTCAGCCCCAGGGAGGATATCAGGGGGGAGGTGGAGGAGGAGGAGGAGGAAGGAGAGGGCAAAGAAAGGAGGAGAGCAGAAGCTGCAGGAGGAGGAGCAGGAGCTGCCACCTGCCAGGGAACTGAAAACCATACTGATCTGTTGGGGAGGAGAGAAGTCTTTACCTCCTTCAAGGCAACAAGAAGCCCATCCCCCACCACCCTGCAGCTGCCCATACCCCCCCCCCCCCGCCTCCCCTCCAGGCAACAGAAGCTCCAAAAGGCCACGGAGCCAAGCAGGATATCCTTGACCAGAGAGAGATGTGGGTAGCAGGAGTTCCATGGGCTACTTGCAAATGCTCTCTCTCTCTCTCTCTCACACACACACACCTGGTCAAAATGCCCCCTTCCTGAGCACCCTACCCCATAATTTCTCAGAAACCCTACTTACAGGCTGCAGAGGGCACCTGAGCCCCATTTCTAGGACTTCCAGGGCTGACGACTCCCCTACAACACCTTAGAGCCACTGGGTGGCCAGAGTGGATTTCCCCAGTAAAATGCACTCTTGTTGCAAAGGGGCTTGTAGGGGTTGCAGGGCCTCCAGGGAGTCTCTGGAGGGAGGTCTGGCTCCCCCCCCCCTTTTCAAGTCCCCACCCACCTACCCAGTCTTTACCTGCAGAGAGTTTAGTATTCTTCACGCCTGCCAGTTCCAGCTGATACGTTTCTGCACATTCTGGTGTCACACCATACAGGCCAACGTCAGGCGAGCGCAGGAAGCCCAGGGTTTTCCCAACCTCTGCCTGGTCCACGGCTTTGTTAATGGCCAAAATCCCTAAGGAAACTGGGGGGGGGGGGGGGAAGGTGGGAGAGAGAGAGAGATATTGTGTGTGTGTGAGAGAGATTGTGCGTGTGATTGTGACGTGGGGAAGCCTCCCAGATCTCTTCTCAAGTATAAACTGTGGGTTCCTCTCAAGGCTCGTAGCTTCAAATGACTGGATCTTCCTGCCTGGGACTTCCCACTGCAAAGAGAAATGGCCCGGAGCTATAGAAAGAGACCCTCTTACACTTTTGAGCTTCTTCAGTGTCCTTGTTCGACAGATGAATGCCACCTTGGATTTCGTCCAACCAGAGAACGGCTGTTTCATCCCGAGTTTCCTGAAAAGAAAGCACAGATGGGCTTCATCCCTGAAAGACGGTCTCTACACACACACATTGTGTAGCTTCAGAGAAAGTGGGCTGAAGTTGCATTCCTATCCAAGGAAGGGCAGCGCCTGAACTCACCAGACGCAGACGCCGCTGCCAGAGCAGATTCTCCTTGGGGAAACTCAATGGCTTTGAGGGTCCATCTTTGACGGCCAGGTCTGCCCCACCCACACCCAGCAGGCAGTGGGAGAGGGGTGTGTGTGTGTGTGTGTGCGTGCGTGCCTGCCTGCCTGCCTGCTGTCAGTCTCAGCACAACCCAAGGAGAGAAAGAGTTCAGCTCTACCAGGATGGCCTCAGAACCCCAACTGACTACTTGTCACACACAGGCCAGAAGAGTCGTCCAAGATAACTCCAAGCCCAACAGGGTCCGAGTGCTTCAGACGATGCCTGCTTCCCAGACAAGCCAATGCACGAGGCCAGGAGCCCCTGCACCAACCCTTGGGCTGCTAGAGGTGTCTCAGATAAGCTAAGCAGGGCATGAGGTTTGGAAAGGCTTTAGCAGACCCAGGCCAAGAAGATCCATTGCTTCCTGTGCCTTCCTCTGCAGCTCTGACCCCCTGCTCAAGCCCTAGAGTCACAGCCAGGGTCTCCTCTTGCCTTCGGCTCAGGCGACAGACAGCAGTCTTTCCCTTTACCTGGGCTTTCTCTCTCTTTGTGCGGAGCAGGACATCTTGATAATGCTGGGCTACGTTGGGGGTCACGCCTTCTAGTTTGGCTGCCGGAATCTGCAGTGCTTGCAGCGTCTTTTGGGCATCTCCTTCATCCAACGCATCATTGATGAGCCCAATGGCCAGAATTCCTGGGAAAGACACAGGACGGAAAAGCCAGAGCTAGTTTTAGATACCCCAGGGAGAGACTGACGGGAAAGCCCTGCAAAGCCCTTCTTGCTCTGGAAGTCCCAGCCAGGCCTCGCCTGCTCCACCCTCCACATTCCCCTGGGTTACATGTCCAGACCGGCTCTCCTCTAGCAAGAACGAAAGATGACACAAATGTCTTTCCTTCTCCCTTCTTTTCTCCTCTCAACACCCCTGTCAGGTAGGGCAGGGTGAGAAGGGCAACCCTTGGCCAAGGCTCACCCAATGAGTTTTATAGCCGCGGCAGGATCTGAACCCAGGCCGTTATCATCCTGGCCAGTGGTGGGCATCAGCAGGTTCGCACCAGTACGCGCGTATCGGTAGTAAAAATGGCTGGCCCTGCCCACCTCCTCCTAGAAGAGGCTTCGGAGGGGGCTGGCTCCATTTCCCCCACCATCAAAGGCTTTTCCTGGGCTCCGTTTCACCCCAAAGCACATCCCCAGCTACTCCAGAGTGGTTGGGGAGGCACTTCGGGGTGAAACGGAGCCCAGGAAAAGCCGTGGGTGAAGGGGGAAATGACTTTGGAGGGGGCTCTTTGCTACAGAGCTATGAAAATAGAAGCCTCTTTTATTTTCATCACTCTATAGTGAACCTCTGAAGCCATTTCCCCCTTCGCCAAAGGCTTTTCCTGGGCTCCGTTTCACCCCAAAGCACATCCTCAGCTACTCCGGAGGCACTTTGGGGTGAAACGGAGCCCAGGAAAAGCCTTTGGCGAAGGGGGAAATGGTTTCAGAGGTTCGCTATAGAGTGATGAAAATAGAAGAGGCTTCTATTTTCATAGTTCTATAGCGAAAAGCAGTCACATGGCCAACAGGCCACACCTACCCAGTCACATGGCCACACCCACAGTGTGGTAGGAATTGTTTTTATGCCCACCACTGATCCTGGCCCAACACTAATCAGAAGAGGATGGCGATGCCTTTTGCCCAGAGCCTTTTCTGCCACAACCCAAGTCTCACGGGACTGCGTCAGGCGCGGCTCCATTCTCTCGCTGCTTAATGATTCAGCCTCCTCAGTGTCAAAAGGCAGGGAAAGAGGCTCCCTGCCTTTTGACAAACTCCCTCTTCCTCCTGGGGCAACACAGGAGGCAAAACTCAGGCCTCCCCATGGGTGGGGTGGGGTGGGGTGGGGGTGGGGACACATGACACACCCTGCTGCTGCCTGCAAGCTCTGCCTGCTGAAAGGGCCGGAGGGGAACGCAGAGCCCTCAGGATTCACTTTGGTTGAATTCACTCTATCGGCTGCTGGGCACCTGGGTCTGTGGGGATTTCCTCGCCTGCCAGTCGGTGCTTCCTAGGATCCATGTTGTCCAAGGCAAGAGGCAAAGCGGAAAGGCAGGCAGGCCTGGCCGGGGTGAGGTGGGGGATCCAGAGAGGAAGCCCATTGCCTAGAACAGGGGTGCCCAAACTATGGCCCTGGGGCCAGATCCGGCCCTTGACACCAAATCATCCAGGCCGCGAAGCCCTCGTACAGGCGCATTTTACCTCTGCTTCCTGGATGAATTGGTGTTGGGGCTGGATCCAGCCCCCAGGCTGTAGTGACCAGCCCCCTGAACCACGTGACTGTCCCACGGCCCAAAAAGTTTGGGCACCCCAGCCAGCCTAGATGATTAATCCTCCCTCTTCCCTCAGCTGCTGCTGCCCTTTGGCCTTCCTCTTACTCTCGTGTTCTTCCTGGACCATGAGGTTCACACGATCCACACAGGACTGGATGTCGTTCCAAGTAATGAACTCGGCCCCTTCGGTCTGACCCTGCATCTTCAGCTTCAGCAGCTCATCAATGTACCTGTGGCACACAAGTACACATGGCAAGAAGGGAAAGAAGTCAAGGAACCGCCAAGACACACACACACACACACAGTCAGGAAAAAGTGAGACGACCAAAAGAGCTGATCCAAAGGGAAGCGGTTATCCTGAGCATGAGGCGTCAGACCAGGACAGCCTTGTTCCCAAACTCTTTCCGTCCTCAGGCAAAGGACCCTCCCCGTGGGAAGTCGTCTTTCCCTGTCCTAGTCCAAGGGGGACCAGCCCACTCCCCAGGGCACAGGGTCTGCCACACAGGAAACGGAGCTCCATTCCACTTGCCCACGGCAGCCTCTTGGTGGGGAGAAGGGAGGGCCAGGACTCACCTCTGGGAGTTTTCATCCTCAATGTTGGTTAGGCCAGTGACGGGGCTGCTCAGCTGCTTCCAGATCATGCCAAGATCGCCAGAGTCCAGGGCTCGGTTGATGAGGGCCACGGAAGAGAGCATCTCCACGGCCACCGAGAGCTCCGGATGGGTGAGGTTGCCCTGGGTGGGAAAGCAAGAATGAACCCCCCCCCACTCCCTCCTGCATGGCGGAGGGGGAGGAGGAGGAGCAAGAGAGGGTCGCAGGGCTTCCACGTTGGGTGAGATCCATGCTGAGCCCCAAAGCCTTGCTTGCACTGGCCCTGGCAGCCTGGATCAGCCCCCCCCCCCTTGAAAGCCTCCTCTCTGCCCGCCATGGGGGTCTCTTCTCTCACTCACCTCCGGGCTCTGTTGCTGGAGGGTGGCCAGCTCCCTCTGGTAGAGCTCCGCAGCAAAGGGGTATACGGGGGGCAGCTGGGCCTCCGGGTTCATCAGCTCCACCACCGTCTTCTCTGCCAGGCCTCCACGGATGGCTACATTGATTCTGCCCACGGCGGCCAGTCCTGGGGGCACAAAGGGCAGGGAATTGGAGGAGGGCTCAGAGAAAGTTTCCCTGCCACTGGAAAGACACTGGGCCCTTGGGAGGAAGAGGAGGGGGCACCTCCACCATTGGCCAAGGGAGGGTTCCATTCCCCAGCCCCCCGTGGCTGACTGGACCCATTGGCTTCCTATAAAGGGGGTGGGGGTAGAGAAACCCCAGAGGAAGGCTTACGTTGCTTGTACTGCTGGGCGGCCTCATTGGCCACGTCCACCATGGCCTGCAGCTCCTCCTTCTGAAAGGGTCCTTCTCTGCCCGCCTGGGGAGGGAGGAGGGGAAAACAGAGTCCCACTTGGGTGTCTGTCCATCAGGGCCAGAGCACGGAGAGGCCAAGGGGGATGCCAGCCCAGCATGGACACAACACCCCACCCCCACCCCCTCTGCCCTACCTCCTGCCTCTGTTGCCTCTCTCTCTGCAGTTGCTTGAAATACCAGTCGCTGTGTTCGCGCTGCAGCCCCCGAAGGCCCAGGGCGGCCGAGGCCAAGGCCTGGTAGAGTGCAGCAGCATCTCCTTGGTCCAGAGCCAGGTCCACCTTGGACAGAGCGGAACATGCTGGAAGGGAAGCAGAGAAGCAGCAGCGGATCGGCTGAGGAGCGCTTGCCAAGGGAGGGAGGGAGGAAACTGCCAGAACTCAGGAAGGAAGGAAGGAAGGAAGGAAGGAAGGAGGGCTGCATGCTAGAGGGTGCTTGCTGGGCAGGACGGGTGGGATCCCTGGGCACAGATGCCAACCAAAGCCTGCCCAACCTGACTTTGCTGTCCATTCCCACCTGCAGCCAGGAAGGGAAATCACATGTAGAGCAGGGGAAGGTGGGGTTCAAACCGTCTTCACAAGCCAACTCAGCTGCCGCCTGGGACAGGCAAGGGGGTGGGGGCCTCTGGCTGCCGACTCAACTCACTGTTCACTTTGTTGACGTTGCCCTGGATCTCCGCTTGAGTCAAGAGCTCTTCATAGACGTCCCGTTCCCTTTCCAGGCCCTCTGAGGCAATCTGGAATTATGGGAGAGCATCACTCGGGGCCTCCTCTTGTGAGAAACCTAAACATTCCCACCACTGACTAGGTCTTCTTTGCTACACACTGTGGGGCAGACGCTGCATGCAAATCATGGTGAAATCATGGATTGGATTTCTCTGCTTCTACATGGAGCACCATTTTACTTGGTTCCCATTCTGAATGGGGGAAAAGAAAGTGCTATAAATGTCACAGAGGCCATCTTTTCATTGGGTCCTTACTTCTGTTTATGGTATTTAAGACACACGCACACCAAGTAGCTATAACAGCAGATTGCAATATTGCAAGGCCAGTTCTCCCATCACACTCACACTCACACTCACACACACACACACACAGAGAGAGAGAGAGCATAGAAAACACCCATCTGCCCTGAATGACTTAGGAAGCCCCTTTTCATCCCACTCTTCAGTCCCAGAAGAAGGGAGCTAGGAGATAATGCCAGCTGCAGCCTGGCATGACCTTCTCTCTCTCTTTCTCTCCCTGGCCTGGGCCTAGTGGCTTTTCCTGGGAGGAGCAGAAGGAAGGAGCCCCTACCCTGTTCTGGGCATTTGCCGTCTTCTCCCGCTTGGCCTGGTACAGAGTGCCCTGGTAGACTGGGGCCAGGGTCTCCTCCAGGTTGACCAGCATGGCGTTGGGGTTCCTCAGGGCCACCAAAGTCTCCGCAGGAACCTGGCGCTCGATGGCATCATTGATGGCGATGACAGCTGCGTGCACTGTAAGGAAGAGGAGCACACAGGGACCGTCAAAATGCCAGCCTGGCCCTGGAGGCCCCCAACTGGCTGTGCCAGGCACAGAAGGGCTACCCTACTGGCACAGGTCACCCGCAATACCCTTGGGAGGTGGCAAGAGGTGCCGGAAACACCCCCCCCACACACACACACACACACACCCAGGTGCCAAGGAGAGCTTTGCTGCTTGGCTGAAAACCTCTGTGACTTTTAACATTCTCTTTTTCACTTTATCCAGCTAAAGAAACAACCCTAAGCCAGAGAGGGATATAAACTCCCCTTCCCTCAGGTGGTGTCGTTTGGATGTTCTTAAGATGCTCTCGGACAACATTGCTCCTGGACCAAGGAAAGGAGAGCGGAGAGGTGGAAAAGTCACAGGGACAGATATGGCTTTCTTTTACACATAAAAATTGTACAAGAACAGGTGGCTTACCTGTAACTGCAATTCTTCTTTGTGGCACCTGTGAATGCATACAAATGGGTTAACTTCACATATGTGAAGTTAACCCATTCGTATGCATTATTCACAGGTGACCATAAAAAAGAACTGCATTTCTAATCCTCAAATAATGTTTTTTTTAAAAAAAGTCTCTCCTAGCATTATATTTATTGATATCTTCATTAATGGTGGATGTTAAATACTCCTGTATCTTGCCATGACCCCCCCTCCCCTTTAAAGGCAAAGCTTGGGGGATGGGATTAAACAAACCCTGGCTATGCAAATGTAACCCAAGGAAAGAAGAGCCCCAGCCAGGGGACACCTACATGCTGCTTCATCCACAGAGAGTTCATTGGCCAGGATCCCACCAATTTTCCCGAAGGCTGGCATTTGAATCCCGTATTTCTCCAGCTCGAGCCTCATGTTGCTGATTTCTTCCTCTGGAAAAGCACAAGGAATCTTATTAGATTCTCCCGCCTGGCAGATGTTCTAACTGGTGAGTATTTTAGAGCAACCCCACCATGCAATGGGTTGTAAATGTAATTGATGTCTATAACCAGCTAATCAGGAGACTCTCTCTCGTTTTCCTGCTTCTAGGGTATTAAGTTGCTTGCTGTTTGGGCTTAGTTCATTCAGTTCAGTGTGTTTTGTCGTCGTGTTATTATTTCTGCTGTTCTCTCTCTCCTATTCAATTGCCAATTTTGCCTTACAAGCAAAGTATGTTTGTTTAAATTAAAAACTATTGCAAAGAACTCTATATCAACCAAAGCAACTGTTTACCAATCCATCTAAAGCAAAGCAACTATAAGTAAAGAACTATTTTCTTATACAGTACTTCAAAAGAGTTTAATTTCCTGGGCTAGAGTGGGAGTGTAATAGTTGGAGAACTTGCAAACTAAAAAAATAAGCCAAATTATTTGTAAAGGTGTCCCAACTGTAAAGGTGCTCCACCTACTGCTATGTATAAAAATCTTAAGACTAAAACTTAACTCTGCTCTCAACACACAGAGGAAGCCCCTTCGGCTCCAGCGACAGGCCTTTAGAGGAGGGGTCTGCTCTCCAAAGGACTGGGCATCCACTGAGATAGAAAGGAAACACATGGGAAGGCCCTGGTTCTGCTAAAACCGGGATTAGTTTTAAGCTGGGAGTTGTTCTTTGGCAAGAAACAAAAGCAAAAGTTTCAGTTTGCCCTGGTTTTTATGCACTGTCATCCCATCCCATCTCTGGGCAGCAAGACGGTGGCCCCAACCCCCGCCCCCTCACCTGTGAAATCCACTTTGCCATACAGGTCCTGAATCTGTGGGGCCAACCCCAACTTGAAAAGGTAGAGACTGAAGGGGAAGAAAAGGAAACCGTCACCACACACACAGTCATTTTTTTAAAAAAAATACAACTGACTCTGAAATATCTCCAAGTCCACCTGGGAAGGGATACACGCAAACCCTTCCAAAAGAGTCCCTACCCCCACCCTCCGCCAGTGTTACCTGAGTGCATGGATGCAGTAGATGCAGCGTGGCATGTTTTTGCGGTCATAGATGTCTGTGGTTTCCGGATAAAAAATCTGCAGGCAGAAGAAAGAAGTCCTGCTGAAACCCACTGCCTTGAGCAACCCCCCTCCCCATTCAGACTGACTCCCACCCCCTCTCCACTAGCAATTGCAATGGAAATACAAAGACTCAAAGACTGACCCTTGAGCATCGGATCCAGACACCCTGCAGAAACACAGCCAAGAAGAGCCCAACGGGTGGGTGGGTGGGTGGGTGGGTGCTGAGCCCCCAAACCCAACAAGCCTCCCTTGTGAAGAGGGTAAAACCAGTGTGTTCCCAGCCTTGGGTGGTTTTTGGACTTCCATTCCCAGAAGCCTCGGTCAGTCCATTGGCCGATCAGTGCTTCTGGGGATTGAAGTCCAAGGAACAAAGTTTGGGAAACACTGCTCTATGCAAATAAAGGGGGAGAGTCTCCCTGCTGTGAGGTGAGAAGACATTCATCCTGTTGGATGGCCCACTCCCCCACTAAGAACTGGCCTGAGATCCATCCTCATTTGGAAAACAGGGAGGAAGAGCCTGTTTCACTGGAGAGCATGTATGTGTGTGCATGGTGTAAGACACTTTGGCTTACTTATTTCACTCATTGGACACACACCTATTGGATACAGCACTTGGAGGAGGAGGAGAAGGAGGAGGAGGAGGAGGAGGAGGAAGAGGAAGAGGAGGATACACTTACAGGTCTGTTTAAGAAAGGAAGTTGCAAAAACATATTTTAAGTTACAATTTAATCAAAACAAGAAACACAAGAAACATTTGGCACTGATTCAGCAAATAACACAGTAGCAGGAGACACAAATTGAAATTCAGTTATGAGCTCAGCCTGATTCAAAAAATGTATTCTGACATTTTCCACAATTTTGTACCAATTGCCATCTCTGGGCCGGCTTCCAAGGCAGCCCCATATAAAATGCATTTAAAGCAAGGCAGTAAATCTTCCACTCCTTCATTACCCAACCCTAGGTGGAAGCACTCCATTGATTCAGGGTCAAATGTTGGTGGCATTCCTTCTGAGGTCCCAAGTGGACCCCTCCTCCTCCTCCGTTGGCCATGAAGTTTTGGGAGGGGCCGCACCTTCTCTATGGACAGGTACAACTGAACTGAAAGCAACTCAGAAGGAGGTTGGCCAAGTGCCCGTTCTGGGTCCCAGCGGAGCCTGTTCTTTTGGGTTCCAGCCCAAAATGGTCTCCGCTGCACCTCACATCCTTCTCACTTAATCCATCATGCAAGAATGGAGCTGGGGAGGGGCCCGGGTGTGTGTGTCTGTAATGCCAGCCAGGTTGGAAGGACCAACAGAGGCAGATATGGAGCAATAGTAACAAACCCTGGGAGTTAATCCTCTCCCTGAATTCACCTAGAAAGGCTCCCTTCCACCAGCTACTTTTAATCCCACCTTGTTTCTCCCAAAGCAAGCTTACCATCCTGGCAGCTCCAAGGTGCCTGGAAATGACTTGGGGCTCAGGAAATCTCCTCTAGGCATTATAGCAATCGCCTTTCCCTGAACCCCCCTTTCCTTGCACCTCCCCCTTTTGCCCAGCTTCTCCTTCCACACTCAGTGGATTCACCAGCAAATGACGGACTCCCTCCAAGCCAACAGACTGAGACCATGACATGGTGAAGAGCCCTGGCAGAGCCAAGCACTCCATCTGCTCCTTCCCTTGCCCTCTAGCCTGTGGCCAACACATAACGCTCATTCACAGCCATGAAAGCCCACCGAGTCCTCTCAGCAATCCCGTATTATTCCTGAGGAACCATCAGGGGCCAAAGGATCTCGGCCAATGGAGGAGGGAAGGATGCAGCCAAGCCTTTGGAGTCTCACAGCCCTGAAGAAGAACCAGGATTTTCACGGTGCTTCTGGTGGCTGGACTAGATCCCAGGCATAGGAATAGAGAAGCCTCTGCTCTCTGGGCAGGCAGGCAGGTAGGGCCTCTCCGCCCTCCCACCCCTCTCTCCCCTAACAGCAAAGGTTCCTACCTTGGGGAGCCCAATTTCTGCCATGGCATTCAGCCACTGGATCACGTTGTCTGTATGCCGGAAATGGAGGCCGGTGGCCTGGAACACACGAAGAGAATTGGGAATGTGAAGCAGTGGCACCAAGGACAGGTGGGCACATTTGTCTAAGAACCAGAGGCTAAAGAGAGGGTGACGGCTTTGCCAACCTATGCTTGGGTTGGCAAAGCTGTCCCAAGGGTGGCCATGCTCAAATGGGCCCTTCCGCTGGCATTCTGCAGCATCCTTGGGAGGAGAAATTTCCTACTGGGGGGTGGGTGGGAGGGGGTTTCCTTGTCACAGACGCTTCCCTGTTGCCCAAACTAACTTCCACCCAAACAAAGACACTGGGGGCCCCTTCCAGCTTAAAAGATGCATTTCTTCAGTGTATCCACTTTCTTGGGTTGCAACCTCTGTTACGTCAGAGGAACTGGAATGTCAGTCACCAAAACTCCCATGGAAACAAATGTAAGTCTCCATGATGCCATGATTGTCTCCTTTCTGTTTTCGCTCTCCCTGTTATGCAAGCTAAAACTAAATTAACACCACAATCTCTTGGAAATTTATCATAATTTAATGAAAGCTACTCTACATGGTCCAATAATGCCAGCAACCCATTCTGTTGGAGAGCAAACGTTCTGTTTTTTAAAATAAAGTTTTAAATTAATGACTGGAGTGGACAACTGGAGCCACCTCCCCTGTATACTGGCTAATGTTTTGCTGCCCCTCTCTGTTACCAGCTATGAGTAAAAGCGGCTACACTCGTGAGAAAAGCTCTTGGCCCTTTTCCCCCACGCAGAAGGTGGTCCCCTCTTCTCACCCCCCCCTCCTTGGGGCAAATGCTTCTCTTCTCCCCTGCTTCTGACTCTCCCGTGGGGTTCAAGGGCCCTTTTTCCACCTGGGCTTTCTCTCTCTCTCACACACACACCCCTTTCCCCCTTTCACAGCTTCCTTCTTCTTACCTGCCTCCCCATCTAACCTAGTACTCGCTTTCTGTTCACTCTGTTTTCTCTCTTAAGTTCCTGAAGTGTTTTGGGATTTTCTCTATCAAGGGAAAGCATAATTTACCTTGTATCTGGTTTGCTCTCGATCATAGATTTTCTTGAGCGACACCACTTTGGGGGAGAAAAAGTTTCCAAGCTTGGCCAAGTAAACCCCATTCCTCAGCCCTTCCTCCAGCTCCGTCGTGGGGGGCAGGTCTTCGTTAAGGCAGGCCTCCATCCACCTGGAAAGACAGAGGACGGACGTGAGCAGTGGTGGAGGAACCTGTTGAGCCTGGAGAAATGGAGACTGAGAGGGGAGAGGATTGTGATGATGATGATGATGATAGCACTCTTCCAAATACATGAAAGGTAATCATAAAGTGGAAGGGAAGAAGGATCTGTCCTCCATCACCCCAGAGTGCAGGATGATGTGTAATAATAATGGGCTCAAACTACAGGAAGCCAGAGATAGTTAGAGCAGTACAACAATGGAAATGATTCCACCGGGAAGTGGTCAGCCTTCCAACGGCAGAGCGGCATATTCAGGAGAGAACTGGAAAGCAACCCTCTTGTCAGATCTGCTTTGACTACGATCCCTGCCTTGAGCAGGAATGGGTTGGACTACTATTACGGCTAGCACTACTACTACAGCTTCCTATGAAGAACTTCAATCCTCCTCTGGTCTGCTGCTGTGAGTTGCTCTTCCTTCGCCAGTCCTAGGCAGGACATAGGAAGCCAAACGGGCAGACCCCCACCACCAGCAACAGGGCTCTTCCTGCTCTTCAATGGGCAACAACAACTATCCCCAGATGGCAGGAGACAAAGAAACCCTCTGGAGGAAACCCCATATGGCACCAACTCCAGAAACCATAGGAGCAGCCGGAGGGGGGGGGGGGGGGGGAAGAGACGATGCCAAGAGATTTGGAGGCTGAGGAGAAGCTGGCACAGCTGGACTCCAGGGCAGCAAGCGCCCATCCTGAAAAACTCAGGCAGATTCCTCCACCCCACCCCACCCCACCATCCCCATTGCTCCCAGTGGGCTTTTCCAGGCAGCTCTGGTCAGGCAGGCCCAATGGCCTCCCCCCTCTGCCCCAGGAACCAAAGGGCCAAGCCTCACCTTGAGAGTCCTTGAGAAGAGCATTTCAGGGCCTCCTTGCAGAACTTGGCCGGATCTTCTAGCTCTGGTTGGCAAGTCAGGCACTGCCTCCTTCCTTCCTCCATGGCTCCCATTGCCCTTGGCTTTGACCTTGGGCAGCAGGCCATGTGGGGGCACGTGGGCCGGGATTGGCATGAGGCAGGAGGGCCTCTTCTTGGGCTGGGTTTCTCCCCCCCCCCCTTTTTTTTTTAAAGGTGCAGGTAGACCCACAAAGGCCTCCAGCGTCTGCCCTGGTCCTGCCTTGACTCTCCTGGCAAATACATCATCTGGCAGATGAGAAATCCACTTTCCTGCCCTGGCATATGCTTTGCCCTCGCTGCCCTTCTTGGGTCACTCAGCAGCAGCAGAAGAGAGAGAGAGAGAGAGAGATAACCCCCACCCCGACACAGGCAAGCTAAAGGGTGGCAGCGGCTTCTTCTTCTTCTTCTTCGGAAAAGGCAGAAGCCACAACAGGGCAGCCACAAGCGGAGGATCCAGGCGCTCCTCCCATTCCCAGTTCAATGCTAAAGGAGTGCTCAGCATCAGATCCCTGGGGCCACAGATGCTCCCCTGCGAAAAAGCCCAGCCATCAGGCAGGCCATCCAGATGCTGGTGTGTGTGTGTGTGTGTGTGTGTGTGTGTGCGCGCGCGCATGTGTGTGCGTGCGTGCGTGTGTCTTTCCAAGTCTTAAGCAGCAATGCTTCTCAGGCACTCTGGCCAAAAGAGGGAAGAAAGGTCCACCCCCACCCCCGCCCCCTCTTGCAGGGAAGTTTCCACTGACGGACTGACTGGGCACGTTATTTGGCCAAATTGAAAAGATGACCTCAGCTACATCCACACCCAGAGGCTGTGGGCCATTTCCCCTCCACAGCTAGATAGAGCCAGGATAGGGAAACACAGAGGCCCAGGCTAAGAGGGCAGCAGTCTTGGGTCCTCACAGGACAGAACCACAAAAGTGTGTGTGGGGTTTGGGGGGCCACTATGAAGAAGTCGGGTTTCTGCATTGAGAAGAGGGTTGCACTCAATGGCCTCCAAGGCCCCTTCCTACTCAGTCCTATACCTGCCCAAGGAAATGGAAGGAGGAGAGAGAGAGAGAGGCCACCTACCTGTCTGGAGCCCCGCTTCCCTCCCCCTTCCTTGTGATATCCCTATTAAGCAACTCTGGGACACCCCCTCCCCTCAAGGGGCTCCAAGGGTCCCACCCATGTCCCTTATGCAAGAAGCCATAAGAGTAAATGGCAACCACTGGCACTTGGCCCATTGCCCAAGAGCAGAGCTCAAACGTCACCGTTTCCTGCGACTCCACCCCACTTCGGTCTCAAACTGGCAAACTGCGTCTGCCCACACAGACCAACCCTGGGGCCCAAAAGAGTGGGCAGTGGGCCAGAGGCAAGCAAGTGGTCAGCTGCCGCCACCACCCTGGCCAAAGAGAGGTCCCCCTTTCTGCAAAGCTTTCCAGGGGGGCTGGCTGGCCCTTTGCCCTTCTTGGCCTAGCTGCCCTTCTACCAGTGCCCAAAACGCCCAAAAAGCAAAAGAACTGCAAAAAGGACGAGGAGGAGGAGGAGGAGGAAGAGGAGGGAGAGGGAGGAAAGGGCCTGAGAAAAGGAGGGGAACCGGCAGAACCTGTTTGGCTTCCTCCTCCTCCTCCTCCCCACCGCAAAGACTTCATTCCAACTCAGAGACAAGGAGGAAAGAGAGAGAGAAATCTGGCAGGGCTTCCTGGGAAAAGAAGCCAAAATCACCCACCCGCTGCACCGTGTGAGGTCTTTCCTCCTTTCCTGACAACGAAGCCTTGATTCCCCCCCCCCGCCCCCAAAACGCTCACCTTCAAATACAGGAGTGAGCCTTTAAGAAGGGGCCAAAACTGTTTGGTGTTCTTTTCTATTGTTGACTCCCACAGACTAATAGGGTGACGGTTTCAAAAAACCTTTCCTGAGCAAGAGTTCCCAAAGTGCCTTTGCTCTTCTTCTTCTTCTTCTTCTTCTTCTTCTTTGTCTCCTTCTTCTGCTGGGGAGGGTCTGGGGGGGGGGGGGAAGAGAGACCCACTCACCCCTCTCTTGTGTCCCTCTTGGCTAATCGGGCCTTATTGCAGGCCACAGCCCAAAGAGAGGAGACACCTGCTGCAACCAGTTGCAGGACTCGGTCGAGGGGAAGAATGATGATGATTCCCAACGGACAAGATGGCACCCTAGGCAATTTCCCACTAGAGACCCAGAGGGCAGAAGGTCGTGGTGCTGGGCTGGACAACCATCACGCCAGGCACCACACCAAAGTCCCATGGCCACTGCATCCCACAGGTCAGCACATCATGCCCAGCCAGCACAGGAACACCTCCCCCCCCATGAAGAGGTGGAGGTGGGGGGCCATGGGGCTCAGCAGGTAAAGCCCCCCCCCCCGCTTCTCTTCCTGTCTCCTCTCACATGAGGCAATATTGTGTTTACTGTTAACCTGTGTTGCTACTGTGTAAATTCCTGTTTCCAAAGCAAAAGTCAAATTTACTAAACAAAAGTATCTTCCTTTCCCCCTTTAGGTTTCCTGCAAGGGCAAGGGCACATCAGCACCAGCCTGGCCCATTGGCAGCACAATTTCAGCCTCCGTGGAAATTGCTCCTGTTCAGCCCCGTGGAAATTGCTCCGTGGAAATGTGGTTGTATTTAAGAACAACAACAACAACAACAACAACAAAAGGTCCCCCCCCCCCCGCCCGCCCGCCCCTTGAAAGAGAGGCCAAGACAGCCCATTGCACCAGAGGAGGGACTGGGTGAGCTCACAAACCCTGATTCCCCACCACCCCAGGGGAGGAGGAAGTCTGGTTGAGGAGAAAGAGGCCGGAGACTCCCTTGGCTCCCAATGGAACAGCCCCCTCTCCCTCCCCTCCCCCCCCCCCACGCCACCAAAGCGTTAGCTCTGCCGTCACACCACCCTGGAAAAGCAGACCGAGTTTCCTGACAGGAGCCAAGAAGAACCAGTGAGAGGGGGAATTTTCCACGGGGTTGCCTGGGCTTGCTCTCGATGGAGGAGGATGCTGGCAGCGGCACCTGAACTGCACACCTGGCGCGCCTCCACCCGAGACCTGCAGGCCTGGGCGCATCATCTCCTTCCCCTTTCAGCTGCAGAAAGAGAGCCAAGCGCAGCTGGAGGGTTGCCCCACCTCCCCTCTCCCCCCAAAGCACCATGTGTGTGTCCAGGGGCTTCTTCCAGTGCTGGCCAAAACAGCTGGTCTTCCTCCTCCTCCTCCCTCTATGTGGCTAAGGGTCTCCTCTGAGACCCAGAGCTGCCAGGGGGTCCGGGGGTCTTCTGCCCTCTCTCAGGGGCTCCTTGGCAAGGAAGAGAAGAAGCTGCCCAGTCCCTTCCCAGGCTCTGCTGCTCCAGGAAGGCTGGGCAGAGCCCCACACGAATGGGCTGTTTCAGCCACTGCCCATCAATGGCCCTTTGTGGGAGAGGAGCAGTAACCCAGGGCCTCTGGCCGGCCAGTCCACCCGCCAAAGGAAAGGAGGGAGGGAGGGAGGGGGGAGCCCGCCTTCCTCCTGGCCAGCCTCTGCTTGCTTGCGCAAAGGACATGCTTCTGTACCTTTGCTCTGCAGTAAGGTGCCTTGGGCCATTTCCAAAAAGGCAGGAAGCAGCGCTGCCACCTGACAGCCCTCCTTTGGCCAACGGCGGGGGGGGGGGGGGGGGAAGGATTTCTCTCTCTCTCACACACACACAATCATTCCTCCTCTGAATTTTGGGGAGCCTTCTGCCCTTTTAAAAAACAATGATCAATGTCCCACCTGACCAGATTGGTTGGCTCCGGCTCCTTTGGCTAATGCGGGGGTGCACAGGTGGCCTTTCTGGTGGCCTTTAAGCATCTAGATGAACAAGGAAAGGGTGCTACAAAACGAAGCATCGTGGGGGGGGGGGGATGGGACCTCCCTCCTCCTGTCTCTGAGGACGGAGTGAATACCAGCCACCAGTGGGGCAAGAGCATCCCTGCATCTCAACCCAGGCGGAAAGCAGGGCACTCAGATGCTAACCCTAACCCCTCCCTCCCTCCCTCCCAGCATCTGTTGCTCAGTTGCCTTTGCTCTGCTTGCTCTTAACAGGGCAGCGGCAGCGAGTGGCAAAATGTCCTCAGCCCAAGTCGACAGAGAAGCGGAACCAGCCATTCCAAAAGAGCCTGGATGACCAGAAGGCATGGCATTTCCACATTCTGCAAAAAGCCTGGGTGTAACAAGCTGCCAGTGGAAGATTTCACAACTGCAACAAATTCAGACCTTTGATAAGCAGAACAACCACAGCACGGAAACATCGACCTCCCCAACATTTGAAAAGAAAGAGGTGCCACAAATAACACTAACACAGTCCAAAATGCTACCCCCTGTTCTGTCCTCTCAGTCCAGAACCTGTACAGTATAAGAGTCAGTCACTGGCCTAAGACTGAAGTGGAAAACAGCCCCTGCCCCATTTGCCTGGAGGAGGGGGGCACACAGGAAGACACCCCACCACCACCACCTCCAGTGCAGAAGGAGATGAAGGGAAAGACCCAGCTTCCTTGCCAACAGCTCTGCCGCTCACAGTCCCAAAATAATCTTCGGGATATTTTGGGAAACTGAATGTTCCCAAAAATAAAACCACAAATTCATGTCTATTTCCTTTTATGCATTACATGGGCATACGATGCCTTTTTCTACCTACTCACTTCTCCCCAAAAATATACCCACACTAAGCATCTTAAGAAGGCCCCGTGGATCCAAGATGCCAAATTAAATCTCACTGGAACAGTAAAAGAGGAAGTTTTGAGTTTGTTGTTGAACCATCACAAGGGGTAGAAAACAGGTGTTTGTTTCAAAATAGGTGTGCTTCACCCACATAGTTCAGACACAGAACACGCCCTTTGCGTGGATCAAACACAAGCAATCCAACACATTTCTATTATTTAAAATGTCCGTTCTATTAATCTTCCAGAAAATACAATATGGACGGGAAATGAAAAAACCAAGACAGAAAGATGAGCTGCTAGAAGACAAACAATTCACAAACAACTTTATGGTATCAATGAAGTGACTAAAAAGCAACTTTTCAGCTATTGGGTTGTTCAGAACAAACTGTTCTTTGTGATGCACTGAAATGCCCGATAGGATTGCCAGCAGCAGTTCCTTCCACAAAACGCAAACCACGTCGCCTTCAATGCAACATCTTGCAAGCTCATCACCTGCACTTTGACACCAAGTAACGGAAGCCGCATGGTAGAACCCGACAACTGGGAGGAAGCTAAGCAAGTGCCGATGGCATGGACCAAAACTTTCTAATCAACAATCTTTTCATGGCTCTAAAGCAATTTCCACAGAATCAACACAACTTCTCTACTTCTCAGAGAACCATTCGCAGAAGGGAATGACTGAGAACAAAACAGCAGTTTATTCTAATTGAACAAGTCCTTATGTCTAAAACCTCTAGAGAGTAACCAAGGACGGAGAAGCTGGGCCAAAGCCGGCTCACGTCCTAGAAGCTCATCTTTACAAAGTGAAGAAATCCTTGCAAGGTTGTGAGTCTTAGAGAAAAAGACAAACAGAATGAGAAGACAAGAGGAAAGCATTAGTCATTTCCTCCTCTCACTTTTGGGTTTCTGTCAAAGTAGGAAGCAAAAGCCAAGAGGAAGGGAAGGGGGGGGGGTCCTCTCTCTCTGCTCCCCGTGAAAAAAGAGAGGCACCAACACAAACTGCAGCCCTCCAACTCCTGCTCAGTTGCTTACTCTGCTGACACAACCAACACACACAGAAACAGCCAGCTGCAAGGGGTGCTAGGAAGTGTGTGTGTGTGTGTGTGTGTGTGTGTGTGTGTGTGTGTGTGTGTGTGTGTGTGTGTGTGTGTGTGTGTGTGTGTGTGTGTGTGTGTGTGTGTGTGTGTGTGTGTGTGTGTGTGTGTGTGTGTGTGTGTGTGTGTGTGTGTGTGTGTGTGTGTGTGTGTGGAGGCACCACCACCAGATTTGCTTCTAAGCCACTCAATGCCATAAAGGCATCATTTGCAGAAGATCAACGATGCACAACCTGCAGTCCTCAACAGGAAGTGGGCATTGCCTATGCAAGCGCCACTGTTAGCTACGCAAACGCCATCAACATCTAGTCCTCTAGGAATGCAGACAAACTCCCCCCTCCCCCCCTCCCCCAAGTCCATTTCTGATGCACAAGAACCAGGGGTGGGGGTTTAGCAAACTGAAAAACTGACAAGGAGTCCAGAGGTTCAGGTTCCAACCCCTCAATGGAGGTCCCTGGATGTCTCTCTCCTCTTGGAGACCTGACTAACAACCCCCTCCACGGACGGCGCACAGCATAAACCTAAATAACTCAACAACTCAACTCCTGCCCCCTCCACTCGGCGGGGTGGGGTGGGGGTGGGATTACAGATGGGCATTTGTTGTGATGTAGGGATTTTGTATTCTTATGCAATTGGTTTTGTATTTTTATGTATTTATTGATTATTTTATTCTGGATTCATTATTGTATTATTGATTTATTGATTTATATATTTACTTGTATTACTTTATTGTGACTGTTTAAACCGCTTTGAGCCACCCGCTGGGTTGAGTAAAGCGGCATAGAAATTAAACTTGAAATGAAAAATGAAAAAAATGAAACAAACACATTGTGAGGTTGAGCCTTTGGATGACAAAGAGATCTCTGGAAAGCCTCCCCCGCCCCCAACCTTCTGGTTTGCTTTTTACCTAACAAAATGCTCAAAGGTTTCTATTGCTTTTCATATCGGACTCATTATAAGTGACCCCAACCCCCCTCCAATGCTCTACCAGATACCCCTTCGCTTACTTTCCCCAAACCAGCAATGAATTGTGATAATTTAACTGGCTTCATTTTCTGGATCTTACACCCCATTTCAGCAAAACAGCGATCTAAAATCTAAAACCCAAATGGGAACGGAAGACTCTGCTTTCCCTCTCCCCCGCCCCACCTGCTGTAGCGCTGAGGCTCAAGTGTGTTCCCCCCCCCCCCCACACACACACACACTCCCCAGAAGGGCCACAGGAAGCCAGTTTGGCCAGCCAGGGGTCCTTGGGTCCCTTCCATCCATCCATCCTCACCTTTTGGCTTCCTCCAGGTGGCACAGGTATTCATAGGCCACGTTCTGATGCCGCCTCTCATCCATCTCTTCGGCTGTCATCCGCTCATTATCCAAGACGGCTGGAAAGAGAGAGGGATAAAGTCAGGTCAAGGGAAATCTAGGCACCCTGAAGGGAGGGGGGGGGTTCAGGTGGGGTAAGGAGGAGGTGTTTGCATGGCAGGAGCCGGAGGAGGAAGCCAAAGAGGAAGCCCACCCTGCTGGCCAAAGCTGGCAACGAGAGGGGAGGGGGTTGTGGTGTTCCCCAGACAGAAACACCCCTCTCTACCTGCGAGGCTGTCCAGGTAGACTTCTCAGGTGAGACACTTTGGTGTTCAGAAATTGGAAAAAACAAGCATTGAAAGTGAAATATAGCTCTTTATTTGGAGGGTCTGAACACACTTGGATGGGACAAAACACGAACTTTTATACATACACAGAAAGATACATTTCCAACAGGGAACAATGCTGATTGGTCAATTAACCTTTGCACACTTCTTAATCCCTTCATTTGAATGAAAGAGATACATAGCGCACCTGTCAAAGTTCAAACTGTGCGCTCTCCGAAATATTGCGATACTTCGCAATCTTGCCGAGATCTCACGGCTGTCAAACAGCGTTGTTGTTTGACAGCTGTAAATGCGGGAACTCGGCGGTTTGAATCTTTGACAGTTAATAAACATAGTTATCATACATAACAGACACGCAGCTTGAAATTGGGTCTCAACCAGCAGAGGGGTCACTGGTAGTGGGGCGAGGACCAGGCAGCCCCCACTTTGGGCATTTCTTCCCCTGCCCCCCCCCTTCATCCCAGCCAGGAGTTCCTGTTACAGGAATATTTGATTCTCAAAGAAATACTCCATGTATTCCATTCAGTTTACATGTTCAAGCAGAGTTTTCTAGACAGATATAGATGTTGCTTTGATGGGTTTGTCAATATGTCTGCTACTTGCTCCTTTGTATCACAATATACTGTTTTAATTAATCCCTTTTTTAATATTGCCTTACATGTTTATATTTTATGTCGATGTGTCTTGACCGATGACCAATTGCATCTGCTTGAGAGATTTCTAAAGCCTCCTTGTTGTCTTCGTGAATGATTGAACATATAAGAACATAAGAACAGCCTTGCTGGAAGAGGCCACAGAAGCCCATGATCCAGTCCAGCATTCTGTCTCACACAGTGGCTCACCCTTTGCTTCAGGGTATTATTCCCAAGGAAATGCCTTCACCTGCTTAGGATTCCCTGGAAATGGCATGGAGAGATATCCTGCCTATCTCTCCAACCCAGAGGTTGTCCTTAGGTATCCATAATTATAGCCATGGATACCCTTGTCCTCCATGAACTTGTCTAATCCTTTCTTAAAGCTGTCAAGACCGACTGCTGTCACCACTTCTGGCAGGGAGTTCCATAGACCAGGGATCCTCTGGGTGAAAAAGTACTTTCTCTTATTGGTTTGAGAACTAGTACCCAAAGGTTTCATGGAGTGCCCTCTAGTTCTAGTCTTATGCGATAGGGAAAACAGTTTTTCCTTATCCACTTTGTCCATACCATGCATGATTTTATAAACTTCAGTCAGGTCACCTCTTAGACGCCGTCGTTCAAGAGTGAAGAGGCCCAACCATTGCAGCCTCAGATGGTAAGGAAGGTGTTCCAGTTCCCTAATAATCCTTCTGGTTGCCCTCCTCTGCACTTTTTCCAGCTCCATAATATCCTTCTGGAGGTATGGCGACCAGAACTGTACACAGTATTCCAGATGGGGCCTCACCATAGATTGATAAAGAGGCAAAATGGCACTTGCTGACTTATTTTCTATACCCTTCCTAATGATCCCTAGCATTGAGTTTGCTTTTTTCACTGCTGAGGCACACTGGGTTAACACCTTCATTGAGGGGGGTCCACCAGGACACCAAGGTCCCTTTCCTGGTTTGTCGCAGAGAGTTCAGAAGATCCCATCAGTTTATAAACGTTTTTTGCCCCAACATGCATCACTCTGCACTTACTAGTTTTGAAGCTCATTTGCCACTGTTTTGCCCACTTCCCCAGTGTCAAGAGATCCCTCTGGAGCTCCTCACAATCGCTCACAGTTTTCACTACCCTGTATTATTTAGTGTTGTCAGCAAATTTGGCTACCTTGCTATTTACTCCTATTTCTAGATCATTTATGAAGAGGATGAAAAGCAGGGGTCCCAGTACTGAACCTTGGGGGACCCCACTCTTTACTTCCCTCCACTTGGAGAAGTGTCCATTGGGTGCTACCCTGTTTCCTGTCCCTTCGCCAGTTGCTGATCCAGGACAAGACCTGTCCCTTTATTCCATGACTGGCAAGTTTATTCAAGAGCCTTTGGTGCAGGACCTTGTCAAAAGCCTTCTGAAAGTCCAGATAAACAATGTCAACTGGATCCCCCTTATCCACATGCTTGCAAAAGCCATGTTGGATCTCCTTTGGCAGTGCCTTCTCTTCTATGTGCCTATTAATCCTATATTTTAGGATGTTTTCCATCACTTTAGCTGGGACACATGTCAAACTGACTGGTCGGTAATTTCCTGGATCACCCCAGGATCCTTTTTTGAAAATTGGTGTTACATTCGCTACCTTCCAGTCATCAGACACAAAGCCTGATTTCAGGGAAAGATTATATATTTTGGCTAGGAGATCATCAATTTCATCTTTAAGTTCCCTGAGCACTCATGGATGGATGCAATCTGGTCCTGGTGATTTGTTAGCCTTTAGTTTAACAAGACATGCAGGGACCCCCTCCCTGGTTATTTCTACCTGGCTTAATTCTTCGGTTTCCCTCCCTACGAAGATAGGCTCTGTTTTGGGCATGTGGCCTCTGTCTTCTTCAGTGAAAAATACTGAAGCAAAGAATTCACGGAGTCTCTCTGCAATCTCTGTTTCCTCTTTAATAACCCCTTGCCTTCCATTGTCATCTAATGGTCCAATGGCCTTCCTAGTTGGGTTCTTACTTCTAATGTACTTAAAGAAGTCTTTGTTGTTTCTCTGAGTGTTTTTAGCTATACGCTCCTCAAAGTCTTGCTTTCCTTTCCTGATTGTTATCTTGCATTTGTTCTGCCAGAATGTATGTTTCTGTCTGCCGTCCTCATTCGGACAAGCCTTCCATCTTCCATCTTCTAAATGAGCTTTTCTTGCTCTTGATCATTTCCTGAACAGCTCCTGTAAGCCACATCAGAGTTCCAATTGGGCCTCGGTTATTGTTTTTGTAAACAGCCTCCATGCCTCTTGGAGTGTTTGGATTTTCCCTTTCAGCTTCTTTTTTACTAGTTTCCTCATCTTTGGGAAATTTCCTTCTTGAAAATTTAAGGTCTCTGTGTTAGATTTTATCAGTGACTTGTGGTCTATGATCAAGTTAAACATAATTGAGTTGTGGTCACTGTTCCCTATTGGATCAGTCACATTAACATCTTGCACCAGATCCTGAGTATTACTCAGGAGCAAGTCAAGGATTCTTGTACATCGAGTTGGGTCTTCAACCATCTGTCCCAGGGAACAATCATTTAGCATATCTAGGAACTTTATCTCTTTATCATGTGCTGAACAACAACAGTTCACCCAGTCTATGTGAGGGTAATTGAAGTCCCCCATTATAACCAGGCTTCCCTTCTTGGATGCCTCCTTTACAACATTCTCCCACTGCCAGTCTCTCTCAGGGGTTTGGGTCGGAGGCCGATAGTATATGCCTACTGTTAGACCATCCTTGTGGCCTGGTACTCTTACCCACAGAGCTTCTAATGGTGACTCCAGATCAGCTAGATATTCCAATTCATACGATTTTATCACTTCTTTGACATACAAGGCTACACCACTTCCCGTTTGCCCCTTCCTATCCTTCCTGTACAGTTTGTAGCCTGGGATAACTGTATCCCATATGTATGAGGATACAGTGGTTTGGTGTTTAATCCGGACAGTTCCGTATTCCAAAGAGGGCTGGCCCTACAGAGGGTCAAGAAGAGGGCTCAAGCTGAGGTCGCCCCAACCCCTCTCCACGGGCACAGCAGCCCCTAAGGGGAAGGGAAGGACTGGGAAGACCAGATAGACGTGGTGGTGGTAGTGGTGGTAGTGGTATACTAGGCTGGGCTTTAGGCTTGCCTCCTCCTCCTCCTCCTCCTCCTCCTCCTGGGGAGGAACAACCAGATCGCCTGCCTGGGCTGGGCGGGTTTCGGCGGCGGTTTCCTCCCGGCTGCGGACGGGCGGGCGTCTCCCCCTCCGGAAAGGCGCTCACTCGCCGCCCTGCCGAGTCCCGCCCCAGCCGACGTGGGCGCAGCTAAGAGGGGCGGGATGGGGAGAGGCCGCCGCTCCCTTCGCCTGGCCCGGCGGCCGGAAACTTTGACCAGCGGCCTACCTGGCAGGGAGCCCCGCGGCAATTCCTCCCGACCCCCACCCCCGACCGTCTAAGCACTCCGAAAGAGCCCCCTCCCTTCGTCACACCTTCGCAGACGCCACGCCAGGCCGAAGGGAAAGACGCCGCCAGGAGCCCCCGGGGTGGGGGGTGGGGGGACAGGCACCGGGTGGGGGTGGGGGAATAGACGAAAGGAGAGCCCGGGGGACAGGGTGTGTGTGTGTGGGGTGGGGGTGGGGTGGGGGAACCCTCTGCCGCCTCGCCACTTACAGCCGTAGTGTGGCCGAGCCACGCCCGCCCCGTCGGGCTCTTCGGAAACGGACATCTCGGCCGGTTCCGCGGGGGGCGTCGGGAGTCCGTCGAGACTCGAGAGCAGCCCCAGGAGCAGCAGCCGCAGCCTCGCTCTGCCAAGCACCCGCCCGCGACGACGGAGGAGGAGGAGGAAGAGGAGGAAGAGGAAGGAGAGAACAGGCACTACTAGGGCGCGGCCGCGGCGGCAGAGGCGGCGGCAACACCTTCAACCACGGCTCCCCGCCTCCACGATGACGCCGCCCGCCCGCTCCGCCCCGCCCCCCCCGCCGCCCCTCCTCCGGGGAAGGAAGCAGCCCAAGCGCTGCGCTGTCTGGAGGGGCATCCATCCATCCATCCGACCGAGTAACACCCCCCCCCGCCCCATGGGAGGGAGCGTCTGACCGTCGCACGGGGAAGGGGGGAGAGCCGCTGACGGGAAGCCGCCCCTGCACTTGGGCCGCCCGAGGAGGGAAGGGAAAGCCCGACGTCTCCTGCAGCCGGGAAGAGGGGGGGGGTCTGCCCTGGCCGGTGCTGGGGGTCCGGAGCTCCCCTTGTGACTGCTGAGGGTCTTCCATTCCGCCCCGGAGGAGACCCTCCTTCCTCGGCTCGGACGGGGCCAGCCGTCGCGGGGCCGTCCCAGGATCCCGGAAGGCGCTCCCTGCGTGCTCGTCGGCGCTCTCTCTTTTTGGCTGCTCTGGCTCTAGGGTCCGGGGGCGGAGGAGCTTGGAGGCGGGGCCGGCGAGGGGCGCTCTCTTCTTCTTCTTCGTCTTCTTCTCTTCTGCCGCCTCCCCTTCCTCTGCCGCCTGAGCCGGGGCGCCATGATCCACGAGCTGCTGCTGGCGCTGCGCGGCTACACGGGCGGCCTCTTCGTGGTCAACGGGGCCGGCGGGGGCCTCCAGGTGGTGGTGGGGGGAAACATCACATGCCCGGAGGGGGGGGGGAGAGGGGGGCCCCCGTCCTCCTGCCCACCCGATTAACCCTTCCCCTCCCTCTGCAGGTGTCGCCCGAGGCGCTGCCGCCCTTCCTGCACCCGAGCGAGGCCGGGCTCTTGGGCCGCGCCTGCCGCCTGGGCGCCGCTTACCTCCGCTTCAGCGACTTCATCCGGCACTTCGCAGCCGCAGAGCCCGTCGCCCCGCCTCCGGGGCCCCCGGCCGCCCCCCTGCCGCCCCCCACCGGGGCCCCCTCGCAGGTGGGTCCCTGGAGAGGGAGGGGGCGCGGGACGGGCGACCCGCCTGCGGGGGGGGGGGAGGTAGGGGACGGGGTGTGCGGCGGCCCCCCTCATCCTGGCGGAGGAAGGGGGGCGCCTGCCCCCCTCCCGGCTCACTCTCTCCCCTCCCCGCGGGTCGGGTGGGTCCTCCTTGCAGGATCCGCCTGCGCAGCCCGGGATCTACTTGCGCGCCTTCTGCGCGGGGCTGGACGCCGTCCTGCAGCCCTACCGACAGGCGCTCCTCGACCTGGAGCAGGAGGTCAGTAGTAGTGGGGGCCGAGGAGGGAGGGAGGGAGGGAGGGAGGCTCCGTCTTGCCTCTTTGCTTGCTGCTCCACTGGAGCTCCCCCAGCGCCCCCTCCCCATTTCCCCCCCTCTTCTTTTTATGTGGGCAGTTCTTGGCGGATCCTCACCTGACCATCTCACACGTCAACTATTCCCTGGACCAGGTGAGTCTTGCTGGCTCCTCTGGCATAGCTCAGGTGGAGGAGGAGGGTGGCATGGCCGCCGGTGTCTGTCTGAGCAGGAGGAGGTCTTATGGGCCCACCTACTCAACCCTCCAGGCCTGCAGAAGGGAGGAGGGAGCCCCCATTTTCTGCTCAGATGACAAACCCCCCCCCCCCTTTAACCCTCTCTTCTTCTTCCTCCTCTTCTTGCCCATAACCTGTTGCTTCTTTTCAGTTTCAGCTCTTGTTCCCTTCACTGATGGTGGTGGTGGAGCAGATCAAGAACCAGAAGGTACGGCCAGGTGCTTAGATGCCTATTGGTTGTGTTACTCTGCAGGGGGGGGGGGGGGGGAATATTGGGCCAATTCTACAGAAGACAGGGTGGTGGTGGTGGTGGTGGTGGTCTCTAAGCCAGGAGATCTCAACCTTTTAAAGCCAAGGGTGGGGGGAGGTCATGCTCCCTCAGACAGCTTCGGAGGTGGAATGGCCATTCTCCCCTTCCTGGCACTTCTGGGTGTGGTGGAGATGGTGGTGGGGGCCACATGAAATGTTGCTGCATCCAGCCCACAGGCTGAGAATCCCTGCTCTAAGCAGTCCCTCCCCTCTTGCAGATTCATGGCTGCCAGATCCTGGAAACCGTCCACCAGCACAGCCGTGGGGGCCTCCCCCCCGTAGGCCATGCTTTAGAGCAGTAAGTGGTGGCAGGACCTGACATTCTGAGCATCACTCAGATTGTGGGGGGTGGGGGGGGGAGGCAAATTTGGAACAGGGCCTCTGCCTCTTCCTTAAACTCTGCTGCTACATCTGTTGGCAGATGCACATTTCCCCACCCCAAGATTCCCCGGGAAATGACCCATGGCAGAGAGAGAGAACGCCACCCTTTCCAACGGGTGCCTTCTGTGGAATGGGCAGCTGCTCCACAGAGGGAGGGAGGGGAGTTGACTTCCAGCCCCCTTTCAGCCATACCCCCAACCATCACCCCCTCCTTGGCCCGGGTGCCTCTTGCAGGGTCCTGGCCATGTGCCATGCTGTGCTGTACAAGCAGCTCTCGGCCTGGATGCTCCATGGGCTGCTGCTGGACCAGCACGAGGAGTTCTTCATCAAACAAGGCCCTTCGTCGGGGATGGTCCCTGCCCAGCCGGAGGAGGAAGAGGATGATCTGGGCATCGGAGGCCTGACAGGGAAACAGCTGAGAGAACTCCAGGACATGGTGAGCTCCTGTGGGGCTCTGGGGGTGGGTGGGTGGGTGGGTGGGTGGGAGGCCTCCTCCCGTCCCTGGAGGGAGGGAGGGAGGGAAGGAGGTCTGCCTGGGAGGAAGTCCCTTTGCAGCCCCTAAGAGGCCGTTGCAGGTCCTGAAACCTTGGGGGAGGATCAGGAATGGGTTTCTTCTTCCTGGTTGGCATGTTTGGACCCATTGTGGGTCCTTTTGCCCCTGACAGCTCCCTCTTCCCTCTTCTCCCTGCAGAGGCTGATTGAAGAGGAGAACATGCTGGCCCCGTCTCCCAAGCAGTTCTCCCTGAGGGTGGAAATGCTGCCCTCCTACATCCCTGTCCGTGTGGCTGAGAAAATCCTCTTTGTGGGCGAGTCCGTCCAGATGTTTGAGAGCCAGAACATCAGCTTGACCAAGAAAGGTCAGGCGCAAGGCCTTCCTCGGGCCAGGGGCCAGCGGGCTCTCAGGGCCTTTGCCCTTCAGCCCAGGAGGGTGGGTGGGTGTCTCAGCTGCCCCCCACACCCCCTCCCCATCTGCAAGGTGCCTTGGCAGGGCAGAGGCCTCAACTTCCCACTGTGCCCATCCCCAAGAGTCTCATTTCAGATCTCCAAAGCCTCCCTGGCAAGAGGGAACCCTCCGGTTCGTCCAGGCTGGGCTAGCGCAATTTAGCCTCTGCGATGGGGGATTAGCTCACGCGGCAGCCATCGTGAAGGGCTCAGGCCTTCATGGCCTTCGTGGCCTCGTCCCAAGTGGAGGATCCAAGAGGCTTCTTCACCTGGCTTCTTTCCTCTCTGGCCTGGCAGGATCCATATTGAAAAACCAGGAGGACACCTTTGCTGCAGAGTTGCATCGCCTCAAACAGCAGCCGGTCTTCAACTTGGCAGACTTTGAGTCAGTCGTTGACTGGATCCGGAGCACCGTGGCTGAGGTGAGAGGCTGTTCCTGGCCGGGGTGTTGGTGGTGGGGGGGGGGTGTTGGTGGGGAGGAGCATCCGCCCCTTGAAAGGCCCCTGGGGAAGGAACCTGCTGGGAGGTGCCCAGGCAAGGGCACAGCCGCCCTGGGCAAGGAGTGGCTGGTTGGTGGGCTCTGGCCCTGAGCGCCCCGGGCGCGCGTGTGTGGCTTTTGCCTTCGGAAGGAGGGGGGGAGGGCTGTGTAAGTAGCAGGTGCTGATAGGCGACTTTCCTCCCTTTCCCCTTCCTCAGCATTTATGGAAGCTGATGGTGGAAGAGTCGGACTTGATAGGGCAGCTGAAGGTGAGTCAAGGACTTCCTTGGAAGCTCCCGGTCTCTGTTCTGCAGAGGAGGAAGGTAGGCAGGCCTGCGTCTGTTTGCACCGGGGGGGGGGGGGGGCGACGCCGCCTGGGGAAAGAGACGACCTGTGTGTGCCTTTGGCCTTTTCTTCTTCTTTTGGCTTCCAGATCATCAAAGACTTTTACCTCTTGGGGAGAGGAGAATTATTCCAGGCCTTTATCGACACAGCCCAGCAGATGCTCAAGACGCCTCCGACAGCCGTGACGGAGCATGGTGAGGAACCCCCCACCACCGCCCCTGTCCTGGGCCTCTTTGGTGTGTCTGTACTCTGTGCATCTGTCCGCCGGAACGCCATGGGTGGCCATGCTGGGACTTCAAAGGGCTGCTGCGCCAAGTGACCACAGCCAGGCCTCTGGGGCCAGAGGGGGGGGGGGAACAGGTCAGGCCACCTCTACCCTTGGCTGCACATCAGAACAACGACCGGACTCCTAACGTGGCTCTTCTCGTGGCCTCCCTTCAGACGTCAACGTGGCATTCCAGCACTCGGCCCACAAAGTGTTGCTGGATGATGACAACCTGCTTCCCCTACTCCACCTCACCGTCCACTACCACGGCAAGGAGCACCGAGGTGGGTGTCAGAAGAGGGGCCACCAGATGAGGATGCGTACCCCCTGCCCACCCCTCCCTGCCCCACTGTGGGGAACCTCTGGCAGGGAGGGGTTCAGGGGTTCCCTTCTGCTTTCCCTCCACCAGATGGTGGTCCCCAGGCTCGCGAAGGCCCTTCCCGCGAACTCTCTCCACACGAATCCCCTTCCTCTGGATGGGCTGCTCTGGGCCTCACCTACAAAGTCCAGTGGCCTCTCCACATTCTCTTCACGCCGTCCGTCCTGGAAAAGTAAGCCTCCTCCATCTCTCCTCAGTACTTTCCCTGGGGGGAGGGCAGGGGTTACCTGGCTCCCTCCTTCCCTCCCCGCACCCCGCAGAGCCCTTCCTTGCCCCCCTCCCCGGCCTTTCCACCCTCTCTGGCCCTCCTTGGACTCCAGGTGCAACGTGGTCTTCAAATACCTGCTGAGCGTCCGGCGGGTCCAGGCGGAGCTGCAGCACTGCTGGGCTTTGCAGATGCAGTGCAAGCGCCTGAAGCCCAACCGGACGGATGCCATCAAGTGGCGGCTGCGGCATCACATGACTTTCCTGGTGGACAATCTCCAGTACTATCTGCAGGTGAGCAGCAGTGGGGTGGGCACCCTGGGCACCCCCCCCCCCACCTGTTTCTCTCCACGAGGGATCCCCATTCCAATGGTTGGGGTTGCTGAGCCACTCTTTCTCCCCAAGCAGTCTGGCTTCCTACTGGCCCATTGCCGTGCATGTATGTGTATGTATGTGAGAGAGACTGGCCTTCTCTGTGCCCCCCCTCTTTCCCCAACCCACTCCCAGGTGGACGTCCTGGAATCTCAGTTCTCACAGCTCCTGCAGCAAATCAACTCCACCCGGGACTTTGAGAGCATCCGGCTGGCCCACGACCATTTCTTGAGCAACCTGCTGGCCCAGTCCTTCATTCTGCTGAAACCAGTGAGTCCGACTGTCTCTTGCATCTGAGCCCCCAACCTCTTTCTAGGGCAAGCCAAGTCGTTGCCAACATCATCGCAAGCAAGTTACAAAGGAGAAACCAAGGCCAAAGCCAGACCTTCTACCCAAGTGGGACAGGCTTCTTTGGCTTGGCCATCAATGCCCTAGAGCAGTGGATGGCTAACCTTCGCAATACTCTGTGTTCTTGGACTTCAATTCCCAGGAGCCCTGATCAGCAGGAGGGTTGGCTTGGTCTTCTGGGAATGGAAGTCCAAGAACAGCTGGCGTGCCAAGGTTGGCCATCACTGCTCTAGGGCACTGATGGCAAACCTTTTAGAGACCAAGTGCCCAAACTGCAACCAAAAACCCACTCATTTATCACACTGTGCCAACACAGCAATGGGAGGGAGGAAGTGCTCACATTGGGCTGAAGAACAGAGCCACCTCTGCCATACATGCCATAGGTTCACCACCAGTGGCCTAGGGAAAAGGGTGTGTGGGTTTTGGTGGGGAGTGAATTGGGGGGAAGGGGGTCTCCCCAAACCTCAACCCGAGCGGCATGTTGTGCTTTCTTCATTGGTTTGGGTGCTGAGCTCCTGTTCTGGGAGTTTTGGCCTCTTCCTCCTTTGGGCCAGGGTGTGCTTCATGGGCAGGTGGCGTGAAGGAGGGCTTGCTAAGAGTCTTCTGAGCCAAGCATGGGCCCCTCCCAGGCCCCCGAAAGGCCAGGCCTGGGCTCTGGGCCCTCATTGCCGCCTCCTCCTCTGGCTCTTTTCCTTTCCAGGCTTTTCACTGCCTGAACGAAATCCTGGATCTCTGCCACAGCTTCTGCTCTTTGGTCACCCAGATCCGAGGCCCTCTGGACGAGCGAGGGACGGCCCAGCTGAGTCTCTTGGCCAAGGTGTGTGTGTGTGTGTGGGGGGGGGGGCTCTTTCCCCCCAACCCCTCCTGTGGCACCACAAAGGGCCAAAGCTTGGCTGGAGCCTCCGAGGGAAGAAGAGGGCTGCTGCCACCACCTCCTTCTTTCCAGTGGGCTCCTCCCGTGGCAGCAGAGGCAGAAATGCTCTCTGGCCTTGGCCGGGCGGGCACAGACTCAGCGGGACGGACTCACACCTTTGTTGCTGGAGTTCAAAGGCCTATTCATTCCCCCGAAGGCTTTCTTTCCTCTGGCAGCTCCCATCTCCCCATCTCCTGGGGCGGGGGGGCATGAGAGTGGGTCACACTTCCCCTCTGTCTGAGGGAAGTTTCTCTTGCTTGCAGGGCTTCAGCTGCCAGTCGTCCCTTCTCTTCAAGATCCTCTCCAGCGTTCACAACCACCAGATCAATTCGGACTTGGCCCAGTTGCTCCTACGCCTCGACTACAACAAGTACTACACGCAGGCGGGGGGCACCCTGGGCAGGTAGGAAGCACAGCCAGAGGTTGGGGCCATTCCCCCAGGTATGGATGCACAGCCTGGGACCAGCCTAGCTTGAGGGTGCCAATACTGCCCCGTCGTCCTTTGTGCCCAAGGGCAGGGCTAGGACAGCAGGTCTGTACCTTCGAGAAAGTCGCCAGGCCTGCTAAGGAACACCGGGTGGCTTTCACCATGTACAAAAACAAGTGTGCTGCTGTCCAGTCCAGTCCAACTCACGACAAGCCTTTCAGAATGCTCAGGTCTCCCCTTCTCAAGGGTGTGTGTGTGTCTCTCTCTCCTGGGACTACCACTTAGCCCAAAGCCAATTCAGTTCACAGCCAGCTACTTAGACCAAGGTGCTACCCAGCCAATGGGAGATTGCATAGGTAAAGGTTTCCCTTGCTCAAAAGCCAGTCGTATCAGACTCTAGGGTGCAGTGCTCATCTGTGTTTCAAAGCCAAAGAGCAAGCGCTGTCTGCCTCTACAGACGTTTCCGTGGTCACATGGCAGGTATGACTAGACACCCGAGCGCATGGAACACTGTTACCTTCCCACCGAAGTGGTCCCTTTTGATCTACTAGCAATTCTTTGCTTTCGAACTGCTAGGTTGGCGGGAGCTCATTTCATCCTGCAGTACTCTGGAATCGAACTGCTGACCTTCCGCCTCCCAGTCAGCGTCTTAGCCACTTGAGCCACTGCGTAGGTGTGCAGCTGTTTTGTGTGGCTGTTCCTGGTCTCTTTGTTTTGCCACCTTCTCTCTCTGTCTCTGCACTTCTGGTATCCTCTCCTGCCTCTAACCAGCCCTTCTTTCCATGCTGCAGCGTTGGGTTAGAGTAGACCAAGTCGGCGCTTCCCAGAACGTGCCTTCCTCCTGGCTGCTACCAGAGAGTGCGGCTGCCGCCTTCCAGTGGAAGATGGAAACTTTGACCGTCCGCCTTCCCCTCCCTCCAAGGCTCGTCTGCTGGGGTGGGCCAGGGCAATGTCCTCCCCTGGCCCACCCCCACCGCTTACAGCCTCTGTGCATTTTATTAAAGGTGTCAATGTACAACAGTGGCTGGTTATGTATTTCCCACCCAAGAAGGGAAGTGAAATGACGGCTTGCCTTTGGCCTGGGGCTCCACAGCCTCCAGTTCTGGCCCCTTCTGCTGAGGTCAGAGTTGTCCTGCCCTTGGCATTTCCATGGGGTGTGGGGGTGTGGAGGGACAAGCCTAACCAAGAATTAAAGCACATCCTCCGGCATATCAGGCGTGGCATTGCCCATTCCACCAGGAGGACATTTTCACTGAAATTGTTCTGTTGGGATCTGTAGGCATTGATGTTGCCTAACGGGCTCTCTGACTCACACGCACCCCAACACAAACAAGTATTTGCTCAGCCATGGAAACTCAAAAGGGGGCGGGGGGGGGGGAGGAGGAGGAGGAGGCCGGCCGGCTGTTGTAAGCCATGCCTTAGAGCATCTCATGCACACAGAAACCCTTAATAATGTTAGGAGCCACTAGGTGGCACAGAATAAAACTTGGCCAGAGAAATCCCACATACCACAACAAGCTCAACATTTATTTTCCCATCATAAAAGTCCAGAAGTTAAAATTATATATATACAAGCACTTACTTCATGCACTGGTCAAAGGACGGACACACACACACACACACATTAAAAACCTTCTCTCCGTCGGGCTAGTTTGGGGAGGGGAGCGGCTGCCACTGGTACTTGGGGTGCTTGAATCCTGCCCTCTCCCCTACGACCAGGCTCTGCGCCGCCCACTCCTGGGTGACCACCGGCAGGTGCAAGGCTCTGGCACACGTCAAAAGGGCCGGTGGGCAGGACTGGTCAGTGACCACCACATCAAAGACCTCCAAGGCCACATCTGCAGGGGGAGAGAGAGAGAGAGAGAGACCAGCCTCGGGGCCAAGCCGGGCGTTGTACCTGACCCGCCTCCCTCCTCTTAAGGCTCCTAGAGTGTGTGCGTGAGTCCCAGCAGATGCCTGAGGAGCAGCAAAGGGCATTCCCCCTTGTGGGCTTTATGACGCAGACTTTCTTGCCTCTGCAAGAGGAGGGGGGGTGGCACGGAGGCCCCCTCCATTTCATGTTGCCAGAAGCACATGGGCCAAGCTACAACCCCTCGCTCGGCCTTGCACCAGGTAGGCTGGCATAGCACGGCTCACGCGCTGGGCAAGCAGGCTCAGTCCCAGAAGCCAAAGGCAGGGCAGCAGCCCCAGATTTTTAAGCATGCAACAGAAAACACATCAGGTGACCGGGGTGGATGGGTTTGAATTACCCTCGCCAAAACGCCCAAGAGGCAGGAGCAACTCCATCTCCTGTAGCCGGTGGGCTTCCTCTGCATAGTTAGATGGATGTGTGTGTGTGTTAAGACCAACGGAACCCATCAACACCACCACCACCACCTGGGAGTGGGAGTTGCAGGGGAAAGTATCCTAGACAAAGGAGGACTTGCCTTTTACCCATGAAGACATGGTTTTGTTCTTAGGTCAAGGGCTGCTAATTTTTTTAAAAAAAAAAACACACACACACACACACACACAAAACAAAAAAGGGAGGCACAGACTTCCTCCGGTATGTGAGGAGTTTGGTATCGTGGTCTGGGCTGAGGGCTGGGTGGTGTGCATTGGAAAGGGCTGAGTTGCTTAGAGAGCCCTGGGGTATGCCTCAAGGGCTTGGGGGGGGGGGGGGGGGGGAGAGCGGTGGGAGGAAGAAAGAAAGAAGACAGAGCGACCCCCACCCCCACCTGGCTGCTCATCCCCGCCTGGCTCTACCTTTGTCCCAGGTGGCCGATTTCTGTTGCTTAACAGCTGAGGCTCCTCCAACCATGAGAATCTCAGCCCAGAACTCCAGGAAGTCCCGGAACTCGTCGGACACCAGCAGCACCTTCGTCTTCTGGAAGGGGCTCTTCCGGGGACGCCTGGAGGGGTGGGAAGTGTGGGGTGAGAAGTGCATCAGGACACCCACCCACCCCGCCCAGTAGTCCAAGAGCACCTCCCCCCCCCCGCTATGATTTGTCCCCACCCACCCAGTGCTGGGCATCAGCCGGTCCGCCCCAGTCCGAGCGGACTGGTAGTAGACCTAGCTGGCCACCCCCCCACCCCGCCCACCTCTTCCCAGGAGAGCGGGCGACGACATCGGCTCTTCCTCCTCCTCCTCCAGAGTGGCTGCTGTTGCCTCCTTAATAGGCTGCAGGTGCCGCTCGGATGGTGGTGGAGGTGGCAGCATGTGCGCGCCTGGGGGGAGAGAGAGCTGACGTCGTGCCACCCAGAGCAGCTCACCCGCTGCCGCTCCCCTTACTTACTTCTAGCAGCAGTAACAGCAACTTTCACGATGCCTGGACTTAGTCCTGCAGGAACGCAGGATGTCTGTCTGGGCATTGCGAGAGTTGCCCTGCTTGCGCCATGCTGCCTGGACACCCTGCTACTGCCAGGGTAAGGGAAAGGAAGAGCTAGTCCAGGGAACTTAACTTAGGGAAGAGCTTGTCCCGCACCACCTGGACCAGTGGCGCCTGGACTAGCTCTTCCCTTCTCCTGGCGGTAGTAGGGTGTCCAGGCAGCATGGCGCAAGCAGGGCAACTCTCGCAATGCCCAGAGTCAGACAGACATCCTGCAGGAAGTTCTCTTCCTGCAGGACTAGGTCCAGGCATTGCAAAACTGCTGCTGCTGCTGCTAGAAGAGGCAAGGAGGGAGGGGCGGGCGGGCGAGCGAGCAAGCTGCTCTGGGTAGCGTGTCGTCAGCTCCCCCTCCCCTTCCCTCAGGCGCGCACACGCCACCACCTCCACACACACCCCCGAGCGGCACCCGCGCCTATTGAGGCAGGCAGCAGCTAGCAGCAACCGCTCTAGAAGAGGAGAAGAGCCATCATCGCTCTCCTGGGAGGAGGGTGGGCGGGAAGCAGCAGCAGGCGCTGGACTCGCTGGAGAACTAGAGGAAGAGGAAGGGAAAGGCGTCATGTGAGCACTCCTTCCTCCCCCTGTGGGCCCGGGGGGGGGGGCAAGGAGGAAGAGGAAGGAGCAGCCCGACATGGCGCCTTCTGGGTAAGTGTGTCTTTTTGTTTTGTTTACTCCCCCCCCCCGCCCCCGCGTGTGTGTCTCTGTGTGTGTGTGTGTGTATAGAGAGGAGCAGAGGCTAAAGGGATTTCCCGGGGTGGTGGCAGTGAGTCTTTAAGGTGACACAACATTTTTGTGTTTTTGTTTTGTTTACCTCCTGATCTGCTTGCACAGAATAAAAATAAAGTATTGGTAGTCATTTTATTCTGTGCAAGCATATTAGAGAGTAAACAAAAAAAAATGTTGTGGCACCTTAAAGACTCACTGCTGCTTCGAGGTAGACAACAGCTGGCCCAGGAAGCTCCACGGTAAAACAGAGATGACCACTGAACCCTAGAGTTGGATATGACTGGCTTTCAAGCAAAGGATACCTTTACCTTGCTCGAAAGCCAGTCCTATCCCACGCTAGGGTTCAGGTTGCTCATCTCTGTTTCAAAGCCGAAGAGCCAGTGATGTCTGCTTCTGCATACGTTTCCATGGTCATGTGGCAGGTATGGCTAGACACCGGAGTGCACGGAATGCTGTTTACCTTCCCACCAAAGTGGTCCCTATTTATTTGCAATTTCTTGCTTTCGAACTGCTAGGTTGGCAGGAACTGGGACAAAGACAGGAGCTCATCCCGTCCTGCAGTACTTGGGAATCAAACTGCTGACCTGCCACCTTCCAGTCAGAGCCTTAGCCACTTGAGCTCAGTGGTTAAGAAGTTTGCCTTGTTAGCTGGAAGGCCAACATTACCGTTTGAGCTCTCGTCTCTGTCCCAGCTCCTGGCAACCCAAGTTGATAAATAGGAACCACTTCGGTGGGAAAGATAACAACATTCTGGTGTCTAGTCATGCCTGCCACATGTCCACAGAAACATCTACAACCAGACAGTGCTGACTCTTTGGCTATAAACAGATAAGCACTGAACCCTAGAGTCAGATACGACTGGCAGCTTTGAATCTAACAATAGGTAAAGGTTGCCCTTGCTCAAAGGCCAGTTGTATCTGACTCTAGGGTGCAGTGCTCATCTCCATTTACAGCCAAATAGCAAGTGCTGTCTGTATTTGCAGATGTTTTCATGGGCTATGTGGCAGGCATGATTAGATTGGCCACCCAGTCACATGCCCACCAGTTAGGCCACGCCCACGGTGTGGTAGTAAATTTTTTTTTTACCCATCACTGCACCCACCCCGGCCCCAACTCACCACTCCATCATCCTCTCCTCCTGCAGGCTGTAGCCGGCTGGCAGCAAGTAATCCCGGTAGTTCTGGAGCTGGTTGGCCTGGCAGCTATAGTGGACCCAGAGGTGGGAGACGCAGGGAATGCTCCGGGCAAGGCACAGGAAGTACTTCCGGGTGCGGCAGGGCTGGTCCGAGATCAGCAGGCACTGATAGGCCGCACTGCACTGCAGGGAGGGAGGGAAGGAGGGTGGAAGGGCTGGGACACCCTGGCCTGACAAGGGGAAGACCACCCACCCACCCAGGGATCATGGCCCTGAGACCCAGGGCTCCCCAGGCCACCAGCCAAGCATGCCAAGAGCAAACCCGAGTGGGAGAACTGAGGATGGAGCCCACGGGGAGATGCCTCCAGCCCAAGCCAGAAAATGGCAAATACACTGGGGGCTTGGGCTGCTTACATATTATCTACATATATCTTAAGTCTCTCCTGAGTCTGAAAGTTCCTCAATTTGTAGAGTCTGAAGACCTGGAGAGGGATGTGTGTGTGTGGGATCTGAGCTGGAGGACTTGGGAGTCAGTCAGGAGGCCCAATGAGAATCTCGCACAGCAGTTTGAAAAGTGAGAACCAATGTGACACACATACACACACACACACCACAGCTGCTGCAGAAGAGCCTCCCCCACCCCCCCATCCCGCTCTACATTTGAGCTGGCCAAGGGAACCCTGGCTTGGGCCTGGGCTGGGGGGGGGGGGTGTAGCAAGGGGTGGCTAGGATGCTGACCCTGAGCCCCTCCCTCCAGCTTTCTCCCTGGGCTGACCTGGCTCTCGTTGAAGTCCTCCAGGATGAAACCCCCTCCGGCTTTCAGCTGATGCTCAACATAGGACCTGTCGTAAGGCCTGGCCTCTGCAGACCCGGAAAAAGAGAAGCCATTGGGATGATTCTGTCTAAGTGGCCACTCTCCAAGCATCCTCTGCCGCCTCCCATCAGCTTGATTTGCACAGGTGTATCACTGGACAGCGTTTGTGGGTCACACCAGAGCCACCCAGCACCACTACCACCAGCAGCAGCAAAGGGACAAGGCCGGCATTGGTCTTCTGAGGCAGAGACTGTGTCTTGACTGTATGTTCACCATCCTTACGGAACCAGGACTTGGTGCCCACACCTGGCAGGAGGGGCCCCAACACAGCCTCCCCACATGGCATTGCTAGAGAGTGCCAAAGACCCGGGCAAGAATGCAGGGCTATAGGCAGAGAGTGGCCCCAATAGGAACACCATCTAACCCAAGGCTAGTGGGGTGTGTGTGTGTGTGGGGGTGTGTGTCCCCTAACCCTTCTTCCCTTCCCCTCCCCACAGCCACGGCTCCCCTTCTCAGCTTCTTGGCCGCACAGGCAGAGCCGGCCCTTGAAGCCTGCCTTCTCCTCACCTTCTTCCTCTTCTGAGCCTGCTGCCAGCTTTTGACCACCCAGGCCCTTCTCCGTGGTCTTTGCCGTGGTGAGGAGGAAGGCGTAGCCCAGGAAAAGGGCCCTGTTCTGGGGCAGGGGCCCCCGGGGGTCCCCAGCCACCCCAGGGCCTCCGGAGTCTCTGCCTGCTACAGGCAGAACCTCAGCCTCAGGGCTCCCTGCAGAGGAAAGCAGAGAGGAAGGGGGAGGGGGCACGGCTGCCAGTCAGCAGGCACCAGTGCAAAAGGGTGGTGGCTGCAGAAGAGCCTCTGCTTTCTGGGCATCCCAAAGAAGCCGCCCACCCCACCTCACCCCATGGGAGGGGGTTCCCTTCCATCTCCCAGACCAAAGCAAAGCCTGACCTGACTTCGGGAGTCCCAACCTCCGCGCTCGCTTAGCTGGCGATTGCTCCTCTTCCGAGGCAGCAGCCAGTTTCCTCTTGCTGGAGGGTGTCCTGTGGGGAGTCTGGGGGCTCTCTAGACCCCGGCGGATGGGGGTCCTACTACTACTGCTGCTGGGAGAACCCAGGTTACGCCTCTTGCGCTTTCCTTCGACCAGGTTATCTGGATTGAAGAAAGAGACGGTCGTCAGATGGACTCTCCTCCCCACCCACACACCTCAGTGCCTGACAGAGACTTCGTTTCCATCGGGGGGGGGACCCCACCTGACTGCCCTTCTTTCTCCCAGACTCCCTTTCCTGGGCAGCAGCAAAACTATTGGGGAGCTGAGTTCCCCCCACCACTACCAATGCAAAGCTTCCCCCTTTTCCACCCCCACCCCTGGGGGACTCCTCACCTAAGCTGATATCGGCCGCCTTGGCCAGGGGGTGGCTGGGCTCATAGGGTCCCATGCCGAACTTCTCCCTTAGCCGGTTCCCTTGCTCCAGGGAGAGGATGATGGCTGTACGCCGGTACCACTTCCGCTGCCCATCCTTCTCCACACAGTAGAAGAGGTCGCCTGCCTCCTTCCTGTGCCCCTTCACCACCCCTGCAGTGGTGGGGCAAAGGCAGGCTTGGAGCTGGGCATCCGGCCCCCTTGGCCCCCTCCCCAGACAGGGAACACTCCCACCCACCCCACCCTTCACCTCCTTACCTGCGCTGAAGTACTCGTCCTCCGAGAGGGCCGTCACCTCCGTCTCCAGGGGGAGGGGGTCACAGAGCAGGACGTCCCGGGCGGGCACGTCGCACTCATAGCCATCATCAAAGAGCAGCCTGTACTTCCCGCCCCCCACGTCCTGCCGGATGGCACCCGAGTAGAAGTAGCCATTAGAGGACCACTTGGCCACCACCCGGAGGCCCACCAGGCTGTTCCCAGAGGAAGGGGAGGAAGAAGAGGAGAGGGAGAAGGAGGTGGAGGAGGAAGAAGAGGAGAACCCCACAGGGTGAGAGAGACCCGGCTCGGCTTGCAAGGGGATCTCAGGGGAATCACTGCGGCGCCGGGCAGCCCCACCAGCCAGAGGATCCTGGTCCTCAGGGAGACGGACGGAAGCAGCAGCAGCAGCATAAGAAGCAGAAGAAGAAGAGTGGTTCTCTTGGGAGGAGTCTGTCCCTGCCGGATGAAAACCCCTGGACAAACACAGAGAGAAAGAGAGAAGGCTGCTGATGCACTCAGCCAAGCTGCCTCCCTCCACTTCCTCTCCCTCCCCCCCCCCCCCCCCCCCCGCTCTCTCTCTCAAATACGCAACCTGTCTGAATGCAAACCACCGCCCTCTCCGTTTCCAACCTGGGTGGTAAGCAGAGGGGCAGCTGCTAAATCCCTAGCAAGGCAGGTTAACCTGTCTGGCACCAAGGGCAGAGCCGTGGGAAGACCCTCTCCGGCCTGGGGTTGCTGCCTGCAGCCAAGCCCCACAGAGGCCCTGGGCATCCCCCACCCCTACCTTTCCTCCTTCCTTGAGTCCCCCCCCCCCCTACACATACCTGGGCCTCCTGGCACCGGGCACAGCTCCTTTAGGGAGTCCAGCGGCCTGGCCAGAGGTGGTGCCGCCCTGACTGACAGAGAGGGCTGCACTCCCCCCGCTGGATGTGTGACGGAGCCCCGAGGCCCTTGAGGAGAAGGAGCTGAGGTCCCCAAGCTCTCCCGAGGCCAGCGAGGACTCCCTGGCCTGGGAAGGCGAGGCGGCCACTTCCGACTCCTCTCGGCGCTCCACCGTGGGCTCTTCACTTTCCTGGAAGACAAATAGGGAGGGGCAAAGTCCACCAGAGAGAGGAAAGGCAGGAAGACCCAAGAGGGAGGGAGGGAAGCCCAGGTCGTCTGTCAATTGCAAGAAGAGACACCAACAGCAGGGATGGAAACCCCAGACAGACAGCTCCCCTACCCCCACCCCACCCCCAGGGCCTCTGGAAACCTCACGGAGGAAGAAGGCAGGCAGGACTGGATGTCATGAGAAGCTTTACCTTGACCACTTTGCGCTCCACCTCAACCCCATCCTTGTAGTAGACATCTGTGATGACCCGGGTCACCACAGTACGCACTTCCTGGATGGTCCGGACGTGGCGCCGCAGAGCCCGGCCCACCGGGGGAGAAGGCAAGTCCGGCTCTTCCGCCTCTTCCGCCGTCTGCTCAAAAGAGAAAGCCCCCAAAGCAGACACAGAGCATTCAAGCGGAGGAGGCTGAAAGGGGAACAACAGGCCAGAGCACTGGCCAGTCATCGGGGGTGGGGGTGGGGGAAGACCGTTTCCCCTCCTGCTCTGAAACCCCTTCAGGGTCACCCCATGCCAAAGACGACGGAGGCACTCAAAGGCCTGGAAGGACCCTGAGCCAAGATTAGATAGAAAGGGGCTTCCTAAACCAGCTGTTTCCAGGTACTGGCAAAATAATCACTTCCTCTGCTCAGCAGAGAGCGGGAGGAGGAGATATAGGAAAATTGTTTCTGTTTAAGACAATCTCACATGTAGTTTGTTGGTTATAAAAATTAATGCGTATTTTTTCTTTGCCTTGCTGTTGCAAAGAGTGGAGCTTGATTAGATCATCCTAATTAAGCCCTGCTGTTCCGCAGCAACCCAGGATAGATTGCCTCCAAGTGCTAACCTAGTTTTACCCTGAGTGATGGAGCTTCCACTCACCTGGTTACACAGGTGAGCCTCTGCCCTCTCCCCAGGTGTATGCTCTGCCTCAGTTTGTACTTCCACATCCTGCCGATGTGGCCACAATGCAGCCACGCCTGCTGCTGCTTCTGTTTTCTCCAGGCCACAAGGCACTGTCTGTGTAGCCACCGACAGGAAGATTGTGGCATTCTCAGGAAACTCTGCCCTAGCCTGGACTCCCTGGGGGTTGGCGTTGGCCTCGGGCAGCAATGGGCTTCTTCTGTTCTCTTCTGCGTCCAGGCAGTGGTGGTCCGGCTTCCGTCGGGCTCTCGGCAGCTGTGCTGGCTCCCCAGGGTCCGTGGCCTCTGCCTCCGTCTCCATGGCCTCTGGCTCCTCCTCCTCCGCTTCGCCAGCCACTGGTCCCTTGGCCTGTATCCCACAAACTACGGCCGGCGTGCCAGGCAGGGAATCGACCCCCGGTTGGCTCTGGCAGGCCCTAAGAGAGGCCTCCTCTGCCTCCTCCTTCTCACCTGGAGAACTTGGGAAAGGGAACAAGTCACCCCTGAAACCAAGCCAGTGGAGGCGAGACCTGGCCAGGTGGCCTCTTTGCAAAGCAGTGGGCATCCCGGCAGGGCATGACAGCCTTGGGCACCTTCTGCCACTCTCTGGTCCACTGGGCAAAAGGCCATGGATACCTCGCTTAGGGGAACTCGGTGGGTGGTATTTGTCTGGATTTGGCTTACCTGGGAAGACCTGTGGCCACAGATCCATTTCTCTGTTCACTGGCTCCAGGCTCTGAGGACAGAAGGAGGGCATCAGAAGAAAGGCTCCCCCAGCAAAGGCCCCCTGTTTCCTGGCCAGGGCCCAGCCAGTAACAGCTCCAGGTAGAGGAGGAGGCGGCTAAGAAGGCAATGGCCACGTTTCCAGGAGCCTCACCTGGTTCCCATTTCCTTGGTGAGAGAATGGCTGAACACCTGAGAAAGCAGCTGATTGGTTACCTCTGGCTACAGGTGCCTCAAAGGGAATCTGTTGCCGCCCCCCCCCCTGCTGTCGCCGCCACCAGCCCCTCTCCTCCACAGAACCTGCCTCCCTCCCTCTCTTACTCTCCAGGCTGAATGGAAGGGACTCCTGGCTCTCTTCTGCCGCTGGCGTGACAAGACTCATCCGTAAGGAGAGCTTCCCAGCCTCCCCAGCCAAAGAAGGGCTCTGCCTGCGACTCTCCTCCATCATCTCCGCACTCTCCACAGTCGCATTGCTCACGCCTTCCGCTGTGAGGTCGCTGGTGGCAAAGCTGGTGTGGTCCGGGCAGTTTCCGGGCCCTGGGAAAAGGCAAAGCGAGACGCCAGCCTCACCAAGGCATCCAAGAAGGCGTCTCTCTTGGCCTCTCACCCCTTTTTCCTTCCTTCCAGAGACGACAGAGGGGTGCCTGCCATGCCTGTCCCTCTCTTTGCACAGCTCAGCCAGAGCAAAGAAGGGGGATTTCCTCTTGGAAGGAAGGAGAGGCCCCTATGCAAGGGGAACCAGGAAGAAACCCACAAAGTCCATGCAGGATCCGGCCTCTCCCAGCCTACTACAGAGGGAGCCATGGCAGCAAGGGCAGCTCAGGCGGGGGAGGCTTCCACTGGCTACGCATGTGACACAGAGTGAGTCTCACATGCCGTCTGTCACCTCCAGACAACAGAGGAGTTCATTTGTGCATGCTTCCAAAGAGAAAGTACTGAAGAGAGGCTGCCCGACGGAAGGAAGGAAGGAAGGAAGGAAGGAAGGGGGCACAGAATGGGCTGTGGAGGGAGGGTGCCAGGGCTGACCATCTGGACCCCACCCATCCCATGGCTCACCAATGGGTGTGCTGTGCCTCCGGGGTCCTTTCTTCAGATGGCCCAGGAGAGGAGAGGCAATGCCAACCATGGGCTTCATAAGGCCTCTTTCTTTCCGCAGGACAGAAGCTTCTGGAACAAGGGGCACGAACGGAGGGGGGGGGGTGTAAGCTTCAGCCACCCCTACTCACCACCCCTTGCAGGAAACCTGCCCCCACAGGTCCCCCTCAGGTCCAGCCCAGACACTCACCGGGAGGTTGGCTGTCTGAACAGGCAGAGACGGCTGGCCAGCGGGGTGGCTGGTGTCCCTGCTGGTTCTCTGCCTTCCCTGGGTGGGGCCCATGCGTGGCCACGGGCGTGGGTCTGGAGGCCATGGGGGCCCTCTCGTCCCTTTCTGGGGCTGCTGCTTTGCTGGCCCAGGATTCCTCCTCTGGAGAACCGGGAGGCCCCTTCCCACCCTGAACTTTCAGCTTCTGGGCCGCTTCATCCTGCTTGGCCTTCAATGCTCCCACCAAAGGCAGCGAGAAGCCTTCCTCTTCTTCCTCCTCCTCCTTTCCCAAAGTCCCCTCTGAACCACCTCTCTGCCCGTTTTTGCCAGCAGAAAGACTGGCCGAAGCCAGGGCATCCAGGGCTGTCCCAACAGGCCCTTCACCTTCCAGTCCTGGCTGCGTCTGGGAATGGCAGGGCCTCTGTGCCATTGTGGGGCTGGGTGGGGTCTCTTGTGCTCCTGGGGGGTCTTCCCTTGACCCTCCTCCTCCTCTGTTCCCAGGGGGAGCCACGTGTGCTTTCTCTCTGGCCTCCCAAGGCCCATCGGCCGAATCTCCTCCCAGGGCCGAGGGTTCCGCGCGTGGCCCCGTCTCTTCCTCTTGAGAAAGGAGCAGGTGGAGGGAAGGCCGGTGGTCCTCCTCCATTACCCCTCGTTCCTCCCAGGGGGTCTCTGGGACACCTTCGCCCTCCGACAGGAAAGGCCCCGAATCGCTGTGCTTGTCTCCAAGGCCCCCCTGGCCAGGGAGGGGGCCTCTGGGGGGGCATGCAGGGGAGGGGAGAAGCTCACTGGGGCTCTTGACCACATCCGCCTCGGCTGTTTCCTCCGGCTGCAGGAGGCTTGTCTCCCTGTCTGTGGCCAGGCTGCTTTTGCTGACAGAGAGTGACAGAAGACAGGCCTCACCCAAGGATGGTACTGTGGCCGGGCTGGCGTGGGAGGGGTCACTGGCGGGTAAGGCAGCGCCAGAGTCCCTCTTCTCTGCTTGGGCACCACAGCCTTCCTCTTCCAGACTTGGTGTGGGGAGAAAAGGGTCCTGAAGAGGAAGAGGAGGAGGAGGAAAGAGACTGGGCTTCAGGGGCTCCAGCCCTGAAGGGACACTGCAACCCCCCCTCGCCCAAGCTCATCTTCCCAGGACCAAGAGGGAAACAAGAGAGAAAGACCTCTACCTGGTAGCCCCCCCCCCCCACCCAGCACAGGAGGGCAAACGTGGAGGAAACTGCTTCAGTAGGAGAATGAGCCTCCTCAGCTGCTGCTGCTGCACTTGACCTCCCAGATCCAATGGCCCCCAGGGAGGAGTCTCTCTCTGTCTTCCTTTACACTTCCCCCTTGGGAGCCCCCACCCCAAATGGGAGCCAGACCTTTGTGGGTTCTTCAAGCAATGCACACAAACAAACAAACGAAAGGGCACCTGCCACATTGCCTTCCCTAACCCCCAGTCTGGATGCTGAGCTGGAGGAGGGGAGGTTCTGAGCGCTCACCTGGGAAAAGGCTGGTTGGGAAGGCAACGCGGGAGGAGGGGAGGCCTGTGCCTTCAGAGCCAGGGAGGAGGGAGACTGCTGGGCCTTCCCAGTCCCCACCGGCACTGGCTCCACTTCTGTTTTTCCTGCTGCAACAATAAGGGGACGGAAGGGCAAGAGCTTATTTCTTCCCCCGCGGGACAAAGCCACACACAGGCAATGGCACCAAAACACACACACGCACACCCCTGACTGAGGAAAAAGAGCTCTTTATCCCAGGACTCAAATGCTGCCTCTCTTTCCACTTGATATTCCAAGAAAATGAGTCCATCCCATCCCTGGCTGTGGCTGCTCACCTTGAGCAGCACACCAGGGGACTAAGCAGAAGCCCTCCAGTCCCCAGGCAGCAAAGGAGGACGTACCTTGCAGCGGCTGCTGCTCCGTTGGGCTTCTTGGAATGAGGAGAGGCACAGGATCCAAAGGAACGGGAGACGGGAAGCCAGAGCTGGAAGCGCAGCTGCCGGGAATGGGTAAGGGAAGCACACACAGAAGCACCCTCAGCCTTGGCCCTTCCAAGCTCCTACGAAGGGGGGGAGGGTTTCCAAACTCCTACCCCACCCCCACCCCAACCCTTGGTTCACTCCAGGATGGAGAGAGGAGCCATAGTCTGGCTGGCTGGCTGGCCGGCTGCCCTGGGCCATCATCATTCTGTCTCTTGAGGGGACCAGGAGGGCTGGCCGAGGGAGTCTCTCGGGGGAACATCTCCTCCCAGGCAGCCCAGGCGAGGGCAGGGCCTGCAAACCAGGGAAAGAAGAAGCCACCCACCAGAGAAAAAGACAGACCCAGCTAGGAAACCGGCCCACACAGCAGGGAGGCAGGAGGCCACATTGGCCAGATCCGGTGAGATTACAACATTTGACCATACCCAGAAGAGTATGGTCAGCCCTTACCTGGCAAGAGGGCCCTGACCAGAGAGGTGTAGGAGGCGCAGGGAATCTGCGGGAGTGGACGCGAGAGAAGCTGTTCCTTCTGCTCTGGCCAACATGGTGGCACTGCTGCTGCTGCTGCTCTCGACTGCTAACCCAAAGAGGAAATAAAAATCACAACTCACACTCCGAAAGACACGTTGGAATTTGTTCCCCGGCTGTGGCTGTCTGTTCCACGCCCTGTTCCAGATTTAGACAGACCTAAATACCACTGGATAATAATTCACATGTCTTGGCGTCATCTACTACTAATGCCTAGCTGAGTTTTTCATGGCCACGCAGAGATTTTAACCCAGACCCTCTGAGCTCTGGCTATATCACTCATCTAAATGCTACACCAAGCTGGCTCTCATGTGGTTCTCACGGGATGGGAGGTAAAACTTTTAAAATAGCAAACGAATATACAGTGGCAATGCACCAGAAATACAGCCTCTGTCAGCATTGCCCACTTTCCAATAGCTCACATGGTCCACCACATCCTAATTGCTGCAGAATTATCATGGCATTAAGCATCCCACAGACATTGTAAGGGCAGAGCCATGTTGCCCTGGTCACCTGTGGCGCTGCTCTGGCTAAACAGCTCCTCCTGGGTCGATAGGAGTTCGGCATCCGAAGCCTGCCAGCGACAGGGGTCCTTCCCCTGTGGCTTTACATCAGGTGGACAACCCGGAGGAGAAGCCTGGGGGCCCGTCATGTCTTTGGGGAGCGGAAGAATCCCAGAGGGACTGCTGATGGGCACGGCAACTGACCTTGAAACATAATAAGGGGGTGGGGGAGGCAACCGTCTATTCAGAGTGGCATTTTGTAGTTCAGGAGTCTGCAACACCCAGCGGAAAGGCAAGCCAAAAACTCTTTGGAAGTAAGAAACATGCATGAATGCTACCAAACAGTTACAACACATCATGGGGAGCCAGATGTTGCTGCTGAACTCTGATACAGTAGAACCCCACATGACAAAAAACTCTGTTCCACGGAGCTCTTTGCTATGCGGTTTTTCTCACTATGCAGTTCCCTATGGGAGATGACCCGCATAATGGAAAAAATGTTTGTTAACCAGGGTTCCCATTAAGCGGGTATACCCCAGGTACCAGAAACCCCGCATAACGGGAAAAAATCGTTATGGGGGGGTATCACCTTTGCATAATGAATGCTTTGCTGTGCGAATTTTTTTGCTATACAACGCGTTCGTTATGTGAGGCACCACTGTATTTGTGGCGGGTGGGCCTTCCTTCAGAACCTCCACCCCTGTCTAATCAATGGTAACCCCCACCCCCACCCCACCCCTGGAGTGCCTGGTAGCCTCGCCCTGGGAGTTTGCAAAGCACGCCAGTCACCTCGTGCTGGGGCCTCCTCCTACAAAACCTCAAGTGAGCAGGAAGAAGCAGAACACCCCCCCCCCTTTCCCTTGTTCTCTAAGGGGGAGAAAAAGAACATCCTTTGATAACAGAGACTTTACCCAAATGCATTAAAGGTGCCGTCTCTGTTGTCTCTAACCACCAACGTGATGGCAGGAAGGGAGATTTCCTTCCTTCCTTCCTTCCCTCCAGGAATGAATAAACAGCCTCCTGTCTCTTCTTGCTGTGGTTTTGCAGGATGCAGCAGCAAAGCCTCCGAGGTTGGTTTTTACAAAATACTGGTTCCAAACAGAGTTCTTGGCCACAAATAGAGGGGAGCAGCCAACCCACACCTCCCAGAAGGGCTACTCAGGCAGGAGAAGGCCATGATGGTTCAGGGGGAGGAAACTGACACATGGAGGAGGTTGTCCAATCCACCTGGTTCCCCATCAAGGCAACTCCAGCCTACCCACCCCCTCCCTCACCTCCACTTTAAAAAAAACCACAAGGAGGAGTCTTTCCCAGAAGGCATTCCCTCCCTCCCTCCCTCCCTCCCTCCCAAACATGGAAATGCATCAAACACTGAAGCCAGGAGGCACACTCACTTGCCAGGGGAGAGGCTCCCAGTGCCAGCCCCATCCTCCTCCAAGGTGGCTCCACATTTACCTGTAAGGAGGACAGGGAGAGGATGAGAAGGACAGGGATGCTAAGCCTTGACCGACTTCCCCAGAGCTACTGCATGAGCAAGCACGCACGCACGCACGCATGCACGCACGTGCGCGCGCGCACACACACACACACACACACCTGTCAAGTTTCGGGAAATTTGCCAAACCCCCATATTTTACACTATTCCCGCCATCATCACACACACACACACACACACACACACACACACACACACACACACACACACACACACACACACACACACACACACACACACACACACACACACGACTGGCCCCATAGGTGCAGGGGATGCTCTGGTTGCTGACTCGGCTTATGAGGATGAGTAGGTTAAAACTGTACATCCACCACTCGTGTGGGGCAAACCCACCACACGCGCGTGCACGCACACCCACACCAAAAGGCCATAGGTGGTGCAGGAAGCAAAAGCGACAAAGAGCAACCCAGGCGCAAGTCGTGCCAGTCAAGCCCTGGGTTTGATATCAGGGGGGCATCGGGAGACCCCCACCCCACCCTCCACCCCCACCCCCCGCAAGATCTGGCCCAGAGTCCGCGGCGCCCACCTCCGGAGGGGCCCTTCTTTTCCTCCTCCTCCTCCTCCTCCTCCTCCTTCCCGGTAGTAGGGAGGCCCGGGGGGAGCCGCTGCCCGCCGCCCGCTGCCGCCTGGCTGCCGCCGGCCCCGAACTCCTGGCTCGGCGAGAGTTCCAGCGGGCCCAGGCTGGGCTCCTCCGGCGGCCCCGACTCTGCCGGAGACAGAAGAATCGTTAGGACCGGAGGGAGGGAGGGAGGGAGGGAGGGCCGCCCGCCCGGCCGCCCCCCCCATCCTCGCCAAGGGCTCTTCCCGCCCCGCCCGCCCCCCCCGCGCCCCACTTACCTCCGGGAGGGAAGGGCGAGCTGGGGCCGGAGTTGGCCTGGGTGGCCGCCGCCGCCGCCGCCTGGCTAGGGAGGGAGGAGGCCGGAGGCGTGGGTGGGAGGGGGGCGTGGGGCGGGGTGTGTGGGGGGACCTGGCTGGCTCGGAGCTTTCCGGGGGGCGGGAGCGGCTCCAGCACGGGGCTGAGGCAGAGGAGCGGGCGCTCGAGCCAGGAGGGGGCGGGGGAGGAGGAGGAGGAGCCGCCGCCGCCGCCGCCGCCGCCGCCGCCGCCCCCCTGGCCCTGGCCCTCGGCCTCCGCCTCCTCCTCGGCCCCCGCCGCCGCCCCCTCTTCCTCGCCCCCTCCTCCTCCTCCTCCTCCTCCTTCCTGGGCGGGCGCGGGCGGGACCAGGGGGGGGCGGCGGCGGCTGCTGCTGCTGCTGCTGCCGCCCGGGGGCTTCCAGGCCCTCCTCCTTCTTGTCGTCGTCGTCGTCCGGCGGCTGCGAGTCCTCCACCATCAGGCGGGGCGTCGTTGGGCCCGAAAAGCCCAGGTCCAGCGGGCTCGGCCAGGCCCCCTCCGCCACCGCCTCCTCGGCCCTCTCGTTGCGGGCCCCGCTCCTCCCGGAGGGACTACTGCTAGCGTGGCCGCCGCTCTCGCCGCCACCGCCGCCGCCTCGGGGCTCCTCGTCCTCCTCCATGGCCGGCCGGAGGGAGGGAGGGAGGGAGGGAGGGGGCGGGGCCCGGAGCGGCGGGGCCGGGGCGCCACGAGGAGAGAGAGAGAGAGAGAGAAAGAGAGAGCGCGCGACGCACGGCACGACGCACAGCGCGGCGGGGTCACGCCCCCTCGCGCTCAGACGCCGGGCCACGCCCCCCGACGCACGCCGGGCCCCGCGCGGTGGTCCTCGTCGTCGTGGCGACGGAGCTGCAGCCAATCCCGACGCCCGGCGGGAGCGAAAGGGGCGGCCGGCCCGGCCCCCACCTCGACCAACAATCCTCTCGCTCTCGCTCTCGCTCTCTCTCTTCTTGGGCCTTGTTGTTGTTGTTCTGCCGAGTCCAACTCTGGGGGTGGGGTGGGGTGTGGGGCCCTCGCCCCCGTGGTGGGCCACCGCCGCCTGCCAAGCTCCTCCTACTTGTTCCCCGCCCTGCTGCTGCCCCCCCCCTCCTCCTAGTCCGACCGCAGCCCACCACCCACCCAGGCCTACTACTACTACTACTACTACGCCCCTCTCTCGCGGTCGCACCCACGATATGCCCTCCCTCCCTCCCTCCCTCCCTGTCCACTTCTTCCTCATCCTCTGCCTTCGCTCTTTCCCAGCCCCGGAGGCGCCTCAGTCAGGGGGAGGGGAGGGGAGGGGAGGGGGGGAGGGCTTCCTTCCTTCCTTCTCGAACTCCAGGGAGGAGAGTCTGTCTTCCTCCTCCTCATTTGGTGTCCAAACAGGCCTTGAGCCTCAGTCTTGGTCCTTGCAAGGAGGGCGGATTTCCTTCAGGGTGGACCACCGACTGGATCTCGTCCTCCTCCTCCTCCTCCTCCTCCTCGCAGTCCAGGGGATGATGATGGACTCTCAAGCGTCGCCTCCTCCTCCAGCACCACCAAAGGCGCCTATTCTTCTTCTGCTGCTGCTGCTGTGCTCAGCCTTCCTTACTAGGGCCCAGCTCTCACACCACCTGTACCTGACGACAGGGGAGGTGATACTGCCATGGCTTTGACTAGGTGGACTTTTGTTGGCAGGGGGATGTCTCTACTTTTTATTATGCTGCCTAGGTTTCTCATTGCTTGCCCCCCAAGAATTAATCTTCTTTTTGTTGCCATTGCCTTGCCCAGCGGAGAGAAGGAATGACAGACTTCAGGAATCAGGATAAACGGCTGATTTAATTCATTTTTCAGTCCCATTAAATAATGCAAAACTGCTTCGTGGCTATACTACTAATTAAGTTGGGTCATAGGTTCCCTAAAAAGATCAGGAACCAGTTGGTTAATTAAATGTACATAAGGGAAACAATGGGGGATTAGCTTAATCCAAGTCACCTGGCTAAACAAGAAAAACAGGTTATTCCCTGGTCAATTTAGAAGGCAAAAGGTCTGCTGACCTTGCTTTAGTTAAGAATTCAAGCTCTGTTGCAGACTGAAAAGAGGTCAATTTGTGCGTCATCACAGTTCAAGATCCTTTTATATTAAATATGGTATATAATTTTAGTATTACCTTGGATCAATCTAATTACCATCCCAACATCTTTTTACTTCATGGCTGCTGCAGTCTCTATATGCAGTGATCCTAGATCCCATGAAGGTAAAGCCTGTCACTGCTTCCATTTCTTCCCCTTCTTTTTATCAGGGAGTGATGTGGCCAGAGGCCATGATCATCATGGGGTTGTTGTTTTTTTTCTTGTTGTTTTTGTTTGTTTTTGATGTTGAGTTTCAGGCCAGCTTTTGCACTCTCTTCTTTCACCTTCATCAAGAGGCTCTTTAGGTCTTCTTCACTTTCTGCCATTAGGGAAGTATCTATGAATCATCTTGGGGTGGTACATCACAAAATGTCTCCCCAGGTGCCACTGAGCAAAAGGGCTTAAAAGCCTTTCCTGCACAGTTAATAGTAAGCTGGATGAATGGATAGATGGATGGCAATAGCAATTATTGTTCCATAGCATTTAGCACATGCTCTTGTTCACAATTTAGCATTTTGCCCCCAACATGCTGAGGGACTCATTTGATGGCCTTGGAAGGATGAAAGGCCGAGTAAATTTTGAACCCTAGCCAGGATCGAACTCACAATGTTCTGGCTGTAGTACCACAGTTTAACCACTGTGCCACCAGGGCTCATGGATGGATCAATATCAGAGAATAAACAAAACAAAAACACAAAAAGTCCTGACTTTTGAAAGACTAACAACAGTACTTTAATGTTAGTTTTAACAGATCAAGTCCACTTCATCAGACTAAAGAGGAGTAAGAATGGAAATGTCCTTGTAGGGTTCATTGGACTCATGGCTCGCTTAGCCACGCAGTGGCCACTCATAGATTCTATGGGTTCTATGGAAGAAGATTGTATGTAGCCCAAGGCATTTTTAACGCACCAGGCGCACTTTGGCCCCTGGCATCCCTCCTGGCCTCTTCTGTATCCAGCTTGTGGAATAAAAATGGACGTCTGATACATGGTTTAGATGCGCCAGTGACTTGGAACAGGTAGTCATGGCAAAGGTGCTCTATCACACCCCCTTCCTTCCTTCCTGCTCCAAGTGGGTTGAGCACTTCTCTCAGAACCCTGGACCAGAGGCCACAGCAATAGCTCTGGCTTCCTTGAAACCTCTGCTTGGACGCAGAGGTGCCAGAGATCCCTGCCCTTTCTCCGTCAGATGTGCTGGGCAGCGGAATGGACACCTTCCATTGCAGCACCCAGGGAGGGCGAAGGGGGCTTGAAGGCCCATCTCGTCTAATACACGGGTGGGGTGGGGTGGGGTGGGGTGGGGGGGAGTCCGGAATACCTCGCAGGCGTCCTCCCTCTCCCTCTCCCTCCCCGTCCCTTTTGCCTCTCGGAGGGGAGGAAGGGCGGGACGGGGCGAAGGAGCCGGTGAGGAGGGCCAAGCGGGAGAGCTCTCCGTGGCCCCGAGGCGCCTCGTCTCACGGCTCGGCCTTGTAAGGGGGAATCCACGGGCCTCTTTCGGCGGCTACTCCTTGGGTGGGAAGAAGCCGCGCCGGGGGCGGGGGCTCCTCCTCCCGCCCCGCCGGTGCTGCTGGGCCTCTGGTCTCGGTGACCTCCAGACCCTGATTCCCAGGCAACCCCGAGTGAGCTCCTTCCCGCGTTTCCTTCCTTCCGAGGGTTTCTCCGGGGGTTCACAAGCCCGCCCGCCCGCCCACGAAGGTTGCAGGGGAGCCTCGCCGTGGAATGCGAGGGCAAGGGACGCGGGCGGGGGTGAACAGACTCGGGAGCCGGGGCGGGCGAGAGGGGGCGTGGCCAGCGCCGGGAGGGGGCGGGGACTCTTCCGCATGGGCCAATCGGGGCGCGCCGGGGCTCCCCTTAAGAGGCGCGCGCTGGCCTCCCAGTCCGCAGCATCCTCCGCAGAGTTGCCATGGGGACGTCGGCCGGGGCGGTCGCCGTGGAGACGCCTTGGCGGCGTGGGGCTGCGAGCCACGCGCTGCTGGCGGTGATCGGCGAGGTCGGGACGGAGGCCGAGCGGCAGGCGCTGCGCCGGAGCCTGGAGCACGGTGAGAGACCCAACCCCACCCCCACCCACCCCCGGGACGGAGGAGGGAGGGCGGGCGGCAGGGCAGAGCAGGCGTCGGCCGCGGGCCTTCAGCACCCTGGACAGGGAAGGCCTCCGGAGCCCGCCCGCGTTGGGACCCTGCCTCCCCCCCGCCCCCCGCTGTCCCGTTTCGGCACCGCGGAGGCAGGGCTGGGCCCGGTGGGGGTTGCGGTGCTTCCCCTCTGCAGTGGGCCCTGCTCGGGGAAGGAAGGAAGGAAGGAAGGAAGGGATGGAGGGAGGGAGGAGAAGGACGGGGCTGACCGCCTGTCTCGTGGGGGTGAGGGGCGAGGGATCCCTTCCTCCTCCTCCAGCCCATGGCGCCTCCGAAACGAGGTTCAGGCGCAAGTCCTGCGACGCTCAGACCGGCCTGGGAAGCCTCGGATCCATTGGGTCGCCGCCCCCCCCCTCGCCGCCCCCCCCTCCCCACCGCCCTGGCGAGGCCGGCCACGTGCCACGTTGCAGCAGATCCCCTTCGACGGCACCTGTCATATCGGCCTGGGTGTAAACAATGCGCGCCCCCTTTTCAGTCAGCGTCCAAAGTCCCGCTTTGGGCTTTATGAACAGGAGGAGCAACATGGCGCCACCACCGGTTGGAAAATCGACCCCTCCCCTCGCAGTAGCCCCCCCCCCCCCCCCGCCTGCTACTTGTCTCCTCTCTGGACTGGAGGAAGTTGGGCCAGGGCAGGGTTTCTGAACCTGACTCGTGTCTGCACAAGAAGCAGGGAGTCCCCAAGTCAATAGGCCAGAGCGGGGGTGGGGGGTGGGGGCATTGTTCCAAGTCGTGCAGAGAAACGATTGGCAAGGAATCAGTGCAGGGGGCAACTTGTACCCTCTGTCATTAGAGCCAGTTAATAACCTGGCTGCTGTACTTTGCTGTAAGACAAGCTTCTGTATAGTTTTCAAGGGAGATCCCGTATAGAGTGCATTGCAGTCAGGTGATTGAGCTGTTGCCAGGAGCTGGGGATGGCTCCCACTCTCTAGAAAGAAACAAGGCTGGTGCCACAGACAGAGAAAAAGACTCAGGGCGTCACACCACTCCCAAGGCATGGGCATGGCAGAGGGGAAGCACACGCCCCTCCCGGACTGAATTCTTCTTTTAAATTTAGCTGCACTCAGTATACAGGGCTTCATCTAGCCCAGGGTGGGCAACCTGTGGCTCATTAGCCCATATGTCTCTGGGGTGAAAATTTCCTCTGCCCACCTTTGTTTTGCAACAGGGATTCCTTCAGGTGGCTTTGGCTCCAGCATTCTGCAGGACTCTGGAGGGCAAACCCGAGACCCACATACTGTAGCAGTGACTCTGCTTCTGAGGAGCCTGATGAAGTGGCAACTAGTCAAAGCTAATGCAGTGTATTCACAGCAGATCTCTTGCGCATATGAGTCACAGTGGCCTGAAGTTTAGGATTGCTCTCTCCAAACAGCATTGCTGACTATGTGAGCTGAGAAGAAAGTGAAGGGAGGGAGAGGTGACACCTGTCAATAACAGAAACGTAAATCCAAGCTGCCATTTCAGAAAAGATGGGGTTTGAGACTTTGGAAGTCGAAATCATGGGCAAAACATACCTTTGCACTGGCAGAATCGTGTAGTTCTCTGCAACGCGAGCTTTTGATCGTATTTCTGAAACCCACCATGGATTGGTCTTTCCTGACTGAAATCATGGGGCCTCCAAAGAAGGCTGTTCTTTGGGTGCACCTGCTGTGAATTGTGTCAGGAACTACAAGAGGGACAGTTATCTCCAGGATGAGCTCTGAGATGTAGGGCTCCGGTCCTACATCCTTTTCTAGAAACCAGGAGATGCCAACATCAATGTGGGCTTTGTCTATCTGTATCAGTCTTTGACTTGCCTGGTTTGCCGCTTGGGTTTTCTTAGGTAAAGTTGACTTGCAAAGTGCTCAGAGGGGAATTGCTGACAATGTGGTCCCATTTCTTCAGATTCCCAGCCTGGGACTAACAAGGCAAAGCAGCAAAGGAAAATAGAGCCAGCCAAGAAGGGCTGTGTGCCCCATAGCCTGTGCCCCATAACCCTCTTAGATAGGCCTGTTTTTGCCATGCCATTGGGACAAGCAGCAGGATTAGCTAAAGAGCTGACACACTTGGACTTAGAAGAAAGCTTACCCCCTGCTGGGAGTGGAAGGTGATTAGATCACATGAATTCAAGCACAAACGCCAAAGCTTTGAGGAGGCCAGAAGCTTTGGGATAGGATTAACAGATGAATCTCGTGGAGAGGGGCCAAGAAGGCAAGGAGAAAAACAAAAACGGGACAGAACAGAGCCAGGGTCAAATGTGGTGGTGAAACCCACACCCTGAGGGTGGTGGCACACTCATGGTATACTTGCCCTTGAGCTTGGGAGAGTTGCATTTTGGGACTACATCTCCCAGAACCCCCCTTTGGCTATCAGAATTGGAGCCAGACATGTAGCTGTTCCAAGCTCTGCCCTCCCCATCTCCATCCTGGGTGTCTGATCACAAGCAACACAAGTTGGGTTGGTGTCCCAGTCCTTCGTGTGAATTCTTTCTTTCTTTTCTTCCTTCCATCCTCTGTCTGTCACACAGGCCTTTGCTCTTGGGACATCCACCTGCACTCCTGTGATCTGAATCAGCAGCTGAGGCTCTTTGTCACACGCCATCTCGCACACTTTTCATCAGAGGTCAAAGGTCAGTGACTTTTTCTCCCTTAAATTTTAACAACCTTGCTGGAAGTCTGGAAAAGCAGTCATGCCTGGGTGCATGGCCCCTGCTCGTTTCTCCATTTCATTTGGGGGTGAGTGATTGGCGATGGGGGCCACTCAACATGGGACATTGGGTGGGTCTTTTGCTGTCTAACATCCCCCCCCCCCCACCAAGACCTTGTGCTGGACTTCCCCTCTTTCTCCTTTGAGTCATCATCCTGGCTGCAGGCATTTTCAGGACATCATTCATTGTGAAGTGGATGGGCTATTTAATTGGCTGAAATGTTTGCATGAGTAGAAACTTTGGTTGGGGGAATTGTAAAGCCACTTAAATACATACACTCCATGCCTTCTGACTGTTTCCTGACATGTTTCAGCCAATTGCCCCTTTTAGTATTTTGAGAATGAAGAATTTAAGTCTAGCCAAAATTGTTTTGTTTCTCAAGGGACCTTGTTCACAGAGTGGGAAATAATTATGCTTCTGGGTGACTCTCTCTGACATTAGGCTAAGGAAGCCATGGGTTCTTGACCTGACAAAGTCCCCTCCCACACACAAATACAATCTTGTCGGATTTAATTTTGCTCCAAGGCTTGGGCATGTTTCTTGAAAGGGCAGTCGATATATCTTCAGCTTCTGTTCTTCTGATTCCTTGATTTGAATCTGTTTCCTGGATCTTGACCAATTCATGCAGCATTTTCCCCTGAGATTTTGGCAATTGCTGTGAACAGAACATTGAAATATTTTTATTTCTAATAGCACCTGTCTGTATTTGTGCTAAAACACACTACTTGTCTTGTGGGATTTGTGATATATGGCTTTTGCCACATTTTCCAACACCTTGCACGGCAGGGAAGTCTTTGGCTAAAGAACTGTTCTACTTTGCTCACATATCTCAATTGCCAGCAACCCCTGGACCTCCCCCCTTACTTTTGAGGATAGTAGTTCTCTGAGGAGTCTAGATTGGAACAAACAGAGTGTTCATGATTGCCTATGACTTAAAACACATAAGGCTGGGGGGGGGGGGAACTTAATGCAAAACATGTTCTTCTCTCTCTCTCTCTCTCTCTCTCTCTCTCTCTCTCACACACACACACACACACACACACACACACACACACACACACACACACACACACACACACACACGCAAAACTAAAGCAAACCCAAACTTCTAGGTGTTGTCAATGGGAAAACGTGCAATACCATTCTAATCCTTATTTAGTAGGCTTTAAAGGGAATGATTGTGAGCATGGTCAGGTATTTTCAGACCCAATATACTTCAGGCTAATTTTTGCTTGTACGTAGGGGGGAAAAAAGATTGTACTGTATTTGGGAGGCTCCTGAAATCTGGCAAGCTTCTGACTGACAAAATCAGAGAATCCACCTCTAGTAAAGGTAAAGGTCGCCCTTGCTTGGAAGCCAATCCTATCTGGCTCTAGGGTTCTGTGCGCTGTCTGCCTCTGCTCTGCAAACGTTTCGGTGGACATGAAGCAGTACCTACAGAACTGCTGACCTGCCGACCACTAAAGCCACCACAGCAGTCCCTGAATCCACCTCTAAGGGGAGAGAGAGGGATGCGAATGCAAGTCTGTCTCATTGGCCTGAGTGGAAAGGATCCCACTGGGTTCTGAAGGAGGGGGCGAATCCCGGGGTGAGCCTCAGGCTGGGTGAGACCCCTTCTTCTGGAGCCCCCCTCCTGCCCCCCGGGGGGGTCCTTGCCTTTGCCCTTGGCCTGCGGAGTCCAGCAGGAGAGAAATGCCCTCCTCGTCCCCTGCCTTCCCAGCTGAGCCCTCGAGGAGGCGCCTTCCTCCCCCCACCCACCCTCCTCGGGTTTCCCCGGTATAAGGAGTCCGACCGGCGCCCCTCTTCGCCTCCTCCTGCTCCTCCTTTGCTCGGGGCAGTGGGTGGGTCAGGGCGGCCGCTGCCGGCTCTTGGCTCACGAAGGGTTAAGCCGCCGAGCAGGAGGGGGGGGGGGAGAAGCTCCTCCCTTCCTTCCCTCCCTCCCTCCCTCCCCGGTATTGCACTGACAGCAGCTGCCGCCGGTGCAGCCCGAGCCCAAGCAGCAACAGCAGCATCCTCGTCATCCGAGCAGTGTGGAGGGGCTCCGGCGGCCCCGCCTGGTACGTAGCCTGGGGGCGCAGCGGGGTCCAGGGGTTGGAGGGAGTCTCTCCGTTGGTCCCCTCCGGGGAGCTGCAGGGTAGGCCCGGGACGGTGGGGAGCTCCGCCGCAGTCCGGTCCCCGGGACTCCGACCCTAGGACGGTTCCGGGCGGAAGTTCGTGGCCTGGGGCTGGGAAAGCGAGGCGGCCGCTGTGCCCCCACCCGGCACCCCCGTCGCTGGCGAGCTGCACCACCCGGGCGCCCTCCGGCCCTTCCCTCCCTCCCTCCCTCCGACGGGGCTGTGCAGGGCGGCGGCTTCCTCCTGGCTGCCTCCCCCCCACCTCCCGCCTCTGCCCATCCTGCCCGCCGCCGAGAAGGGGCTCGGCCAACGCCCCGTCCCTCCCTCCCTCCCTCCTTGGGGGGGGGGGGGGGAGGCCGATGCGCGCGCACGGCACCAGGCGCGCCCACTGCGGCAAATGTTGCAGCTGCCGCCTCCCCCCCCCCTCCCGCCCCCCGGGCAGCGCCGCATCCTACCGCCCCGGAGCCCCAGGTGCCTAGTCTTCCGCCGAGGTGGGGCGGGCCGGGAACGGGCGGGGGCGGCCGGGCCCGAAGCGGAGAGGGGGCTTCCCGGCAGCTCGGCCCGCCCCACTCCCCGGCGCAGGCACGGGCACCCGACGGGGACGGCGGGGGGAGGAGGAGAGGCTCCGACCCAAGGGCGTGAACAGGGGCGGGGGTGGTGGCCGGTCTCCTCCTCCTGTGTTTGCTGGCCGAGGTGGGCGCTCAGCCCCAGCCCCGGCAAGCGATCCCCGCCGGCGGGCAGGGCAGGGCAGGGGCCTCCCTCCGCCCGGGCTGCGGACGTCGCTCTCCTCTTCATTCTCCCCGGCTTTGGGCGGCAGGGGCGGGTGGTGGCCGGTGTCCCGGGCGGGGCGACGGGACCCGAGTAGCTGAGCGGGGGATACCTCAGCGCCCCCCCCCCCCGCTGCTGCCTCCGGGATGGCCTCTTCGGGGTTCCTGGGAAGCCGCCGCCGCGGGAGGGGCAGGGGAGGGGGTGGGTTGGGGGCTGCCCGCTTGCCCGTCTCCCTCCCCACCACAAAGTGTTGGCGCTGCACTTCCCGGACAGGTGTTGGCCTGAAGGTCTTGGGAAGGATCACCCTGGGCAGCCTCCAGGGCCTTGGAAACCCCTTTCAGCTCCACCTTTGTGTGGCCCTTTCTACGTCCCCACGACCAACATTCACGTGACAAGGGAGCCGCAAATAATGCTCAGAACAGACAGTCTGGATCTCCATCATAAGGTCCTTTTTCAAGAAGGAGGAGGAGAAGGAGAAAAAGAAGAGCCACCTCCCCACCCCCACCCCGTTTCCCCCTTTACCACCCAGCATCCATGGCTCCAGGGACGGGGTGGTGGTGGTGGTGGTGGTGGTGTCTTCGTGTCTTCATGGTTAAGACACTGAAGTTGATGACTGAAAGGTCAGCAGCTCAAGACCTGAGTGAGCTCCCGTCTTGGTCCCAGTTCCTGCCAACCAAGCAGTTCGAAAGCAAGACATTGCAAGTAGATAAATAGGGACCACTTATGTCCACAGAAATGTTTACAGACAGAGACAGCGCTGGCTCTTTGGTTGTAAACATAGATAGGCACCAAATCCTAGAGTCAGATATGACTGGCTTTCTAGCAAGGACGACCTTTTCCTTTACATTTACTTATCCACAGCTCCTCTGTGCTTGGTATGGCCACCCAAGTATGGCATCTAAGCAAGACTCAATATATCAGTACCCAGGCAGGAGTGCAGATGCAGAGAGAAGAGGGGTGCTTCTTTTCCACGGGGGGGGGGGGCTGCGTGCGTGCACGGCAATTCCTCTTGGGTAGCAGCTGTCATTGAAGATGGGCTGTCTAGTCTGGCCCAGCAGAGAAGTGGCAGTCAGGCCTCAGGGGTGGTGGAGCAGGCTTTGGGTGGGCCTTTCCAGTCCTCTTGGATATCATTTAATTCCAAAAACAGTTCAATTTTAAGGTTAAATACAGCAAGATCCTATGAAAGTTCACTTTTGTGGATTCAAAAATTGAAGTCCTCAAATGACAGCGGGGGTGGGGGGAGACTGCTGTGGGCTGCTCAGATGGGGGGCAAACCCCTCTAGCAAGGATAAATGCCTTCTTGGGAGGTGTGTGTGTGTGTGTGTGTGTGTGTGTGTGTGTGTGTGTGTGTGTGTGTGTGTGTGTGTGTGTGTGTGTGTGTGTGTGTTCATACTCTTGGCTTTGTGCCAAGTCAGCAACTGGGCCCTTGAATGGGGAGAATCCAGCAGCTGTCACGGAGACCAGGATCCAGGCCACCAGTCAAAGAGGCTCTGGCAGGCCCAGTGCCAAGAACAAGGAGGCCCTTTGTGCTTTGTCTGGCCCTTTGGATTCCTGTGCGGCAGGTCCAGTGAATGGATCCTTTTCCTCTCCAGGCATTCCAAGAGGGTCCCAAACTCACTCCCATCCCAGATCTAACTCCAGGAAACACCTGCCCAGGACAGAGGCTACATCTCTCACTTCCAAGAGAATCCTTTCACTGAACATAGGATACAAGTGGAGATAAAATCCAACCCTTGCAGAAACAAACAAACAATAACTGAATAATAAATGTTCTTAACCGAGCATGACATGGAGATTGGGGACTACTGGAAAGATTGAACAATGTACAAAAGAAGATCTAATAAACAACTAAGATACATCTATTGACGTAGACTCTTCCCATCAAAAATAGTCCAACACCATTCTAACATTTTAATTGGTTTGAATGTTATCACCCTCTCATATGTGTCCATAATTTTAAATTATGCAACATTCTGATACAAATAAAGAAAGATTTGGCAGGATCACTCTGGTTGGGCTAAGCCAGTGATGGCTAACCTTGGCACTCCAGATGTTCTTGGACTTCAATTCCCAGAAGCCCAAGTCAACACTCTTGCTGATCAGGGCTTCTGGGAATTGAAGTTCCAGAACAGCTGGAGTGCCAAGGTTGGCCATCACTGGCTAAGCTCTACTGTGTTAAGGACCCTTCCTGCTCTGTTCTTCCCCCCAGGAGGGGGTAAAAATAAGACTTTGGGTTTTGTTGCTGTGGAAAGATTCCCGATAGCCCAATTTCTTAAGAGTGGCCTTGTCTGCTTCTGCCAAGCCAGGGCTGTGAGCTAGTAGGAAAGGACAGGCTGGCCCTTAGCTCAGTCCTGCACTGGGGTGGACATCAATCATTCATCACTGAAACCTGGCTGACACCAGAGGAGGGCCTTCCTCTATCAGAATTGTGTCCAGCCTGGTTTGGTATTTGGCACCAGCCAAGGGGCAAGAGGAGGGGCAGTAGCATCGCCATTGTAGCCAGAGAATCATTGGGCATCACGAGAGCTACAGCTCCGCAAGTTCCGGGTTGCGAGGCCCTGCTCCTTCGTTTGGGCCCTAAGGGTCAGCTGGGAATCTTGCTCTTGTACCTGCCTCCCTGCAATGTAGCAGATTCCCTGCCTGAGCTCCTTGAGGCTGTCACTATATTGGCGTTGGAGCCCCCCCCCTTATGATCCTGGGGGACTTCAATTTGCCTTCATTGGGGGCTGGTTCCGAGGTAGTGCAGGAGTTCATGGCTTCCATGGCAGCTGTGGGCCTGACTCAGCTAATTCAGGGCCCAACCAGGAGCAGTGGCCACACACCAGATCTAGTTTTCTTGTCGGAGCAGTGACAGAGTGATCTGAGATTACAGCAACTAGACATAACGCCTGTGCTATGGTCGGATCACTATCTGGTGACTCTGGACTTTCTGGGGCGATATTTCTCAGCAGAGAGGCAGGGCCAGTTAAATTGTCCCGCCCCCAGCGACTGATGGATCCAGATGGATTCCAAACGGAACTGGGGTGTTTTCCTCTGGATCGGCAACACGATTCACCCAAGGCTCTTGTTGACCTCTGGAATGAGGGGGCAGCAGCGGCCTTGGATATAATCACGCCATTACGCCCTCTCCCTAATCATGGGCTCCGCTCAGCCCCGTGGTTCACAGAGGAATTGAGTGGAGCTCAAATGGGCAAAGATGCTGAGAGCACCGCTGGGAAAGACCCGTAGTGAGTCTGACCAAACACTTGTGAGAGCCACTATTAGAGCCTATCTTGTGGCGATGGAGGTGGTGAAATGTCAATACTTGACCGCACTTATTGCCTCTGCGCATTAGATCCATGTCCTGCCTGGTTAGTTAAAACTACCAGGGCCATGACCGGTGGTTGGGTCAGAGCAATTGTGAACTCTTCGTTGTGGGAGGGGGTCTTCCCAGCAGCATTGTAACATGCTTTGGTGTGCCCCCTCCTGAAAAAGTCCTCACTTGACCATATAGTACTCGCCAACTACCGGTCAGTATCCAACCTTCCCTTCTTGGGGAAGGTTTTGGAGTAGGCAGTGGCGTGGCAGTTACAGGAGGTCCTGGATGAAGCGGATTATCTGGACACTTTTCAGTCAGGATTCAGGCCTGGATATGGTACTGAGACTTCATTGGTCATGCTGCTGGATGATCTCTGGCAAGAATGGGATGGAGGTCATCCATCTGTCCTTGCTCGTCTTGACCTCTCAGCAGCCTTCGATACTGTCGACCACAGTATCCTTCTGGAACTGCATTGCTTGGATCACCATGGGATCCAGGGCACAGTGTGGTCCTAGTTTTCCTCATTTCTGAAGGGATGGAGAGTGAGAGGTCCAGCCCTAGGCCCCTTCATTTTGGGGTGCCTCAGGGCTCAGGGCTCTCTCCTCTCCTATTTAATATCTACATGAAGCCTCTGGGTGAGATCATCCGTTCCCAGTTATACATCTTGGCCCGTGGTCATTGTAATGCGCTCTACTTGGGGCTGCCCTTGATGACCATTCAGAGGCTGCAACTGGGCCAGAATGCAGCGGCTTGGGTGGTGATGGGGTGCAGGCGTTATGCACATGCCTCACCCGTGCTACGGGAGCTGCATTGGTTGCCAGTGTGCCTCTGGGTGCAATTCAAGGTGCTGGTTATTACCTTTAAAGCCCTACATGGTAGTGGGCCAGGATACTTAAGAGACCACGTCACCCTAAGGATATCTGCCCACCCCACTAGAGCGGACCGGAGGGACTCTTTAAAAATACCAACTTTTTTTAAATTTTAAGGGCTTCTATAGTTTAATCATTGGGGATTTTATGTACACCGGCCAGTCACATATCGATTGGGGTGGCTATACAAATTGAACAAACAAACAAATAAATGGATGGATGGATGGATGGATGAATAAGAGAGAGCGGCCCTTCATGGTCCTTTTGGGGTGTGATTTTAAACAAACAAACAAAAAGACCTTGAGGTTTCCTTTTGGCCAGGTAAGAGGCTGCAGAGCCCCACTGACTGGCCCATGGCGGGGTGGTGATGGGGGTGGTGTGGGGTATCTTCAATCCCACTGGGAAGGGTGAGGCTTCTAGGAGACACTGCCTTCCCCACAACTTACTTACCCTGATGACAAGCGTGTATACAATGCTGGGTGACTTGCAAAAAATATCTTGTTTGGGGGATTCTGGGGATTGTTGTCTGAAAAAAGAACCTTTCATGCTCTAGTAACAGGAGGGACCAGAAGGAATGAAAGATCCATGCTATGATTATATGCACAATGTGGCAGAAAAGCTGGTCTGCAGTATTAAGCAGAACCTTCCATGTTTTGAGTGTTACATTTACAGCCGCCGACAAGGGTGTTTTGGCACAGAGACAAATAGCACTGAAATTCTCCCAGGAAATCCAACTTCAGCCTTAAGAAAAGTCCAGCACGAACGACGCAGATCACTGCCATCCATGTGAAATTCATCTCTGTAGTTAGCATACACTTCTTGTTTGGGGCCTTGCCCAGCTTGGTTAGCTTTCCCTCTGGGTGATCTCAGGGGCCTGGCACTAGAGTAGACCACTTCTCTGGAGCAGGGAGAAGGCGCCACTGGGTCTGCTATTAGGGAAAACTCTTTTCACTGTCTCTGCAGGTCAGCGGACTCTCCATCACCAGAGCGATGAGCTGAACACTGTTATCCTTGTGAACCCAGACGAGGAGAGTGCCTTGGCAGAGGTAATAATGGTCGTGGGCAGGAGGCGGAGGTTTTACCACGCTGGGTTTCTGTGTCACTTTGCTGCAGTGCAAGGAGAGAGTGTGGATGGGTGGCAGAGTTGGCACCCAATGCTTAAACTTTTCCAGACGTGGGCTCCAAGCAGCAGGGGGGGGGGCTGCCTTGACCCCTCTGCAAGCCCATAACAGCTCTCTCCCTCTCCCTCTCTCTTTCGTGAACAGGTCCGCTCCTTGATATGTGACTCCTCTGTCCACAAACTGCTCATTCTGTATGGCCAGAGCTCTGATCAGGAAGGAGACTTGATTCTGCAATCTGGGACCTTCACCTACCACAAGTTTACTGAGATATTTGCAGATCCAGAGGTAAACAGAATGGGCAGCTAACCCAGGAATAGAATAGTAACCAGGCACTCATCCTGTGGCATTCTGCAGAGGCCTTCTGCAGAGAGTTATGCTTTCTTCAGCAGATGCCCTGCTTGGAGCCATCTGGGGTGGAAATTTTGGGTCCAAGGTGGCGAGGGAGTTCATGGCTTCCATGGCAGCCATGGACCTGGCTCAAGTAATTCAGGGCCCAACCAGGAGCAGTGGCCATACAACCGACTTAATTTTTATCTTGGAGTCATTGCGAAGTGGTCCGGGACTACAACATCCAAACATTATCCCTGTGCCATGGTCAGACCACTGTCTGCTGACCTTGGAGCTCCCAGGAGTGACTCCTAACCATGGGGAGGTGGGGTCTATTATTCTGGCCTGCCCTCGGTGCCTGATGGAGTCAGAAGGATTCCAGAGGGAGCTGGGGGAGTTTCTTATGGATCGCACGATACTACAGAGGCCTTGGTCATGCTCTGGAACGAGAGGGCTACTACAGCCTTGGATGTTATCATGCCACTACGGACTCTCTGCACACATGGGCCTCGGGCCACCCCTTGATCCTCTAAGGAGCTAAGGGAGTTTAAACATGTAAAGAGACGCCTAGAACGCCACTGGCGGAGATCCTGGAGCGTCTCGGACCAAACACAAGCTAGAGCCTTTATTAGAGCCTACCTCGTGGCGATATGGGCTCATATCGCATTGGCAGATAATCGCCCGGCGGTCCCTTCTTGGGGGGGGGGGATCTGGCCCCGGGTGGCAGGGGTCCACTGATGAGTGTGCTGATTATCTGGAGGATAAAATCACTCAGATTCGCTCAGGGTTTAACTCTGGGTTTAACATCATGTCACGGGAGTTGGTCAGGAGCCAGTTTTGCCATGTTATCTGGGATCAGTTTGGTCCGATTGACCCTGATGAAGTGGACATGATCCTTGGGACTGTACGTGCCAACGCCTGCAAGTTAGACCCGTGTCTGGTCTGGCTCGTGAAAGCAGGCAGGACCATGACGGGCGATTGGATTCAAGCGGTGGTCAATGCTTCGCTGAGGGAGGGGGTGTTCCCACCACAACTTAAACATGCGCTGGTGCGCTCCCTCCTGAAAAAATACATTGCTCGATCCGAATATACCATCTAATTTCGGCCCTGTCTCGAACCTCCCCTTTTTGGGGAAGGTTGTCGAGAAAGCGGTGGCGCGGCAGCTCCAGGGGGTCCTGGGGGAAGCGGATTATCTGGACCCTTTCTAGTCAGGCTTCAGGCCGGGTCATGGTACGGAGACTGCATTGGTCATGCTGTTTGATTATCTCTGTCGAGAGCGAGATGGAGGGTACCCCTCCATTCTCGCTCGTCTTGACCTCTCGGCAGCTTTCAATACTGTCGACCACAGTATCCTTCTGGACCGGCTACTGGGGTTGGGGATCTGGGTCACTGTGTTGTCCTGGTTCTCCTCCTTCCTGAGTGTCCGGACCCAGTCGGTGTGGGTGGGGTGTGTGGTGTCAAGTCCGAGGCAGCTCACGTGTGCAGTGCCTCAGGGCTCAGTCATCTTGTCCCTACTCTTTAACATCTACATGAAACCGCTGGGTGAGATCTTCCGATCCCACGGGGTGAGATATCATCAGTATGCTGATGATACTCAGTTGTACATCTCTGCCCATGGTGATCCCAGTGATGCAGTCAAGGTCCTGACCAGTTGCCTGGAGGCAGTTAGGGTCTGGATGGGGGACAACGGACTACAGCTGTATCCCGGCAAGACTGAATGGCTGTGGGTGAGGGGACCTGGTCCTCATAAGGAGTTATCACCACTGGTTTGGGATGGGGCACCGTTGCCCCAATCTGACCCAGTGAGTAACCTGGGGGTCCTCCTGGACTCGCGGCTTCTGCTCCAGGAGCAGGTTACGGCAAGTGCCTTCGGGCAAGTGCGTGTTATTAATCAATTGCGCCCACTCCTGGACCGGGAGGAGGCCCTGTTCATGGTCACCCATGCCCTGGTCACCTCCCATTTGGACTATTACAATGCACTCTACATGGGGCTGCCCTTGCTGACCATCCGGAGATTGCAGTTGGTCCAGAATGCAGCAGCCCGTGCGGTGGTGGGGTGTAGTTGTTTCGTCCGCACCTCGCCACTGCTGCGGGAGCTGCACTGGATGCCTATATGTCTCCGGGTGCAATTCAAGGTGTTGGTTGTCACCTTTAAAGCCCTTCATGGAAGCAGACCAGGATACCTCAGGGACCTAGGTGTCATCCCTAGGACATCGACCCATCCCACAAGAGCAAACCGAGAGGGCACCCTTCAGGTACCATCTGTTGGGGAGGCTCGCCTCTCCAGCACAAGGAAAAGGGCCTTCTCGGTCATAGCATCCAAACTATGGAACCTCCTCCCAGTAGAACTACGCCTCCAGGCCCATGTGCTACCATTTAGGAAAGAATTGAAGATGTGGTTGGCAAAATGGGTCTGGGGGCCAGGATTGTCAACAAGCTCCCCTTTTGGGCTCATCTAAGGTCCCACCCACCCCGTAATTAATTGTTTTTAGATGCTAGATGGCACGGCGGGGTGGGTGGGTAATATTGTTATGTTTTTAAAGGTTTTTTAAAAATTGTTTTACCTGTATATTGGTTTTAACTTGTGTACACCGCCCAGAGTCCTTTGGATAGGGAGGTATATAAATCTAATTAATTAATTAGCACATTTTGACAGACAGGATATCGCTGATTTCATAATGTTATCTCATTAGGGCTTTATAAGACAAGGACTCCAGAGCCATCGGTGGTCTTTAGGTGTTCTTCCTGGCACCTTGGAGTTTGAGCATTTCCTTGAGGAGTTCTTGTCAGATTGCCCACCCTCTCCACACACAGAGCATGGTTGCCTCTCTATGTAATGGGCATTTCCATTCACAAAACCAGGTTCTGACCATCCAGAGAGACCCAGTTTGGAGTGTGTGTGTGTGGGGGAATCATTTCTGGTGTGTGTGTTTCTGCCGCAGCTGAGGTGTTGAAGGTTACCTTCCACTCTCTTTCTTTGGCCAATGCCAATGACATTTTGCCAAAATTGTACCCTTAACCACAACCTGCCTTTTATCTTGATAGGTTGCCCGGCTTCTCAGCAAGACAGACCCAGCATCCAAGGCCTCCCTCACCGTGTCACATGTCAGAGAAGGAGACTGGAGTAACCTCGGGCACCCTCGCTTTCAGGATTATCTCAACCTGAGACTGAACCCTGACCCAGTTCTGCCAGAGATGGACGGGGTCTCTGAATTTGCAGAGTATGTCTCTGAGACTGTAGATGTTCCATCACCCTTTGACCTCCTGGAACCCCCAACATCTGGGGGCTTCCTCAAACTCTCCAAGCCCTGCTGCTACATCTTCCCAGGAGGGAGAGGGGATTCAGCCCTCTTTGCTGTCAATGGCTTCAACATCCTGATAGACGGAGGCTCAGAGAGGAAGTCCTGCTTCTGGAAACTCGTCCGGCATCTGGACCGGATTGACTCCATCCTCCTGACCCACATTGGAGCTGACAACCTTCCAGGGATCAATGGGCTCCTGCAACGGAAGGTGGCTGAGCAGAACGAGGAGCAATCCCAGGGTTCCACCAACTACAGCGAATGGATGAAGAACCTCATCTCCCCTGAACTGGGCGTCGTCTTCTTCAATGTCCCTGAGAAACTCAGAATGCCAGAGTCCTCCATGAAGGTCAAGAGGAGCATTGAGGAGGCCAGCCTGGCACTTCAGTACCTCCACAAGCTCAGCATCAAGCCAGAGCCCCTTTACAGGGTTGTCAGCAACACCCTTCTTGAGCCAATCACCCTCTTCCACAAGATGGGCGTGGGGAAACTGGACATGTACATCTTGAATCCCGTCAAGGAGAGCAAGGAGATGCAGTTTCTCATGCAGAAATGGGCTGGGAACAGTAAGGCCAAGACAGGCATTCTCCTCGCCAATGGGAAAGAAGGGGAGATTTCTGTCCCCTACCTGACCTCCATCACAGCCTTAGTTGTGTGGCTCCCAGCGAGTCCCACCGAAAAGATTGTGCGCGTTTTGTTCCCAGGAAATGCTCCACAGAACAAGATCCTGGAAGGTCTTGAGAAGCTCAAACACCTGGATTTCCTAAAGCACCCTGTAGCCACACACAGAGAGATCGCATCTGGCATTCCTCCCCATGCACAGAAGCAGAGCAAGATCAAGCAAAGGGCAAGTAGCAAGGAGAGCCTCAAGTCTTCCTCAAAGCCACCACCGTGGGCCGGAAAAGTAGTCACGGCAGAGGAAACAAAGGCAGAGACAGTAGTCAAGGAGACCAAGGCGGAGAAGAAGGCCAGAGAGCGCCCCGAAAAGCCTCCCGTCAAGGTAGAAAGGATAAGGGTGGACTCGAGTGATGCCCTTAAAGCTGAGAAAAGAAAACTGGCCAAAGACAAGACCAGCAAGAAACATCTCAAAGAGAAAGTGTCTAAACTGGAGGAGAAAAGGGACAAGGAAAAGAAAGAGCTGAAGAGGGAGAGAAAGGAGCTCAAAAAGGAGGAAGGGAAGAAAGAGGAAAAGAAGGAGTCCAAAAAGGAAGAGAAAAAGAAGGAAGCCAAAACAGAGCTGAAAAAGACGCCCAAGTCAGACTTCAAGCTTTTCACACCTGAAGTGCGGAAGACACTGCACAAAGCCAAGGTCCCTGGCAGGATCAAACCCGAGAAAGTCCGCAACAACAGCAACAACACCAGCAGCAAAGCAGATAAGGAGAATAGCCTCCTCCTCCTCCTTGCCTTGCCCAAGAAGGCCGGCCAAGCGCAGGCGGCATTGTCGTCGGAAGAGGCCGTGGAGGAGCAGAGGCTGGTCTTCTCCTCGCCTGAGGACCTCACCAAGGAGTTTGAGCACCTGAAGTTGGAAGGAGCGAAGCCTCCTCCTCCTCTTCCGGACAGGCCGGCAGAAGAAAAGGCCCCAGGAGGAACAGCCAGCCCAACAGCCACAGACCTTGAGGAGGCCAGGAGGTCCTCCGGGGCTGGAGAGGCCTCTGAAGCAGGGGAGGCAGAGAGGGACGAAGAAGAAGGAGACCCCGAGGGGCCCCCAGGATTGGGTGCGAAGGCAGCAGGGAAGGCAGCAGGGGGGCTTCCTGGGCAGGAGGGAAAGGAGGGAAAGGAAGGCAGCCCCCTCCGGCCCAGCAGGGTCTCTCCTGAGCTCAAGGGAGACCGTGAAGAAGAGAAGGCCAAGGGGGCAGATTCCAAGGAGGAGAGATGGACGGAGAGGGGAGAAGGAAGGCTGGGAAAGGCAGAGGAGGAGGAGGATGCAGCAGAAGAGGCCCCTGCCAAGGCAAAGGGTGATGGGGAAGGAGAGAGGGGTGACTTTTATCTGCCCCAGAAGCAAAGCAGGAAGGAGCCGGAGGAGGAGGAGGAGGAGGGGGATGCAAGGGCTGCGGCTGCTGCTACTGCCACTGCCCAAGGCAGAGGGGGCCCCTGGAAGGAGGAAGAGGAGGAAGTCTGCCCAGCAGGAGGAGGAGGAGGAGGAGGAGGAGGGCCCCCTGCCCCGCCCGGAGAACAACATGTCTCCTACATTCAGGATGAAACCATCCCGGGCTACTCAGAGACGGAGCAGACCCTCTCTGATGAGGAGATCCATGATGACCAGGAGGAGCGGAGGCCACCACCGCTACTGCTCAGGCCGGACTCCTCCTTCTCCGGGGCGGGTAACCTGGCCTTGCCTGACCTGGCCAGCTCCCTCACTGCCCTCCGTGGGATCCAGGCTGGGGCCAAGAGCTACACGGGACAAGAGCCGGAGGCCCCGGTCTACCCCACCCACCTGGTGACTGCCCCGCTGGCTGAGGAGGAGCACGTTTCCTCAGCCACCTCCATCACAGAGTGCGACAAGCTCTCCTCCTTCACCACCTCCATGGTAGAGGACCCATCCGTAGCCTCCATCACGGCTCCGCAGACAGAGGAGACCGGCAGAAGCTCCCTGGGGCTGGACGCTGCCAACATGAGCATGCCCTCCTCACGCACTGAGGCAACGCAAGGCATGGACTACGTCCCATCTGCTGGGACCATCTCTCCCACCTCCTCCCTGGAGGAGGACAAAGGCTTCAAGTCTCCCCCACCAGAAGACTTCCAGGCCCAAATGGCAGCGGAGAGGAAAGGCCGGCCCTGCAGGGAGGAGGAGGAAGGGGAGGCTGCAGCAGACCTGGAGAGCCCTTGGAGAGCCCAAGGACCTCCGCAGGGAGGAGGAGGCCCTCTCAAGGACCCTCCGGCCCAAGCAGAGCCAAGGGGGGAGGCGGCAACGGTGGCAGCGGCAGCTCAAGAAACCCTCTTGCTCCTGGAGGATGGAGCAGCCCCCACCTCGGGTGAGGCCTTTGAGGACCGGTGCCTGAGCCCCGACGACAGCACTGTCAAGATGGCCTCACCCACCCCGTCAGGCCCCACCAGTGCCGGCCACACGCCTTTCCACCAGTCCCCTGTAGAGGAGGAGAAATCAGACCCTGTGGAGGCAGACCTCTTCGAAAAGGCACCGGTGGAGGCTCCCCCAGGATGGGACGGTAAAGAAAGCCCCCCCAGAGCCAGGATGAAGCCTGGAGAATTGGACGGGGAGGAGAAAGAGGCCTCTCTTCCCCTTTGGGATCAGCCTGGCCCAGGCATCCTTGGGGAGTTTGTGGCCCCCCAGGAAGAAAGCTGGAGCCATCCTCTGATAGAAGAGGAGGAGGAGGAGGAGGAGGAGGGGCGAGGAAGAAGCCTCTACCACACGCAGGAGACGCTGGACATCTCTGACCTCTCACCTCCCTCCTCCAAAGAGACCCTGCCCAAGTCCAGTGGGGGCTTCCCCCCTCTCACCCCCCAGGAACACCCCAGGAAGGGGTCCAGCCAGGAAATGATGCCTGTTTCAGAAATCCCTCCTCCCAAAGGATGGGAGGCATTTCCAGGCAGCCCTGAAGAGGAGAACACTCCCCGGGTAACAACACCAGACATTTCACAGAGAGAAGAAAGGGCCTTCCTTGGGGAGGCAAAACCCTCAGCCGAGTGTCCCAAAGAACTCTCCTCAGAAGAAGCCACAGTGCTGCATTTCACAGAACACGGCCAAGGTCACGAGGGCGCACCACCTGCTGCGGTTGGCCAACGTCTCTCTCCAGAAGAGAGAAATGCTCCACTGAGCTTGAGTGAAGAGACCTGGTCGTCCTTCTTGGCAGAAGAGAGCGCTCAAAGGGATGATGCTAAACCTTGGTTTGCCAAGGAGGAGAGCCTTGCGTCTGAGATACTCTCAGGAGAAGCCTTGGCAGGAGAACGCTCTCCAGGAACCACAAGCCGGCAGGAGACTCCTGCAGCACTCCAGCAGAAGTCAGCCGAAGGTCACCGGCCAGATGCCTTCGTCTCAGAGGGGCCACCAGCTTCCTTTTCAGCCCCATGTCCAGGCAGCCCTGCTCCCCTGGCAACAGCATGGGCTGACACCTTTCAGGGAAATAATGCCCAGTCCGTGTCCTTAATGGGAAAAGGTCCTGCTGAGGAATTCTCTCCAGGGCTTTCTTTCAAGGAAACCTGCCCAGGCAAGGAACCGTCAAGTTCCACTGGACCGAGCCCAGTTCAGGACAGGGAGTCGGTCTACATCTCCTCCGCTGGAGAGACAAAGCCACAGGGGCTTCTGGAAGTGGGACAAAATGCAGAACAAAAAGAAGAGGAGGAAGGAGGAGGAGGAGTTCGGGAAGGACAGTCACCGGAAATGGAAGACATTTATCTCAAAGACACAAACAATGAAAAAAAGGTGTGGTTTTCAGAAGAGATGAAGAAAGGAGTAAACATGCAACAACGGCCCAAGTATGGCAAAGAGAGGGGAGAATGTACATTTTTGGATGATGAGAAGGAGGAGCATGGAAAGGGGTCTCCACCAGCTGAAGCTCATGAGGAGGAGGAGGAGGAGGCTTCCCACTCAGTGATGGTATCTTCAAATTACAGATCAGGATTGTCAGAAAAGGACATTTGGGAGACTGAAGGTCAGCTCTGGCAGGACATGTCATCATCATCATCATCATCATCATCTGTTGCTGCTGCTATGCAGAAGCCAGGAACCCCCACTGAGTGCAGCGGCTTTCCTCCGGTGGATGAGAGGCCAGGGCAAGTGGTGGCCATGCAAAGAGAGACATTCCCCCAAACAGAGGCTGAAAGGAATGTGTGGCATGAAAGGGAACTGCAAGGCCCCTTGAGGTCCCTGTCGCCTGAGCTTGAACATGAGCCACAGTTGCCCCTGGAGCAGGTGGCTTTGTCCATCCCACACCACGTTTCTTCAGTGGAAGGGAGAGAAGAGCCTCCACAGCCTCTTGGAGCTATGAAGGAGATCCATGCTGGCCCTGGCAGGCAGGCTGGGGCCACCTCTTCCCTTCCCTTCCCTTTGGAAGAGGAAAGAGAAGGAGCCTTCCAGGCTCCAGGGAAGGCTCCGGCCTCAGACCGAGATGTGGGCCAACTCCTGCCCAGAGTCAGGCAGGAGAGCTTAGAAGCTTTGGATGCTGTGCATGAAGGAACACTAGACCCCCAGGAGACACCGGTCAGGAAGCAGGAAGGCAAAGAGACACCTTATAGCCCATCTCCTGATGGCTCAGGCAGGAAAGAGAAGCAGCAAGGAGTGGGCCTAGCTGTGGAAGCAGGAGGCAGAAGCCCCTGTCACCTGGGCCAAAGTCTTAGAGGAAGTGGGGACCCCACCGGTGACCCATCACTGGACACCCTCAGCAGCACAGAGACTATTTCCTGGTCCTGCACTATGTTCTCCTCTGGCTATCCCGACTTCTCTGAACCAAGAGCAGATGCTGAGGAGAAAGGGCAAGAAGAGAAGGAAGAGAGAGAGGCAACGCCCTACCCTCACGGGAAGTCCTTCCAGTATGCAGACATCTCTGAGGGCCTCCTGACGTCTGGAGGAAGGAATGGGGCCCTCAAGACCGGGAGGGCCTCAAAGCTCCAAGTGGAAACCCTGTACCCCATCTCCTCCAAGGAAGAGGAATCCTGTCTCTACACTCCCACAGAGAAGGAGCGTTCCTCTCCATCGTCCCCGAAGGATAAGGCTGAGCCTTCTTTTCAGTACGCGGACATTCACGAGCAATGTCACCCCCAGCCAGAGAAGGACAGGGGGCCATGGGGTGGGGGGGGCACCAAAGGTGAGGAGCAAGAGGACACCTTCTTGAGCCCTTTGCCTCTCTTGCAAAAAGGACCAGCGAGCCCTTCACCATCATCTTCTCTGGGAGACAAAGGCCACACCGACCCCATGGACTCTTTTGGCCCGTCAGAAGCCGTTGGCTTCTCTGCCCTTCTTCCTTCAGATGCCAACCTCAACTGCAAGCAGAGCCTTCCCTCTGCCAAGCACTCCTGGACCAAGGAGATGTATTATGAGAAAGGGGAAGGGGTGGAGGAGAGTGCCAGCGACTCAGAGGTGGAGAAAGGGGCCAAGGAGACGTCGGAGAAAGAAGAAGCCAACCCTCCAGGGCTTTCGGCAGCCACGAAGCCGGACCACAGGGAAGAAGCTGGCCACTACACCCAACGTTTGGTGCCAGAGAGTGACCATGAGCAAGGCCTGTGGCCAGAAGGCTATGGTGGCTGGCCGGGAGAGCAACGCCAGGTGGAGAGAATGGCCTTGCAGGAAGCAGACATCGCACCCTATGGCCAACTGGACCTGACCTTCTCTGGAGATGCCAAGGGGCTCCATTCCCAAGAGGAGCATTTCCTTGGGGGGGAAGAGGCCGGGGGTGATGGCTACCAAGGGGGTCTTGGCTCCTCAGAGGCTGCTCAAGAGAAGGAGTCTCTCAAGGGTTCGACCTGCTTGGCCAAAGGACTGGCTGGCTCCTCTCTGGGCTTTGAACTGTCCTCCCTAGAAAGACACAAGCCATCCATTCTGTTCAGGCACGAGGCCCATTTCTCCTCCCAGGTGCAGCCGAAGAAGTCACTCTCCGAGCCGAGCTCACTGGCCAAGGCTGAGGCCACCCAGGGCTACCTGGAAGTCTCACCCAGGGTTTCTAGCCAGGTTTCCTCCATGGCAGGATTCTCACCACCACATCTTTATGAAGAAGAAGAGGAGGAGGAATTGCCCTCTGGGCTACCCTCTGAACTTGGGACTCCCACAGGTGGGACATTCCTCGGTTCTTCTGAAGAAAGGTCAGTAAAGGCCTCTGCCCTGGATGAGGGCATCTGGTCAAGCATTTTCTCCACCTCTTCAGTGGCAGCAGCGGTGGCAGCGATTGACCCGGAGACCCAAAGCAGTTCCTCTTGGAGCTCCGTGGGTTCTGCAAAGAGGTTTCCAGAAGAATCCAGGGCACTGACTTCCAGCAGCCTCCGCGATGGCCACCCAAGGCTCCTGCCCTCCCCCCTAGCCACTCCGCCCCCCGCCCCCACCTGCCAGCCAATGGGTCCTGAAGGACGGCAGGGAAGTGGCCCTTTACCTGACCTCTGCCTGGCCATTTCACCTCCTTGTCCACAGGAATCAGCGGCCAACGGGCCGACAGAAGTCAGCACCAGTCCTGTGGCTTCCCCTCCAGGGCCACATTCCACCGAGAAGGCTACTCAGAGAGAGGAAGAGAAGGAGGAGTTTGGTAGACAAGGCCGCCCCACTTCCCTCCTGACGTCTGAGCCCACCTTCCATCCCTTCTTCCCAGGAGATTCTCAAGGCAGGCCAGCAGAGGACCAGGGCGATGCAGCGCATGAGGTGGAGCCTGACTGTGGGCAGAAGTTTCCATGTGACCAGAAGCAGAGGAAGGGCGAATTGTCTCCCTCATTCATCAATCCAAGTCCTCACGACTCCAACTCCTCCTCGGAAGACAGTGAGCTTTCCCAAGCGGAGGGGCTCTCTTCTGTGAAAGGGCCCCCCCATCCCATTCCCGGCAGCCACAGGCAGCCAGTGACGGCCGGTGGGGAAGAGACTCCCCCCACCTCTGCCAGTGACTCTGGGGGGACCTCCCAGTCAGACTCAGATGTCCCCCCAGAAACCGAGGACTGCCCATCCATTACAGCCGACGCAGCTATGGACTCTGACGAAGACACAGATTTTCTTCCCGTGGACAAAGCGGTGGGCGGCTCTCACCATGGTGGCAGCGGCGGCAGCCATGCAAGGGCCAGCCACGACCCACAGCCCATCTCCCAGGTAGATCCTCACCCGCACCCTCCGCACCCAGATGTCTGCATGATGGACCCCGAAGTGATGCTCAATGAGCAGGACTTGAACAGGTTGGACAAGGGCCTCCCCAAGAAGGAGCCGCGGGAGAGAAGCAAAGGGGCCCGGAAGCCCACAGGCAAGGCCAAGTCCGCTTCCCCTGCTGCCCAGAGGCCAGAGAGGAGGTTGCACAGCCCTATGATACAGACCTCAGAGAGGTCTCCAAGGCTGGCCTCTGCCAAAAGGGAGAAGATCCAGATGGAGGAGAAAGACGAAGGCTCTCGGGGCATCCAGACCAGCCTAGGCAAAACCATGGTCAATGGCATGAAAAGTAGCCTGGGTGAGTTGGGTGGCTGTCAGGCCTTGGTGGGTGGGCGGGTGGGCAGGCAGGAGGGAGGAATTGACCAGAGGAAGCCATCGAAGCAGGCCCAGCCCTCTCGCCCAAGCCATCAAGAAGGATGTGGCTTTCGGCTAGCTCCCAAACCCCAAACTCTAGAGAATGATGTCTAGAAGAGGAAATGGTCATTGGCCCCGTGAAGCCGGCTCAAGAGTGACCACGGTCACAGCCGCCCCTTTGCCCTCCTTCACTCTTAGCTTCTCACCTATGGGTAGACTTACCTGTTTTCTCTAGCCTGGCACTCCAGGAGATCTCCCCAAAAATCACCTGTCCCAGCCCCACCTGGAGAGGGAGAAAGGAAGGTGGTAGCTCAGCCCGGGGTTGTTTGCCAAGCAACGCAATTGGACATGGTTCCCAGCCATAGTCGGTCAGGACAAGGGGTTTCCTTACCAGAAGCTGCCCTAACCACCACTGCCCAAACCCTCCCTCCTTCTCTCTCTCTCTCTTGGCTATCTTGGCCCACTTCTCTCCCCAGGTACCAGCAACCCTAAAGGGAGCTCCTCGGCTGTGCCCCCCGTCTACCTGGACCTGGCCTACATCCCCAACCACTGCAGCGGGAAGAACACGGACCAGGAGTTCTTCAAGAGAGTCCGGGCCTCCTACTACGTCGTGAGTGGGAACGATCCTGGCAGTGGGGAGCCCAGCCGAGCTGTCCTGGATGCCCTGCTGGAAGGGAAGGCCCAGTGGGGGGAGAACCTGCCGGTAAGTGCCTGAACACCCCCCCCCCCCACACACACACACCTGTAAGCAGGAAACCCTGGGGTGTGGAGTGTGTGTGTGTGTGTGTGCTTTTTTCTCCTTCCCCTCCATTTCCCTTCCTTTCTGTCTTCTTAGGTGACTTTGATCCCCACGCATGACACGGAAGTGACCCGGGAGTGGTACCAGCAGACACATGAGAAGCAGCAGGAGCTGAGCATCATGGTCTTAGCCAGCAGTAGCACTGTGGTGATGCAGGACGAGTCCTTCCCAGCCTGCAAGATTGAGTTCTGAGCCCTGGGGATTCTCACCTGCAAGCGCTTCTGGGCCCACCTTCTTCTTCTCCTCTTCCTCCTCCTCCTCCTCCTCCTCCTCCCCCCATGCTCATCTGCATACAATGCTAGTTTCCCAGGATGCCCCAGGCCTGGCCAAAAAGTCTGCAGATATAGGAGGGACTTCTTGGGGCCTCGGCTTTGACTGTAGAATTATTTGGCTGTTTTGCTTTGGCTTTGGCTGGTGCAGCTCCTTCCTCTCCCTCGCTGCCACCTGGATGGTTGCTGTATGGGATGAAGGCCACAGATCTCTTCCTGACCTCAGGTGGAAACAACAGGTAAAAGGGCAAAAGTGGAAGCAGGACCAGAGAGGGCAGGGGAAAAGAGCCCTTCTTTCTCTCTCCCTGTCTCTCAGCCTGGATTCAGGATCAGGCCAGGAGGACAGCACTGGCATGTGGCGACCGGCCAGTCGGCCGGCCCACAGCATCCAGGGTTGGCCTGTGGTGGGAAAGAAAAGGGGCCGCTCCCACGAGGAGATTCTGGAGCCACGGACTGAACCCTGCGGCCATCAGACAGGAAGCCCTTCGAGAGGATGCCACCCTCCCCAGGAATCATGGAGAAGAGGGTTGGTTCCCATGGGGAGGGAAGGAGCCCCCCCCCCACGCGCACACACACAGCACCCACCATTCCTGTCATCCAAAATGAGGAATGGTCCAGGCTGCCCCTCTCTCAACACAGAGGTAACCCAGGGCTCAGTGGGTTAGCACTGCCAGGAGGTGTGTGCGTGTGCCTTTGTCTCTCTGTTTGGCCAGTGGTCCACTCTCCCTTAGTAGCCCCTTAAGGGCAAGGTCTGGGGGGAGGGGGGAGTCCCCCACCCCACCCCACCCCACCCCACCCCTGCCATGGATGGAAACTCCCTGCACCTGGGGGCTGCCTAGCAGGCCTGGGAGAAAGGCAGGAGGGATTTCCTGGTTTTTCCTCAGCATTGTCTAATTTATATATTTATTTATTTTAGGTCTGTTTTTTTTTTAATTTTCTCCAACTGTCCTCTCTCCTCCCCCCCACCCACCCCCGCGCAGTTTGTTGTGATTGCTGGTATTTTGAAGCATGCTTTTAAAACACTTGATGTGTCCTAGGAGCCACATGCTGGGGGGCGCAGGGAGGGCGCGTGGGAGGGGGGCTCCCTGGAGACCCTCTGGTGTTTCCATTCAGCATATTGAAGGTTTCGAGGCAATGGGGGTCTCATTGGCAGCCTCCAAACCATGGGGTGGTCCTGGGAGGGAAGAGCGGAGATTTCTGCCTCTTCAGCACACAGAGTGGGCCAGAAACCCACCACCCTTCCTTCAGACCCCCCTCCAAAGACCAGCACAAGGGGCCGGGTGCCCCACCCCCAACCCCCGAAAAATCTGGGCAGGCTAAGGTGTGCCCAGACCCACCTATGAATGTGTTGTCTCTCTGAAAACTTGAAATGCGGAGCAGCCGGATCAAGCCCTGCTGAGGCTCAGGCCGAGACGTCCCATCCTTTCCCACCCTCGTTCCTGAACCACAAAGCCCACCCCACCCCACACCCCACCCCCACAGTGTGAGGAACCGTGTTTCCCCCACCTCAGCCTCAGGAGGATCCTGCCATCCTCTTTTGTAGCCGGCTTCGCCTCCCCCCCCACACACACATTTCACAGCTCCCCCTCCCCTGGTGACCCTTTTGACTGAATGTGAGCATTTTCTGGCCTACTTAGCCCGTGGGGTGGGGTGGGGGAGGAGAATCTACCACAGGGGTGCCCAGACGTTTTAGGCTGCTGGCCATAGCTGTCAAGTATCCCTTATTGGCCGGGGAAACCCCTTATTTTACCCTCTTTCCCGCCGTCATCCCTTATTAATTAGACTGCAATGCCCTATTGCCACCATTGGAGGGCAGCACAGGATAAGCATAGCTGTGCACAGGATAAGCATAGCTGTCAAGTATCCCTTATTTGCTGGGAAATTTCCCTTATTTCCAAATCCAAAACTTGACAGGTATGCTGCTGGCCAGTCATGTGGTTCAGGGAGCCAGTCACTGCGGTCTGCAGGCCATATGGGCACATTTTACTTCTGCTTCCGGGAGTGAGGAGGGCTTTGTGGGCTGGATGAATTTGCATTGGGGCCGGATCTGGCCCATGGGCCATAGTTTGGACACCCCTGAACTACTGCTACTCCTATGGTCGGTCGGATGATGGAATGAAGGGAGAGCCACACTGAAACCCTGCTTCAGCTTGTCCCTGCATGAAGCCACCAAGTGTGGTGAGAGTGACTCAGGCAGGTAGGCAGGCAGGTAGGCAGGCTGCCTCCTCCTGTCTAGGCTAGCGATGCTTCCTGGAGAGGAGGAGGAGGAAGAGGAGGCACAACCAAGAAGAGGGAGGGTCGCCCCCCCCTCTCCCTCCCTCCCTCCCTCCCACCTCTCTGCTGCTGCTGAATATGTTGTCTAAACAGAGCCTGGTTTCCTTCCTTCCTCCCCACCTAACGTAGACTATGGAACTTCTTCAACGCCCTAAATCCTGCTCTTCTTTCTGTGTGCATTAATTAATTGCTCCGTCATTCTAATGATTGTAAAGGGGGGGCGGGGGCGGGCTCGGGGACCCCCCCCCTGCTGCATTGAATGCTCATAATAAAGCCACCTCTGGCATAGCGACCGCTGACTGACTCACTGCCTGCCTGCCTCACCGACAGCTCCAAGCACTGGGGAGGGAGAGGGGGTGTGCGTGTGCGCACGTGTGTGTGTGTGTGTGTGTAATCTGAGGCCAGCAGTGCAGCCCAACTGCACACACACACACACCCGCGCCCCCATTCCTAGACAAAGGGACTCCTGCTATAGGGAGGGAGGGAGGGGTGGGGTGGAGGTCTTGGCCAGGCCAGCCAAAGGAGCCGGGACAGTGGAGAACAGCTGAGGCTGAAGGGAAGGGAGGGGGGGCGGCGGGGGGGTCTCTTTTGGGGAGCAGGCAGGTGGTGGTGGATGGGCTCCTGCTGGGCATAAAAGTCACCCAGAGACCCATGTTCGGCCTCTTGAGCCCTTCTTGACACACCGCCTTCTTAACACCACAAACCCCCCCCCCCCCCCCCCCCCAAAAAAAAAAAAAAAAGCTTTTCGGCTGGAATTCTGCACGGGAGAAGGGAGGCTGGCAGATCCCCCCCCCCCCTCCCCGCCCCGCTGGCCGGGAGAATGGCGCCGAAGGAGGGCTCAAGGCCAAAGGACCCCCCCCCACCCCCCCACTGGACAGCAACGCTTTGCTTCCTTCCTCCTCTCTCTCTCTCTCTCTGGCCGTCTGTCTGACAGGGTCTTCCTTGGCTGGGAAGAAGACGACCCGCGGGTGGCCCCCCTCCCTCCACTCCCTCCGGGCCCCTCTCCGGGGTGGGGGGTGGGGGCGTCTCCTGCTCCTCCTCCTTTGGACAAAACCACCTCCCAGGGACCCCCCCCCCTTGTGGCCCACGTGACCTTCCTCACATGGAGAAGCAGCCACAGCAAAAGGGGCCGCCTCCAAAGTTCCTCCGCCCGAAGACCCTTCCCCCCTCCTCACCCACCTCCCTTGGGTTGCCATGGTGACCTCCCACGACCCTACCCCAAAATGCCCCCCCCCTCAAATCCCAGTAGAGAGAGACCAGCTGGGGTCCTTCCCACATTCTTTATGGAAAGAGGGTCCCATGAACAACACGCCAGACACCCCCCCCTCCCCCCCTCAGCACGGACCCCCACCCGGCCCCACCCCGCCCCACCCCAGACAGAAAGGGAGAAGGCACAGCTGGGCTCCGTGTGTGGCAGAACCTTTACTACGCTGAGAGTTGGCACTACAAGGAGAAGAAAGAAACGCCCAGGGAGACAAAGCCTTTGTAGACGCCATGAAGAGAGAGAGCGCGCCAGGGGGGGCACCTGGACCCACAGGAGCCCCCCAACCACACCCCTACAATCCCCCCCCCCCCAAAAAAATATAGATGCTAGTAATATATTAGATATTTGTTCTTTACTGTACATCCTTTGGAATCTCCCCTAAGAAAACCTGATTTCTCTAAGCAGCATTTTCCTCCTGGGCCTCCCCCAGAGTCAGTCAGTCAGTCAGTCTCTCTCTCTCACACACACACAGTCACACACACACACACACACATGGGAGTGTTACATCACTGCTTCTTCACTGCAACCTGAGCCTGACTGGAGAGTCACTTTGCACATCTGCATCTCAGCAGCCGCAGCTGCAAGGAGAGGCGATGGAGAGTGGGGGTGGGCCTGACCTGACCACTGTGCCCCCCCCAACTCTCCCCGGTGGCCAAAGGGGGCCCCAGCAGCCGACCTTGGGCTTTGCTTCTGGGTCAGAACCTGCCTCTGGCTCAGGGCGGTCAAGGGCAGAGCGGACACCCCCCCCCCCCCCAAGCTGGGTCTCCACTGGTAGGTGCCTTTGGAGCAGAGCCAAGAGGCATTCCTGGCAGAACCTGCCCCCCCCCTCATCTCACCTGCCCCGCTTCAGCAGCTAGAAGAGTCTGGGCATACCTGGGCCCACTGGCTCACCTGGGCCTGGCTCAGGCAGCCCCCCTGCCCGCTGCTGCCCCTCCTTCCTGCTGAGGGTTAGCATGGCCAGTTCCACTGCTGCCCCTTCCTCCTCCTCCTCCTCTTCTCCCTCCCAAGGGGGCTGAGTTTCCCCACTGGCTCCAAGCAGAGGGGTTGGGGAAGGCCCCAGGGTCTCTGGGGTGGGCTTAGCCTCCTGGGCTGGGGGGCTTTGCTCCCCCTGGCCTCCCTCCCCATCCTCCTCCCTGTTGCCCTGGGCATTCCCATCAGGCCTCTCCTGGTTCTCCTGAATGCTGGGCGCGGGGGGCCTTTGGGGGCAGCTGGAGGGGCCCCCACCCTCCATGGTCATCGTCATCATCATTGAGGAAGAAGGCCCGGCACGGGAGGGGCCACTGCTATCTGCAAAGGAGAGAGAGAGAGAGAGAGACAACTTGGGTCAGCTCCTCCTCCCTGAGAGCCACCAAAAGCCACCAGGCAAAAGCCACCCAGGCAACCCTTCCATCACTCTCTCTCCAGCCAGTGGAGAGGCCTCCTCTTCCAAAACGCACAACCGCTCCAGCGCAAACCTTGCTTGTGTCTCTTTACGCACTGAGAAGCCACAAACTTCAGCGCCACAAAGGCCCATATGAATGATCCTCGTAGGAGGCAGGATAGGGGCCCCTCCCCTCCCTCCTGCCCTCCCTCCCTCCCTTGGCCCACTCAGAGCCACATGGACTGGCATCTCTCCGCTGGCAGCCTTTCCAGCCATCACTCACTGCCGTCCTGAGGATTCACAAGGACTGAGGCCACCCCCTCCCCCACCTCCATCTGCAACCCAAACCCCCACAGCCCACTTACACCAGGGGGGCTTGTCCATCCGGGAGCCCTGCGAGGGCAAAGAGGGGAGGTCTTGCGGGGGCTTCTCAGCACCTCCCCCTAAGATCTGGCTGTCAATCAAGGAACCCAGGAGCTCTGCAGGACAGACGGAAAGGGGGAATGAGGAGCCCCTTCATGCCAGGTTGGGGTTGGGGATGGCTGAGGAGAAACATCCCACCCCACCCCCCAGTTTCCCAACCACAACCAATCCTTGGAGAAAGAGTCGCTGGTTATGGAGCTGATGGCAAGGCACGGAGAGGGCCAGGCTGGCCACTAAGTCCTGGTGTGTCGCCCCCACCCACCTGGTGCCCCAAACCTAGGGACACTGGAGCAGGCAAATGGAGAAGCTCCTCTAAAGGCCATGGGGGGAGGGGGGAGGTTGTGCCACATCCCCCCCCCCAAAAAAAAACACACACAAAAAAAAAAACACCTCTCACGGCAGTTTCCCACTCTTTGGACTCAAAGAGCTTCTTGGAAGCCAAGGGAGGAGGAAACCCTCTTGATCCAACCTCAGGCCATCTTGGCCATGGGGCTCTCTAGGGACCCCACCCCCACTCCCCACTGCCTACCTGTCAGGACTCCTGGGTGGGCCTGGCCACACCTGGCCACGGACGTCAGGAAGTTATTCACCTGGCGCAGCGAGAGGGAATTGTGGAGTGTCTCCAGTGGGTAAATGCTGGGCACCATTGAGGAGCCTTCAAAGCCTGCAAACAGAAGGAGGCGGGGGGCAGGGGGGCAGACAGACACCCCTGGTGACTCTCCACCCTCCTTCAGTGCCCCCTCCCTCCCCCCAGAAGTTGCCCCACTTAATCAACACTTTGTGTTTCACCCACGGAGCCCCCACCCCCAGCTGTTCCCCCAACCTAAACCTCTACTTACAAGGAAGCCCAAGATCTTGGGAAGAGGCAATCCCCACCCCACCCCTGGTCCCCCCCTACTCCCATGGCCCACTCCAGGCCCAGAGGACCGGGGGCCGCAGGGGGCATTCCAGAGGGAGAAGTCAGCCAGAAGCAGCAGGAAAGGGTTCTTTCACCCACCCACCCAAACACACACAGAGAAACAGACGGACAGGCAGACAGACAGGCAGGCAGGCAGAGACCCACACATGCATGTGCGTGCGCACACACGCGTGGTGAAGGCCAAAGGAGATGTGCAAACATGAGCCTTAGTGATGGGGGGGGGGGGAAGCATGACACAGCCTGACCCTTGCTGGGGGGGGGGGGGCAACATGGCAGAAGATGGAGAGGGAGGGGGTGGAGAGGCCGAATTAAGAAGCAAATGAACATACCGTTAGTTGGGTATTTGGCAAATGAGACAGAAAACCGCTTTATGGCTGGCATGGACAAGAGCTCTGAGGAAACAAAGGAGAGACAAGAGGCTTCTATTAGCTGCCCCTGCCCCCAGCCCCAGCCCCCAAAGGGCACCTGTGGGGCACTTGTGCCCCTCCCCTGCTCTCCAAGGAAGAGAGCTTTGGGTGCCCCGGAGTCTCTGGCTCCCCTTCTCTCTCTGGACCTCCTTCGGCCAAGACGGGCCTCTCCAAAGTGCTGCTGCAGCAACTCCAGGGAGTCTGCTCTGGAGGAGGAGGAAAACCTGGGCAGTCCACCCCCCCCCCACCCCCAAGGACCCTGGTGGGCGATGGAGCCTCCCAAGAGAGCAGCTGAGGAGGAGGAGGAGGAAGAAGTGGCTCCTCTTCCTCCCTGCCAGGAATGCCTTCCTCAAGACAGTCCATCTTGCTTGCTCGCTCTTGCCTACCCAGTCCCTCCCCACCATGGAAAGCCCCCTCCCCCGTGAAGCATGTGGGGTACAGGGGGGCTGCCTGTGAGGTCAGGGGTCAAGGGGAACCCTCAGGAGCCTGGACACCCCCCCCCCAGGCAGAGAGAGCCCTTTGAGCCTGCTCTTGACGCACCAGGTCTGCTCTGCCACCTTCTCCCTGCAACACCCCACCACCACCACCACCTTCAGCCCCTTGTGTGTGTGTGGGGGGAGGGAAAGAGTTTAATGAAGGACCCAGAAAAGGGGAAGGAAACCCCCACCCCCGAGCTTGCCTTCCCAAAAGTCACATTCACCACAAAGGAGCTGTGGAGACGTGGGGTGTGGGCCAAAGGGCCAAGCCAGTGGTTGGCCTGTCAGGAGGGGCTCTGGGCCCTGCCAGGCAGCAGCAGCAGCACGAGAGGCAGAGACGGATTCGGGTCCTTTCGCCAGGCATAACCGAACACACGCACGCACGCAAAAAGGCTGCAGGGCTTTAAAGACAAGCAGCTCTGGATTCCCCCTGGGATATTCACTCTCTACCTCTGGTGTGCCTTGGAAGTCGCACTCCTGCGTCTCATCATGTGGACTTGATCCACAAAAGCTCACATTGAAAATGTTTCTGCAGTTATAAGTCTTTCTAGGACTGCAGTGTTTTTGTTTTCTGACCTGCCTGAAACATAGACTAACACGGCGATGATTCCCAAAAAGTTTTCCAGACAGATAGATTCCCACTGGCCACCACAGACCCATTACAAACCTAGTCTTTTTTTTTTTTGGGTGGGGGGGCATATAGAAACAGCATCTCTACCTCCCCTCTTCCCAGGCTGCCCTGGTGTGTGTGTGTGTGTGACCCAGAAGGAATGGGGACTTAAAAGTTCCCTGCTCCCCCCAGTATCGCCCCCCCCCGTCCCCCTGTCTCACCTACCATCTTTGTAGAGGAAGCTGGAGGCAAACTTCTTCCCGTGGCTGCGGGCGTAGTCCTGGAGGTTGGGGGCACTGGAGGAGCCCCCCAGGACAGTGGTGCTGAAGAGACCGGAGCACTGGGAACCTAGAAAAGCCCATCGGGGGTGGAGTGGGGATCAGGATCAGGCCTGGCAGAGAAGAGACCATCCAGGGAGGAGGCAGCAAAGGTAGAGGGAAAAGACAGACCCTGAGGCCAAGCCTTACAACTTAGATAAAGGAAGAGCCAGAGGGATAGGCTTGGTTTGCATTCTCCCACCCCCCACTGCTCTGCAAGGAGGACCTGAGAGAGAGGGAGGGCAGGACAGGACATACCTAACCCACTCTGCTTCACTTCCGAGGAGTGCCTGGAGTAGGAGAAGAGCCGGTAGGCAGAAGACTTGGAGGAAGACTCTGAGAGGACCTGGAAGGGGGGGGGAGGGAGGAAGGAAAGAAGGAAGGAAGGAAGGAAGGAAGATGCTCGTTGGCAGAGGAAGGAAGAGGCAGAATGACCCTCAGGAAGCCAGAAGGAACAGAGGGCAAACTGTCTCCCCCCACCCACCCGAAGATCTGATCCCTCCCCTTCCACCTGGGAGGGGGCCCTTCAACCAGGAAGAAGGCCAGGCCTGAGGATGCCTCTGTCAGATAGTAATATCAAATTGTATGGACTGCAAATACCACAATGCACCACTGTGATGACATCAGCTGAGATATATAGGAACCTGATCCTTCAGCCTTTGTCCAGATCTCACTGACCCCATGCTCTGTGGTCAGAGCATCCCTCCTTCACCATGATGTATCAATGATAAAACGATATATCAGCCTCATAGTTATTTGACTAGACCAACTCTCATTTGTCAAATTTAACTACACTTAAAATAAAATTAAAGGCCAAAAAAGGATGTCACGGACATCAAAGGCCACCATGAGGTCCCAAGCCAGGAAGATGGGAGCCCGGCTCCCTATGGATGAGACGATCGAGGAAACCGTCCCGGCAGAAGCGTCCAATGAAAACCAGGAAGGTACACCTCGATGGGGGCCGGGGACACGATAGAAGGCGAAGGGGATAGGAACCATAACGATGATGAAAGCTTTAAAGGAGCCATCATCAAGATGATCGAGAGATCCAGCCAAGATACAATCCCCATCTCACAATTAGTTGCCCTGCTAGAAGGAGAAGACGGAGGCAAGAGTACCAGGGCAGCAAGCCCTGACACATCAGAGGGGACCCACTGCATGGATGAGGCGGCAAACACAGCGGCGGCGGCACCATCTTTAAATCCCACACACCAAGACGCCGACCAAACGCCTCAGCCAGTAAAAATGGCCGAACACAAACCAACTCAGACCTGGAATTTAAACCGTGTGGCGGGAAAATGGTGGGATGGAGACACAGAACTAAAAATACATGAGAAACACAGAAAAATAAAGGGAGCAATAGCCCATAGCTACTTGACAAGGAAATTTACATCAGAGCACCACCTGGGATAGAAAATAATGAAGGGGAAACCTGGTTGCTTAATAAAAGTTTATACGGGCTCCGCCAGTCTGGCAAAAGGTGGTACGAATGCAAGGTTGGAGGAGATGGGCTTCTCGACTATATCATCAGACAAATGCATATTCATCAGGAAAGAGGGCGGGGAAACAGAAAAGGTGCTGGTCTACGTTAATGATATCCTATACATCGGTAGATACAAAGCCAAATGTGACAAATTCGCACAAGACCTTGGAGAAAAATTATCTCTGAAATCTATGGGGAAATTTGACAAATACCTAGGAGTCAAGTTATCAGAGGTTCAAGGCGGGTTCACCCTCTCACAAGCAGAGAAAATATCTGAACTACTGGAGAGTTGCAACATGAATGAGGCAAAACCATGCGATACCCCCATGCAAACGGACTTCCCAAAGGGCATGTACGAAGATGGTGAATCTTTTGAAGAAAACACAATGTATAGGTCAACTATAGGGTCACTGCTGTACCTTGCCAACTGGACCAGGCCTGACATTTCGCTGGCGGTGAATTTATTATCACGACATGTCTGTGACCCAAAGGTCCACCACTGGAATTCAATCAAGAGGTTATTGAGGTACTTGAAGAAAACTATGGACACGAAGCTATTGATCACCCCCAAACCAAGCAACAAACCCAAGATATCTGTCTATGCTGACGCTGACTGGGCTGGGGATACCTTGACCAGAAGAAGCACGTCAGGATATTTAATCTTATTGAATGGTAGTCCAATAAAATGGTTCACGGGCAGACAGGAGTTAGTCTCCACCTCCACAGCTGAAGCAGAGTATGTCTGCGTGTCTAAGGTCGTGAGCGGATTGGTGAGCCTCAATGACCTATTATCACAGATATGGGAAGTACCATCTCACCTGATCATCATCCATGAAGATAACCAGGCCGCAATAGACTTATCAGGAGCCGATGCCCCACATCAGAAGTCCAGACATATAGACTTCAAGAATAAGCACGTAAGGGAGATGTCTACCGAAGGCTTCATCAAGTTAGTGCATTGTGTCACCAAGGAGCAGATTGCCGATATATTAACAAAACCATTACCTGCAGCACAGCATGTCTACTTATTCAACAAGTTGTGTTTAAAATTGTGAAATGAATCATTTGACTTTCAGCCAAAGAGCGCACCCAACCAGTATGATATTAGAAGGGGTTTTGTCAAACTGTATGGACTGCAAATACCACAATGCACCACTGTGATGACATCATCTGAGATATATAGGAACCTGACCCCATGCTCTGTGAGCAGAGCATCCCTCCTTCACCTTGATGTATCAATAAATGATAAAACGATGTATCAGCTTTGTAGTTATTTGACTAGACCATCTCTTATTTGTCAGCCTCCCCCCCACACATACCCCAATTCTCTCGGCCTACCTCCATGGAGCCAGTTTTGCGGTTCCGTATCAAGGGGGACCTTCGCTGGAGGTGGGCCGGTTCCCCGCGAGGGGAGGAGAGGGGCCGGGCTTGGTCCGTCTCATCTGGGGCAGCAGCTGCCTCGTCCTCCAGGCTGTTCTGCTCCGGCTTCTTGGCTTTCTTCTGTGGGAGAAACAAGGGCCGTGGGGACCCCTTGGGCAGCAAAGGAGCAGGGGGGGGAGGCCAGGGGGTGGGTGGGAGACACTCCGCCCCCTCCCAAAGGCCCCACAACCTGCCATGGGGTCCAACCCCCCAACCCCTGATGATATCATCAGTGGAGAAGTAGGGCAAAAGGAGCAGCCGGATAACGTGCCGTCTCCTCCGCCCCAGGGATGTTTAGGAGGGCAGAGACAGGCGAGTTGTGCTCTGGGCTCCTTTCCCTGCCTCCTCCACCCCACTGAACAGGGGGGGGGCGTAGAAATGCAGGAGACAGACCTCCACCGAGGCCGGCCGAAATCCCCCTCCAGCCGGTGGGCTACTGCTGTCCTCCTCGCAACCTTTGACCCCTGGGCTGAAATGGAGCTCCACGTGGAAGCGCTCCTCCGACAACGGATCCTGCCAAGGAGAAAGCCAAAAGGCTCTGCCTAGAGAACAGGGGTGGGGCAGCCCCCTCCCCCGAGCTCCCCCCTTCCCAGGAAACCCCCCCCCCTCACCTGGTTGTTGTCCTCATAGAGCATGATGACAATCTGGGTCATATAGTCCAGCTCCGAAATGGCACTGAGGTAGTCCATGGCCCTCTTCCACTGGGGATCTTTGGACTCCTGACAGGAAGGCAGGATAGGGCGGGGAGGCTTGTGAGCACAGGAAAGGGAGCAGGAAAGACCAAAGGGGGGGGGGGGTCCCCAAAGGGGAGGGGTCTCTCTCTGGAAGAGGCCAGTGGAACCCACCCACCCCGGGTGTGGCCTGGCAATAGTTCCCATGGGACACCCTCCCACACCCACCCCACTCTCATCAGAGGCAGCCCTAGCAGCCTAGCCCTGGCGCTCTTACATCTAGGAGGCCTCCATAGCGGAAGATGCTGAGCAAGGAGTGGACATGGCTCTCGCTGGTGAAGTACAAGCGGGTCCGGACGTGGCGCCCCGGAGACAGGACACCTCTGGAATACCTGCGGACAAATCGGGGGGGGGGGGTGGGGACAGCATTGGACATCCCCATCTCTGCCTACATGGGGCACCCCACAGGTTCAGCTAGGAATTGGGGGGGGGGGGGAGAAGGAGGATGCTCTGGGAGAGAAGTACATGCAGTCAACCCATTTGTGTGGATTCACACAAGAATGCTTGAGAGAGAACACTTGATAATGCTTGAGAGAGCGCAAGAGCAGGAATGGACATGGTAGAGAGTCCATAATTAGACTGTTGTTCCATTTCACAAGGATACAGCCATGGCAGTGATCCTTCTAGGCCTGCCCCCCCACTAGAAGCACTTAGAAGTGCCATCTTTGGCCAGTCCACAAGGTCATTAGCCTTTTGCCCCAGTAGTCTGGTGCACGTGGCCAGGGGGAAAGCCATGCCTTGCACCTGAATTAGGACTACTTTATTCCAAAACTGGGATGGGCGGGGGGGGGGGGACGACTGGAATTTCTGCTACCGGTTCTGGTGAACTGGGGCGAACCTACTGAGGCCCACCACTGTTTTGCCCCCATCATGGGCTGGGTCCTCATTTGATGGAAGAGGCTGAGTCAACCTTGATCCCTGGCCAGGATTGAACTCACAACCGTTTGGCTGCAGGGCAGCAGTTGAACCCCAGCCTTGCTCGCAGCAGGGAGGGAGGCCGAAAGCCAAGGCCACGGGTGAGCGGCCCACAGCCACCTCAGCCTTCTTACAGCGGGTGCAGCTTGTTGACGGCTTCATCCTCGTGGGTCCTTTGCAGGTCAAGCTGGATCTTGCGGACGAGAGGCAAGCAGAAGCCGACGGCAATCTCCAGCTTCTCCTGCCGGTTGATCCCATATTCCTGCAGGTGGGGGAGAGAGAGAGAGAGAGGCCCCCTCTGAAACCCCCGCCTGGGCAAAGACCTCTGCCACCCCTGGCCCCTGAGGCTGCCCGAGGCCCACCTGGGGGATGACAATGTCGGCCAGGGCCTTGGAGAGGCGAAAGAGCTGGGCGGTACCCTCCAGCCGCAGGGCTGCGTTGTGCTGGACGTCGTACTTGATGCAGTCGTAGATGTCGGGGATCTTACTGATGTCGTAGCGCCGGTTCTTCAGGCGGAAGTCCTTCTCCAGCTTCCTCCAGCGCTGCAGCATCAGCTCCAGGGTCTCGCTGTGGTAGAGCTGCAGGTCTACAAGGGCAGCCCCCCACCACCACCCACCCCACAGGGGAAGTCAAACCACCAGGGCTGGCAAAAGTCCCCACCTACCCTGGGAGGAGGAGGAGGAGGTTTAGCCCCTGGGCAGGGATGGGTCTCACTCCCCCCCCCCCTTGGCTGGGAGGAAAAGGCTGGCCCCCAACCCAACCCCACCCCTCCACACATACACATACACACTTACACACCTGCAGCCTTGGGGTCTTCCAGGCGCTTCTGGATCTGGGAAGTGAGACTTTCAATCAGCTCAAAGACCCGGTCACAGATCTCCACCGGATTCTGGATGAGGCCCATGGACTTGAGTAGGGAGACACTGCCAGTTGGGGCCAGCTGGGACGATGGTGGTGGGAGAAGGCCAAGGCAGGGGGAGGGAGGGAGAGAGAGAGAGGTTACCTGGCAAGACTCAGACCACCACAAAGGAGTCTTTCCTTCCCCTTTGACTCTCAAGGGGTCTCTTCCCACTGTCAGTCAGGGGCAGAGATGGAGCCCAGCCAGCCAATCCTGACTGCAAAGGGGCCTCCAAGACCGCTCTCAGCCGGGACGGATCCTGGAGGAACCCAGCCCAGAATGGCCTTACTCTCTCGTAGTCCTCCTGGCTGAAGACGGCGTCCTTCTGCATGATCTCCCGCAGGTGGGCCTTGACCCGGTGCTGGCAGGTGCTGAGGGTGTCGCTCTCACTGTCCAGGAGGCCGTTCATGTCTGCGCTCTTCACCATCTGCACCAGGATGGGAGTGAGCTCCCCTTCCAGAGCAAGCAGGCCCTGTGGAAGTGAAGGGTTAGGGGGCATGAATGGGGGTGGGTGGGGGCAGGCGGGTAATCCTCCCTAGAGAAGGGCTTCCCCAGAGGGCCTCCCTCCACCCATCCCCTGGCCCCAGGAGCACCTTGGCAAAGGCTGCAGCCGTCATCTGGACCCGCCCTTCGTCGGAGGCGTAGATCTTGAGGTCGTGGCGGTAGGTGCTGTGCAGGCGGAGGAGGCCGCAGCCAGGGAAGCCGGCATAGTCCCCTGGACAGAAGAGGAGGAGGAAGAGGGGCTCTTAGTGGCCACAGGCTACTAGGAGGAGGAACAAAGAGAGAGCGAGCCCAGCTGGCTGTCCCTCAGCTAATGAGAGGCCTGCAGGGGTGGGGTGGGGGGGGAGGTGGGCCCTAGGCTTCTCTCCAGGTGGGCTGAAGAGTCTCAAACAGCCTCAATCCCTCTGGCCACCCACCCATGAGGGCTCTCTCTCTTACCTTGGCCCCCAGGGTACATGCAGCGGAAGGCCCGGCCCAGCTCTTCCGCCTGGACACGGCCAGCCGGGGTCAGCTCCCCGCCCCACTTCAGCACCAGCAGCAGAGATGGTGAGGCCTCATCCTTCTTCTGGCCATCTGCGTTGGGTGGGAATTTAGCAAAGCCCATCATCACACTCACACAGGCGGGGGGGGGGGGGGGGGAGAAGGGGCTCAAGGTCCAGCCACAGCTCTCTCCCGCCCCCGCTGTCTGCCCCCATTCCTTCCTTCCTTCCTTCCTTCCCGGAGAGTCCAGATACCTGCCTTCTTCCTGGCTGGGGGGCCTGCAATGCCCCCGAGGCAAATAGGTCAGCTGCACTTTGCGGTTGATGCCAGAAAAGTGTCCGTACCTGTTCAAGGAGGAAGAGACAAAGAAGAGGAAGAGGTGCCACCTTGGCCCAGAGGGAAAAACACACACACTAAAGAGGAGGAGGAGGAAGGCTTCAAATGGGCGGTGGGAGCAAGAGAGCCCCCCCCCACCCCCAATACTGGTCTGGCCATAGTGTTGCTCTTGCAAGGAGAAAGGCCGCTTCCCCCTCCCCCTCCCAAGAGCCCCTCCCCCCTCACATCTCCAGCACCGTCTTCAGCTGCTCCAGTTTTGACTTCTGCTCCTCCTCCTCCTCGGCCTCAGCGTTGTCGTCTGGCGCAGGTGGGGCTTCCTGCTCCAACACCAGCAGGCGCGCAATGTCCAGCACCTCCTGCAGAGGAGGAAGGGGGGCACGTCAGTTCACGGGGGGGGGGGGCTCCATTTGTTCCCTGCACTGGCCACAGCCCCCCCCCCCCCCCAATCCATACCTGAAAAGGCCTTCATTCCCTACACCAGGGGTTCTCAACCTACGGCCCGGGGACTAGATGCAGGCCATGACACCATTTCATGTGCCCCCCCCCCCCACTGCCTCCACCACACCCGGAAGCTCCATGTGTGGCAGGCAGGGCAAAATGGCCATCCGGCCCCCGAAACTGTCTGAGGGAGCGTGGATCGGCCCTCGGCTTGAAAAGGTCGAGAACCCCTGCCCTCCACTTACCATTTACTGTATTTGTTACATTTTTATACAACCCATCTGGGATATTTCCCACCCTGGGCAGTTTATGAGCAGTAAACAAAAACATAATAAAACAACCACAAAACAAAACAGCACACTCTCAGGATCAGTCTTGAGAGACACAATACACACTCACACACCCCTCCCCACAAGAGCGCCCCCCACCCCCACCCCTGGTCCCATCCCAGCCAAGGAGGACCAGGACTAGGACTCTCAGCATCCTTATCCTCATCCTCATCATCCTCACCTGGAGCTGCTCTGGCTTCTTCAGTTTCAGCCGGCCGGTCTTATAGCCTTCGTACTTCTCAAACAATGCAAAGAACCTGGATTTTTTTGGGGGGTGGGGGTGGGGAGGGGGAGAGAGCCAAAGTCAGGTGAGTGGTGAGTGGTGGACGGAGCAGGCTGAGCAAAGCAGAGGCCAGAGGCCATTTCCACCCACAAAGGGGCCTTTGTTCCTGGAGTGTGGGGCCCCCTTCCTTTGGCACAGGCCACCCCACAAACACACACCTACACCCTCCTCCATCAGTACCTGGGATGGTTGACCTCCATCTTCATCTTCTGCTTGGGCGTGCGGTCCCCGTGCCGGATAATGGCAATCACGCAGCGTAACTCCATCCTGCAGAGAAAGGGCCCAGTCATTTGTCTCAGCCATGGCCGCCCTGCTGGGCATCTGCCCCACCCACCCCTGGCCCCAGAGACCCTTGGCCTGGCCAGTCCCCCGTGGCAGGAGCAACACTCACATGGTTCCTGAGGTTGTGGGGACAATGGGGATGTCCTCTGCCTCTGTGGGGATGGACCAGGGGACCTGGAACTGGGGCCCCAATTCGCGCATGATGAGGTTCCTGGGGGGGGAGAGAGGGGGCGGCCGCATCAGACCGCCTTGCCCCCTAGCACCCCTGTTTGGGAAGACTGGGCACTGCTGCCACCGCTGTCACGAGTTTGAGCCACTCCATCGTCCTGCCCCCTACGGTCCCCAATGGCCCCCACCGCCACCCACCCCAGGATCTTTGCGCAGTCATCGTAATATTTCATAGAGTTCTTCACAAAACTGAAGCCGTTGACGTCACAGACAAAGGAGTGCCCGTTGGCCCGCAGGAGGTCAAAGCCACACACCGTCTGCTGCAAGAGGCACAAAAGGCCACAAGAGGAGTCAAGCGGGAGCCCTCCTGCCACCACAGGAAAAGCCCCAGACCCACACCTGCGCCATCAGCACCAGAGACCCAGCAGCACCGGTGGTCAGAATGTGCCCCTCTCCCCCATTGGCAAGGTCACGAGGCTCTGTCTCTGGCCACGAAGGTGGGGAGTGGGGCAACCCTAGGGCCAGGATGGGGGTCCCTCCCGCTCCATGGGGCCTTTGGGCAGAGAGGGTAGCAGGCAGGCAGGAAGTGGGGAGGGAGGCGGCGCCCACCTTGAAGGCCACGCAGACCTTCCTGGCCACCAGCTTCTCAATAGCGGTCAGCATCACTGGGTAGCGGATCTCCTTCCCCTCGCTATCCCGTTCCACCTTCCCATCCAGGGCAGGCGACTTCCGGGCCTCTGCATGGGCATAGTCAGGGCCCACCGTGTACACCTGCGCCAGAAAGAGAGGAGGAGGAGGAGAACCTCAGTGCCACTTAGTTCTCCAACAAGGGTAGAAGAATTATTCCTTTAAAACAGGGTACCCAAACTTTTCAAGCTGCGGGTCACTCATGTGGTTGCTCCCACCTAAAGAGGAAGTAAAATGTGCCTTGCAATCTGTTTTGCAACAGGATGAGACAGATTTTAAGCTGCCATTTTCTCTGCTTAAGGTAGGGGTGCCCAAACTACAGCCCATGGGCCGAATCTGGCCCCAATGCTAATTCATCCGGCCTGCACCACCCTCATCACTCCCAGAAGCGACAAGGGCAGTGCAGGCTGGATGAATTGGCGTTGGGGCTGGATCCAGCCCATGGGCCATAGTTTGGGCACCCCTCCCTTAGTCCCTTGCTATGAGCCACCGAGCCCACCCACTCCAACCGACCCCAACCTTGACATCCGTGCCGTCGGTTGGCATGAACTCCTCGTAGATGTAGGAGCCGGTTTTCCGGACGCAGCTCTCTGGGGAGTAAACGCTGCTCCGGCTGCCAATCTGGAAAAGACCAAGAAGAGTCTCCGTGAAGGACTTTGGGAGCAGGAGGGGCTCTAATTATAGGCTACCCACCATGTCTATTTCTGGCTTGACACTCTATCAAGTTCTTCCTCATGGTCTCTGTGGATTCACAGGGGACCGCGAAGAAGAAGAGCAACAGCTACAGGTAAGCCACCTGTCCTTACAGCGCCCTGGTGGCACAGGGGTTAAACTGCCATCCTCCTAGAACCGGGGTGCCCAAACCTTTCAGGCTGTGGGCCAGTCATGTGGTTCCTTCCGCAGGAAGCGGAAGTAAAATGTGCCTTGCCATTTGTTTTGCAACAGGATGAGATAGATTTTTAGGCTGCCATTTTCTTTGCATAAACCAGGGGTGCCCAAACTATGGCCCATGGGCTGGATCTGGCCCCTGACACCAATTCTGGCCCACGCTGCCCTTGCTGCTCCTGGAAGCAGAAGTAAAATGTGCCAGGTGCGTTTACTTCCACTTCCAGGGACCACATGGGTGGCATGGGCCGGATGAATTGGCATCGGGGGCTGGATTTGTTTATTTATTTGTTCAAATTTATATTGCTGCCCACGGGCCATAGTTTGGGCACCCCTGCCAAGGACATCTGCCAGGGACCCTTTCCAGACCAGACCAGGCCACCTAGGGTGGCTGACTCGGCCCCTGCTTACCTTCCGGAAAAGGCGCTGGCTGCCCCCTCCTGCTGAGGTGGGGTAGTAGATGTAGACATTGTGGTCTTCGGCACTGACCGGCTTCTCCACAAATGGCTTGAGGAAGATGGCCCCATTCACCTCCACCTGGTCCTCCCCCTCCACCAGGTTGCACTCTGCAGCAAAGGGCCAGATGTCTCAAGGAGGGGGGGGAGATGGTTCCAAGCCCCGTTATACACACACACACACACACACACACACACACACACACACACACACACACACACACACACAATAACCAACCCCCAAGGTGGCTCCTTTGCTGGGGCTGTCCTCAAAGGGTCAGAGGTCAGGCCTTCAGCCATGAAAGTGACCTTGAATCAGCCTCAAAGCCTTTAGAGGAAGTGATGCTGATCTAGGTACCCTGAAGCCTCTCCAGGCCTAGACACACACACACACACACACACACACACACACACACACACACACACACACACACACACACACACACACACACACACACACACACACACACACACACACACACACACACACACACACACACACACACACCTTTTCTACCCAGCCACCTCCCCACCCCACCCCAGCAACTGACTCACCGTCTGGCTTGTCAGGGTCGCGGTTCAGCACAGCATAACGGGGCAGGTCTATCCCCTCCTGCTGCAGAATGCGGTACACCTCCCGCCTGGAAAGGACATTGAAGCAGGACAGAGCTTGCATCATGATATGGCCCCGGGGGGAGGGGGGGCTCTCAGCCTGGCCCCTTCCCCAAGACATCCCCCCCCCCCCCCATGGTCCTCAGAGTATCCTACACAGCCTCAGAATCCTCCTTCTAGTAAGCCATAAAAGTGTGTGGGTCCCCAAACCACCACTTCATCAGAAGTGGGATTAAAATTGCCGGGAGAAACATTAACAATCTGAGATATGCAGACGATACCACCCTAATGGCAGAAAGTAAGGAAGACCTAAAGAACCTCTTGATTGGGCTGAAGGAGGAGAGTGCAAAAGCTGGCCTGAGGCTCAATATCAAGAAAACCAATATAATGGCAACAGGCCCAATCAGTCCTTGGAAAATAGATGGGGAAGAAGTAGAGGCAGTGACAGATTTTACATTCTTAGGATCAAAGATCACTGCAGATGGGGACTATAGCCATGAAATAAAAAGGCGACTAATTCTGGGAAGACAAGCAATGAGAAACCTGGAGAACATAGTGAAAAGCAGAGACATCCCCTTGAAAACAAAAAATCGTATAGTCAAAGCAATTGTATTCCCGGTGGTAATGTATGGTTGCGAGAGCTGGACCATAAGGAAGGCTGAGTGCAGAAGTTTAGACACCTTTGAAATGTGGTGTTGGAGGAGAGTTTTGAGAGTCCCCTGGACAGCGAGGAGAACAAATAGGTCAATCTTAGAAGAAATCAACCCGGACTGCTCATTAGAAGGTCAAATAGTAAAGATGAAGATGAAGTACTGTGGACATCAAATGGGAAGGGAGTATTCACTTGAGAAGGCCTTGATGTTAGGAAAGGTGGAGGGCAAAAGAAGAAGGGGAGGCCAAAGATGAGATGGCTAGATGGTATTGTAGATACAATGGGCACAGAACTTGGAGGGCTGAGGGGGATAGTGGAGGATAGAGGGGCCTGGAGGTCAATGGTCTATAGGGTCACAAAGGGTCGGAATCGACTGTGCGACTGAACAAGTCTTTAAAGTCTCACATCATTTTTTTGACTTTTTCTTTCTTTTTTGCTGTTGCTTTATTAGCTCTCAAATATGCTTGCACAAACTAACACGGCTACCACTTTAAACATTTAAGCTTGTGGGGTTTCTGAATTTTGTGCCTGATTATTCCCAGCATTCAAGCAAGCCTGCTCCTCTTTTCTTCTGCGAAAATGAAGTCCCCTGCCATAAACCCTCCCTCCCTTGATGTCTGCCCTACCTGTCCTGGATATAATACTGCATGTCCAGGTCATTAATCAGGAAGGGGCTGCGAAGCTTGGCGTAATTCACAGCCTTGTCCAGAGGAAAACCTGGAAGAAAGCAAGCAAGGGGAACTTCCCTCAGTGCTGTTTGCCTACCCTGGAGTGAGGAGTGTGTGTGTGTGTGTGTGTGTGTGTGTGTGTGTGTGTGTGTGTGTGTGTGTGTGTGTGTGTGTGTGTGTGTGTGTGTGTGTGTGTGTGTGTGTGTGTGTGTGTGTGTGTGTGTGTGTGTGTGTGTGTGTGTGTGTGTGTGTGTGTGTGTGTGTGTGTGTGTGTGAGAGAGAGAGAGAGACCAGGGAGGCCTCTTTACCTTTTGAATGGAAAGAGATGAGGCAGTCGCAGGGGGGCCAGTTTTCCACTGGCTCATTCAAGATGACATCCTCACCCATGATCACCACTGTGATATACTCAAACCGGCAGAGGCGCTCCAGGATCTGCGTCATGGGCTTTGATTTTGACTTCTTGGTCATGGCACAAATGCCCACCACGATCTGCCGCTCCGGTGACTGTGGGGAAAGGACAGAGTGTGAATTCACACACGGGGGGGGGGGGGGGAGGAGAAGGTGAGGGAGCTTCTGCCGTGGGAGAAGACCAGAGCCTTCAAAGCCCCCATCCTGTGCAACCCATGGTGTGGGAAGCCTTGGGGGGAGGGGAAATAGGAAGGGGGCGCTGCCATGTAGGAGAGCAATTGCCCCCTGGGTGCTGAGTGCAAAACAGGGGCTGAGATGAGGGTGATGATGATGATCCCTTTCCTGGGAAGAGGCTTCTTGGAAGTAGTCTAGCAAACGCCTACGCCTACCCCCACCCCACCCCAATTTCAGGCTGCAGACCAGAGCCCCTTCCCCTTCCTCCCACCTTGCCCTGGGTTCACCCTTGGCCCGTGATGCCCCCCTCCTCCCCGCTCAGCCCCACCAGCGTGGGTCGGGTGGGCCTCCGTACCGACTCTTCCTCCTCCTCCTCATCGTCCCCAAAGAAGTCGATCTCATCCATCTTCATGTCTGGTCCCAGGAAATCGGCCTCTTCATCTCGGGAGCCCAGGAAGAACTTGGGAGCTGCGCGGGGGTCTTCTTCTTCCTCTTCCTCCTCCTCCTCCTCTTCCTGGTGGCCCTCAAGAGTAAGGGGCCCCGTCCAGGACGACATTCCAGGCCCTGGAGGCGACCATCCCGCTGCTCGCTCGCTCGCTGGCTCTCCTCTGAAAAGCAAGCGGGACTACTCAGAGGAAAGGAGGCCACTTGGCAGGGGCGGCGGGTGGGCGGGGGGGGGGCGATGTGTTATGGGGGGGGGGGAGGTTTTGACTGGAACAACCCTGGCGAAAGAGTGGCCATGCTGGCTAAAGGAACAAGCAGGGAGAGCTTGGGGGGTGGGGGTGGGGGGAGGTCCAGGCAGGCAGGTAGGCAGGCAGGCAGGCAGCCCCCCCCCCCCTCCCAGGAGACCGGCGGCCCTCAGGCAAGCAACGAGCAGCGCAGCAAGCGGCGGGGGGGGGGGGGGGCAGCATCCCAGGGACCCCCCCCTCGCAAGGCCAGGCGGGAAGGGATGCGGGGGGGGGGTCTTTTGGGGACAGAGCAGGGGGGGCGGGGGGGGCGCCTCTTCCGGGCCGTGGCCCCCCTATACCCCTCTTCATCCCCCCCCCGTCCTCTCTTACCCGACAGGACCCTTCACCGTGGCGGGAGGGGGGGAGAGGGGGGGGGCGGTTCCCTGTGTCCGTCCGTGGGGGGGGCGAGCGGGGGCGGGGGGGGCGGGGGGGGGCGGCTCTGCCTGGACGCCTGGAGGGAAAAGCGGATCCGGGGGAGAATTCCCCCCCCCCCCCAACCGCTCAATCCCCAGCAGGGGCCAAATGTCGTTCCCCCCCCCCCGCCCGCCCCCAATAATTACCGGCCTGCCTGCCTGCCTGCCTGTTTCCTCTGCTGCTGCTGCTTTTCCCTCCCTCCCTTCCTCCTTCCTTCCTCCTTCCTCCCTCCCTTCCGACTCCGAATCCTTCCTGATCCTGCCTCTCACTCACATGAACCCATTACGCAGCGCGGCGCCGCGGAAAGGCGGCTGGCCAATCGCCGGCTGTTTACTGCCAGGACAGCCAATGGGAGAACTGCGGAGGCGGGACGGAGCCCGCTTGGCCAGGCGGCAGGCGGCTCGCCGCGGTCAGTCTGTCGCTAGTGCTCCAGAGCGGCCCCTGCCGGGCCAAAAGGGAATTGCGCCGCCGCCGCCGCCGCCGCCTTGCCAAAGAGCGGCGGTCCCGGGGAGCCCGACGGGGGTCCCGGAGGGAGGGAGGGAGGCGGCTCCCGCTCCCGACGGAGCCCGGACAGCTCCTTGACTACGCCGAGTGCCCGGAGCTGCAGCGGGGCGTCGGATCCACCTGCCTGCGCTGCCCCCACCCACGTCCACGGTCCGTCGGGCAGGGCAGGCCGGACCGAGCGTTGGGCAGCTGACCGGGCCAGGCGGGGATCCCGAGCGCCCTCTTCAGGGCAGCCTCTCGCCGCACGCTGCCGGCCGGGATGGATTCCCTGCTGGCGCTCCTTGAGGAGACGCCCGGAGAGCCCGGAGCTTTGCCCGCGGTGGGGGTGGAGGTGGGGCATCTTGGCGGCCCGAACTAGCCCTCGGGGAAAGCCTTTCGTTCCAGAGGCGGGACGGCCTGCCTCTGCCTGCCTGCCGATGGCCTACTTCAACTGCCCAGTCCTCGAGGCGCCTGCCCAGCAGAGGCGCCGCTTGGCCGATTGGAGAATTTCCCGGACGGAAAGGGGGCCGGGGCCAAGGCGGCTTTTCACGGGGTGGGGGGTGGGAGAGGCCTCTCGCCTGCCGTGGGCGGGGGAGGGGGCGGAGGGGGGTGGAAATGCCGTTACCTTCGCGGGGGAGAGGAACCGGGCCAGCCTCTCCCGCCCAGCGTTCACTGGCGGCGGCGTGGGGGGGGGGAATCCCTGGCCAAGTAACCCAAGAGCACCTTGACCACGTGACGGCCCTCACGGGACACACCTGTAGAAAGGTATTATAATGGCCCGGGTTCGCCTCCAGGCGGCGGCGGTGGCAGTTCGGGCTGCTTGGCCAAGGCTGAGCCGTGAAGCGGGGCTCCGAGTCCCCCTGAGTCCCCGGGAGGGGGGAGGGGGAGGGAGGGACTTCTGGGCCCGTAACGCGGGAGGATCAGGGAGCAGGGACCGGCAGAAAGCGTGTTGAGTGAAGGCCCGGCCTGGGTCTTCGGCACTGACCTTCCCCACCATGGGGGAAACCCTGCGTGAAACGCCCCGAGTCTCCAGCTGCTCGACGGATCTGTTCCCTCGGGCCTCCTTCCTTCCCTCCCGCCGCTCTCCCAGCCAGTCCCTAACCCATCCCGGCTCCAACCCAAAGGGCGCCGCCGCCCCCCCCCCCCCCAGGAGGAGCGCTTCCCGTCCGGGCCTCGACTGCGCCAAACGGGGGGGGGGGGACGCGGCCCCTCCCACTGCGGCAGGATTCGCGCACGCCACGCTCCCGCCCGCTCAGCAGCCCGTTCTCTAAATCTGAGCCAGTTCTGCAGCTCCGTCGGGACGGTGGCGGGGCAATGTCGAGGGGGAGGGGGGTGTCCCCGCTGGTCCAGGGAACCTCTGATGCCTCTTGCAGTTGAGTGGGGGTGGGGAGAGAAGGGTACGCGTGGAGGGAACGGGACGCTGCGGCAAAGGACGCCGAGCACCGCAGGGCGGGGCCGTAGCCAGAGGGGGGCGGGGGGGGGGCGAAAACCCTCCTGACCTAACAGGCCCCCCTCCAACCCAACCCGGGAGGCCAATGTTATATATGTGTGTGCGACATTGTTGCCCCTCCTGAGAAAAATGTTTTCCCCCCCCCACCCCGCCATCTAGAATCTTGGCTACGGACCTGACGCCGAGGGGTTTGTTTGTCCCCCTGTGTGGCGCGGGAAGAGAAGTAAAATCGGGACGGGGACCCACGGGTTCGCCCCCCCCCCCTCCGCGCCACGCCTTCCTCCTCCTCCTCCTCCCCTGCAAGGCTTGCTCTCGGAAAGCCCGAGAGTCCCCACCTTCCCTCCCGCCACGTCGTGGTGTCTTCGGCGCCCTCGGAGGGGGACGTGGCTGGGCGAGGCGAGGCGAGGCGCGGCTTCCCGGGAAAGGCAGGGTGTGTCCCGCTGCCCCAGGAGGACTTTGCCCCGGCAGGCAGGCTGAGACCGGCCCAGCCCAGCCCCCGTCGTCCGCCAGCAAGTTTTCAGGCGGAGGAAAGAGAGGTGCCTCTTCTGAGCGCGTGCAAAGCGCCAAAGCTGCCACCTCTCCTCTCCTCCCTCCCTCCCTCCCCGGTCCGCAGCGCAGCCGGGCCGCCCCCTCCCCTTCGTCGTCGTCCTCCTCCGCCTGCCAGCGCTGTCCACTGCGGACTGGTGCTGAAACTCGCCTGCAGCTTCTCCGCCTCCAGCCGAAGGAAAGCGCCCCCCCCCCCCCCCACACACACACACACACACACCTGCCCGGGGACCAGCTTGGGCTGGGCTGGGCTGGGCTGGGCTGGGCAGGGCAAACGGGGCGAGACCGAGGGTGGGGAGGGCTAGCCTAATCCGGGCGCTCCCCGCCTCCCTCCCTCTCCCCCCCCCCTCGGCTCTTGCGTTGCCCGCCCCTCCCTCCCTCCCTCCCTCCCCGCCTGGCTGTGCAGACTCCTCGCGGCGCGCCAGGCTGCTAATTCATCGCCGCATCGCCCGCTCGGACTCGGAGGAGCGCCATGGCCAGTAGCGCCTTCGCCCGCGCCCTCTCCTCTCGCCGGTCCGCCGGGCTCCTGGCCCTGGCCGGGGCCGCCGGTTCGCTGGCCACGGGCTTCCTCTATTCCCGGGATTCGGTGGGCGCCTCCTCCGCCCCGCGGCGCCTTTACCCACCCAGGTAGGAGCGGAGCCCGCAGCCGTCAGGCTGGCAATGCCCGCGGCCCGCAGCAAGCCAGCCGGAGCGAGCCGGGTGAGTGGGTGGGTGGGTGGTGGTGGTGGTGGTGTTTTGCGTTCCGACAAGCAGGGCCAGGTCTGCCTTCTCAACGCCAAGGCGAGCCAACCGCTCTGCGATTCCCTACCGTCCCCCACCCCTACCCACACGGGAGTGACCGGAGGAAGGAAGGAAGGAAGGAAGGCAGCCGCTCCCGCCGCCGCCGCCCTCCCTTCCCTGAGACGTTGCAAGGAGGAAGCCGATCGCAAGCAGGCATCAGGCCTTGACGTCCAGGATGGGCGCGCTGGGCACCGAAGGGGGAGGAGGAGAGGAGGCCTCCTCCGGCGGCATTTATCTCCGCTGAATGCCCCCCCCCTCTCCCCGTGCCCTTAGACGAGGCTCAGGTACGACTGGGAGGGAAAGGAGGTACCACACACACACACACACACACACACACACACACACACACACAATGCGGGGCCCCTCGGAACACCCTCCCAAAGTGTGCACCCAGACCTCTGCCCAGTAAGGCCATCCTCAAGGTCCCAAGGGGCAGCGCCGAGAGGAAAGGGAGGGCCGCCCGGACCCCCTCCTGGATGAAGGAACCGCTCCAGTCAGAGGAAAGAGGGGCCGCTGCTGGGCTGCACGCCCTGCAGGGCCCCCTCCACCACCTCCAGGGAAACCGGTTTCCTTGGAGGGTGGGTCTAGGGTGGGATGGGGCACCCCCCTGCTCCTGGCTTGGTCCCCCACATACAAGAGGGCCCAGCGGAGGGCCAGGATCCACCAAGGGTTTCCTTCTCGCTTTGGGCGCCAGGATCTCGGTCTGGCCCCCGAACCTCATGGGGAGTTCAGGCCAAGCTCAAAGCCTTCTAAACTGGGAAGGAGGTCAGGAGACAGAGCTTCCTAAGCCGCTTAAGGAAAGCGTCTGCTTCCTTAATGCCCTCCGCTCCAGGGGTGGGGGTGAGGGCCTCCAGGGTGGCCTCAGGCTCAGTTGCCCTGTAGGTGGTGGGGGAGGGTGTTTGAGGGGCAGAGGAACCTGACAGGACCAAGACAGGAAGAAGGGTCAGGCCAGGGGCTGTCTTGGGTCAGCCAGTCCAAGCATCCCCAGGTGCCCCAGGTGGAGCCTGGAGGCCAGCCACCCCCGCCTGTGCTCCATGCAACCCCAGGGCAGCAACATGTGCAAAATTCAGGCAGGCCATCTCTATAAGCCAGCCAGAATTGCTCTCACACAGGAGGTGAGCCTTACCTTCTTCTCTTGTCCTCCTTAGCTAAGGTGGTGGCAGGGCGTGGGTGGGAGGGAGTGGTGAGAGGCTCAAGGGCACACAGAGGGGGGGAATGGGGGAGGGCGGTGCAGGCAGCCATATCGCCAGGATATTTTCCACCGGCAGGCCTTGCTGGCCCTGCGGTGTGAAAAAAGAGGCCAAGGCCTTTTCCTGGGCTCGAGGCTGTGACTCAAGAGAGAGGCAAGATGTCCTGTGAGGCTGTTTTTCCCTTTGCAATGCATGAAGCAAGCCGCCCCATTCCTTCTCCCTCTTCCCCCTTCACTCTCTGGCCTTCCTCCCCCCCCCCCCAGCTCTGAGTATCCTGACCTGCGCAAACACAACAACTGCATGGCCAGCCACTTGACCCCCGGCCTCTATGCCCAGCTGTGTGACAAGGCTACACCCAATGGCTGGACCCTCGACCAGTGCATCCAGACTGGGGTGGACAACCCCGGGCACCCCTTCATCAAGACCGTGGGCATGGTAGCGGGCGACGAGGAGTCCTACCAGGTGAGGGCCCGGGCAGGGCATCCCTCATCCCTCCAACCCCACCCCCTCTCTTTCACGTTTCCCCTGCTGAACCCGTGGCCTTCTTTGGGGTCTCCAGGTGTTTGCGGATCTGTTTGACCCGGTGATTGAGGAGCGGCATAATGGCTACAAACCACGTGCCATGAAACATCCCACTGACCTGGAGGCCAGCAAGGTGTGCGGGACCTTCTTCTCCTATTCCCTGGAGGGTGGGGGTGGTGTGCTTGTGTGCATGTGCGTGATGCTGTGACTGCATGTATGTGTGTGTCAGCTTTCAAGTAGGTAAAGGTAAAGGTTTCCCTTGTTTGAAAGCCAGTCGTATCTGACTCTAGGGTTCAGTGCTCATCTCTGTTTCAAAGCCGAAGAGCCAGCGATGTCTGCTTCTGCAGACATTCCCCTGGTCATGTGGCAGGCATAGCTAGACACCAGAGCACACGGAACACTGTTACCTTCCCACCGAAGTGGTCCCTCTACTTGCAATTTCTTGCTTTCAAACTGCTAGGTTGGCAGGAGCTGGGACAAAGAAGAGAGCTCATTCCATCCTGCAGTACGCTTGAGCCACTACAGTATGTTCTCTGAAATAGACTTATGAATGGGAGCAATCAGGAGTTCTGGAGCCAAAGAACTTGTGGGATCCGTGGGGAGGATTTCTGACAGAAATGTTCCAAATCTCAGCTCGATGGTGGCAAAGATCTTGGCAAGATCCCCAGTGATTGGTCAAAAGGGCATTTGGGGAAGGAGGAAAGGGTTGGCCTCCCACAGGACCAGGGGGGGGGGCAGTTGGGCATTGGGGGGGGGGGGGATTCAGCTTGGCACATTTCACCCAGAGGGGAAGAGACTGTGTGGAGAGACCCTTTCTCTTACCCACAGAGGGATCTGGCCCTTTTCTGAGCCAATGGGGACTCACCCACCCCTGCCCCCACTGCCCCACCCCGACCCACCCCCAGTGGAGAAAGAGAGATTCCCTTCCCCCAAAGCTATTTTATTCCTGCAGCCCAACGTGCAGGAGAGGAACTTCTTCTGCCATGAAGGGACTGAAATGAGTTGGGGAGACCCCAAAGTGAAAGGGACACATGTTCAAATGAGCGCATGTTGCCCACCCACTGCCTACCCTTGATCAGGACACAAAAGAAGACGTCCCTCCTCCTGAGTTTCAGGGCAATAGCTCGGACAGGCCAGAGGCGCTTTGAAACGTCCAGCAGTAATTCCTGTTACTAGAATTTGCCGCAAGGCGAGAACGAATGCCTGCCTTTCTGTCTTTCTGCCTGCCTGCCTGCCTGCCGAGAGAGAGAGAGAGAGAGAGAGAGAGAGAGGCTTCCGAATGAGGAGCCCAACTGGGACTCCCCTTGGTCTCAAACGGAGGAGGGCCGCTTTCACCTCCATGGATCTTCATGGGGCCCATTGCATCCGAGCACGGGACTGGGGCCAGGTGGCGAGTCGGGGGGCGGGCGGGATCTGACCTCCGCAGTCTCCTGCCCCGAGTGACCGGGCGGTGGGGTGTGTGTCTCTCCCCCCCCCTCCCCCAGATCAAGGCGGGCCACTTCGACGAGCGCTACGTGCTCTCCTCGCGGGTCCGGACGGGGCGCAGCATCCGAGGCCTCAGCCTGCCCCCCGCTTGCTCTCGGGCGGAGCGCCGGGAGGTGGAGCGAGTGGCCGCGGAGGCGCTGAGCGGCCTGACCGGAGATCTGGCCGGGAAGTACTACCGACTCAGCGACCTGACCGAGAAGGAGCAGCAGCAGCTCATCGACGTGAGGAGGAGGCGCGGGGAGGAAACCGTGGGAGGGGCAGGCGGGGCCCCACGAGGTGGGTGGGTGGGTGGGTGGGGCCCTGAAGCCCACGAAGCCTTTCCTACTGGGAGGATGCCGCCCACGCCTTATTCCCGTGCCCCGTGGGACTGGGGCTTTGAGTCGCCTTTGGGCTGAGATAAAGCAGTATATAAATAAAAGTTGTTTATTATTATTATTATTATTATTATTATTATTATTATTATTATTATTATTATTATTATTATTATTATTATTATTATTATTATTATTATTATTATTATTATTATTATTATTATTATTGGTTGGGGGGTCGCGGCCCTTTGGTCAGCGCCCCCCCCTGTCATTCTCTCCTTCCTCCCCCGTTTTAGGACCACTTCCTCTTCGACAAGCCCGTCTCCCCCTTGTTGACGTCGGCCGGCATGGCCCGGGACTGGCCCGACGCCCGAGGCATCTGGTAGGACTTCTCCGCCTGGGACTGGATAGGAGGGACGGAGAGGGGGTACATCTAGGGTCCTGCGGGGCGGGGGCGGAGGGGGGCATTGAGCGCTTTCCTCCCCCTCCCCTCCTCCTCCTCTCCCTCCAGGCACAACCACGAGAAGACGTTCCTGGTCTGGATCAACGAGGAGGATCACACCCGCGTCATCTCCATGGAGAAGGGCGGCAACATGAAGCGCGTCTTTGAGCGCTTCTGCCGGGGCCTGAAGGAGGCGAGTCTTTCCGGGGGGGGGGGAGGGAAGGGGAGAGATCGGGGGGGGGGGCTGCGGCTCTTCCTCCTCCTCCTCCTCCTCATTGGTGACCCCCTCTCTCCTTCCTTCCTTCCCACGTGCAGGTGGAGCGCCTGATCCAGGAGCGCGGCTGGGAGTTCATGTGGAACGAGCGGCTGGGCTTCCTCCTCACCTGCCCTTCCAACCTAGGCACGGGGCTCCGGGCTGGGGTGCACGTCAAGCTCCCGCTGCTCAGCAAAGTAAGCGCCTGGGACGGGGGTGGGTGTGGGTGTGGGTGTGGGTGTGGGTGGGCGCCTAGTTGGGGGGGGGGGTTCTTTCGCGCCTCGGGTCGTTTCCCTGCGGCAGAAGAAGGGCAGAGAGCGCTCCAACAAGGCCCGCCCGTCTGTCCTTTCCGGTCCCTTTCTTCGCGGGGCTGATCTTGTCCCCCATTGCCCCCCAAATCCCCCCCCCCCCGCAGGACAGCCGCTTTGCCAAGATCCTGGAGAACCTGAGGCTGCAGAAACGCGGCACGGGCGGCGTGGACACCGCGGCCACCGGCAGCACCTTCGACATCTCCAACCTGGACCGCCTGGGCAAATCCGAGGTGACGGCGGGGGCGGAGCCTTCAGCGTGGCGGCCGCCGCCAGGGCTGGGGAGGGGGGGGGGCAAGTCTAGCTGTGTGTGTGTGTGTGGGGGGGTCTCATCATCCTCACCGGGTCCCCCTCTTCTCCCCTCCCCGCCCCGCCCCGCCCCGCCCCGCAGGTGGAGCTGGTGCAGCTGGTCATCGACGGCGTCAACTACCTGATCGACTGCGAGCGGCGCCTGGAGCGGGGCCAGGACATCCGCATCCCCCCGCCCGTGTCGCAGTTCCGGAGCTGAGCCCGACACTGACCGGACACGCCCCACCCGCACCCCCACCCACCCCCGACCACCACGGGCCTCGAGCCGCCGTGGCAGGAGAGCGCCCGACGCTTCCCCATAAAGGTCCAGTTGCGGTGACAGCTTCTTCCTCGCTCTGCCTGTTTTTGTGTGTGTGTGTGGGTGTGGGGGGGTGGGTGGCCGGCGGGGGAGGGGGGGTGTTGTTTGGGAAGTCCAGGGGGAAGGATGAGGGGTGGGGGTGGGTCACCCACAGCTTTCTCGGTGGCGAGGATTCCAACCCTCCCAGCCCCCAACAAGAGCATGAAGCGCTGGAAGACACGAGGGTGTGCCAAAGGCACGCGAGTCCTCCTCCTCCTCCCGGGCCGGGTCTCGTCTCGTCTGGCGCCACAGGATAGGAAGGGAGGCGCTGCGCCTCCACAAGAGGCGCCTCCACAAGAGCTATTGCTTTGCGCGGCTTGGGAGAAGGAGGAGGCCAGCGAGACAATAGACAGAGCGCCCCACCAGGTGTCCAGCGGCTCACCTACCTAAGCCTAGCTCATGGGACCTCTAACTAAGGGACCTCCGGCTTCTCTGGCCCCTGACTGCCCTGCCGCCCTGTGAGTGCCGGCAAGGGGAAGCCCACTCCGAGCAGGTCAGGGACGGGGGTGGGGAGGTCCCGGTGGTGGAAGGCCACTCCTCCGTGGGGCAAAGAGCAGCTTCTCCTCCTTGCTTTATCTCTGGGGAGATTTGCTGGCCCTGCAACAGATGGTGCTGGATTCAATGGGCCTTGGGCCTGGGGTGGCCCTTTTATCTACCAGCACAGGCTGGAGGGAGGGAAGGAAAGAGGGAGGGAAATGTGTACAGGTGTGCATGCATAGCACACACCCGCATCTCTATGCTCCCTCCCTCTCTGCCTTAAGATGTGCCCTGCTTAGCATTGCATCACTTGGGGGAGGGAGTCCTCTCCAGAGCTCACCCACCCAGTGCTCCAGCTCAAGGGGGGCAGGGGGGGAGGCAGAGGATTCTTGCAGCAGCAAGAGAGTGGGATGGGGTGGAGGGCTGTGGTAAGGATTTCCTGGGCTGGCCAGGGCTCGCCTTGCCCTCCTTATCAACTAGGGCTGCCCACTCAGCCCCTTCCTTGGAGCTCCAGAGAGAAACCCTCCCTCCTATAACCTAGCTATACTCAAAGGCGGCCAGAGACAGGATTCAAGCAAGCCTTTGTGGCCACTGATCCTGTGCTTTTACCTCCCAAAGACCCATCACAGAACAAGCCAAATGGATCTGCCAATGAGGCAGTGTGAAGAAAATTCTTCAGTGTTTCAATATTGCGGGGCATTCCTTTGCCAGTACCAGGCTGTTTCTCACATGCCAGTTTGCTTCTCACTGCTCAGCTGCCCTAGGGATGCACTGCACATGTGGGCACAACTATGGGCACAACACTGCTCATGTGGCAAGAGGGCCTGGCAGGAGCACGATTTTAGTAAAGACAGACACAGGGTTCTTCTTGCGGGCTGGCGAACATGATCCCAATGGGAAAGCAATGATCCCTTTTGGCTAAGGTCCTTCGGCCAGGTCTGTTGTAAGTCCCGGTTTGCCTAAGACTTTAGACCTTTTGCAAATTCCAACAATATTATTCCTACATTCCATCCCTTTGTATTTTAAAAGAGGAAATTGTGACAATGCTTCATACACATGTAGCATCTCCTGCTGATTGGGCCTACAGGGGGGGAGCCAAAATGAGGGGACACATCACGCCAGCAGTGAAGGAAAACAGTGGATGAAACAGCACGCCTATGACAATACAGGGAATCACATGTTAATGCAGTTCTGAACCACCCAAAGTTGGGCAGCCAGGACCCAAAAGAGTCCCAGCATGTGGGAAGAATATCTTGTCAAATAGACTTTGATAATTAATGAAAGGTATGAATCTGCTTTTGTACAGTCTTACTATTGTCAGACCGATTAAAGTAACACATAGATTTTACCTCCTTACAGTCGTGATGATGCAGAAGCAGGAGATAGTCAATGGCTGCCCGATTGTCTAAGGCTGCATCACAGATCTGTTTTGTTCATCATTTAAGGCAGCTAGGGCCATGGAGGTATGGTTGTGGGTTTTAGCCAATGGTGCAACTTGGGTGTTGTAAACAGCTAAACCTGGGATCCCCACAAGGGCCCCACAAGAGAAATGTATTCAGCTCTGGACAGTAAAGGAAGGCCAGATATACCGGTATAAACAGTGGTGGAACAATTCCACTTTGGGACCCTGGGATTAGTGCAGTGGTGGCGGGTTTTTTTGAGCCTATCTTGTGTGCAATTTACATTCTTAGCACAAGTAACATTCTTATGATTTGCAACACTGGAGTGTACAAACATATAGCATTATCAGGAACGTGGGGAAAAACAGATGAAGCAAAAGGATTTGCCGCTCCCAAATCAGGAAGAGTCCAATGTCTTATTTCTGAAGCAGTAAAGAAAGTTGATAGTCCTGTTTCATTGTCTATATCTCCGAGGGTCTTGCAGACAGAAATGACTGGTACGGACAATGTACACAAATTGTTCCCACAAGGTATAGGTGAGTCATTGCCCCAGGTCCTGAGGCAGGGCTGCAGCTTTGAAGGGTGCACAAGGCAGTAATAGGACACAGAAAATAGTCAGAAAGTTATGTTAATTGTGCTAAAAGAGTGGCAGTCAGGTTCTGTGGTCTGCTCCTTGTGGGCCACTCTCAGGGCATCCTAAGCCTGTTGGGTCACATGTATATTTGTTCCCAAGTTGCGCCGGAGCTTTCCGGGTGACTGGCGTGGAAGCTAGAATTGGCTGGAACAGGCTGGTGTGGAATTCTGGGCCTCACAAGATCCTCAGCCTTTGCAGGATGGACATGCCTCGCTGGAACTCAGTCCTGTGGGAGCAAACACATAACATGCCCTCGACCCCAGTTTATCAGAGGGGTGAGGCCCTTCTCCGGCTAGGTCAGGTGACTGATGGTGCCACACACAGGGCTGTGGCAATTTTGAAAAATGTTCATTTGATTAATGGTGAATAAAATAAGATAGATTTGTTCCTGTATGTCCCTCAGATTTGGGGCACAGTTTCTCCCTTTTAATAGTTTTGAGGGTGCTTTTAAGGTGCAATAACTTGTGGAATTGGGAGGAAATATGAAGATAATACAGGAGAGACTGCAGCAGCATGTGGAAAGAAAATTACCAGAAGTGCAGGTGGGGTTCAAGAGAGGCAGGGGAACTAGAGACCACATTGCTAACATATGTTGGATCATGGGAAAATCAAAGGAATATCAGAAACAATTGCTACTTCTAGTTGCAGCAAGTAATTGATGGGAAGATCAGAATGCTTTATATGTCTCATGAGAGAGCTGTACAAGAATCAAAAGCTACAGTCAGGACAGAATACGGAATGATAGAATGGTTGGGGAGAGGGAAAGGAGTAAGACAAGGCTGCATTTTATCACCCTGCGTATTTAACTTACACAGAACACATAATATGCAATGCAGAGATGGAGGAATCACAATATGGGATCAAGATTGCTGGGAGAAACATTAACAATTTGAGATATGCATGTGACACTACCCTAATGACAGAAAGTGAGGAAGACTTAAATAAGCTCCTGAGTAGGTTGAAAGAAGAGAGGGCAAAAGCTCGCTTGAGACTCAATATCAAGAACACCAAGATAATGGCAACAGGCCCTATCAGTCCCTGGAAATTTAATTTAATTTAATATTCACATTTATATGCCGCCCACTCAGGCGAACCCGACTCAGGCGGCATTACAACAACTTTTAAAAACTTATAAAACCACATAAAACCCCTAGTTATCCCAACCACCCGCCCCACCCACTGTAAAAAAGAGACAGAGAGGGCTCCTGATTGCTATCTTGTTGTGAGCCAACAGGCGGGGACCGTATTCCCATTAGGGCCCCACACCTGCCCTGCCAGCCAGGTCTTCACACCTTTCCTGAAGGGCAGCAGTTCTGTTTGTAGTCAGATCTGTTGGCAGGAGGTTCCAGAGGGCTGGTGCAGAGACAAAGAAGGCCCTCCTACTAGATAGATGTGCCCCTCTAGTTGATGGCACAACTAGAGAGTCCTTCAAATCCGCTCTAGTTGGACAGGCAGACACTCTTGGGGTGATGCGGTCTCTAAGGTATCCTGGCCCACTACCATATAGGGCTTTAAAGGTGAAAACCAGCACCTTGAATTGCACCCGGAGGCAAAATGGTAGCCAGTGCAGCTCCTGAAGTAGTGGCAAGGCGCGGGCATATTGTCCACACCCCATCACCACCCGGGCCACTGCAATCTGGACCAGCTGCAGCCTCCAAATGGTCGTCAAGGGCAGCCCCATGTAGAGAGCCTTACAGTAGTCTAGTAGATGGGGAAGAAATAGAAGCAGTGACAGATTTTACTTTCTCAGGATCTAAGATCACTGCAAATGGTGATTGCAGCCATGAAAAATAAAAAGGCAATTAATTAAGCTAGGAGAGACCTAGGGAACATAATGAAAAGTAGAGACATCACATTGCAAAACAAATTTGTATAGTCAAAGCAATGGTATTTCCAGTGGTAATGTGTGGTTGTGGGAGCTGGACCATTAGGAAAGCTGAGTGCAGAAGAATAGATGCCTTTGAAATGTGGTGTTGGAGGAGAGTTTTGAGAGTACCCTGGACAGTGAGGAGAACAAATAGGTCAATCTTTGAAGGAATCGGCCCTGACTGCTCCTTAGAAAGTCAAATAGTAAAGATGAAGCTGAAGTACTTTGGACAGCAAATGAGAAGAGAAGATTGACTTGAGAAAGCCTTAATGCTGGGAAAGGTGGAGGGCAGGAGAAGAAGAGCAAAAAGAAAAGGGTGGCCAAGGATGAAACTGGCTAGGTGGTATTGTAGACATAATGAGTACAGAGCTTGGTAGGATGAGGAAGATGGGCAAATATTACAAAAGAAACAACAAAGCCAACAAATTGCCATCGATAGCAGAGGTGGTATAAGCTCCATTTACCTGAAAGGGAGAAGAGCTTAATGGACATAGATGTGACACAGGGTGGGGCTATTGAGCCTCCCCTGTGGAAGATGCTGCCTCATTCAGTTTACTCCATACAGTACTGAGTCAACAATGAGATTACATGCCATAGGAAACTTCTGCAGGGCTAGAATGACTGCATGGAGCTCTAAGCACTGCTGATGTGTTGCGTTGTAATGCCACAGTGGAGAGAATAATGGACACAGACACACACTTCAAGAGTGAAGAAGAGACGGCTCCCGACTATACTCAGCAAGTTCTGCTAGGGAGCGTTCCTTGGAATGTTACGAGGTAATAGTGTGCCATGACCTCCAGAGAATGCCGGACGGACATTTTCTCTGCCTTTGGGAACTCGCTTTGCTAAATAATCTCACGGGAAGGTTTTTGGGGTGACTATGGCACACACTAATATTCTTGCTACACTTCCTCTTATTTGCAACGCTTTATGTAAATGGTGCAATTCTTGCCTAGGAGGCATTTGATACTTAGGTTGGAAAGCGGGGGTGCATTTTGAAAGTATTGGAGTATACATTGAAAGCAACAACATCCCACAAGGAGAATAGTGATACCCAAAACTGAATATTGTATCAATTGTTTTACCCATTCTGTGGATGGCAACCATGACCATAAGTTGTCCCAAAAAGACAACAACAAATTACCTGTATGTATGTTATTTTTCAAAACTTCTTGTAAATTATCCAGTTCATGTTCGATGGTGCGGTTGAGATCATGAAATTTCAGCTGACACCCCTTTGTCCCAACCACCTGACAGAAACCTCCTTGCTTAGCTAACAAATATCATAGTCTAAGGCAATTCTGTGTTGCAGGAGAATTTGATTAAGTTCTTCTGATTCTTTTTGGAGGTCTCTAGCTATTCTTCCTGTAGCGTTAATGGATTTTTCTAAGCGGCAAGTGAGACCGAGAATGGACTTGTAGTTCTCTTGCACTATAATGCCTGGATAAGATCCCAGAGTCAAAGCAATAACTGCCCCCCCCCCCCCCAAGGAGGGGACATTGCTTAGCTGGATATCAGTAATTACTTCGTCAGAGCAATGTGGCCCTAACATTCCGACGACTTTGCAGCATCGGCGAGATGGAGAAAGGGGAACCATGGGATTTTCTACCTTTATTTGTGTATCTTCTTGTACTGGCATTTCTGCCTGCTCTGGTTTTATGACCTGTACTGGGAAAGTGAGGTATCCTAACCCTGCACATTTATAGTCATCTGGGTGATAATTAGTAGCAACACCTTGAAAGAAAAACCACAAGTTAGGATCCCGTAATTGCCACCCCGTACAAATGTTTTCAGCCCCTTTGTATGTGAGTTAATGCATTGGGGAAAAACCAAATACATCTTTCCATGTGGAGTTTGTTTTGTCAATTGTACCCTTATAAGTACTATTAAAATTTCCCCCGTAACCAAAAATAATTGTAGAAACCAGTATAATTCCCAAGTCCATGTGACATTACAATAGCAATTTTCCAGTCTGTCCATAAAGGACCCCATGTTCCTCGGCTCCAACAGCAATAACACATGCCTTTGGTGTAAGAACAGTACTTCATGTATCGCTATTTAACCTCATTCAGCTGTTGAGGAGCTTGTGAGAACAAGCTGTCTGGCTGGTTGACACTTTGTGTTTTGTCGATGACAATGGCAGGTTCGTTGATTAGCGTGGGCATAAAGGCAAAGTTCAAAACAGTCACGGGTTTTTTGTAAATCAGGATAGCGTCCTAGCCATGAACATCAAACATATAGTGTGCATGTCGTACTCATATGTTAGAACTGTGTTTTATTGAGCGTATTGTTCGATTGAGTCCCTGTGAAGCCTGTGAGTGTACAACCCCCTCCCTCTGTGGAAAAAGGCATGCCAAAATCAGCAAAAGGAAAAGAAAGCGCAATGATGGCCGCTGTAAAATTTTCTGGTGTGTTGTCTCTTCCCTGTGCATGCAGGGAAGCAGCTGCCTGGTCGCTAAGGTGCTTAATCTGCCCCCACATCACTGAAGGGGCTAACGCTGTCATGGTGACCCTGCGTTTCCTCCGCTTCGGCTGAGACTGGTGTTGGACTGTCATCTGTTGGAGTTCTGGGACTGGGTGTGGCTGGGGTCGCTACCATGCCATGTGGTCGTCTTAGGGCTGGTTTAACACACCTGGTTGGCACCCAAAGCAGTCCTGTAGGGGAGAGAATAGCAGCGTAACCCCTCCCCCATATAATTAGCTTAACCGGACCTCGGCAAGTGGGGTCTGGCATCTGTTTATAATATACATCTGGCTGCGGCAGCGGCACTGTGCTCTGGAAATGCAATTCCTGTGGGGAAAATTCTGAAAAAGTTAAATTTAATTGATTATATGTAAATAAGATGGTATAAAGCCTATGCTGAAAATCCAGAAGGGCCCGACCGGCCTCTCCCCCTTTTCTCTGTTTTTCTAAAAGAGATTTCAAAGTACGGTTAGTTCGTTCCATAATCGTCTGACCTGTTGAATTGTAAGGTATACTATGTGTTATTTTTAAATCCCAAGTTTGGCAAAAATCCGCCATGGCCTTAGAAACATAGGCCAGGCCGTTATCCGTCTTCAGAGCCTCTGGTTTTCCTAAAATAGCAATACAAGCAAGTAAATGATTTTGTACATGATTAGTATTCTCCCCTTTTTGGGCGGTAGTCCATGCATAATGAGAAAATGTATCCACTGTGACGTGTAAATATTTCCACTTCCCAAACTCAGGATAGTGTGTTACATTCATTTGCCAGAGCTGGTTGGCTTTGAGGCCGTGGGGATTTACTCCCCATTCTGGTGCGCATTGCATTCCTGTGCAATGTGGGCATGAACAAACAATTTGCTGTGCTTGTGCAAGAGGCAGATCGAACTGCTTCACCAAAGATTTGGCATTTTGATGGGAAAAAGCATGGTTTTGAATTGGCGTTGTGAATACACCACCTGCAATTTTTACAGCTTGGTCTGCCCGATCATTGCCTTCTGACAACCAACCAGGTAAACCTTGATGACTACGAATATGTGCTACATACAAACGATGAGTTCTTTGGTGCAACATATGCTGTAGGGAAAGAAACAATGCCATTAAGTTATTGTCAATTGCAGGCGTAACATACGCTCCTGGAAATTGATAAACGAGATTCCTCACATACATGCTATCTATGATGATGTTCGATTCCTGCTTGGGGAACAATTGAAGGGCTAGAATGACCACTCCCACTTCGGCTCTTTGGGCCGATTTCTGTGGCATGGTGAATTTAATTTCCCATTTTTCTGATGTCTGCCAAGTGACCACTCCCCAGGTTTTGCTGCCATCGGTGAAAACCATCAGCGAATCCTTTAAAGGCTGTTCGGTAAGAATGGTCCCTAGCATGATTGTGTCTTTCTGCATGCAGATGAGTCACCTGTCTTTAGGGTAGTGAAAGCCTATTTCCCCGGTGAACCCATCAAAAGCAATGGGAAGCGAGTCTCCATTAGCCATTAGGTTTGAGACTTGCTCTTTGCTGATTGGCAGTACTATCTTTCGGGCATCATATTCAGAAAGATCTTTCGCTCTCATGTGTCCCTTTTGAATCAATTCGGCCAACATTTCTGAAGGGGAAAGTATATTTCTGGCAGGCGTGTGAGGCAAATATATCCATTCAACCAAAAAGGCAGTGTCTTTCTCTCCCCTGTTGCCTAAAACTGCACAATAAGCCTTGGAAGTAGTTAAAATGAAGAGATGATGATGATGATGATGATGATGATGATGATGATGATGATGATGATGATGATGATGATGATGATGATGATGATGGTTGTTGTTGTTATAATATATCTATACCGCTTTACTTCCCCTAAGGGAACTCAAAGCGGTTTACAAGATACAAAATATAATATACAGGATATGAATAGCTACAAAAATAAGATACAAATTTACACAATAATACAATAACTCGAGCACAATTCAACAGTACATTTCATACATAAACAATTCAATAATACATTTCATAATTTAATCCCAAAGGGATATAGAAAAATAGATCACAAAAAAAAACACATTAGTAATACCAAATAAATGGATGCGGACGACTTCCAAGCCTCCAGCCCAACTAGGGTGGAGGAACACAACGGCCTCAACAGCTGTGCCTCTCTCCTCCCCAGCTGGTGAAAAAAAGTCATGGGGGGGGGGGTTGGGAGGTGGCAAAGTCCTGATGGCAAAGTCCATGGCTGAACCGAACCGTCCAGAGGAGGAGGGGAGGGCGAGCATCCGGGGTCTGTAGCATGGTGGTGAGTTCTTCTTATAGATGCCGCGCCATGCCACAGTAATTGGCCCAAGAGATCAAGGTGTTTGTTGGGCTCTGGGACCCGATCCACCCAGATCTCGGCCAAAGCTGTGTTGACATACTTAATGGTTTCTTTGGCTGCAGTATCAACACATATTTTGTCAGCGGGCTGTTTCCCTTTGGTTAGGAGGTGAAACACAGTGCTGAGTGTTTCCGTGGATAGCTTGAAGTAGGGTCGTTCCCAAATAAGCGTACCAAAAGTTGTTGAAGTTCTACATATAAGATCGAATCCCCTATTTTTAAGCGTGGAATTGGGGGGGATTGAATAAGTTTGCATTAGCTTATGCCCTAGATACAAATAAGGTTGCTGCCACTGAATTTTTTCTGGGGCTATGTGTAGCCTGTAAGGCTTCAGCAAGTCCTCTAATTCTCCAACCCATTGTGGACTTGGGTCCCACAAACCAAAATATCATCCATGTAATTATAAATGATGGCTTGGGGGGGTGTCCCTAAATTTTTAAAGAGCATTATGCACATAGATTTGACATAAACTAGGCAAATTCAGCATTCCCATCGGGAGCATTTTCCAATGGAAGCGGAGAGTGGGCTCCTTGTGATTTACTGGTACCGTAAAAGCGAATTTCTCGCGATCCTGAGGACCCAGCGGAATGGTGTAAAAGCAGTCCTTCAGGTCAATGACTAGGATCTCCCAATCTCTGGGGATCATGTTAGGATTTGGTACGCCACACTGCAACACTCCCATGGGCTGAATGCATTTATTAATGCTCCTTAGGTCATGCAAAAGTCACCACTTGCCAGATTTGTTCTTAATTACAAACAAATATTGGCAAGTTCCACAGTGAAGTGGATGGCTCGATGTGGGATTCAGATCAGGAAAAGGCCTGCACATGGTTGAGGCAAGTTGGTCTCCACACAGTTCAAGGTGGGTGGGTGGTCTGCCAGTGGCCAGGCCTCTCTGTCCCTTCCATTCCATGCTGGACACAACTATGGGGACAATACCACTATTCCACTCAGAGCTCATCTCCAGAAACTAAGCAGAGCCAGGCTTGATTATCCGCCAGGCAGGAGATGACCAGGGAACACCTGAGATTTGGGGCTGGGGGCTGGGAGAAACAGAGCACTGCCTGATGCCCTGGGCACCCCTGGCTCTCCTCCGACAAGTCTGCCTTTGCAGACTTGAACCTTCTTCAACATCAAGTTTTGGGGAGCCCTGATCTACTCCAAGCACACATATGTACCTCAGATGGCCCGTTCCTTCTTTTCCTGGTCTGTTTCTGACAACAGGCACCCAAAGTGATGCACGTTGGGGCAAAAAAACTCAATTACATTTATAAATTGATGGGGTCTGAACTCTCTGCGACAAACCAGGAAAGGGACCTTGGTGTCATGGTGGACAACTCAATGAAGGTGTCCACCCAGTGTGCCTCAGCAGTGAAAAAAGCAAACTCAATGCTAGGGATCATTAGGAAGGGTATAGAAAATAAGTCAGCAAGTGTCATTTTGCCTCTTTATAAATCTATGGTGAGGCCCCATCTGGAATACTGTGTACAGTTCTGGTTGCCATACCACCAAAAGGATATTATGGAGCTGGAAAAAGTGCAGAGGAGGGCAACCAAAATGATTAGGGGACTGGAACACCTTCCTTACCATCTGAGGCTGCAACGGTTGGGCCTCTTCACTCTTGAATGACGGCATCTAAGAGATGACCTGATTGAAATTTATAAAATCATGTACGGTGTGGACAAAGTAGATAAGGAAAAACTGTTTTCTCTATCGCACAACACTAGAACTAAGGGGCATTCCATGAAACTTTTGGGTACTAGTTCTCAAACAAATAAGAGAAAGTACTTTTTCACCCAGAGGATTACTGGTCTATGGAACTCCCTGCCAGAAGAAGTGGTGACAGCAGTCAGTCATGACAGCTTCAAGAAAGGATTAGACAAGTTCATGGAGGACAAGGGTATCAATGGCTATAATTATGGATACCTAAGGACAACCTCCGGGTTGGAGAGATAGGCAGGATATCTCTCAATGCCATTTCCATGGAATCCTAAGCAGGTGAAGGCATCTGCTTGGGAATAATACCCTGAAGCAAATTGTGAACCACTGTGTGAGACAGAATGCTGGACTGGATGGGCTGTGGCCTGTTCCAGCAAGGCTGTTCTTATGTTCTTATGTAAAAGGGGGTGAAACCTCTCCCAGCTGGGGGTGGGGGGAGTGGGAGAAGGGGCGGCTGAGCACTAAGAAAGCCACAGGTAGTTCTTCTTCTTCCTGCTCTCTGTGCCTCATGGGCCTGGAGAAGGGGACATTGAGCAAGAAGCCAGGGCAGGACCTTTGGACCAAAGAGGGTATATAACCAAGTTCACACACCCTGCAGTCAATTATGCCAGGCAAAGTGTGTGTGGTCCAGAGAAGGGGCAATCCTAGCAGCAAAGCCCTGAAGGAAATGATGGACGGGTCAAGACATTGCCATGCTAGGCCTCAACCAGCAGGCTGGCTCAAGGCCAGCCTAAGCAATCTAGAGCTTTTTGCCCTTTTGGACACTGTCAGGAGGAGGCAGGGAACTCTGCTGAAGACTTTGGTAGCCACTCTTCACTTGAGGAAAGGCACTGACTCTCCAAAGAAGAAGGCACAGTGGAGGAGGAGGAGACAAAAGAGAGACAAAGAGAGAGGGAGGGAGGGAGAGAGAGACTGACTGGCTTCCAGGGTCATTTATTTGTGTGTATGTTTGTGCATGTGTGAGCAGGATTATAGAAAAGGTCAGGGGAACCATAATCTGCTCCCACTGAAACCTCAAAGGCCTTCTGGGGAAGACAGGTGAAGCCTGGGCAAAGGCCAACCTTATATCTGGGCTGGGTGGAGCACACACCCTTGACACACTTGGAGGAGACTACCTCCTCAAGGAGCAGCCAGGAAGCCTTTGCCCAAGGCCAGCAGGCCAAGAGGCCAAACTCTTCTTTCTCATAAGCTAGACCGGGGAGGGGGGGGGCGTCATCCTACACAGACAGGAGAAGGGAAGCCCCCCCCCACCTGCCCCAGACCTGCTCCAGGCTCTCCTGGGATGGACAGCCAACAGGCAGAGTGGCCACCTAGGGGCAGGGGGGCTTCAAGGGAGGGAGGAAAGGGAACCAAGTCCAGAATGAGACCTGCAGACACACACACACACAATGCTGCTCGAAAAGATAGTGACTACTCTCTTCCCAGGCCAGGACTCGTCTATACTGAGGATGTGCCAGCTGATCGCCACCATTTCGGAGGAGGAGCTGATCAGGGCCTGCAGTAAGATCGGGGATGCAGAGGCCCCTGGCCCGGATGGTGTCCCCAATGTTGCTCTTATAACTGCCATCAGGTCCCAACCAGAAATTTTCCTAGATATGTATAACATGTGCCTTGCTCAGGGAATCTTCCCAAGCTGGTGGAAACTGCAGAAACTGGTCCTTCTCCGTCTCCCAAAAGGGAAAAAGCCACTGGACAATCCATCGTCTTACCAACCAATATGCCTGCTGGATATGGTAGGTTAGGTACTCAAGAGGATCATCTGCAAATGGATGGAGGAGTTCAGCGAAGGAGCTCATGGATTGTCCGAAAGCCAACACGGATTCCGGAAGGCAAGATCTACTGTGGATGCCATCAATGTAGTTGTAGATATTGCCCGCAAGGTTATAGAAGGAAAATGTTGGAAGAGAGGTGCCAAGAAGTACTGTGCTATCATCACCTTGGACGTGAGGAACCCGTTCAATTCAGCAAACTGGGATCGTATCCTGGATGCGCTTAGATTGATGGAGGTTCCAGAGTACATCAGACGCATAATTGTGAGCTATTTCATAGATCAAACCTTTATGTATGACATTGATGCCGGACTTCAAACCTATAACATCACAGGAGGTGTCCCACAAGGTTTGGTGCTCGATCCCTTATTGTGGAATATTATGTATGACAGGGTGCTTCGGTTGCCTATGCCAGTAGGGACAAGGACAGTTGGGTTTGCAGATGATGTGACGGTAGTTGTTGTCGCCAAACATCTGGAGGAAGTTGTCCAAACCGCAAAGGAGAGTCTTGCCAAAGTTCGTCAGTGGCTCTCATCAGCTGGCTTGCACCTAGCAGACCATAAGACTGAGGTGGTTCTTGTGACCAGTAGGAAAGCTAGGGAGACCATCACCCTTACTGTTGGAGGTTGTAGTATACTTTTGCAGCTGTCATTACGATATCTTGGTATCCAGATAGATGCCAGGCTACGCTTCGATGAGCATTTCCAAATTCTGAGCGCAAGGGCCAGAGTAGTATGTAATGCATTGACAAGGATCATGCCAAATATTGGACGCCTGCGGCAGACTCACCAAAGACTCCTCTCGAGCGTTGTTAGTTCCATGTTGCTGTAATCAGCCCCAATTTGGTCGGAAGCCATGGCAGGGACATCGCATGTGCAACAAATAACTTCGACATACCATAGGAGTGCCCTGCGGGTGGCTTGGCCATTTCGAATGGTCTCATAGGATGCCATGTGTGTCATTGCCAATATGATGCCGATCCAGCTGACGGCAGAGGAACGGGCAGAGATCTACCGGTGGAGGCGTGGTCAACAAGACAGCATGGAGAGGTGGATCACCACCTCACACAGCTGTTGACGGGGCATGGCTGCTTCAGAGCCTACCAACACCGCTTTAGGCTAGATGATGATGCTTCGTGCCCGTCCGCTAGCCCGTGTTTTTTCCACTGTCCACGTTTTGAGGCAGAACGGGAAATTTTACAGAGGCATCTCATCGGCGAGATGTTGAGCAGGGACACACACACACACACACACACACACACACACACACACACACACACACACACACACACACACACACACACACACACACACACACACACATCCACAGTCGCCTGCCCTATCCCGCCACCCGACGGCTCAGCCTTTCCGATGGTTCTCTGTGGAAAGAAAGAGGAAGCCCCAAGCCCGCCTGCCTGCTTGCCTGCCGGGGCCTGACTCTGATTCAGGGGCGGCTCATCCAAGAAGGGGCGAATGACCGGCCGCGGGGAAAGTCCCGGTCTCGCATGTTCCCCTCTTCCCTCCCCGGAGCAGCCCCCGCCCCCCTTGGCCTCCCGCTTCCCCACCGCCACCCACCCACCCCCCAAAAGGGTCGCCGCCCGCCCCGCCTCCTCGTCTCCGCTCCCGGGTTGTGCCCGCCTGCCCTGCCCTGTCCTTCTGCCACGCCACCCCCGCCCCCGCCCAACAGGAGGACCCTCGTCGGCCCGCCGCTCCGCCGCTCCGGTGGCCAAGAGGAGCCGCCGGGGGGTGGGGGTGGGGGGTGGCGAGGGGGAGAGACAGAGGAGGGCGCCCTCTGACCTCCGCGCTCAGGCCCTTCTTCTCAGGGGGTGGGAGGAGGGGGGCGCGGAGGGACGGAGCCCGGCTGCTACGCTCCTTCTTGCGCGCGGGCGGGCGGGCGTGTGGGCGGAGGGAGGGGGCTGAGTTCTTTCTCCCTGCCCCCCGCCCCCCCCCCGGGAGGCTCCGCCGCGGCTCTTCTTCCTCCGGGACGCCGCCCACCCCCCCCCCTTCCGGGGCCGCCCAATGGGAACCGGGCGGGGGCGGGGCGGGGCTGGCGGAGGGAAGGTTTAAATGCCGGGCGGGCGTCTTCGTGGTTCGTGTCGAGTGGTGGGTCGGAGCAGCCTCGAGACTCGAGGGAGAGAGCGAGAGCGAGAGCGAGAGAGACACCCCCGCCCGCCCGGCCCGAGTCCGACCTCCCCCCGCCCCCCGCCGCCGCCGCCGCCGCCATGTGGCCTCTGCTGGCGGTGAAGGTGGGCTGCCTGCTGGTGCTGGTGCTGCTGCCGCTGCTCTGCGGCCTCCTGCCGGCCGCCATCCTCCGCTTCCGAGGCTCCCTCGGGACGGGTGGGTGAAGCGTGGGGGTGGGCGTGGGGGGATGCCACCCGAGGAGGGGGAGGGGCCGGGCCGGGCAGTGAGGAAGCTCCGGGCCAGCCTTCCCCTTCCCTCCTCCTCCTCCTCCTCCTCCTCACCCGGCTCTCCCGTCCCTCCCTCCCTCCCTCCCTGCCCGGCAGGCTTCTCGCTGCGCGGCCGGAGCCTGCTGACCTGCCTGGCCGGCGGGGTCTTCCTGGGCGCCTGCCTCCTCGACGTCGTGCCCGACTCGCTGGGCGACCTGCGCGACGAGATGAGCCGCCGGGGACTCCTGGTAGGGGCGGCGGCGGCAGCAGCAGCAGCAGCAGCAGCAACCCGGAGCGGGCGGGCGGTTGGGTGGCTGGCGCAGGAGGAGGGCGGGGGGGGGGGGTGTTCTTCCAGCAGGCAACGGCCAGCGAAGGGCCGCGGGGGGGGGTGAGGGGGCAGAAGCGTCCTAGGCCCGTGACTGGACGGCGCGGCCTGGGATTCCCGCTCCAGCACGGGGGCGCGGTGGGGGGGGGGAGAGAGTTTGGCGTGGGTCGGGAGCTCGTCCTTGGTGGGCCCGGACTTTGGCAAGCCAAGGGCTCCACCAGCAGCCCTTCCTCCTCCTCCTCCTCCTCCTCCTCTTCCCTCCTGGTAGGGATTCTCTTGGAAGAGAGAAGCTGCACCACCACCACCACCACGAGCCAGAGGGAGATGTGTTGTCAATAGCAATGACCCTTCTCTCTCCCACCCCATATAAGTAAGGGCTTTGTGCCCCCTCTGGGGCGGTTCACAGAGTAATGAGCATTTTGCCCCCAACACTCTGTGGACTCCCTTGATGGATCTCTGAAGGAGTCAACCTTGAACCCTGTCAGGCTCTAACTCACAACGTTTTGGCTGCAGGGGAGCAGTTGAAACCCCCCCCCCCACACACACACACCGGGGGCTCTTTTGGGGTTCCAAGAGGCAACATGTTGTTCTTCCTCCTCCCCCGCCCCCCCCCTATTTGTCTCCCACAGTCAGACTTCCCCATGCCTGAGCTGATCCTGGCTCTGGGGTTCCTGCTGGTGATGGTCTTGGAGCACCTGATCCTGGACTGCTGCGAGCACCGCCACGGGGATGAAGCCTCCTTCCCGCTCCTGCCCGGCCCAAGCCAGGAGGAATCCGGCCTGCTGCCTCCCTGGGAGCTGGGCTCTGAAGACAGTGGCTCTTTCTCGCCCTTCCGCTCCCTGGTGCTGACCTTCTCCCTCTCCCTGCACTCCATCTTCGAGGGCCTGGCGGTCGGCCTGCAAGACACGGAGGCCAGGGTGCTGCAGCTGGCGGTGGCCATCCTGCTCCACAAGATGGTGATCGCCCTCAGTTTGGCCCTGCTGCTGCTTCAGAGCCGCATCTCCCTCCGGTGGGTCACAGCCTGCCTGATCACCTTTGTGCTCATGTGCCCCATGGGCATAGGTGTAGGCATGGTCATGACACGAGGCCCCAGCCCGGGGAACGGCATGGCCCGGAGCATACTGGAAGGCATGGCCGCCGGGACCTTTATGTATGTCACCTTCCTGGAAATCCTGCCAGATGAACTCGGCTCTCCTACCGGCCGCTTGCCTAAAGTCCTGTCTGTGCTTTTGGGCTTCTCAGGGATGGTTGCGCTGCGCTCTCTTGGCTAAAGCTGCCAAGGACTTTCCCAGGGAGTAACGCCTTGAGACTGGAGGGTTAATGAGCCATGGTTTCCCCCACTCTGGAAAGTGGTCCCCGATGACTCTGCCTTTGTTTTTATTAAAAGTTTCTGTACAATTGTTTGGAGCAGAGGCTTATCTGGTTCTTGTTATCCTATTCCTCTTGCCTTATCTCCTTAGACCAGGGATGCCCAAACTTTTCAGGACATGGGCCAGCCACGTGGTTCAGTGGGCCAGTCCTGTAGTTCCTCCCATTGGAAGTGGAAGCAAAATGTGCCTTACAGTCTGTTTTGCAACAGGATGAGATAGATTTTTAGGCTGCCATTTTCTCTGCTTAAGGCAGGGGTGCCCAAACTACGGCCAAATCAGGCCCCCAACACCAATTCATCTGGCCCACATAGCCTTCTGCTTTCAGGAGCAGAAAGGGCAATGCAGGCTGGATGAATTGGTGTCAGGGGCCAGATTCGGCACCCAGGCCATAGTTTGAGCACCCCTGCCTTAGACTATATAGATATGTTGAACAATTTTGTACCTTAGCCAGGTGATAAGAAACCTGGGTCTCCCCCCCCCCTCCCCGTGTGTGTAGAGGCAGAACTAGCGAGCTACCGGAAGGCACCCAGCACTGCTCATGGCTGGTAAGGAGCCCCACCTCTTCCTTCGGGACCTTTGTGTCAAGGGGAGGACTAAGGAGTTTCATCTGGGAACTTTTGGCATGCCAAGCAGCTGTTCCAAAGTCCTGAGAGAGGTTTTATCCCTCATGTGTCTTCATTGAGATGCTTTGTTACCAAGAGGATTTTGCAATGTTCCAAAACTAGAACAGGACCAGGTCACCAATGCTGAAGTTGAATTTACTAGTGACTATTGGGGGGGGGGGGGAGTCCACCCAGTGCTCTGCTCTGCATCACGTGTTATCTCCCTCTCTCACACACATATCTAGTCTCTGGAAGTGCTGATTATGCTTCATAACCCAATAGAAAAAATGACATGCTACGCAAGGCATGCAGATGCTATAAAGGTAGCTTTTTTATTTGAGAGAGAGAGCGCGCCTGTGGAGCCACAAGGCCTCCTAAGGAAAGGACTAATCAGGAATGGGAATCCTCTTGCTCATGGTGGCTTAGATCCTCCTGTCCAATGGCTCTACTTGCAAGGTCAGAGTCCCAGCAATTCCAACCTTAAGTGCGAAAGGCAGGACATGATGCGGAATCTCCAGGTTGGAAACAGGCATGACAGCGGGTAACAATAAAAGGGGGAGGCAGCGGGGGGGGGGGGGGGGGAGAGAGAGAGAGAGAGAGAGAATGATTTTTTCTTTCCCCAGGCTGTGTTTTTCTTCCTGTCTGGATATTCTTAGTAAGCAAGGGATTGGGTGGGTGGGGGGAGGAAACTTACATTGGGAAACAGGCTTGCTATGTTCCTCCTCACACACACACCCAGGGTGTCTGTCTACTAATGTGGAGTTTTATGATGTTTCTTAGGGGGCCACTGGATCCTTTCCTCCTCACCTCGGATTTGAAAACATTCTAGTCAAGGTCTCTCTTGTTCAAAAGCCCTCCTCTCCAACTCTAGAGTTAAAGTTCTCATCTCCGTTTACAACGAGCCAGTGTTTTCTGCCTCTGCAGATGGTCATCTGGCAAGCATGGAACACTGTAACCTTTCCCGTGGTACCTGTTTGTCTACTTGTAACTCTTGCTTTTAAACTGGTTTTACACACATTCTAAAGGCACAGATCTCTGTTGCTCAAAAGTCAGTCGTATCTGACTCTAGGGTTCTGTGCTCATCTCAGTTTATAGCCGAAGAACCAGCGCAGTCCACTTCTGCAGACGTTTCTGTGGTCATGTGGCAGGCATGACTAGACACAGGATGCTGTTCATCTTTCCCCACCGAAGTGGTCCCTATTTATCTACTTGCAATCTCTGGCTTTCAAACTGCTAGGTTGGCAGGAACTGGTGCAGAGACGGGCGTTCGTTCCGTCACGCAGTAATGGGGTTTTAAACTGGTGACTTTCTGCCTCCCAGTCAGCGTCTTAACCACTTCAGACACGAAAAGTGGGTGGGGGGTTTATGGCCCAACTCCGCCCCCCCCTTCGCCAAGAGCTTTCCTTGGCAGGAGGCGGGCCAGCAGGGAGGGAGGGAGGGAGAGGGCGAGCCCTCCTAGCACCAAGGTTGCCCCCCCCCCCAATCCCCCTCGTAGAGAGCCAGGCAGGTCGAGGCAGCGCCGTCAGGCAGGGCCGGGCCTTTTCCAGCCGGGCTCCTCGTCGCCTCAGAAAGGATGTGGAGCCCTCCTCCTCCGGGAGCGGCGGAAGGGAAGGCCTAGGCTAGCTAGCTAGCTAGCTGGGATGACCAAGGCCGCCTGCCTGCCTGTGCCTCCCTCCCTCCCTCCCTCCCAAAAGGCATCATCAGAGCCGCCGCCGCCGCCGCCGTTCAGTGACGGGAGGGAGGGGCCGGCGGCTGCCTGTGCCTGCAGACCGAGTCGAGTCGTGCCGTGTCAAACGGATAGGTCGCATTCGCAAGGACCATTACCTACCCATCCCCGAAAGGTTGGCATGGCGACGGCCGCCACGCCCCCTCCCTGCCCAACGGTCGCGCTCCATTGGTCCGCGTCTTCTGTACGCCGGCCAATGAGCGTCTGCCACACTGCAGATCCGGGTAGTCACCCGGAGGGGGCGGGACTTCCGTCTCCTCTTAGTTGCTTCTTCCCGCTGTGCGGCCGCCGCGTCCGTCGCTCGGGCCAGAGAGAAAGCGAAAGCGCCCCTGCCTTGGCCCCCTTCCTCCGTCCCGGCAGCCGCCGCCGCCCGCCCGCCCGCCCGCCCGCGGCTCCATGGAGGCCCTGCTGCGCTTCGCCCTGCTCTTCCTCGCCTTCGTGCCCCGGCCGGGCCGCGCCTCCGACGTGCTCGAGCTGGGAGACGACGACTTCGACAGCGGCCTGGCCGACCGCGCCGTCGCCCTGGTGGAGTTCTACGCGCCCTGGTGGGTCCCAGCCGGAGAGGAGGGAGGGAGGGAGGGAGGGGAGGAGGAGGCGGCGGCAGTGGCAGTGGGCAGCAGTGGCCCGGCCGCCGGGTGGCCCGGGATAGAGAGGGGAGGGGGAAGCAGCAGCAGCAGCACTCCCCTCCCCTCCCCTCCCCTCCCCTCCCTGGCCCCTCTCTGAGCCTGAGAAGAACGTACGGGCCGGGGCCCACTGGAGGCCTCGGGGGGGGGGGGAGAGGCGCGGGCGGCTCACCCTCCCTAAGTGGCCGGAGGAGGAGGAAGAAGAAGGGGGGCAGAGGGAGGGAGGGAGCCCGGGAGGGAAGAAGGGGCTCCTCCTCAGGCGGAGGGGTGGGGGCGAACCCTCGCCCTCCTCCTGCTGCCCCCCTCGGGTAAAAGAGGGCCGAAGAAGGGGGCGGCGGAGAAGCAGCAGCAGCGGCGGCGCCTCCCCCTCCCCCTCCCCCTCCGCAGTCCAGCCGCGCGCGGCCTTCATGGCCAGCCCGGTAAAGACCGCCGCCCTTCTTGCCTGCCCATCCCCGCTCAGGCTCGCGGCGGCGGCGGCGGACTGGGGGGGAGGGAGGGAGGGGTCTGGATGGGCCGCCAAGGGAGCCTTTCCCAGGCAGGCAGGCAGGCAGGAGAAGGGAGAGTTGATCAGCTTTCTTGCAGGGCAAGGTTCTTTGCGCAGGTAGGTAGTATACTTGTTCATGGAAACTAGTAGGATGGGAAGGTAGGCTCCCCCCACCCCCACCCCCACCCCTTTACCCATACCACACTGTCCTTCCGTCACTGCAGGTTGCCTTCTGACTTGGGCGCTTACTCTGGGCTACAGAATAGGAGGGAGACATGACAGTGTGCGTGTGTGTGTGTGTGTGTGTGTGTGTGTGTGGGGGGTGTTGTTGGCCAGATGGGGTTGCAGACTCACCTGGCCTCATTTGAAGGAAGGGAGGGAGGTACGTACGTGATCACACTGTAACACAATTTGTCTCATAGGTGTGGGCATTGCAAGCGCCTTGCACCAGAGTACGAATCAGCGGCCACTCGGCTGAAGGGAATTGTGCCCTTGGTGAAGGTTAGTCATTTACTATGTGTTTGCACAGAAGCTACTGCCAGTGAAAATGCTATTGTGTAAGTGGTGTGTTCCATATTTGTGCAGCGTCCAGGCACAAACGTTGCTTTTTAGGGAAGGTGGTTCTTCTTTGGGGTTAGAGAGTACACCGCCAGAGTCGGAAGGAGGCTGCAGGTGCCCTCCACCCAAACATTCCACCACCTAACTTGGGGCTGCAACTGAAAATGGGATTATTTTTTAATGCTAATTCCTCAGAAAATGGCTTTTTGTCGTTTTTTCCAGGTGGATTGTACAGCAAACTCAAATACTTGCAACAAATTTGGAGTTAGTGGTTATCCAACGTTGAAGATCTTCAGGAATGGAGAGGAGTCTGGCACCTATGATGGACCAAGAACAGCTGGTAAGGGCCCAAATGGCTTATTATGACAGCTGGTCATTGTGGGTTGGTCTGGTGGTTGAGGAAGCCAAGAGAGTGCGTGTGGGCTGTAGCTCAGTACCACATCTTAAGGGAACCACGGCTTGAAATGCTTTTGGATACGGCATTCATTGTTGTCATGTTGTTCCCAACTTCTGAGGACTTTGAAAGTTAATGCTCTTCCAAAGATGGTTTCATGGTCTGCAATTTAAAGGCACCGGTTTCTTCTGTTGAGCCAGTCCGTCTGGTGCTAGGCGTTTGTGTTGTAAAATGTAGTTTCTGAGGGGAGGCTGAGTCCATCTGATGAGGCTAAAGCTGTAGCAGAGCCTGGACAAGGAAGATCTGCTTCTCTCTCACTGTGTCCCCTTTTTCTGCCAAGATGGAATTGTGAGCCATCTGAAGAAACAAGCAGGTCCTGCCTCAGTTGCTCTCCGTTCTGAAAGCTTTGAGAAGTTCATCAGTGAAAAGGATGCTGCTGTGGTGGGTGAGTCAGTGGTGGTGGTGATGGTAGTGCCAGTGGTCAGTCCTCCCTTTGGACATGGGAAAGGGGAGGCCTCCTTGGGCATCTTGTCCTTGGCTCTTATAGCCACTCATGCTTGGAGGTTCCTCAAGAGCTTTGAGCACCACCGTGCTCAATCGGAGGGGCTGCTCTCTGCCACCCTGGGGTGGGTTCCTTTGGAGGAAAGCTACTTCTGACAGGACACCCCCCCCCCCTATTTTCACCAGCTGCAAGTAGGACTTGTTCAATGATTTCCTCACTGTGCCATTTGCCTCTTATGACCTTCTGCAGGCTTTTTTAAGGAGCTGTTTGGTGATGCCCACTCAGAGTACATGAAGGCAGCAAGCAATTTGCGGGACCATTATCGCTTTGGGCACACGAATGACGAAGAGCTTATTAAGAAATACGAGCCAGATGGCGAGTGAGTGTTCTGAACATAATTTCCCCCCTCCTCATTCTTTCACTAAAACTGTATCGATAGATACATATGGAAGTTTTGCTCAGCTTCTAACTCGATCCTCCTTTTGAGTGGTTTCTCAGGATCATTTCAGTACTTCTGAGCTTCCTTGCCTTGAGAAGAGATGTATCCATTCATGGCACAAAGGGCTATTGTGCTTGTGCTGTTACTCTGATGCTGGTCTTAGCTTGAATAGCGCCATGCTTTTTGCCTTGCCATGGCTTCTGGTGTATTACAGGCTTTGTAATTGCCTGTTTCCTTTGGGATTGGCTTCTGCTCATTTCTCAGAAACGGGCATGTCAGGGCTTGAGGCAGTTGCTGACTAAGAATTAGCTTTTCCTTCGAGGGTTGCTTATGGGGCTTTGGCAGTTGTCAGCTCAGTGAACTGAAAGCCTGCAGAGACAGAGAGCCAGCTAGCAGCATAACCTGGAGAAGGATTCATTTCACCCCTCATCAGCTCGCATTTAGCATTTATTTGTACAGATGGCTTGTATTCCTTTTATTCCTCCCTGGAATGGGAGCAAGAACTGACCATGACTCCCTTTTCACAGGGGCATCATCCTATTCCGACCTCCACACTTAGCAAACAAGTTTGAGGATGACCATGTGCGATTCACAGAGGACAAAATCACAACTGGCAAGATCAAGAAGTTTCTTCAGGAGAACATGTGAGTGTTATACACACAAAAACACACATGTGGTATGCCTTCCTGGCTGCCTTGGGGTCTGCCTGCTAACCAGGTGTGTGTGTGTGTGTGTGTTCTAGTTTTGGTATCTGTCCCCATTTGACGGAAGACAACAAGGAGGTGATCCAGGCGAAGGACCTACTAGTGGCTTACTATGACGTGGATTATGAAAAGAATCCAAAGGGCTCCAACTACTGGCGGAACAGGTGAGCCCTTTCCTGCTGGTCTGGTGGAGAAGGATGAGGGACTTCTCAGGAAAATGGAAGCAAATTGGGTTCCTTGACCGAAACAGTAAAAACCCAAAAAGTTGGAAGCTACATTTCTTACCACTTTAAGGAATTAGGATTCTGGGACAGGAGCTACATCCAAATTCATTTGTAGCTTTAAGGAAAAGTTGATGGTGGGACAAGGGTTAGGGTCAAAGTAGTGATATAGATCAGTGATGGCGAACCTTGGCACTCCAGGTGTTCTTGGACTTCAATTACCAGAAGCCCAAGGCAGCACTCCTGCTAATCAGGGTTTCTGGGCATTGAAGTTCAAGAACATCTGGAGTGCCAAGGTTCACCATCACTGATCTAGATTCTCTGGAGAATACAGTGATACCTCATACAACATCCAAACTTGGTTCCACAAGTTTGGACTTTGTATGGGGCATGCAAAATCCTAGCCATGATGCCTCATACAATGTCCAAATCCTTGCCGTGATGTCTCGTACAACGTCGTTTCCATAGAGATACATTGTACTGTGTAACAGCACAGACTACAGGGCAAAGTCAAGGAAACAGACAGAAAACTGACAGAACTTTAAGAAATCATCGTCTAAAGGCTAAATACATTACAAAAACATGTCAAACAACCTTGATTGTCCAAGAACCTGAAGAATGCTGCAAAAATCCCAGGAATGCTTCTAAAAATTCTGACGAAAAAATTCAAAAAAATCCAAAATCGCGCTCAAAACCACTCCTAAACACTCTGCCTCGTGCAAAACCCACAAGAGCAATGCACGCATGCGTTCTGCCTTTTATACTGCCCAGGCATAATGCAACCTGCGAAAAACCCCAATTCCTCATACAAAGTCGCAGCGACTTTGTATGAGGCAACTTTTTTCAAGGAATTAGGCAATGTTGTATGAATTCGATGTTGTACGGAGTGGACTTTGTATGAGGTATTACTGTATAGGTATTTGAATGCTTAAATATTGATTATGGAAGATAAATAACAGCTAAACACTAAGCTCACACAAATTACAAGTTGGGGGTATGTTTATTTTGAAATTCATTTTTAAGTCTTGAGCTGCAACCTGGTCTTCTACACGATCAGCTTGGTTTCAAGAGGAAAGACCCCGAAGTAGGGTGGCTCATAGTAATGAGGTTTTGATTTAAGGCACAGGACAGTTTTCTGCTTAAGAAAATTTGTTATGCCGCAACGCTTTCGCAACTATAATTCAGAAAGCGTGGCAGTCCTGTCCAAGGAGATATATTATTCTTTCTTTTCACCAGAATGTTGCCTTCTTTGTTATTACAGAGTAATAAAGGTAGCCAAGAGCTTCCTGGATGCAGGACACAAACTTGCCTTTGCCGTGGCTAGTAAGAAGACTTTTGGCCATGAACTCTCTGAGTTTGGACTGGATGGCGCCACTGGCGATGTTCCCGTTGTTGCTATCCGGACCGCCAAAGGAGAGAAATACGTCATGCAAGAGGAGTTCTCGTAAGTTGAGCGGAGCCCTTGGCCTGCTCTTATCACCTTAGGTGGGCCTTATCTGTCCTGTGTACTTTCATGGATCACCCCGTTGTGCCATCATCGTGCTAAATAGTTTCACCTTGAGGAGAAGGGTGAAAAAGCCCAGTGCACTTGATGGGGGGCTTATGTTACAGTAACTGGCTGAAGTAATTAATAGTCCTGTTTTGTTTGCAGCCGTGATGGGAAAGCCTTAGAAAGATTTCTTCAAGACTATTTTGATGGAAACCTGAAAAGATACTTAAAATCGGAGTCCATCCCAGAAAGCAATGATGGGCCTGTGAAGGTGAGGTTGCTGTTCATACACACCCCGGCCCCCCTTTTTTAAAAAAAACCTGAGCCTCTGGTTTGCCAGGTTGTCAAGTAAAGGTGGTGCTACCTGTTTGTGGGTGATATCACAGCCAAGACTGGCCTAAGGAAGGCCCTGGCTCCGAAGGTCGCTCAGCCTTCTGTTTCTTTGAACCTGCCTTCCTGCCTACCCCCTCCTCCTCCTCAGGTGGTGGTGGCTGAGAATTTTGACGAGATTGTGAATGCAAAAGACAAGGATGTCCTGGTGGAGTTCTATGCCCCGTGGTGCGGACACTGCAAGAACCTGGAACCCAAATATAAAGAACTGGGGGAGAAGGTAGGCCTCGAGGGAGCCAACTGGCTTCGATGCCTGGGGGGGTGGGGTGGGGGGGTAGGAGGGCTCTGGTGAGGTCAGTCAGAGACTCCTCCATGGTGTGAAGCAGGGACTGGAGAGCTCCTTTCCCCCCACTCTGCCTCCTGACTTGATGTTCCTTTCTGCAGCTCAGCAACGACCCTAACATTGTTATTGCCAAGATGGATGCCACAGCCAACGACGTCCCTCCGCCTTATGAAGTCCGAGGGTAAGAATCCAGGCTGGCAAGGAGGGACTGCTAGATTGCCTTTGCACTGTGTGTGGGGCAGGCCTCTTTGCCTTGGTACGGACTGTGGGACAGGCCGTGCGCTGGCATGATCACCTGTTGGTCTCTGGACCTGTGCAAAGCCATACACACACATGTACTTCCCACACACACCCGTCAGGGGTTCGGAGGGTGCCATTTTTGAACCGGACTTTATTCTGAGCAGCCTTTTGTCCTCGCTTGCAGGTTCCCCACAATATATTTTTCTCCTGCTGGTAGTAAAGCGAGTCCAAAGAAATACGAGGTAAGCCCTCATTTCACCAGGGGAGGGTTAGGAGGGTTTCCCAGAGCCAAAGGTTTCTGCGTGCCCTGGAGCTTGCTGGGGAGCCTTGCCTGTCCCAGTCCAGTGTCATGGGACAGGCAGCTTCCACCGTTGCTTGTGTTGGGGCCATGGCAGGGGATCGTTGCAGCCTCCCGTGTCTAGAGCTCTCCCTCAAGATACTTTGGTTTTGTGGCAGGGGGGACGTGAGGTCAGTGACTTCATCAGCTACCTGAAGCGGGAGGCCACGTATCCGCCCGTTCTCCAGGAGGACGATAAGCCGAAGAAGAAGAAGAAGGCGCCCAAGGAGGATCTGTGAGCAGTCTTGGACCTGCCTTGTCTGCAAAGGAGCCCAGCAGCTGTGAAGGGAGGAAGAGGCCAGGGCCCATGGGATGCAGCATACACTATTGGAAAGCAAAGCCACTGGGGGGGGGGGGGGGGTGCAGAGGTAGGTGGTTGGGGGGGGGGGGCGTTTCTGGTCCAGCTGCTGCACCCACTGCTTTAATTCCTTGGCCCCCTTCATCTGTTAGCTGCACCTGCCTTGGATGCCCTGGACTAGTACGTGTTTGTGGGAGGGGGAGGGCTTGTTTTCTAATTTTTTGTACATTTTGAGGAATGAACCAATAAATGACCCTTGGCCCCAAGCGGTGGGTGGTTGTCTCGTGATGCCCAGGGTACTTTTCATGGAGCCGAGACGGCCGAGTTCCTCCTTGAGAGAAGGGAAACGTGGCCACAGAGCGAGTCGGGACCCATCTAGAAAGAATGCCTTCTCTTTCCCACACAGGGAAGGGCATATTCTCGGGTTGGGGGCAAGGAAAAGGTGGGTCGCTTCCTGAGAGAGTGACGGGCTACTTTCCAGGAAAAGCCCTGTAAACCTCTCCTCTTTCCAGGGAGTCCATTCCTTTGAGCTCCATCCATCTGCAGAGGGCCCCATCCAGCCCAAGATTTGTCCCACTGCCTAAAGCAGGAGCTCTCAACCAACTTTCACACCCGTGGGCATGGTCACGCTCCCTCAGACAGCTTTGGGGGCTGGACAGCCATTTTGCTCTTCCTCCACCACATGGCACTTCTGGGTGTGGTGGAGGCAATGGGGGAGCCACATGAAATGGTGCTGTGGGCCAAATCCAGCCCATGGGCCGCAGGTTAATCCCTGGCCTAACACCCCACCCCCACCCCCCCATTTGCCCACATGCCCCTAGCAGCCCAGGAGTGGGGGTCATCCCGGTGGGCAGGTGCCCACTTCCCCATGTAGGAGGGTTCAAAGTGCAGCACAGTCTAAAGTCTCTCTCCCCCCCCCCCCTTCCTCAGTCGCTCCTCTTGACTTGAATACTCTGAACCGCTTCAGGATTTAATTTAAATTTTAATTTAATTTTTAAACTTCTATGCTGCCCACTCAGGGGAAACCCGACTCAAGACGACTTACATCAGTTAAAAACAGATTTTAAAAAACCAATTAGCCTGCCCTCCCACCCCCACCCTATACATAAAAAGAGGTAGAGGCAGGGACTCTGGATTATTAACTTGGTGTGAGCCAACAGATGGGGGCTGTATTTCCATTAGGGCCTCACACCTGCCCTGCCAGCCAGGTTTTCAGACCTTTTCTAAAGGGCAGCAATTCTGTCTGTAACCTTAGCTCTGTTGGCAGGAGGTTCCAGAGGGCTGGTGCGGACACGGAGAAGGCCCTTCTTCGTGTGCTAGAGAGGCGAGCCCCTCTAGCTGAAGGCACAACTATTGGAGCCCCTCCCGTCTGCTCGGGTTGGGCGGGTAGACACTCTTGGGGTGATGCGGTCTCTTAGGTATCCTGGCCCACTACCATATAGGGCTTTAAAGGTCAAAACCAGCACCTTGAATTGCACCCGGCGGAAGACTGGTAACCAGTGCAGCTCCAGGAGTAGTGGGGAGGCGCGGGCATAATGTCCACACCACATCACTGCCCGGGCAGCCGCATTCTGGACCAGCTGCAGCCTCCGAATGGTCGCCAAGGGCAGCCCCATGTAGAGCGCATTACAGTAATCTAGTCTGAAGGAGACCAGAGCATGAGCAAGGAGTCCCGGCCCAGGAGAGGGCGCAACTGGTGAATTACTCGAAGTTGAGCAAAAGCCGTCCTGGCCACGGCCGCCACCTGCTCTTCAGCAGTCGCGAGTCCAGGAGGACCCCCAGGTTACGCACCTGGTCTGTCTGGGGCAAAACAGCTCTATCCAGGACCAAAGATGGTAACTCCCCAGCTAACACGGGGCCTCTAATCCATAACAGTCTTGGCAGGATTCAGTTGTAACCCGTTGTCCCCCATCCAGACCCCAACAGCTTCCAGACATCCAGACGGGACTTTGACAGCATCACTTGGATCACCTGGATGTCAGAACCAAAGCAGACCAAAGGCCTCTTGGCCCTTTCGAGGCCTTGATTTGATTTGATTTATTCGATTTGTATGCTGCCCACTCAGCATACGCCGACTCAGGGAGGCTCACAACAATCACAACATAAATCAATAATACAAAACAAATATAGTAAAGGTGAAGGTTTCCCTTACTCGAAAGCCAGTCGCATCCGACTCTAGGGTGCAGTGCTCATCTCTGTTTCAAAGCCAAAGAGCCAGCGTCGTCTGCTTCTGCAGACGTTTCCGTGGTCATGTGGCAAGCATGACTAGACACCGGAGCGCACTGAATGCTGTTTACCTTTCCCACCGAAGTGGTCCCTATTTATCTACTTGCAATTTCTTGCTTTCGAACTGCTAGGTTGGCAGGAGCTGGGACAAAGACGGGAGCTCATTCTGTCCTGCAGTACTCGGGAATCGAACTGCTGACCTTTTGCCTCCCAGTCAGCGTCAGCCACACAAATATACAATGTATAGAAATTCAAACTACAAAAGCAACACTGTACAATTTATACAATAAAACACACTTGAGCATTAAAATATAAATGGAAAATAGATAACGAAAAGTCCTTAATGGAGTGCAGCGTCCCTGACGGAGCCTGGGGCTCAACGTTCCCAATGGCGTGGCCGGAGGGGTGGAAACACAGCACCCGATCTTGGAGGCCGCTTGGAGACCCCAACGGCCCTTTAACCTCCTCCGGTGTTGGCGTGGCTGCAGGGAGGAGACGTGGTACCCGGTCTTTGGCCGCCTGGAGACCCCGTCGGCTTTCCTTCTCGGCTTTCCTTCTCAGCTTTCCTTCTCGGGGCTGGGAAGGGCTGGCCTTCTTGGATTGTCATTTGTAATTGTATCTGAAGACAAGGATGCGGGATTTATGAAGGCTCACACGGAAGCTGCTCTGGTAGTTGTTACTTCAAGCAAACTTTATAGCACTTGTTATTATTTTAAACACACACAAAAAAGTCCCAAACAAGTCAAACGTTCCCCTTTGGTTAAAATGGAACAGGGAAACAGTGTTGTTGCTCCCGATAAACTCTATATCACTAGTTACAATATTATGTTGTTGTTGATGATGATGATTAAAGCACAGCTCCTCTGGTGGCTTAGTGGTTAAGACGCTGAGCTTGGAAGCTGTAAGGTTGGGTTTTGATACCAGAGGCCTGCACTTGGGGACATGAAAGGAGCCTCGTTTGGGCGTCCCTTGAGCGGAGTTTCTCCAGCAATAATCCTTCCAACCCAGAGTAATCTCTGACACAAAATCATTATTACAGTACAGTATTATTAAAGCAATGCCACACACACACACACCTCGCCTCGTGGCAAAAGGAGCCCCTTGCTTGGTTGTGCATGCTTCTGGTTCAAAGTATGCACAGGGGTGCGGGGTGGGGACAGCATTCCCACATGCCAAGCCCTCTTCCACAGGTTGCCCTCCTGTTCAGTCTCCAACCAACTGTGCCGATTCTCAGGTCCACTGTCTTTGGAAGGGGAGGGGCGCTGTGCAGGGTGGCCATCATCCTCCCAGATGCCCTCCCCTCCAGCCAAGGTGGACAGGCTGGACCCCTCTCCCCCACCCACACACACACAACCTTGTTTTGAAGTTTTTCCATTTGACCCAGAGGCTGATGTGGTACCAAAGGTGGAAGCCGGAGACACTTGCCCTGTGGGCCGGAAATCTCCCTTCTGTGAGCAGGGGTGGTGGTGGGGGGTGGCTCTTGATCCTGGGTAGGAGGTGGGGAATGGAGGAGGTCTTCCTCATGTGGTCGTGCTGAACCCCCACCTCAGGTAACCCAGGACAATGGGCTGGCCCTGGGCTTTTGGCCGCTAAGCCTATTAGGGCTGAGGGCATTAATTACCCTGTAATCCCCCGGGGGGGAAGGAGGGGGGAAGGCCTCAGGCGGCCTGCTGCTCCTGCCGGGTGGTCTCGGGCCCTTTCCAGGATGGTCACAGCAGGCGTTTCCTTCAGGAAAGAAGACCTCTTCCCACCCAGAGCCTTGCAGGTGGATGGAAGCCCCAGCCAAGACGGGCGCCCTGGTTTCCCAACCAGAGCCCGGGGGCAAATTCTATCTGCCCCTCCCTGCCCTGAACAGGGCAGCCGGTTCTTGCTCTTAAGGAGACCCCTTGGGGAAGCCCAGTCTCCCTCCATTGGGGAGTGGCTGCCCTTTGGCCCTGGCTTTGGACAGGAAAGGGGCCAGAGCCAAAGTGCCCCTCCCCCATCTTCCCTCCCCACCTCAGTTGGCTTCATGAAGACCTTTGAGGTCAGCCTCCCCGGCCGGCCGGTCGGAAGAGAGACCTCCATAGATGTGACCAAGGGAGAGGACACAGAAGCAGCCCCGGATCAGCGCCTGGAAGTGCCAGGTGGCGGGGCTGGCCTTGGAGGAAGAAAGCAGGCGTTCCCCCTTGGAGACACACGCAGGGGGGAGAGCTTAGGAGGACTCTAATCTCACCCCACAGCAAAGGCAGTAATGGAATTAGCGGCCACTCCAGGCAGCTGGTCAGCCCTCCGGCCTCTCCTTCACTGGTTGGCTCACGTACGTCCTCTCTGGCCCTAGGCAGAGATCAGCTGGACACCCAGGGCGGGGGCCAGATGATCAGGGTCCGCCCGGCAAACCCCTTGGCCTGCCCCAGCCCTGGGTTGGAGGCCCACTTGCTTGGGAGATGCTGCAGCCGGGAAGGGAAGGGCCGAGGTATGGGCCAGAAGGAGAGCCCAGCCAGGGGGCAGGGGGCAGCCCCCCTGGGGGTTCCCGGCCCCGGAGGGTCCAGTTCCTGCTCCCCCACACCACCATCCAGGGCCCCCCACCCCAGAAGGAGGAGAGGAGCTTCTTCCAGCGGATGGAACACTTGCTGGGGCCGGCCGGGCAAGGAGGCGGCTTTGAGGAGCTCTTTGCCATGGCAGAAGGATGGGAAGACCTGGCAGGTAAGGGGGGGAAAGGGGGGGAGAGATGGGGAAGCAGACATGAAGGGGGGGGGAAGCTCACCTGCCCCATCCAGGTAAATTAGCACAGAGGAAGCCCTTCTTCCCTTGACAAAGAGCAGCCACCTGGGTGGGTGGGTGGGGGGGCTGGATGGGGCTCCAAGACCTCCCCAGACCTACCATTTGGTGGCTGACATTGGGTGGGGTGGGGGTGGGGTCCCAAAGGGCAGAGCCCAGGCTGAGTGCCTTTGGCCTGTGTGCCATCTGGAGGGAGGGGGGCTGGAGAAGGAGGAGCCCCCTTTGTGATTGTGAAGCCTTTCAGAACGGCTGCCGTAAGTGCAGCTATCCCAGGGCAATAATGGTGAGTTTCCTGGGGCGTCTCTTGGGGCGGTCTCAGGGCAGGCGAGGGTGGCTTTTGCCTGGAGCAGTGGCTGAGCTCTTGGAGGCCAGAAGGGGCCTCTGCGGAGAAAGAAGAGAAATGGGTGGGTGGGCCAAATCAGGGTCCCTGCAGGATGGACAGTCCTGATTAGGAGGGTGGCCTAAACCTTGGCAGCCAGAGGGCTTCCTTCATGCAGGGCTGAGCAAAGCCGCTTGGAAGGACTCCTTGCTTGACCGATGCCTTTTTGGTCAGCCGGGTCTGGCTCTGAGAAAGGGCAGGATCCTGGCCTTGGCTGTTAAAGGGGCTGGGAGAACAAACGGAGACGCCCACCTACCCACACACCCACCCCTCATTTCTCTCCTCCACCACCCAGAGGACCGTCGGCTGAGAAAGCGGCTGGTGAGAGCCGGCCAGGGAAAGATCCACCAGCCCCGCCCGGGCCAAGAGGTGACCGTGAAGCTTCTAGGAGCATTGGAGGACCTGAGCCTCGTGGAGAAGGACCCTGGGCGCACCTTTGTCTTGGGCCAAGGAGAGGCCATCCAGGTCAGGCCGTAAGGGTGGGGGTGGGGCCAACATTGGGCGGGACCTCTTGTGTGCGTGTGAGAGAGTGTGTGTGTGTGTGTGTATCCATCCGTCTTTCCATCCAGGTGAGGCTCACACCTTCTCTTCTCCCCCTACACACACCCCCTGCCCAACAGGCCCTGGACCTCGGCGTTCTCTCCATGCAGCTTGGAGAAATTTCCCTCTTTCTCGCCCGCCCTGCTTTTGCCTACGGCCACCTGGGCAGGTAGGGGCTGGCTGAGGCTTCCTCCGGGTGGGGGCAGGTGTGTGTGTGCCTGGAGATCTTCCAGGTCAAGGGCCACTTCTCACAGTTTCCTCTCTCCCCAGAGAGCCTGACATCCCCAAAGAGGCCGTTTTGCTCTACGAGGTGACTCTGCTGCAGGTGCGGGATGGCCCTAACCTGGATCTCCTGCCGGCCACAGAGTGCCTCCACCTGGGCAACCGGAAACGGGAGTGGGGCAACTTCCACTTTGAGCGGGGGGAGTTCTCACGGGCCCTGCAGTCCTACCAGCAGGCTCTCCAGGTGCTGCCTTGGCCCTGGACAGGTAAGGTCCTGCTCTGGGGGGGGGGGCACCTGCCCCCTCCATGGGGCTGCTCTGACCTCTCCCCCCCCCGTGGATAATGGCATGAGGGGTTCCTGAATGGGCTCTCCTTTAGACCCCCCCAGCCCCGAGGATGGAGAGGAATGGCAAGCACTGCGGGTCAAGTGTCTCAACAACTGCGCCGCGGCCCAGTTGAAGCTGCAGCAACTGGACGAGGCTTTGGCTTCCTGCAACGAAGTGACCCGGCTGGACCCAGACAATGTCAAGGCTCTCTACAGGAAGGGCAAGGTACGGCCCTTGGCAAAAAAAAAGGGCACGACCCCCCCCCCCCCCACTCCACCCCACAGAGTCCAGGAGGGCAGGACTCAGGGATGGGGTGGGGCTCTCCTTACAGCCTTCCTTCCAGGCTCTGCGTCAACACTGAGAACCAGAGGAGGCCCTGCCCCATCTTCCCATGGGGTGAGGATGGGAGAAAGGGGCCAGAAAGCAAGGGCAGGCTGCAGGGACAGAGACCCAGTGGAAAGTTGGGGGAAAGGGGGGCAGAAGGGGAAACGAGACCAACACCTCACAGATCCAGCCCATGATGTGACCTCCACCTTTGCCCCTCCCTCCCCCTCAGGTGCTGTCAGAGTTTGGGGAGGACCAGGCAGCCATGGCAGTGCTGAAGAGGGCCCTCCAGCTAGAGCCAGCCATGAAGGTAAGGGTCCCAAAGGGTCAGCGGGGGGGGGGGGGCGAATAAAGGACCTGGGCAGCCCTGGAAAGGCATTGGGGAGGGTCTTCCACCCTTTGCTCCAACTCTGCTTCCTCTGCCCCTCATACTGCAGCCAAAACATTGTGAGTTTGATCCTGATGAGGATCAAGGTTGACTCAGCCTCTTTTGAGATCATTAAAATGAGGATCCAGCCTGTTGGGGGCAAAATGCTAACTAACTTGTGAAGCATCCAGAGAGTGGGGCAGTAGAGACGTGGAATGTGCTAACTGCTATAGGTCTGCTGCTGAGGCAATCACTTGGGTCTCCTGGGGGTGGGGGAGGGAAGGAGACACCACCACCCCCCGCCGCCGCCCGCCTGCTCTTTGCCCTGCCCAGGCTCCTGCCCTGCAGAAGGATTAAGCAGGCCATTGGGGTGTGGTTTTTAGGCCATCCATGCAGAACTCTCCCAGCTGGCACGGCGGCAGAGGGAGCAACAGGGATGCCCAGGACCCGGAAGAATCCTCCCTGAGGACTCACCAGGAACATCTGTGGCAGATGGGCACCAGGTATGCCAGCAAGGCAAAGGGGTGGTCAGTCTCCCTCCTGCCCTGGTCCCATGCCAGGCTGCGGGAGGGGCTCTGGGCTGGGAGCAGGGTTGGGGCTCTAATTCCAGCCTTGCTTCCTATCTGCAGACCACTGGCCATGCCCCACTGCCAAGCTGAGCCACGGGGACCCCAGGTGGGGCACTGACCCCACCGGCCAAGGCCAGGGAGATCCCCTCGACCTACCCCACCACCGGCAGGAGAGCAAAGGAAACGTAGCAGCAGACACTGAGGGGCCTTCGGAGAATTGTGAGACACGGCACATCAGGGTCCCAATCCACACCTGCCGCAGCCTCCTCCTCCTCCTCCTCCACCTGCTGCCCCCCTCCTCTGGGAGTAGCCCATTTACTGCTCTAAACCGATGAGGGCCACAAGGAGGGCGGCGGTGGCGGCGGCTTTCAAGGCCAATGGAAGGGGCTGACTTTGCCAGGCTGGGAACGTCTCCTCCACCTCAAGCAAGTCCTGCTGCCGGACGGACAAAGCATCGTGGTGGCTGAGCAGCCCTGGGTTATCCGCTCCTCCTGCCAGGCTCAGCTTGGTCCAAAGATTGGCCTGCTTAGGATCAGTCCAGAGCCGTGATGGTGAATCTTGGCACTCCATTTCCCAGAAGCCCACATTTCTGTTAATCCACATGCACATGAATGGGTTTACTGGGATGGGTCTAGAGGGGCATCAGCATCAGCATCCAAGGTGGGCTCGGCTTCTCTCTGCTTTTGCTTTGGCAAGAATGGACGTCCCTGACTCTAGTGGTGTAGAATTCCTGGACGTTCCTGGTCAGTTTAGACAGTGAGATGTTTGTCTCGCAGTTCAACGCAAAGACCCTCCACTAAACTGGCTGCTCTTCATTGGCCGGCACGTGCAGCGTCCAGTCCTTTGTGGTTCTGCTGGAAGTTCCCGAGTACAAAAAGGGGTGTGTGTGTGTCCTGCCAGGAGCAGATGGTGTTGGCTGCTCATGAGCCTGTGTCCCACTCTGCAGGGGTGTGGGTGGGAGAGAGGTGTTGCGGAGGGGAGAGAGAGAGCCATGGCTGGGACCTTTTCCTTTGGACATTTCTCAATAAACACTCTTTTGTGGCTGAAGTTGTTTGGATTGTCGTTTCTGCACGGCTCCACTCCCCTGCCCCCCAATCTTTGCCTGACTTTAAGCCTCATTTTGGGTCCCTCTTTGAGTTTGTGCAATGTATGCACACAAAGGAAGCAACATTCACTGGGAGGGCTAGAAAGTTCTCCGATGGTTGCAGGAGCATCGCTTGAGGACTAAGCATAGCCTCCAAAAGGCCAGAACTTGGACACAGTCATCGTTGGATGCTTCAGTGGCTCTCCACGGAGGGATCCACTGCCCCTCCAACTGTGGAGCCGGGGGGCAAAGCATGGAAACCCCACCCCCACTCCACCTCCTGAGCCAGGTAGAGAACATCCTCCAGCCTGGTCTTTCTGCATCACCATGGACTGCACCTATAATAAGAAGCAGACGGCCAGCCAAGTTGAACTTGGGGTGTTGGGACAAACCTCTGGTGTGGGGGTGGCCGAGTGGAGGAGGAGAAGAGACTGAGCCAATTGATCGATCAGAGGGAAAAGGGGAAGGAAGGGCCTACCTCAGTCCCTGCCCCACACGTGGCTCACTCATGCACGCACTGCTTTTCACCCTCTTCTCTTGCAAGCCTACACTGGATGCCAGTGTGGAACCTCTTGAAGGTTGGGTGGCCTTCATTGGAGGTGGGTTGGACTTCTGTGGGCTGGGGGTTTTGTGCTTTGGCAGGTAGGGGATCAAGTGGGTGATCCTTGGGTCCCCACTCAAGAGAGCCAGTGGCCTCAATTTCCAGGGCCGGCCCCACCATGCGTCAGACTCATGTACTGCCACACCATGCATCCCCTTTCCACAGCCATGCATGGGACTGGTGGCGGGGGCAGGGTTTCTGTGGCATGTGCCAAAGGAACCTGGCAGGTTTGGGGTCCAAAGACCATAGAGGGGGAAGAGTGGGGGTGTTGAAGGTGTCACTTGCAGCTCTGCCTTGGGCCAAGCCTTTGGAGCTCTACAGAGGAATCCGTCTTGGATGGGAGAAGTCGGGACATTCCCTGCAGGGACTGCCTGGAGTCCAAGAGAACTCATAGTCCTGCCAGGCTCCTCTGCTGGAGCAGGTGCTGCTTCCTGTCCTTTCTCCCAGCCTCTGGTGGTCCCAGGATTCTTCTGCCTCCGCACATGGGTGTGTGTGTGTGTGTGTGTGTGTGTGTGTGTGTGTGTGTGTGTGTGTGTGTGTGTGTGTGTGTGTGTGTGTGTGTGTGTGTGTGTCCCCTCCCAAGGGGGGCTATTCATAACTTCAACCCTAATGCATAAGCAGTGGGACCAAGACTCTCTTCTGGAGGGGAAATCCTCTCCTGTCGGACCCTGAGCTCCTGACAGGGAAGGGGCAGACTTGATCACCCTCCTCCTCCTCCTCCTCCTCCTCCTCCTCCCACCCATCCCCAAAGGGGGTCACCCTTGCTTGAAAGTCAGTTGTATCCAACTCTAAGGTTCAGTGCTCATCTCTGTTTATAGCCAAAGAGCCAGCGCTGTCTGAGTTTGTAGACGTTTCCATGGACATGTGGCAGGCATGCTTCTACACTGGAGTGCATGGAACACTGTTTACCTTCCCGCCGAAGTGGTCCCTATGTATTTATCTACTTGCAATGTCTTGCTTTCAAACTGCTAGGTTGGCAGGAGCCGGGGCAGATGATGGGTGCTCATTCTGTCATGCAGTACTCGGGTTTTGAACTGCTGACCTTCCGCCTCCCAGTCAGCATCTTAATCACTTGAGCCACTGCAGTCCCCAATGGTGCAATGAGGGAATTCACTGCCTGGATCCCTCTGGCCAGAGACAGGAGTGGAGACCTGGCTGTGGGGAAGGCCAAAGGGTGAAGTCATTTGTCCCTCCATGGGAAGGAAGGCTAGAAAGCGTCTGGCCCTGAGGCCATGGAAGGGCGGCCAGGAAGTGGGCTTGGAGCCACGTACCCCGCTGGGGTTCCTTACAGCCCTCGTAGGCAAAGGAGCCTTCTTCGGACATCTGTCCCCACAGAGGCCAAAGCCCTGAAAGTAATGGAGGCCGAGGAGAGCCCCCAACTGCCTTGAGAGAGTCTGGTCCAGGGGGTGGAAGCGGCAACCAAGCTGCTCTCCTGGTGAGCCAAAGCAAAAAGAGTCACCCTTGGAATCTGGGCAGTGGGTGTTGGGATCCAGAGAGATGGAGCAGAGATCCTGGGTGGAGCATGCAAGGTGCAGCAGCCTCAGGGGGAGGAGAAGGGATCATGAAGGAGGTCTCCGAGAATTGCACAACGCAGGAGACTCGCTCGGGACCCACCCAGGGAAGGGCTGGTCCCATGAGAGTGGGAGGGAGGGGGCGGCCAGACACAAGGACACCCCTCCCTCCCCCCCAGGGGCCAGGGGTCAAGGATGTTCCAAGATCAAGCAAGAGAAGCCACAGTCTGAAAGAGAGAGTTTACTCGAGAGCAAGCCTTCCGAAGGCAAGGAAAGGGAGACAGACTTTGTCTCAATCTGAGATGGAGGCTGGAGAGCCCCAAGTAACCCCCACCCCCAATACCCCACCCCCTCAGGCAAAGTCAGTCATGGTCCCTGAGCAGTTCCAACCCGCCCCCAACCCCTGCCCCTACAAGGCACCAAGTATGAGTTCAGCCCAAAGCCCCCCCCCCCCAGCCCGTTGTGCCCTCCAGGCCAGCCTGGAGCTCTGCACTCCCACCCCCCTTTAGCAGAGACTTCTCACCCACAGTGTGGGGTGGTGGTGGTGGTAGTTGGGGCACCCCCAGCAATTCTCCCACTGAGCCTCTGTGGACCACACAGGTTGGGCTCTGGACGTTGTCTCTGCAACCCCAAGAAACCCATGTCCTTGACCCACACAGGGTTCTCAGCAAAGTTGGACCTGGGGGTCCTGTGGTGGCCACTCTCTTGGCAAAAGCAGTGGCATCCATTCCCCCCACACACCCCAGGCTACGTGGCCACACTGACGCGGTGAAGAGCTCTCCGTCGCCGTCGTATAAGACGCAGGACAGAGGTGCCACGGCGCGTCTGTGAGTCTGGCAGGCAGAGGGGCCCCAGGAGGAGACCAAAGTACAGGATGACACAGGCCCAGCCGGAGGAAACCTTGACCCAGAAGGTGGACCAACTGCCATGTGTGAAGGTGGTCTCCAGCTCAGAGTTCTCGTAGCTGCAGAGAGAGAGAGAGAGAGAAAGAGAGAGAGAGAGAGAGAATAGGGCGGTTGCATTCTACCAATGGTGCTCATCATGGGTCTCTGTGCCCCCCCCCCATTTTCTCCCCTCTCCTGAGGGATGGATGATGCACGTGGGCAGGCAGCGAGGGCAAGCCCTGTCCTGGGCAGAAGCAAGGGCAGCAGCAGGGGAGGAGGAGGAGGAGGAAGGCTAAATGGGTCTGAACATATCCTGGAGAGAAAGCCATTCCTACCTGAACCAGTTGGTGAGGGTCATCATAACATACAAGGAGGCCAAGAAGAAGACAAAGTGGAAAGCTGAGTAGCTGTAGACCACGTGGTCCCGTTCGTTGTGGACAACCTGCTGTCCAGGCAGGGGTTCCTCCGGGTCATCTTGCTTCCCTGCACCAGGGGCAAAGAGAGGCTCCTCTGAGTCACCAAGGCCACCCTGGCTCAAACGCCTGCCCAGCCTAGCCCAGCCGGGGCCTCTGAAGGCCTCCATGTGGCTCCTTGCGTCTTGGCTCAGCATCCAGCAAGAGGAGGCTGGAAAGGTGTCCCCTTGCCCAAGAGGCCATTTCTCCCCACCCACCCCATGGGCCCTGCCATGCCCACCTGCCAGCTCCTCTTCCATCTTCTCTGGGCAACAGAAGCAGCAAGAGGGGTCCTGGAAGGAGGAAGAGGAGGAGGAGGAGATGTCACCCCTATCAAGCACCTCCACCCTCAATTCGCAGGGCAAACCAAGTGCCAGCAAGCGGCCTGGCACCCGCCAGGCCAAGGCCCTCCCGGCCCCAGCCCTCTGGGGAGGGGAACCCTGGCAGTTACCATGGCAGAGGAAGCCCTGCCAGGGACACCCACGTCTTCCAAACCAGACAAGGTGAGTGTTTTGAGGGTGCGGGGCAATGGAAAAGATCCAGACAACTCACCGTGAACTCATAGCTATAGACTCTGATCATCCAGAGAGGGCCAAACATTTCGGCAAGCAAGGAGGCTTCATTGCTGCAGTGGGAGAGCATCGAGGTGAAACGCAGCCATCGCTCTTGCCTCGTCCTCTAATGACCACCCAACCGACCAACTGGGACAGGCTCCCCCCTCTCCCAAGGCCATTCCAGGAGGGTCCCAAGTCCCAACCCCTCAGATCCCGCTCAGGCTACCTGAGGCTGAGCCACTGTCCTGCTCTAGAAGGGAAGGGGGTCTTCCTTGGCCATCCAGAGCAAGGCTGGGGCAAAGAGTGGACACTGGGAAGGCAGGAAAGGATCCGGCAGGGGGAAGTGGGCCAGGAAGGGCCTTTCCAGGCCAAGGCTGGAAGCTCTGGTCAATTGGTCAAGGATCCTGGACTCCTGCCTGTCCTGGCGGGTTCCTCTCACTCCCCCCTCCACTCCCCCGTAGGGCAAGTGACTTCCTGCCCCCCACAGGCTGTCACCCACCAGGCAAAGAGGACGCAGGCGTACATGACGGATGCCCCCAGGACAGCCACGGTGGTGTCTTCCGTCTGCATCCCGTCTTTACTGACGCTGGGGAAGCAAATGGTCAGATTCTGGCCCTTGTATTGCACTGAGGGGGGAAACCGGAGAAAACACACAGTCACGAAGGTGTTGGGGGCTGGGGGGTGGGGGTGGGGGTGGTCCCTCCAGGGCTTCCCAAGATGCATAGAGAGAGAGAGAGAGAGAGTGGACAGACCTTTCTCTGGTGGCCGGCTGGACAGGGCGGAAAAGGTCAAGTACATGACATAGCAGCAGATGATGGAGGCTTGGAGGGGGCTTGAGCTTGGTTGTCCTGGGGTGTGTGTAGAAGAAGGTGGAAGGTGAGCCTGCCTACACACACACACACAGACACACACAGACAGACAGACACACACACACACACACACACACACACACACACACACACACACACACTGACACCTCAAGGCCATCCTCTGGGGCAAGGGTGCCCAAAGTACGGTGTGGGGGCCAAATCTGGCCCCTGACACCAATTCTGGCCCCTGACACTGATCCATACAGGCATATTTTACTTCTGCTTCCAGGAGCTGGAAGGGTGAGTGGGCCAGATGAATTGGTGTCGGTGGCTGGATTCGGGCCCCAGGCCATAGTTTGGGCACCCCTGCCTTAAGCTAAGAAAATGGCAGCCTAAAAATCTATCTCATTCTGTTGCAAAACAGATTGCAAGGCATGTTTTACTTCCACTTCCGGTGGGAGGAACTAGGTGACCAGCCCACTGAACCACATGACCGGCCCATAGGCTGAAAAGTTTGGCCACCCCTGCTCTGGGGCAAGGAGGGGCCTTTGAGAAAGAGCACCACCCCCAACAGTATCCATAGTGGTCCAGTGACCGCTGGAGGGGCTGTATAGCAATTAGCAATTACACCTCTATACCCTCCCCTCTCCGTTATGCTTTGTGCCTCCTCTGGCCGGTTCAAAAGGAAATTAGCATTTTTGCCTTCAACATGCTGGGGACTCATTTTACCAACCTTGGAAGAATGGAAGAGGCTGAGTCAACCTTGAGTACTGGTCAGGATTGAACTCACACCATTCTGGCTACAGGACAGCAGTTTACCTGGCTACAGGGAGCCTGGCTACAGGGAGCACCACCTGGGCTCCTAATCTCTGAACACCCCCCGCCCCTGTCCAAGCACTCACGGTGGCGGATGCAGGGCAGCATGGAGGTAAAGGACATGAGCAGGCAGAGCCCTCCATTGACAGCCAGCAGCCCCTTGTTGAGGAAGCAGCCCCCCGGGTGGGTGTAGAGCCGGACCAGGAAGGTGTAGGCCGTGGAGGCCACGGAGTAGAAGCCCAGTGTGGCTAGGGTGATGGCCACGTACCAGCGCTTGTCTTGGGAAGCCCCGCTGAGCCTAGGAAAGAAAAACCCATGGTGGGGGTGTGGTGTGGGGGTGAGGCCTGCCCCATTCCTCCCGACCCCCACCCCCACCCCCCACCCCTGGCTCTGCTTCCATGGCGGACTCACCAGTTCTTGTTCCAGGTGTGGGCAAAGGCCGTGATCAGCACCAGTTGTACCAGGATGAAGGCGAAGCCTCCGCAGATGCCCACTAAGTGCCAAACTGCAATGGCAAAGCCAGAGGGATCTCAGGCCGGCCTCCCACCAAACCCCCACCCACCCACCTGGCACGTCGATTCCCCTTCTATCTCCCTGTGCCACCGTGCCAGAGAATGCCACAAAATGGCAGGGGTCAAGTGAAAGTCAGCAGGAATGAGCGAGCGAGTGAGCAAAGGAGTCTCTTGGCTGGGCATCCCAATTGCCCCCCACACACACACACACACACACCACACACACACACACACACACACACACACACACCACACACCCCTCCATAGCAGGGAGGCCTCTGGGTGGCAACTCACAGAGCTTGGCAGCAGGTGGAGGGAAGGGTTTTGGCTCACCTGGGATGAAGCGCTGGTCCGGGATGCAGAAGGCTGCCCCACAGAGACCCACCAGGACCAACAATTTCAGGAACCAGAACCTGCAAAGGACCCGCACCATGGAGGGAGGGAGGGGCTGGACTGGATCCTTTGCCTCATCACCCCTGTGCCTGAAAGGGGGCCAAGAGCGGCCCCAGAGCCAGAGGGAGGGCAAGGGCGGTGGTGGGGTGGGGCTGGGGTGTTTTTGCCCTGCCCTCTCTTACCCGTTGTGCAGGAGGGCCCGGGCGTTGCTGCTGGACTTTACGTTGATGAGGAAGAGGGCTTGAGCCAGGTAGAAGCAGGCCGTGCCAAAGCAGACCCGGTAGACGGCCGAGTGGCCCACCAGGAAATCACAGTCACTCCTCCCTTGAAGGTGTTCACACAGAATGGCGTAAAAAGGCACCTGCAGGGAAGGGGGGGAGAGTGATGGAGGGAGGGGAGGAATGGAGGTGCACCCACACCTGAGCCTGGGGAGCTTCTTCCCTTCCTTCACCCACACCTCACCCCCCTCTGCCCCTTGACTCACCTTCTCCTTGAGGAATCGGGTCACGGTGCGGGAGAGCATGAGGCAGCAGGTGGCACACGCCAAGATGTGGAAGAGCATGTAGAGGAGCCGGGTGCCCGTCGAGACCTTGATGCTGGGGCAGTCGGGGCAGCACAAGCTGCAGGGAGCCGGCCCGCAGCAGCAGGAGGCCTGGGTGGGAGGGGGCAGCAGGGAGTGGGTAGAAGGCCCCCACCCAATGCCCAGCCATGGGCCCCTCTCAGGGGTGCCTTCGGGCTGTCATGAACCTCCCAGCCACCCCCAAGGGTCCCACTTCCTCTTGGTCTGCCTTCTCCACCCGGCACCTCCTGTCCTCCTCTCTGCCCTCCTTCCTCCTCCTCGGACCCTCCATCTCCTGTCCAAAGGAGGAACAACTCAAAGGCTGAGCCCACCGGCCAACCAAAGACTGAAAGCCCTGGAGACCACTGGAGGTTTCCGTGAACACAAGCCAGGGGTCAGCATCCATTTGCCTAAATTCCAGCACCAGGAGAGAAGCCACTGATCTGGCCTTTCCAGCCCCCCCCCCCTCCACACACACACACACACACACACACCGACCGGTTTGGAACATTCCGGTTCCCTTCCCAACAATCCGACACTTAAAGCACAGAATTGCAGTTCCCAGAGCCATTGGCCTGGGCTTGCACGGGTCTTTCACCTCCCAGGGTGTCCTCCTGGCTTCCCAGTGGAGCCGTCCAGGGTCCAGGGCTTGCCTTATTTTTGGCCCTAGGACTTGCATGGTGGTGGTGGGGGTTTGCAGGTGGCCCCTTTGGTTTTGGTTTTGTTTTTGGTGGGGGAGAAGCATTGGGGCTCGGGCCTCCAATGGGAGGGGGAAGAAGGAGGGGGGTCTTCCAAGGAGGAGAGAGAGCCTTTGCGGCCCCCCCCCTGCCAGCCCACCCTGCCATTTAAATGTGTTAAATGTGTATATGTGGGGTGGGAGTATGTTGATAATTTTGTATAGTTGTATTTTGTTTAGGTTTTGTTGGGTTGTTAAGTGTTTTTTTCTCCCAATCTCGTTGTTCTGTGCAGGACAATGACAATAAAGATCTATCTATCTATCTATCTATCTATCTATCTATCTATCTGGGAGCTGTCCAAGGTACCAGAGCTGGCATGACCCTTGGCAGTTCAGACCCAGGGGAAAAGAGCAACTGACTCAGGTTTCTCTCTCTCTCTCTCTCTCTCTGAATCTCTTCCCTCCCATCTGAGCTGTTCCCTTTACTTTGGAGATGTGGGGCAGGCAAAAGCGAGTGAGAGATGAATGTTATTATGAAGTTTATTCAATGTTAAAGTATACACAAACAAGCCCTGTACATATATACACAGGGGAAGCTAAAGGTCTCCCATGCTCAAAGACCATCTTCGTTTACAGCCAAAAGAGCCATCACTATCTGTGTCTTCAGGCATTTCCTTGGTCATGTGGCAGGCATGACTAGACACTGGAGTGCATTTAACACTGTTACCTTCCCTGCTGGAGCGGTACCTATTTATCTACATGCAATTTCTTGCTTTCGCTCCACTAGGTTGGCAGGAGCTGGGTCAGAGAGACAGGAGCTCACTCCATTGTGCAGCACTCAGGTCTCCAATTGCTGGCCTGCTGAGCTTCTGGTTGACATGTTCAGAGAGTCTAAACCACTAAGCCACCACATATCTACGCATGCCAAGACCCCACAACAGAGACTTTCCACATTTCTGTTCTCTCCCTGACCACCTCGCCAGCCTACCCACCTTGCTTTCCCCTCTTTTGTTTACACAGGGGTCCAGGTAACAGTTTTGTGGAAGAGTCACAAAAGCCACCAACATTCAGGCTTCTCAGGAGAAGCACCTTGGGAGGCAGCTGTTCCCTGGCCGGTTCTTCCTAGCGTGAATTGCGAGACTGACCTGTCCACATGGTCCATGGGCCTTTCCTTAAACCGGGCAGCCCAGGGGTGCCTTGGTGATGACCTCCCCTGCCCAGGTCACTTCCTACCTGGCCGGCCGAGAAGGGGGAACCTGCAAAATGGCCTGGCCAACTCCATGGGCCACTTACCTGGGCTTTGCAGCAGGCGGGGCCCATCCCTCTCTTGCTCCGCATGTTCCAGGCCCCCCAAGAGAGAGCTGGGGGTGCTGCTCTGGCCCCCCTCCAGTCATCTGCTCCAGACGCTGTGGGCCCTCCTCCTTGTGCTGCAGCAGCACAGCCCAGGGAGGGGGGAGGGGAGAGAAATGCTATCAAATGCTTAGCCTTAAACACCCCCCCCCTTGCAAAGTTGAAGCTGAGAAAGCCAATTAGTGCCAAAGCAGAGATTGGCCCAGGCGAGCAGCCCTTCCTCTGCCTGGGGAGCAAGAGGGGGCAGTGATTGGCCACTGTGGGGCAGGGAAGGGGGGCAGCAACAGCTCTGGATGAAACTTGCTCCACTGCCTGATTATGCCAGGAGCCAAATCAGCCTCTTTAACCCTCTTAGCCAGCAGAAATAGCCTGCTTAGCACCCCCTCCTGCCGGACTGGCCTCTTGGCTGGGAAGACTGACAGCCACTGCCCCTTGGCCTCCCTGCAAGGCCCTCTCCTGACATTTGCTGCCAGAGGCAAGCCTGGGCTGCTCCATTGCCTCACGGGGCTCAAGAGAAAGAGGAAAGAAACAGGGCTGAGAAATGATGATGATGATGATGATGATGATGATGATGATGATGATGATGATGATGAGAGCCTGGCCTGCATTTTCCTCCTCCAGTTTGGTCCTCAGGACCTGCGGTAGAGCTCCCTTGATGGGAGGCTGTTAGAGAGATTCCGATGGTTCGGTCCAATAATGCCAGAATCATAGAAAGGTTTAAATGTCTTTATTTCCACTGCCTACATGGCTGGTACAGTGGAGGTCTCAAGGGTCAGCAAGGGGAATGGTCGGGATGGTTAGGGTCATTTAAGAAGGTTGGTGATGTCATAGGGTCATGGGTCATATGGACAGTAGTGTCATAGGATCATGGAAGCATTGCGGTACATAGAGATCGTAAGTGGATGATATTACATCTGACAAAACCTCTTCTAATATTATACAGTGCGAGCGCATAATGAATACAGCAATTGACATTCATTTACTCACTCAAAGATAGTTTTTTGAACAAATGTTTATGTTGGGCTAATGGAAGTGGTTTGGTCAGTATGTCAGCAACCTGATTTTTGGTGTCACAGAGAACTAGGTCTATGAAACCCTTGCCTGATAGTTTCCTCACGTTTCGGTGTTTGATGTCTATGTGCCTGGACCTTCTCCCTATAGATTTGGCCTTTGATATGTCTATTGCTACTTTGTTGTCTTTATGGATGGTGATGAGGAGATTGGGCTTCCCGCAGATGGCAGAGATCAACTCATTGAACCAGATTAGGTCATTTGCAGCACTGGACACGCAAACATATTCCACTTCTGCAGTGGACGTAAAGACCAGGTTCTGTTTCCTGGTGCACCAGTATATGGGGCTGTTGTTCAGGAGTATCAGGTAACCTGATGTGCTCTTCCTTGTTTTTATATCACCTGCCCAATCGGCATCTGCATAGCATGAAAGCTTGATTTCATTAGTCATTTGAGGAGTAAGTAACAACCTTGTGTCCACAGTGCCTTTGAGGTATCTCAGTAGTCTTTTGACCGCAGTCCAGTGGTGGACCTTTGGGTCATTTGAGTGTCTGGAAAGAAGATTCACCACTAACATGATATCTGGTCCGGTCCAGTTGGCAATGTATAGCAGTGATCCAATGGTTGATCTGTAGAGATTGTTGTCTTCAAATGATTCCTTCTTGTCATGAATGTTCTTCAGAAACATGCATGGGTGTCCTGTAGTTCGACTATCTTTTCTTTCTGAGAGATTGCAAAACCTTTTTGTATCCTGGAGATTTGCACCCCCAGATACATGTTTATTTCCCCTAAACTTTTCAGAGAGAAGTGTTTCCATAGGCCTTGAGTGAACTCGTCACATCTGGATTTGTTCATTCAGAAGTACAGTAGGTCATCGACATAAACTAATAACTTCTCCACCTCTCTGTGTGATTTCCTTAGAAATATGCACCTGTCGTCCTTGGTGGAAAAGAAGTCCAATCTCTCAAGTGCCTCAGATAAACATTCATACCACCTTTTACCGGATTGTTTGAGTCCATATAGACTTTTGTTGAGCAACCAGGTTTCCCCATTTTTGCATCCGAGTCCAGGTGGTGCCCTGACATATATTTCCTTGTCTAGTTGCGCATGCAGGTAAGCAGTTTGCACATCGAATTGGTATACTTGCTCTCCTAGGATCAATGCCATTACCAAGGCTTCACAGTTGGGGAGTATGTGTGGTCGTAGTCATCCGGGTGTCTCTGGGAGAAACCATGTGTGATGAAGCCTTGCACAATTTCTAGCCATCTTCTAGTTGCTTGATTCTGAATACCCATTTGGTCCCTATCATCTTTTGATTTTCCAGGATCCGTGTGGTGATGTACACGTTGAGGGCCTGGAGACTTCCATTTCCTTTACCATGGCTGCTTTCCATTTGTCTTGCTCCTCTTGAGGTAGTTTGATCATGTCGTTGTAACTGGCGGGCGTTTCATAGCAGGCGTCTATGCACATCACAAAACCTTCTGGCTCTCTAGGGGTTCGGTTCTTAGTTAACCTCGTTGACCTTCTGGGTAGGCCCTCAGATGAGCTTGGTGGGCCGGTGCCTTCGGTACCCGCTGTGCCCTGGTCCGATAGGTGTCTCTCTGTTTGGTCATGCGGTGCATCTTCCCGTCCATCGGGTCTTATAGTGGTGGTTGATGCTCTGTTCCTGCCTTGGGTAAGTCCCATAGTCAAGATTTAATTCACATGTATCTTGCTCCAGTTGGTGTGCTCATGAAAAGTGGCTGATCTGGATATTACTATTTTTAGATTGTGGTCTAGGAATCGGTAGGTCTTCGACCCAGGTTCAAACCCCAGGAACCTCAGTTTCCTTGAGATCCTTTTCTCCCCTTTTCCTCAACTATTTCGGTATGTAAACATCAGCAAATACCCCAAAGACGTGGAGGTGGGACAATTTGGGTTTCCGATTGTACATGGCTTCATATGGTGTCTTTCCTATGATGCTGGACCACAATCTGTTCAACGTATAGTTTGAGTACAATAGTGCTTCCCCCCAATAGGCGAAACTCAGGCCTGCGTCTTCAACTGCGCACCTGATCATGGTTTGTAGTACCCGTTTCTTTGTTCAGCAACCCTATTTTAAAATGTGGAGAATGGTGCAGTCTTGAAGTGTAGCATCCCCTTCTCGATCGTCCAATCTTCAAATTCCTTGGATAGGAACTCTGATCCTCAATCAGTCATTAGTTGCTTCATGTTGACGTTGTGTTGAATCTGTACTCTTTTGTAGAATTCCTTGAATTTGGTGAAGGTTTCACCTTTGTTCTTGAGGGTGTAAACGAAGCCATACCTGCTGAAGTCATCAACTATCATCAGGAAGAATTTCCTTTGACCTAGGGAGCTCTGGAGTGGCCTGACCAGGTCGAGGTGCACGAGTTGAAATGGGTGGTCGGACTTCCTTGTGGATGTCTTTGGTTGTGGGTCGACCTTTGACTTGGAGCTTTTGCATACAGAGCACTCCAGATAGTTTTCGCAATTCTTGACCTTTAACCCTTCTGAACATTCCAACATTTTCTTCACTATTGGGAACCCTATGTGTCCTAGCTTCCTATGTAGCAGATGCGCACACACATTGTGAGTGGGCCTTCCAATGTACATGTGGTGTGTTTCATGTTTTGCATCGATAACCTCTTCATTTGCCAAGGTGTCATGGACATCGTTTGCATCGATGACCCCTTCATTTGCCAAGGTGTCATGGTCGTCGTCCTCCTCCCCTTCTGAGCTTGCATCTCCATGTTCCTTGGGTGTACCTGGGCTATCTCCTTGTGTTCCCTCATCGTTGTTGCTGTCAAGTAGGCTGATCATGGCTTGCCTGTTTTTTCTTCCTTGGCCAGGAAGTATGGCAGGTCCCCAATGACCTCTACGGTCCCTACTCTCTCTCCTCTTCTGTTGATGGATGCCTTCCCGGCTTCGAAGGTTATCATCAGGTCTGGGTCCTTGGTTAGCTTGATGACAGCCAACACATTGTAAGGGATGACTGGGATGTAAAGTACATCTCTAACCACCCTTATCCTGGGAATGTACATGTTGCCTCTTCCAGCTACATTTATATACTCTTGGTTGGCAACTTTGACTCTAAAGGAGTCTTCCTTGAATGAGCTAAATATTTCCCTGTGACATGAGGTTTGAGTGATGGCCCCGGAATCTGTGGTTGTCCGTGAGTTCATTTGATTTGTTGTACCTGACCCCATTTACCGAGTCTGGTTTGTGTTTCCCTGGTTCCCTCTGGGTCCTGACCTCTCTTCCAGGACTGGGTGATCTTCATCGCCTTTCGTCCCTATCTCTATCACCCTCCTGTCTTCATGGGGGACCTTCTTGTGATCCATACCTTGGCCTTGGTGCACTGTCGCGGTGTGGCCTATCTCGTGAGTATGTGTATTCTTTGCCCTTCCTTTCCTTACTGGACTTAGGGCAGTCTCTCCTGATGTGTTTTCTGGACCCACATATGTAACACCCTGGGGGTGAGCTTGCTCGGTTGGTAAAACTAACCTTTCTGGGAGGCCTGCCTTCTCTACGTGAGAGAGCCCTATCCCTCCTGAGGTTGTCCTCGGATATGAGCCTTCTAGTGATGTGCTCGATGGTAACATTATCACTGTCCATGTTTTCCAGTTGAGTCAAAAAGTGGTCCCAGCTCGAGTCAAGAGAGTTATATATGATGTTAACCAAAGATTGTTCAGTGATGTTCTCATCCCTTCTTATCAGATCAGACCTCATGTTGTTCAATTTCATTAAGTGTTTGCTCATTGGGGTCCCATCCCTGAGTTTGAATGCATATAACTCTCTTAACAGCAAACTGGTCTTACTTTTGTCCCGGCAGTACAACATGTCGCATAACCTCCCCCATACCTTGGATATAGTTAACCCATGTGGGATGCTGCCATAAATGGCAGGGTCAGTGGATCCCAATAACAAGCAGAACACCCTATGGTGTAATCTGTCCACCTCCAGTGACCACGGTTTTCTTGGTGGGTCTTGGATCAGGAACTGCACACCCTCCCTCATCAGAATTACCTGAAATTGCTGAGCCCAGTCTATGAGGTTCTTCCAGTCATGCAGAGCACTGGGAAATGGCTAGGCAGCATGTTCTGCTGGCTGGAGTTGTTGTTGGTGCTTGGGTTGCTTTGATGTCCTGGTCTGTGTTGAAATTGGCAATAGGGAGCAGGAACACAGTCTGTCAAATTTGAAAAACCCGCCTGTCCATTTTTCTTCGGCCTGGAGGGGGAGCCCATCTGTCTCCCTTGTCTGTTGGTTGCTTGTAGTTCGTCTTTCTTGCCGGAGGAGGAGCTCGTTGGTTGTTTCGTGTGTGGTTTTCTTCTTCCCTGTAGGTGGTGCTCTCCCATCCTGTCTGCGCCTGCATGGAGCTCATTTTTCACCAGTCATCAAAGTGAGAGGACCTCTGTTCCAGAGGTACTGGCTGCCTGGCTGCCAGGAGGTCCGATTCCTTGCCGGGGCTGTCCTTCTTGTTGGCGGGCCCCGGTGGTTCACGGAAGGGATGTCGCCATCACCGCTGAACTGGAGAAGGGCTGCACCGTCGGGGCTCCGCGCCTCGGGACTGGGACCTGGTTGGAGAGTCCATCCCCTTGCCCGGGTCCCCTCTGTAGTTGGGTCGAGTCTCTGATGGGTCGTGGTGAGTTCTTGCATTCTATCTCTCATGGGCACGCGTCTCCCGGTGGGTGACCAGTTCCTTCCCATAGGCGCACGTTTCACGGTGGGTGCCTTTAAGATTGCGTCCGCTGTCGGTTACTTTGCCATGGTCTGGTTCTGGGAGGGGGTCGCATTGGCAGTAGGTGCCTCTCGGGTCACGTCCCTTACAGTGCTTTGTTGGGGGAAAAACACACACACCCCAAGGAAGGTAGCCGACTCGTTCACGTTTTTGGCTGGGTCCTCCCCAGACGTCCGCCACTGGCTCAAGGATTCCCCCTCCCACCAGGGTCTCTCGGGGGAGGAGACTGGATTTGCCCACAGGTTTAGTGTTGGGGGTCCAAAGTCCCTCGCGCCCTTGGGGCCGGGTCCCTCCTTCGCGTGGCTGGGGCGTGAAGGTTATCTTTGGGCTTTGTTTGTTCGTTTGGGTGATTGCTTTGGTTGCTGTCTATGTCCGGCTTTCCCACCACTGAGTTTGAATCCAGGGCTGCCTCTTGCAATTGGTCGGCCATCTTGCCTGGATTCAAACCCGGAATGGTGCCATGGATTCCTGCCATTGAGGCTTCCGGGGTAGGGCTTACCATGTCAGTAAGGGAGGTCCAGTCCTCGTCTTGTATCAGGGCCATAATTTCTGCCATGGAAATCGTCTCTCCCTCCACTTGGCCGATGCATCTGAACAGCGCGGTTACTTTGATCCCCCGGTCTCGGTTCCCCCTTTTGGTGGGTGCTCCTCCGGGTTCAGCCCCTGTCTGACCATCTGGGTGCTTTTCCACAATGGTTCGGTTGGTGTTGTCCTTTGCTACCAGTTCAGGTTCTCGGATGGCTCCTTCGCGGGCGTTTGGTCCTCCATTGGTCCCCGAGGGGCTGGCGTTAGCCCTGGCCCCCACTTTCTTGGTTCAGGTCTTCCTCTTCGTCATTTTGTTTATTTTTGGAGTTAATTATGGATAACCATCCTCTGCTACCATTTGTTAGAGAGATTCCGATGGTTCAGTCCAATAACTCCAGAGTCATAGAAAAGGTTTAAATGTTTTTATTTCCACTGCCCACATGGCTGGTACAGTGGAGGTCTCGAGGGTCAGCAAGGGGAATGGTCGGCCGGAAGGTTAGGGTCCTTTAATAAGGTTGGTGATGTCATAGGGTTATGGGTCATAGGGGCAGTAGTGTCATAGGGTCATGGGAGCATTGCATTGTGGTACATAGAGATCGTAAGTGGATGATATTACATTTGACAGAGGCAATGTTGAAGCCAGCCAGGACAGGGACCCTGGAGGAGAGTCATCCAAGGTCCCAGACCCCATCTCAGACCCATCAGCAGCAGCTGCTTCTCCTTGCCAAGAGGGCAAAGGTCAAGGAGAGCCTCCAACCAGCTTGTCTCTCCCTCTGGGAGTCCTGCAAGATCCGAGCTAGGATTTATGTAAATTTACTGGACTTGGTAAAGCTCAACATTATTACATTTGGAGAGCAGGACCCCGGAGCCCTGAAGAGGGAAATTGGCTCACCCCTTTGGCCCGCAAAGTCTGCCAGCCCACCACCCACCACACCACACCACCCCACACCACCCCTGGGCCCTTTAGGAGGGGGAATATCTGAGAGAGAAATTCATTTTATTTATTGGCTGCTTTTCTCAAGACTGATTGGAGATTTTGGGGCGGGGGACGGGGGACGGAGAGACAGACGGACGGCATATGAGAGGGTTAACATAAGCCCAATCAAGAGAACAATGAATGACACATTGTAAAAACAAATTTTAATAGTTTTTATGTTGTAAGCCGCCCAGAGTGGGAAAATATCGCAGATGGGAGGGATATAAATGTTGTTGTTGTTGTTGATGATGATGACAGAAACCTTTTTAAAGGGCAGAAGCTGTCACACAAACACACACACACAAACACACACACACGCGTTCCCTCTTCTCTCCCCCTCCTCCTCCTCCCCGCCCCGCTTCCACTAGATTCGTTGGACCGCCAACCCTGAAGCCGACACTGCAGGGCTGTTGTGCGCTGTCCTCTCGCCTCCCTCCCAGCGTGGCTAAGTTGCACTGGAACACCTGGCGGGGGGAGAGGGAGGGACCAACCGGGGGGGGGGGTTGGAGGGCGGGGGGTGACGGCCGAGCGGGACTGCCTGCCTCTCCAATGATGTTTGGCAGTCGGAGGCGGCGAGAGAGACACCCTCCTCTGTCTCTTCTCACTGAAAAGGGGGAGGGTCTCTTGGCGGGGGAGGGAGGGAGGGAGGGGCCACGAGGTCAAGCGGACACTGAAATGACCCCGGCCCGCAGCCAAACTGGGGGGCGAGGGGGAGGAGGAGGGACAATGGGCCACTCTTCCCTTTCCTAGCTCTACGGCCGCTGCCGCCGCCTCGCTCAGACTGTGGCTCCTCCTCTTCCGGAAGCCGGAAGTAGAAGCAAGCGCGGTCGGTCGGTCGGTTCCGGTTGGCGGCTCGGCGCGGCAATGGCGGCCGAGGGCGATGTGGAGCTGGAGCTGGAAGCGGAGCCGAACGGGGCGGCGGCCGGCGGGGAGGGGGGCGCCGGGGGGCGGCCGGCCGAGAAGCCGCGCAAGCACGACAGCGGCGCCGCCGACCTGGAGCGCGTCACGGACTACGCGGAGGAGAAGGAGATCCAGAGCTCCAACCTGGAGACGGTGAGCCCCGGGCCGGGCCTGGGAAAGGCAGGCACTGGGCAGGCAGGCAGAGGCCTAGGAGGAGGAGGGGGGGGGGGAGCGCGGCGGAAGGCGGTTCACTCTGCGGCATCTCGGCCCCTTGGCCGCCGCTCAGCCTAGATTCGGGCGGGGTCCCCTGAGGTGCCCCGCGGGTGGCTTCGCCCTCTTCCTTCCCGCAGCCCCGCTTCCGAGGCGTCAGCGCTTCTCCTGGCGAGAGAGCCCTGCCTGCCTGGGGGCGCAGCAGCCAAAAGGGTGTCAGTTCGATCCTGACGGGACACAACGTCGCCGCCTTCCGAGGTCGGTCCAATGAGTCCTCCTCTCCTCTCCTCTCCTCACTCACTCAGCAAGGGCGGGACGGCCAAAGGCGAATGGTGGCCCTTGTGAGTTGCCCAGAGAGGGAGGGCGCCGCTGAGCACTATGGAGGGGCTGGGGGTGTCTTCGTGAGAAGTATCCTTCGCCCCAAGTACTACTGTAGTCTCCTGCTACTTGATTATGCTTAATGATCCGTTTTGCTCCAAGTATTGTAACGCCTCCTTTAATTTTCCCATGCTTAGGCCATGTCTGTAATTGGAGACCGGAGATCCAGAGAGCAGAAGGCAAAGCAGGAGCGGTGAGTTGTTGTTGCTCTTCTTCTCCTTTGTGTTTGTGGCCATGCCTTTGGGAACCAGATTCCACTGCAGCCTAAGTTACCTTGCTTCATTTTCCTTATCGAAGGGCTGCATGTGTGCCTTTAGCATCTTTTGTTGTTTTGTATTTGGAAATTTGCTTTAAGACTTGAGGCGAATGAATATTTGATATAGTTTCATGCCAATAAGTTGATAGCTGTGTTGCGGAAAACCAGGTTGAGAGCAGAGATCAGTAGTTTCTAGTAGGCACAAACCTGGAACAAGGGCCTGTTGCAGAGATGGGTAGCACTGGCCCACCGTATCCACCATGGCTGTCATCCTAATGACTCAAGCTGCATCCCTGTTGCTTGCCTTCACCTTTCCACAGCATAGGAGAGCTATTACTTGGGCTGCTGAAATATGGTGGTACCTCACCCCACTCCACTTTTTTAAATTTTTTTACTTAGGTCTAGTGTGACACTGTCTGTCCTCCCACCCAGTATGCTTTGAAAGAGGAGGAGGAGGGTCAGGAAAGACTGCATCCAAAGGGCATCGCTCCACTGAAGACAGAGACAATCCTGAACCCCACTTTTTCTTTTTCTCCATTTTAGGGAAAAAGAACTGGCCAAAGTCACCATCAAGAAAGAAGATTTGGAATTGATCGTGAGTTCAATACAGCAATTATGCTGGCATAGTCTGTGGCTCAAATAGCCAGCAGCTTCTTTGATGCTTTTGGGGTCCAGACTCACTTCCCCCTTTTCTTTTCCATACAGATGAATGAGATGGAAATATCAAGAGCAGCAGCAGAGCGCAGCTTGCGAGAACACATGGGGAATGTAGTTGAGGCCTTGATCACTCTCACCAACTGAGAGCTATTTACTGGAAATAGATCCATGGCGGATGGGAAGGAAACCACCAGACTGGCTGTTTTTGCATATATAGAGTGCAACAATGCTACTTAAAGGCATTTGTAATAAAGAGAGTATGTTGGAGACTGTTGTTGGTGTGGCTTAGAGTATTTGCTGCTCTCCACCTATCCTGTGACCTTTTCCCCTCAGCTAGCCAAGAGACTGATCATCTTAAAGAGATAACCTTTCCCCAGAAAAGTCTTTTTTAAGACTCTACTTTCTTCACATAATTGGCTCCTAGAAGTAGAAATAGCAAGGTAGCCAAATTTGCTGACGACACTAAATTATACAGGGTAGTGAAAACTGAGAGTGTGAGGAGCTCCAGAGGGATCTCTTGACACTGGGGGAGTGGGCAAACCAGTGGCAAATGAGCTTCAACACTAGTAAGTGCAAAGTGATGCACATTGGGGCAAAAAACCCAATTACATTTATAAACTGATGGGGTCTGAACTCTGACAAACCAGGAAAGGGACCTTGGTGTCCTGGTGGACACCTCTATGAAGGTATCAACCTAGTGTGCCTCAGCAGTGAAAAAAGCAAACTCAATGCTAGGGATCATTAGGAAGATAAGGAAAAACTGTTTTCCCTATCGCATAACACTAGAACTAGGGGGCACTCCATGAAACATTTGGGTACTAGTTCTCATACAAATAAGAGAAAGTACTTTTTCACCCAGAGGATCCCTGGTCTATGGAACTCCCTGCCAGAAGAAGTGGTGACAGCTGTCAGTCATGACAGCTTCAAGAAAGGATTAAACAAGTTCATGGAGGACAAGGGTATCAATAGCTTTAATTTTGGATACCCAAGGACAACCTCCGGGTTGGAGAGATAGGCAGGATATCTCTCAATGCCATTTCCAGGGAGTCCTAAGCAGGTGAAAGCATCTCCTTGGAAATACAATGAAGCAAATGGTGAGCCACTGTGTGAGACAGAATGCTGGACTGGATAGGCTCCTGTGGCCTGTTCCAGCAAGGCTGCTCTTATGTTCTTAAGGTTCTCTCTCTTCTGCCATCACCCCAGCAGTTAAGATTTTTCTCAAACATGTATGTATTTTCCGTGCAAGAGATGGGGAAGACACCTCCGGTTCTCTTCTTCCAGAGGTTATCAGGTCACTAGACCTGCTCTGGTCACTCTTTCAAAGGAGCAAAGGGCCTTGGCTGTGATATAGCCTGCACGTGCCTCAGGGAACAGGGATGGTACAGAGTCAGCAATATTTCTGCCACAACTGTGGCATTAGAAGCCCTAGAAGACTTCCCTGTTTCAAATACTACAGTAGCAGCACTTTGGTAAGAAATATCTTTAATAAACTTTCTTCTACCTCCACCCTTTGACAATGGCTCTATAAAATAAAGACAGGATCCTTACGGTCAACAAAACGGAGGCGGTGAAGGTGAATTCTGGGAGTCTATGAAGAGAGCCTGCTGAACAAATGCCAACTCCTCAGGTGTGAGAAAGGCAGGGCAGGGCTCCACGTGCAAGTCCGTGGCAGCATTCTGTAGTCCCAAACCCCAGGATCAGGCAAAAGCCAGCAGCCTCAAGTGACCTTCCTCTTCTTGGCAGAGGGTCTGTCGAAGACATCTCGCACACCAGCTGCCTTCTGCTTGAAAAACTTGGTATTCTGAGCACTCTCTTGACCCCAGGCAGAGTCAAAAGAAGTTGTATCCTGGTCCACCAAGTGTGTGTATTTTGTTCGTCCGGACCGTCCAAAATTCTTCACCTGGAGAGGGAGAATAAGAGCATTCAGTGCGGAGAAAACTCAGAGCAGGGAGGGGCCTCTGCATCATTCTTGGAGTCCACCCAGCTTGGGAGGATCTCTTGAGTGCAGGTGGTTCTGGCCCCCAAGCTGAGAACTGAAGCACCTCCTCAGTGGAACCCTCCATTCCTCCCCCCTACCTGCATGACTTTAGGCAAGATGGTCTTGTTGAAGTGATCTTCCAGAGTTGGAGCACTGAAATCCCTCTTGTACACCTCCTCATCTTCATCCTGGTGAGAGAAGAGCAAAGGTGGGCCTAGGCTAGATTGATCATGGTGGCTTTGGGAGAGACTTCCCAGAACAGCAGAGGAGGAGCTGAGACCAAACTAGAGCATAAGAAGAACATTGCTCTTGCAATGGAACAATAGGACAAGTTTGCACTCTAAACGAGCAACAGTCCTGTGTGGCAGACAAGCACAGTCAGTCCTAACATAGAGGCATCTGCAGGCCAAGAGGTGGCAGTCGCTTGCCCAACTCAGACACATCCCTGTTCCGTTCTCATGTTCCCAGTTCCAGGGCAGGCAGAATTTTGAGCACCCACTCACCATGAAGAAAGCTCCACGGTGATAGTATTTCTGCAGGAATTTGTATTTGCCCTTCACGGCTTTGTTTGTAATGACTTTGCCGTTAGCCCGCAGCTCAGCACGACGTTCTTCCTCGGTCAGGTTCCGGACCCGCTCAATCTCTGCTTTCTCCTTCTCTATACTGTGTGGGAGAGGAAGCTCAGTTAATTCCCCCAGAATGACTTGTTCTGCCCACAAGACCTCATCTTGGAAATCCCTTCCCATGGGGTGAATATGCTATAGCATGCACATGTGGCATACTGTAGGATACTAGGTAAAGTTCTGGTCATCTCACATTGAAAGGCAAACTGCAAAAAGGGGAAATATGCATAAAACAAAGCAGCTAAGTTTGTAGTAGCTTGCCGCTAAGGAAGGATTATAGTTTGGGCAAGAGGAAGTAAATAGTAAACATTACTAAAAATGGTTGAAAAAAATGGACAAAATGATCCAGGCAGGTTCATCAGGCTCTTCCAGGTTCACCACCTTTTACCCACCAGACGTCAGGGTATCTTCCCTACTACCACAGCATTTCACTAATAAACACACACACACACATGCTTAAGGTCTGCCCCAGGTGTAGCTGCACTTACGCCTCACGCTCCTCCCGGTCTCGCTTTATGCGCTTCAGTTCCCTCACTTTCCAAGCTTCGTACTCTTCTTCATCATTCTCATCATCCGTTTCCAGGGCATCAAGAGCTGCCAAGGAGCGCCGGTTTTCCTCCAGCTCTTTCTTGGTTTCCTCTTCAACAATCTATGGTACATCAGCACATCAGCCCACCTGCCTCCATGACCTGCTACCTGTGTACTGTATGTTTCCCTCTTCCCCGCTCACTACCTTAAGGGTGTACTTGCGCCTCTCCTCAGCCATCCGCTTGGCTTCCTGCTCCACTTCCTTCTGCTTCAATGCCTCTGCTTCTCTTTCCTGAACTGTAATCCGATCTTTCCTGTAACAGAGGTTCAGAGTGAGCCCAACCTTCTTTCAAAAGGCACCTACTTTATTCTCTAAAACTGGTGCCCATCTCCTACAAACTCCTTCCGAGAAAGAAACCCAGAAATAGAACTGCTGGCGTGTGATGCCAAACCAAGCCAGAAATCATAGCTATGGCAGGCTCTTGGCTCTCTGCAACCACAAAACCATTCTGTCCTTCAGAGACTGACTGGCTTTCTGAGTTCCCTGCCTACTCCCAGCACTGATGACACTTGCTTGCGAATAAAAACGGGCTTGAGACGGGGCTCCATTTCATCCTCGCTGTCTGTATACTCCTCATATTCAGACTCAGACTCAGATTCTTCTCCAGAGCGTCCTTCGTCTTCCAGCTCCATCACTTCCAACTCTTCATTCTTACGTTCCTGAGCACGCTGGCGCATCATGTTACGCCGCCGCTCAATTTCCTGCCAAGAAAACGGAAGAAGCTCACTGGACAAATCTCCAACAAAACCAGACATGAATAGCATTCTCAAGCAGACTGATCCTGCAATATAATAGGACTTCCTTCTTCTGAACTTTAAAGGAAGGTAGCCATAACTTTGCATGCAGAAGGCGCAGAATCCATCCTGGGCATCTACAGAGTTAGAAATCCCACCACCACAATAAAACACCCCTGTTAGAGCACTTATGGCTGGAAAAAAAGCACAGGGCACTAGCAGGCTGACGAGACGCTTGGCTTCTGAAGCTCCTGGAAGAACAATTTCTCCTAACTTGCCAACCCAGTGCAAGTGAGTGAACCGAGCTCCCCAGTCCTGCCTGTACCTCGTCATCAATCTCCTCCTCCTCTTCTTCGCTGGTGTCCTCTCGTTCCACGTGCCAGGCTTCGCCCTCCACTTCGGAGTCACTCTCGCCCACCACCTCGGGCTCCACAATCTTGCGATGCCTGGCCAGCCTGGAAGAAAAGCACCCACTTTTCAAGGAGGGGGAAGAGGCAAGCGACCCTACGGCAGGCGACCAAAGGCGGGACCCCTGGATGCAAGCCAGGCGGCCACTCACCTCTCCTCCACGTCCTCAGAGATGCGGTTCTGGAGCCGCCGGAGTCGAGGGTCGTTGGCCAGCTCCTCCTCCTGCTCCTCGGGCTCCAGCTCCTGCTGCTCCTTGGCCTTCTTGATGAACTGGAAGTCCTCGTCCTCTTCGTCCGAGGACTCCATGGGCGCATAGTCCGGCCGCTTGCCCGAGACGTAGCGCTTCACCTTCACCTTCTCCATCGAGATCTCACCTGCGGGGCCGAGCAAGAGCGCGCGCGGGGCGCGGGGCGCGGGTCAGGCCGGGCCTGCCTGGGGCGCCCGTTGCCCCGGGGAAAGGCAGGGAGAGGAGAGGCCCGGGCCCGGCCCGCCCCCCCCCCACGGGCCCCCACCCCCACCCCGGCCGCCTCCTCCTCACCCTTCTCATTGCGGACGGGCACGGCCCCCGCCGTGGACTGGATGGGCGGCTGCTTCATGAGGGCGCTGCTGGAGCCCGACATCGCGGCGGCCGAAGGAGACAGACAGACAGACAGACAGAGAGAGAGAGAGCGAGCGAGGAGACAGACGCCACCCAACCCACGGCAGCAGCGACCGACCGACCGAAAACAGCCCCAGCCAAGCCGGAAGCGGAAACCGCGGGTGTCTAGAGCGGCCGCGGCCGCCAACTTCCGGTCTGCGGCCTTTGCTAACGGAAGTGGCGGGAGGGCAGAGCGCCGCCGCAGGAGAGGCAGGAGGAAGCGCAGCGGCAGCGGCAGCGCCCTCTCTCGGCGCGGCGGAGGCTCCAGAGTGCTCCCTCCCTCCCTCCCTCCCTCCCTCCCTCGCGCTGCTGCTGCTGCTGCTGCTGCTGCTGTGAACGGGGGGAGGAGGCGGGAAGGAGGCGGCGGCGGCAGCGGCGGCGTTTCCTCCTCCTCCTCCTCCTCTTCTTTCTTCCTCCTCCTCCACGGCCGCCGCCGCCAGGAGGAGGAGGAGGAGGAGGAGGAAGAGGATCTCTGCCTGGGGAAGTTACTTTTTCTAGGCTGTGCCTGAGTTTCCTCCTCCGTCCCTCTCCCTCCCTCCCTCCTTGCTGGGCGTCCAGCCAAACCAGAGGACCAGCGGGTGGGGGGTGGGGGTGGGGGTGGGGTGTGGGGGGGCTTCGGTTGGACTCCCTCCCGTTCCCAGAAGGGAAAGGCCGCCCAAGGCGGCACCACCAGCACCACCACCAGCACACCTGCAGGCAGGTCAGGAAGGAGCCGAAGTCCAAGAAAGAACACCTCCAGGCTGTCCTGGCAGACGCCTAAGGCTGAGAAACCCAGGAGTAGTAGTAGTAGTAGTAGTAGTAGTAGTGGTAGTAGTAGTAGTGGTAGTAGTAGTAGTAGTAGTGGTAGTAGTAGTAGACCCTACTGCCAGCCACTCAACGCCCATCTTCAGGTTTCATTTCATTTCATTTCAAGTTTAATTTCTATACCGCTTACTCACCCAGCGGGCAACTCAAAGCGGTGTACATAGTAACAATAAGATAGTACAATAATACAGGTAAACATAACACAATAAATCAACAATACAATAATAAAGCAATAATGTCATCAAATTACAAGATTACAAATCAGGAAAAACATAATATAAGTAAAGGGGAAAAAGCAAATAAGTTACACTAGAACTCTCCACAATATGGCAATTTCTACAATGTTAAAGATACAAAATTACAAAGACTAATACTGATCCTGACACAATACAATTTATCATTTAATACCAACTAGTACTCTCGGCTACTACAAGTCTAAGAGGAAGCCCCTAAAAACGTCTCATCTGAAAAGAAAGGGGGTGTCCCACCACATGGCAGCTGTATTCAGGGAACAGCTGTGCTCCCACCCACCCCTGACCAAGGCAAGTCAGGGTGGGGAGCCGGCGATGGTGGCAGTTAAATCCCCTGAGGACTAGCAGCCTTGGGTGCCAAAGTCCACAGGGAAGAAAGGGTGTTCTTGGTCCCCAAGTGGATTAAATGGTCCCACTTGGATCCATCTTGATGGAGGGCAGAAGCTTCATCCATCCTGGCCTGGGGAGGAGGAGGAGGACTTGCTGTGCCAAAAGGTAGAATATAGTAAAGGTAAAGGTTCCCTTGCTCGAAAGCCAGTCGTATCCAACTCTAGGGTGCGGTGCTCATCTCTGTTTCAAAGCCAAAGAGCCAGCACTGTCTGCTGCTGCAGACGCTTCCGTGGTCATGTGGCAGCCATGCATCACTAGACGCCGGAGCACACGGAACACTGTTACCTTCCCACCGAAGTGGTCCCTATTTATCTACTTGCAATTTCTTTCAGGAAGGGATCGTTTGTATGATTTGATGGTTCTGGTATATAAGTCTATTTAACCTCCTGGCCTCCAGAACAACTGGATCAAGCCCTGGCCAAGGTCACGGAGTCAAAGAGGGGAGCTGTTGCCATTTGCCATCCGGGATTGGGCTGACGTGAAAAAAGGTCATGCCCGGCAAGGCCATATGAAACTTTAATTCCTAGCCCCACAGGTATCTTTGTCAGCCCTGGCAGAGGAGAATGCCAAAGGATTGGGATCACATTCTCTAGCACCCATCCTCAACCCCCACCCCCAGCCCCATCATTCCTCCGTTCTGGAGGGCCAGAGACCTCTTCCCCCCCTTCGTGCCAAGAGCAACGCCCTTCTTGGACGTCAGGTGCACAACAGAAAAAGGAGGTGGGCAGCTGGGGAGGCCTAAGTATCTGTGCAACCAGAGCCTGGTGGTGGCACAGGCTGGTTGTGACCTCCCGAACTTCACCTTTGCACACTAGGAGGGGAGGGAAAGATGGGCCTTCCATGAGCTGGGGAGGTGGGTTGGGGGAGGGCTCAGGATAAGGTACATTTCTTATAATACAAGGTACTGTGTGACTCTCAGGGAGGAATTTCCTCTGAAGAATATTCAGGTTCTCCCAAAGGAGACCAACCTGTTGATAACTGCAGTCAGCCAGTTTTGCTTTTGTTATGTTGATGATGTACATTGAAATATGACAAAGGAATATTACCTTTTTGGTCTTCCAATATATATATATATATATAAAAACCCACCGGAAACTCACCAGGGAGTGGCTAGTGTTGCCGGTCAGTGTCCATGGGCAGGTGGGCCGGAGGAACCCAAGGCAGGCCCCCGCTCTAAGGCCCTTCCCTAAGAAGGAAAGGTCCCCTGCCCCCCCCCACGCCCCACTTCCTGACTTGGCACCAGGGCCAAGCTGTGATTTTTGAAACAGCTGACGGTAGTGTGTCTTGGGAATTAGTAAATTAGTAATTAAATGTCCTCTGCCTGCTGGAGGAGCCAGTTCGGAAGTTTTAGGTCCCGTAATCCGACAGCATCTGCCACCAGAGTCTGTCACGAATCTTCGTCTCCCCGCCTGAGTCTCCACCACAGCTCTGGTGGTAGATTTAACATTTGCTTCTTTGGATGATGAACTCGGCCTCTTTCTCTCAGGACTCAGGAGCTGCCTGTGACCCTTCCAGGGAGGCTCTTGGGTCTCCAAGCAGCCATGACCACTAAACCCCCTCTTCCTCTTGGCCAGGCACAGGAGGTCAGTGGCACTAGTTTGGCCCCTGGCCCAGGAGCGTAATAAACACCTTCATTGCCAAGGTGGCTTCCATGGTGGGTGGGTGGGTGGGTGGCAGGACCAGCCATGTCAAAGTGGGTCAGAAAGGTTGGTGGCTTCACTTGCCCATTCCACAATAACACATTGTCTGGGTGAGGGAAGAATGGGTTGGAAGTGCTCTCGGAAGAGCCAGAAAGAGTCCTCTGGCACCTGGCTTAAAGACTTGGGAAATTTGGCATCAACATTCCCAGAGTGGAGCCCACTTTGCCAGGTGCTCTTCTTTTTCACCTTCTCCTTCTTCTTTCATGTCCTGATCAAACCATGGACTGCCAAAATGAAGCCACTTTCTTGGCTTTTCCATTGACCAAACTCAAGTCCTCAATGGTGCATGTTTCTGGCCATCATGGGCAGACCAGTCAATGAGCCGATGGATTCTGAATCTCTCCACATTCACACAGCATGTTGTTGACCAGGGCTCAAGGTTGACTCAGCCTCTTCCATCCTTTCATGGGAGTAAAATGAGTTTCCAGCAAGTTGCGGGCAAAATGCTAATTAACTTGTGAACTGCCCAGAGGGGGCACGAAGCACTATGGAGGGAGGTATAGAAGTGTAATTGCTGTTGCTATAGGTCCATGATGGATAACCTTGGAGCTCTAGCTGTTCTTGAACTTCAATTCCCAGAAGCCCTAGTCTGAGAATCTACATGAATGGATTTACTGCATGTACAGTAAACCCATTTGTGTGGATTCACAGAGACTTGGGCTTCTGGGAATTGAAGTTCAAGAACAGCTGGAGTGTCAAGGTTCACCATCATGGCTATAGATCTTGGGGTTGTAGATACTCAACGAGAAGAATTATTTCCTTTAGCTATTAGTTATGCCTCCGGAAAGGGTGTGACCTTTATTATGTTTAGACAGCCTGTGGTGTGGCCTCGTGGTTTAGGTGCATTCATTGGCATCTGGCAGGGCAGGGCTTCTTGGATGAATGTGCCCCAAAGTGCCAGTTCTCTGCCTATCTGGACATAGCAGGAAGCCTCACAGTGGCCGGCCGGCCGGCCGGCCTGCCTGCCCACCCACCCTCTCCATGTGTTTCACGTTTGCCTACTGTACTGCAAAGAGTTGGAAGCTTTCTTGGTCTTGAACGGGCCATGAGATGGCAGTGGCTTTACAAAAGACCTTCTCCTGGCAGAGACGGGACAGGTTTGTTGGCATACATGGCAGCAGCTCTTTGTCTGCCTGCCTGCTTTTGGGGGTGGGTGGGGGGTACCTCCTTGGAGCCTGACATCCTAGCCCCCCTCCCTATTCCCCCATGGCTGGAAGCTGTGCGCGCGCTTCGCTTGCTCTCGTGTTCCTGCCATGTCAGATGGAGCCCTTCAAGCCCCTGCTTAGTGGTTTTAACAAAGTGATTTTGGAGGGGCAAAAAGGATGATCTCACATATTTATTTATTTCTGTGGTGATTGGATTTGCCTCTAGTGACAGATGGTGGCCAAGCTAATCCACACCCCACCCCACCCCACTCCCCACAGAGCTGGCGTTTTACTGAGTAAGGAGAGGGGAGATCAAACAGAGCACAAATTGGCCACGGCAGCCGCCATGCCAGGAGGTGCGCATAGCCCAAAGAGGGGTTGCAGTGCAGGAATCCAGAGAGAGGGCCTGGGGAGGAGGAGGGGGGCAGGATGGGACCCTCACTCTGGGGACCTTATGGAGCTCAGTCTTGGGGTCCCAGAGATGGGAAATGGGGCTCTTTGGTGTCTGAAACTCCCCTGCATGCATGGCTGGCTGAGGGACTCTGGGAAACATTATCCCCAAAGGGGCGGCTGCCTTTCCCCCCTGGCACCTTTGGGGCACCTTCCCCCATAGGATGAGCAGGAGGGGCTGCCCTCTTTGGCATGATGTGATGTGATGTGACCCCACTGTCCACAGGGGTCATAAGAGCCACAACAGCCCTGCCAGAAACAAGCACTTCAGTTGACTGTTTCCTAGCCACGAGACTGGAGGGGAGGAAGCCTTTTCCTCTCTGTCAGCCCTCCCTTCTGTCCGTCCGTCTGTCCGTCCTTTGTCTGAAGGAGTGATGGCGGGGATTTGGGCTTTGCCTCCCCAGTCAAGAGCCACAGGCCCTGTAAAATGAAGCTGTCATGTTGAGGGGAAGTGTGTGTGTGTGTGTGTGTTTGTTCCCAAAGTGCTGACACCAGTGCTTTGTTCAGGCTTGATCCTTCTTCTCTGCAATCCCTCTTGTATCCTCTCCCCCCCCCCCCCGCCCTGATCAACCCATCACAAGCACACCTGAGTGTCTCGGATGATTATGTAACAAGTTATGACAGTAACACTCCCGATGACAGCCTAGCACATTTTGAGATTTGAGGGCTTTGGCGGCTTTAGCGCCTTGAGAACAAACCTTCCCGCTGTTTTCAGGCCGGGGCGGTGGTGGATGTGGGGCTGGCCATGTGGCAGGCGAGTGGAGTGGGGGTCAGGCTCCGAAATATGTTGGCCAGATGGGACCATGGAGGGCTGCCCCATCTCAAGAGGACCAAGGCTGCCCAAATGCCCTTTGCACAATCCAAAGGGTGGGCAGTGAATTGGGGGGGGGGGGGGGGAGACAGTGTTAAACCCAATTGTTGCATTTCTGTGGTGGGTCATAGAATGCTTTGGAAGTGCTGATTCTCTGGCCAACCCTCACCTGGGCCCTCCTAGGTTAGAAGCGGAGGTGTGTGTGTGTGTGTGTGTGGGGGGGGGGGGTTTTTTCCACTCTCATTGAATAATCTAGCATTTGATGTGCAGCTAAAACATGAAGAGGTGCAGAGCCAGTTTACTGTGGAGAGTCATGTTGGGCTGGGACTCAGGAGGCGAGGCGAGGCGAGGCCACTCCACTTCTCCCTTGGCCAGGGAAATTCTCCTGGTTGGGGGGCGGGGGGGGGGGGGAGAGATAAAAAGCCACCCATAAATCTCTCATTCTCACATAACTTTTCTCCTGGCTCAGTTATCTTGTGTTTTTCCCCTGTGACTTGGGGGTCACCCTTGGGCTTCTCCCTCCTTCTCTCCATGCCAGTCCATAGGGCTCCCCCCTCCCTTGCTTTGGCTGGGGCTCCCTCAAATCAGCTGAGATGATGAGAAGAAGAGGGAGCTCCCCCCCCCCACTCCCCAATGAAGTTCCTGGATGCAAATCAACCCTGGGCTCAAGGAGTTGTAGGGAGCAAAATAATGCAAAGTGGTAATTAAAGGAGATCTTGCTTCTCCCCCCTTTCCCCCCTTTCCCCCCAATCCTAAGCAATTAATTGCCAACCCTCCAGGAGACAGCTGGGCCTTAATGACCCCCAACCCCCATCCTAAGAGATACTAGTTCCCCTCCCGTGGTGGTGGTGGTGGGTCTCTCTGGGCTGCTTCATCCAGGCCGGGAGCCCTTCAGGGGACCCAGTCGTGGCTTGTGTGGGGACCTTCCTCCCATGTGCCACCACGGAGTGACCAACGGGTGATATCAGGGAGCAGAGAAGGAAATGCCCCCCCCCTTCCTCTTAATCAACCCCTGGGATAAAAATGACCAGGGACAGAGTGGAGCCAGCTGAGAGGACTGGGCAGAGACTAACCTGTTAACTAACCCTGTTGAATTAACTTGACTTCCCTGAGGACTAATGGTCTTGGGTGTGGCAAAGTCCACGGGGAAGGAAGGGGGATGACTAGGGTCCCCAAATTGATTAAATGGTCCCCCTTGAATCCCTCTTGATGGAGGGCAGCAGCTTCCTCCCTCCTAGCCTGGGGCTGAGGAGGAGGAGGACTTTGGGTGCCCAAAGCCGAGAGCCCTTCCTTCCTTCCTTCCTTCCTTCCACCTGGACATTTCCTTCTGAGCAGTCGGTTGTGAGTTGGACGGAGGATGAAGAGGAGAAAAATCCCTTCCTCTCAGGTACCCTCAGCCTACCTGGGACCTGGACGGCCTCCATGGCTTGCATCCCACTTTGGCCACTGGTGGGTGTTGGGTTGTTATAGGAGCATCCATCCATTGGGGAAAGACTGGGTGAGGTTGGTGGTGGTGGTGGTGGTGGGGGCATGGGAGGAGGAGACATGGCGGGTGGATGGAGAGGCTCCTTTCCATAGATAGGAGGCAGGCAGGAAGCCTTGGGTGATCTTTGAGCCCACCAGGCAAGTAGGCCAAAGAACCAGGTGTGTGTGTGTGTGTGTGGGTGGGGGGACGGGGACTATGACAATGCAGAGATTTAAACCCTGGCTGGCTGGGGGGGGGGGGGGGGCTGTTGTTTGCATGAGAGACCCTTCTTGAGCAACTGAGGGTGGTGAAGCCATAGGACGTCTCTTTCTCACTTAAGGAGCGGGGGGGGGGGGGGGTTGGGTGTCTCCTAGAAAGAGAGAGAGAGAGAGATCAGGGCTGCAGACTAATTATGACCTTGGTCACTAATTGCTGATGAAGCATCCCATCACCATCTGGTCTCTGACTGGCGGCAGGGATTGACTGGCTGGGCGGTGTGTGTGTGTGTGTGTGTGTGCTTTCTTAGTCCAGGGGAGCTAATTGTTTTGGCTAAACTCCCTCCCTCCCTCCTTCCCTCCTTCCTTCCTTCCGCCTGAGGAAATGGATTAGTCAGAAGAGGTATTTTGAAGGAGGGCGTTGGGCAGTGGCCATGTTGGGTATGGGTGGCATCCACCTGGGCTGAGTGCCCACACATTGCCCTCTTTCCCTGCCTTTCATGCCGCATCCCCAAAGGAGCATTGACACCACCACCCCCGTGGGACCCGTGGCCTGAGTAGCCACATTGCCTGTGGGGTCCAGACAGCTCTTCATATTGAAGCCCACCTTTGGGGTGGAGGTTGGCAGGCTTTATCAGGCCCAATGCTAGGACTCCCCCCACCACCCACCACCTCACCTGTCCCAGCCCTTGAGTCATCTTTGGGGAGTTTTGCCGGTCTCCGTCCTCCTCCCTCTTTGCTCTTTTGCCTTTGCAGCTTCAACCCCAAACTCTTAATTCTTCTTGTTCTTCTTCTTCTTCTGCCGTATCCAATCCCAAATATTGGCGATCCTCATGACAATCAGCTATGAAGATTGTCCCGGGGACCATATATTGCAGTGGCCTTCCATTGGCTTTCCGCATGGCAGCGTGACACCCATAGTACCACAGATCCAGTTCGGCAAGTCACTTTCCAGTCTTGAGCACTTTTGGCACACAAAGTTGGGCGGCATACAAACCCAATGAATCAAATCCAAGTCCTCCTCAGCCCCTGGCCAGGATGGATGAAGTTGCCGCCTGCCCTCCACCAAGAGGGTTCAAAAGTGGGACCATTGAATCCCCATGGGGACCCTCATCACTCTCCCTTCCCTGTGGACTTTGCCACATCCAAGAGTTGTAACATGGGGGGTCATGAAAGCAGGAGGAAACCAAGAGCACCCCCAGGTAGCTTAGAGGCCATCCTTTGCTGCTGCTGCTGCGGCTCCTACATGTGCAGATCCAGCCCCCAAAGCCATGCCTTCCTCTTTAGGGTAGGATTCGCCCTCGCAGCTTCACTCAGTTCCAGAGGTTTCTACAAGATCCCTGGAGACCCACAAGAGCCCCTCACCTGCCCTCCTCCCCCCATAGCCCCTGAGGCGATTTCCTGGGCCAGGTCTCTTCTCCCTCACCTTGCCCTCCATGAATGACGCAGGGCGAGTTGGCAGAGTGGGCACCCTGAACAAAATGCCCCATGAAATATTCAGTGCTCTCAGTCACCTTCCGCCTCCCTGCCCAAAATGATGCGGGGGGGGGGGGATCAGATGACTCGAGGAGGAGGAGGAGGAGGAGGAGGAGGAGGAGGAGGAGGAAGAGAGGACCAGACAGCTTGCTTTGCAAAGGGGTCCATTGGCCTCATGGCCTGGAGAGAAATGGGAGAGGGGCAGATTTGGTTCCCACCTTCTGCCCCCACCCCCACCCCCTCCTGGGTCCTCCTGGTCTGTCTTTCCCTGCATGGCGGGCGCTTCCCCCTTTGGAGGAAGGCTAAAGATTAAGAGGATGACCGCCAGGCATCTGCTTAGGCAGCAGCAGCAGCAGCACTAAAGGCTAATCTTGCCCCCCACTCCCACCCCGCCCCACCCCACCCCACAGAGACCCTGAAGAGAAGGGATTCACAGGCAGACACCACCAGAGCCGCAACCACCTCCTCACAGCCACAAGACGGGCAGGGCTGCCCAGGGTGGGGCCAGAAGACCACGGGCCAGTCACCACATCCCACGGGGGAGACACACACCCCTCGGCCCAGGGCAAGTGCCTCCTGAGCCTGAAGGTGGTCAGCCTCAGCGGAGGAAAAGGCCACATTGGTGTGAGCCCAAGGAAGGAACTCTGGGTGGTGGTGGTGGTGGTGGTGGTGGTGGAGGAGGAGGAGGAGGAGGAAGCCACGGCTGGAAGACCTCAGTGTCCCCACAAAGCCATCATGACGGCTTCCCCAGTGGCAGAGTCCGTGGCAGGCAAAGGCATGGAGGGTGGCCAGCCAGGTAAGTCGATCCCTTCGGCTTCTGACTCCCACCCCCGGGGGCTGGATTTCCCATCTCTTCCTTGGGGCCCTTTTCCCCCTAGGGAGAAGCCGGACTGGGCCTGGCATGGTGGGGAAAGGGCTTCTCCCTTGGCACCCTGGATGGAGCCAAAGAGGGCTTTGGACCCCCACCTCTCCACCCCTCCTTCCTCAGGACCAGGGTGGCTCGGCTTCTCCTCCTGGCCTGGGGCTCCGGTCCTGCCTTTGGGGCGGGGAATGGAAGGGGGGGCACCTTAGGGCGGCTGTCTTCTGAAGGATGCTAGAAAGGGGGTGTGGGCGCACCTTGCCTCTCATCTCAGGCAGCAGAAGGACTCGGGCTGGCATTAAACTCCAAAGTTGGCTTTGGCCATTGGGGAAACTGTGCCAGTCCTCAGACGTTGAAGCCCTCCCCCCCCGGGGTCCATCCATCTCTCTTGCTTTTCAGGGCTGGGGCTGGCGCCTGGCAAAGTGGGCATCCCCCTCCTCCTATGCAAGGTGTGCGGAGACTCCAGCAGTGGGAAGCACTACGGCATCTATGCCTGCAACGGCTGCAGCGGGTTCTTCAAGCGCAGCGTCCGACGGAAACTCATCTACAGGTGAGGGACCCAGCTCTGGACCACCACGTGGGATGGGGGCAGCACTCTGGGGGCCGCCAGAGCCACACACACACACACACACCCCGCAGCTTGGCTTGAGTTGACTTTAGCCATGAGGACCGACCAGGCAGGGAGGGGTGAGTTGGCCTGGGTCCGATCACAGGCGGAGGAGACGGAGTCTGACCCTCATTCTAACCTTTGAAGAGGGACGTTCTTAGGCTCCCTCAGCCCAGCCAAGGGGTGTGGGACAGGATTTCTGGTGTTTTGGTTGTGGGGAGTAAGGAACCTGGGGGCGGGGGGCGGGGAGAGAGTGTGTCTAACCCAAGGGTGCTCAAACTCTGGCCCGTGGGCTGGATCCGGCCCTGATGCCAACTCATCTGACACACGCAACCCTCCTTGCTCCCTGAAGCGGAAGCAAAAGACGCCAGTTTGGGCATGTTTTCCTTCCGCTTCCGGGAGCAACAAGGATGGCGTGGGGCGGATGAATTGGCATCGGGGGGCCAGATCCAGCCCACAGGCTGTAGTTTGGGCACCCCTGACCAGAGGCTGCCTGTGAAGCGCTCCCTCTGGCAAGCACAAAGGCCGCTTTCTGCGAAGTCTCAGCTCTCATGTTTTATTGGAAAGAAACCCAAGGGTTGGTCCTGAAAGCTTGAAAGCAGCCAAGCTATAGGGACAGTTGTAGGGTTTTCTGGCCTCCGGGCAGCCATCCAGGGCCTGCCCCATGTACCTCCCCTCCCCTTGGCTTGACCCCTGGGGCTCCACTCAGCCAGTCTTCATTTCTGGGGGGAATCTGTGCAACTTGAGTTCTATCCTTGGGGCAGAATTATTGGGGTGTATCTTGGGACTGCAGTGGCTCAAGTGGCTACGAAGGGGCTGAGTGGAAGGCCAGAGGTCAGCAGTTCGATTCCTGAGTACTGCAGGACGGTTTGAGCACCTGTCTCTGTCCCAGCTCCTGCCAACCTAGCAGTTTGAAAGCAAGAAATTGCAAGTAGATCAATAGGGACCACTTCGGTGAGAAGGTAAACAGCGTTCTGTGGGCTCCAGTGTCTAATCATGCCTGCTACATGACCACGGAAACATCTGTGGAAGCAGACTGCGCTGGCTCTTGAAACAGATGAGCACTGAACCCTAGAGTTGGATACGGCTGGCTTTCAAGCAAGGAAAACCTTTACTATCATGAGGCCTAAAAACAAGCAGAAACAGCCCCCCCTGCCCCCCCACCTCTTCCACCGCACCCTCTGGAGTGCTCTCCTGTGTCATCCCTGACAGGTGCCAGGCTGGCACTGGGATGTGCCCAGTAGACAAAGCGCACCGGAACCAGTGCCAGGCATGCCGCTTGAAGAAGTGCCTGCAGTCCGGCATGAACAAGGACGGTGAGCAGCCCAGAGGTGGGACCCAGGGAAGGGTTTTCTTCTGGGGAGGAGGGAGAGGGAAGGGGTGGGGGCAGATCCCCAGATCCCCACCCCAAAAGAGCCATGGGGCAGACAGGAGGGAAGGGCCGGAGGGAGAAGCCTTGCAGTCATTTGACCTCTGACATGGCTGGGAGAATTCCTCAGCTGCCCATCGCTGCCCAGGTCAAGCTGGGTGGGGAACTCCCAACTCAACTCAATTGAGTGACCCCCCTCCCCAAAATTGACCCCCTGGCCTTTTAGGGCCGGGAAGAAGAAGGAGATGGAGGTCTGTGTGGAGGGTGGGTGGGCAGGCAGGGGGGGGGGCTTTGTGGTCCAGAGCCCCCTCACCTGCCTCACCTGTGCCCTTGTCTACCTGCAGCTGTGCAGAATGAGCGCCAGCCCCGCAGCACAGCACAGGTGCGCCTGGAGGCCATCGACCTGGAGGAGGCTGAGCGGCCGCCTGAGACCCTGGCCGGATCCCGGGAGGGGTCGCAGCCACCCATGCCAGCCCCACCGCTGCCCCCTTGCCCCACCCTGATGAGCCACAGGGCTCCACCTGCCTGCTCGATGGGGGGCTCGTCCCAGTCCCGAGCCCTCACCCCACCCAGCAACCACCGCTTCATGGCTAGCCTGATGACGGCAGAGACCTGTGCCAAGCTGGAGCCGGAAGACGGTAAGACTCACTGGGTGGGTGGGTGGGGAACAGGGCAGGAGCCCCCAGACACTCTGCCTCGGCTGGTGGGGGATGAAATGGGACTTCGGGGGGGGGGGAGCCCAATGGTTCTGCATGGGGTAACAGGGCCCTGAGCCCCACTGCCTCCCAACCTGGGGGAGGGCAACATTTCCCAGGGGATGTCTCATTGCCCACTGGGGGTGCTTAGTAGCCCAGCAGATGATAAGGGGGGGGGGCAACTGCTTTTTATTGGCACAGGGTTCAAAAAAGGCTCCTGGAACCAGCCTCCGATGCTGCTGGCGCTGCCGGAGTTAGACTTAAAGAAAACCAGTTGTTTCAAGGGGCTTCTGGTTTATGGTGAATGAGTGACCTCTAAAAGATCTAAACCTGTGTGGTTCCCAACATGGGCCACATGTCCCAAAGTGGGGCAATTTGATTTTTTTTAAAAAAAGGGGGGGGGCAATTCTAGAATGTATTATTAACCATGAGTGGCCTTTTAGACTTCCTCCACTTGAATAGGTGTGCACTTTTTGAATAATAAGAATTATATGTCACAGTGTGTGTGTGTGTGTGTGTGTGTGTGTGTCAGGATTTTAGAGATGCTTAGGTGGAGCCTGGCCCCACAAAGGGTTGTGGTCCTGCCCCCCCCCTGTTCTCCCCCCTCCTTTGCAGTCCCTGGGAAAAGTGCACCTCTGTGACAGGAGGGGGCATTGATGGCTGCTCGACCCACCCCACCCCACCCTATAGCGCCAAGCCTAAACCCCTGAGCTCTTCTTCTTGACGAGGAGGACTTCGCTGCTGCTGTTTTGAGAAACCCAAGTTGCCTCTTGCAGCTGACGAGAACATCGACGTGACGAGTAATGAGCCAGAGCAGCTGGCGGGAGAGCCCCGGGGGTCCCCCTTCTCCGCCACCGGGAGCCCGGAGAGCGCCTACGAAACCTCCGCCCGGCTCCTCTTCATGGCTGTGAAATGGGCCAAGAACCTCCCGGTCTTCTCCAACCTGCCCTTCAGAGACCAGGTGAGTCCCCGGGACAGGCCAGGTAGAGAGAGAAAGAGAGACAAAGGCCTTCGTAGGCAATGGAAGCAAAGCAGAGGCAGGGGAGGAGAAGCCGGTGGGAAAGGCAGAGGGCTCTCGAAGGACAGGTGGCCTTACTGGGAACTCTTCTTCTTCTCTTCCTCTTCTTCTTCTTCATGGTTGGTCCTCTATGAATCCACACAACTGGCTGTACTGTGCGTGTGGGCCCACAGAGGCCACAAAGGGAGTAGTGGAAGAAATAGACAGGGTAGATAGACCATCATTAGAACGTTGTTATATTTAACAAGGACATTGCAATTAGCAATTCCACTTGTCTACTGCCCCTGCAGTGGCTCAAGTGGCTAAGACGCTGACTGGAAGGCGGCAGGTCGGCAGTTTGAGAACCAAGTGCTGCATGACAGAATGAGCTCCCATCATCTGTCCCAGCTCCTGCCACCCTAGCCGTTCGAAAGCAAGAAATTGCAAGTAGATAAATAGGGACCACTTCGGTGGGAAAGGTAAACAGCGTTCCATGCACTCCAGTGTCTAGTCATGCCTGCCACATGACCATGGAAACGTCGGCAGAAGCAGACAGCGCGCTTAATCCCCTCTCTGGGCATTTCACAAATTAATTAGCATTTTTGCCCCAAACTTGCTGGGTCCTCATTTGACTGTCCTTTGAAGAATGGAAGGGGCTTAGTCAACCTTGTGCCCTGCGGCCAGGATCGAACTCACAGTCTTTTGGTTGCAGGACAGCAGTTTAACTTCTTTGGCCAGCAGGGTTCCTGGAAGAGTTTGGTGAGACTAGTCTTGCACCTGAAAGAAGGGATCCTGCACTGCTTGCTGTGGGTCTAAGCCCTGTTGAGGAGCCAGGCCTGATCCTGAGTCCTAGTGTGTGATGATGATGATGATGATGATGATGATGATGATGATGGCCGCCTGCCTTACCTTTACAGGTCATCTTGCTGGAGGAAGCCTGGAGTGAGCTCTTCCTGCTCTGTGCCATCCAGTGGTCTTTACCGCTGGAAAGCTGCCCGCTCCTCTCGGTGTCAGACGCGGCCCCCGCCCTGCACGGGAAGCTGGTGCCCAGCGGGGTGGACTTACGGGCCCTGCAGGAAACCATTGCCCGCTTCAAAGCCCTGCTGGTGGACCCCGTCGAGTTTGCCTGCATGAAAGCCATCATCCTCTTCAAGCCAGGTGAAGTGGGCACTGGAGGCATGTCCTGGGCACAAAAATTACATGTTTGGACCCTGTGTGTGTGTGTGTGTGTGTGTGTGTGTGTGTGTGTGTGTGTGTGTATGTGTGTGTGTGTGTGTGTGTGTGTGTGTGTGTCTTCCAAACTACGACCTGTGGGTTGGATCCAGCCGCCCTCGTTGCTCCCAAAAGTGGAAGTAAAATGTGCCTGTAGTGTTTTACTTCTACTTTTGGGAACGATGAAGGTTGCGTGGGCCAGATGAATTGGCATCAGGGCTAGATCCGGCCCACAGGCCATAGTTTGGGCACCCCAGTCTAGGAAGATGAAACACTTGTTTTTTTGTTTTAAAAATAACAATCTTTTTTAAAAAAATCTGAATTCTGCAATGGGCTTTGTTGGAAATTGGGGCGATGTGGCGTAAAGAAGTGCCGTGTGCCGTCATGACGAGATGCTTTTCCTTCCCAGTGAATCTCCAGGCAAAACTAAATCATTCTCTGAATGGTTCTGTTTGCAGAAACCCGAGGTCTGAAAGATCCGGACCAAGTGGAGCATTTGCAGGATCAGTCCCAAGTGATGCTAGGGCAACATCACCAGATGCATTACCCCAGCCAGCCTGTCAGGTACATACAGTGTGCATGTGTGTGTATTTCCCCAGAGTGGGCACGCATGCACGCACGCACGCACACACACTCTCTGGTCTCATCATCCCTGAGGACTTGGCCAAAGAGTGATGGGAGTGGAATCCAAAACGTTTGGAAATCTCACCCCCTTCTGCTCCGATTCCCTCGGCCACTGGCCTTCCTTCCCCCAAAAGGTTTCTCTCTCTCTCTCTCTCTCTCTTCGTGCAAAGCCTTTTGTCTCCCACCAGTCCTGGGTGGAAGCCTTTTGCCAGGTGGGCTTTGCTACTAGGACTGCTGTCTGTCTGTCTGTCTGTCTTTCTCTCCCTCCTCCCGGCTCCACTGCGGTCTCTTCAACAGCCAAGGGAGAAACGGGAAAAGCGCTTTTCCTGGGGCCAGGAAGACCACAAAGCCCCAGGGCTGCCCATGTGTGTTTCCATACATTGGAGGATGGTGTTGGCTTGGGCACAGATTGTCCTTGTACCGCCTTGCTTGATAGCCCCATTGAATCTGACTCTAGGGTCCAGTGCTCATCTCTGTTTACAGCCGAAGAGCCAGCGCTGTCTGCATCTGTAGATGTTTCCGTGGTCATGTGGCAGGCATTGGTAGACACTGAAGTGCGCAGAATGCTGTTTACCTTTCCCACCAAAGTGGTCCCTATGTATCTACCTGCAATGTCTTGCTTTCAGACTGCTAGGTTGGCAGGAGCTGGGGCAAAGACGGGAGCTCACTGTCCTGCAGCATCCGGGTCTCGAACTGCTGACCTGCCACCTTCCAGTCAATGTCTTAGCCACGTGAGCCACTGCAGTCCCTTGTACGGGTGCAAGCGCCAACAAAATAAGCCAGGCCTTGGCAGTGTGTGTGTGTGTGTGTGTGTGTGTGTGTGTGTGTGTGTGTGTGTCCAAGGAACCCCTCCTCCTCCTCCTCCTCCCCAGGACTCTACTACGCAGCTTTGTTGGAGGGGATCCCAAAACCTTCCGAGGGGCTTCAAAGGGTCAGGTGAGGGTGTTTATGGCACCCCTGTCAGACACCTTCCCTGTGACGTGATGCTTTTAGTGCTGCCTTTCAAAGGACGGGTGTGTTAAATAGAGAGATGGTCTAGTCAAATAACAATGAGGCTGATATATCTTTTATTGAGGGATGCTCAATAGGAGGGATGCTCTGCTCACAGAGCATGGGGTCAGGGAGATCTGGACAAAGGCTGAAGGGTCAGGTTCCTATATATCTCAGGTGACATCATCACAGTGGTGCATTGAAGACCTGGCTGGCAGGGCAGGTGTGTGTGTGGGGGGCCAAATGGGAACACGGCCCCCGCCTGCTGGCTTATGGAAACCATTAAGAACTCTCTCTTCTTCTTCTTTTGATAGTGGGTGGGATGGGTGGGTGGGATGTGGGTCTTTTAAAGTGTTTTTAGAACTTCTTGTAATGCCGCCCTGAGTCGTGTTCGGCCTGAGTGGGTGGCATATATAAATATGACTATTAAATTAGATTTGCAGTCCATACAGTTTGCTATTACTATCTGACAGGGTGAAGAAGATTCTTTTGAAAAAGCCAAGGGTTGTGCTAAGCAGCCATTGCCCCCCCCCCGCCCCCCCCCCCCGCCGGTCTTGCTGCCTCCGTCATGTTCTCCCTCCGGCCACATGTTCTTAAGTCCATCTGTGTCTTGCCGTCTGTCTTTCTGAAATCTGTCTTCCTTACGGTTATAAACTGAGTGGTGTTTTTTCAAAAAACACCAATGTGTCCACGGGACATATGCCAAGTTGAAAAGGGGTAAGAAAACCTTGACACGGGGGTGCTGGGTGTGTATTGTGGGGGTGGGGGTCAGAAAGTGCCAACTTTTCCATCCTGCTCCCCCCCCCCCCAATTCCCACCACTCCTCAGGGCTGACTCTGAGTCTCTCTCTCTCTCTCCCCCCCCCCCCCCCCAATTCCAGGTTTGGGAAGCTTTTGCTGCTCCTGCCCTCGCTGAAGTTTATCTCCTCCGACCGCATCGAGCTGCTTTTCTTCCGCCGGACCATTGGGAACACCCCCATGGAGAAGCTGCTCTGCGACATGTTCAAGAACTGATGGGTCCCTTCCAAACTCTCTCCCTGGGGGCTCCCGGCACGGCTCTCCATTTGGTAAACCTAGGCCTGAGCTGCAACTCGGAGTCGGCAGAGAAAGACACGCGGGCCAGAATCTGCGGCCTGCTTTCCCCACCCTGGGCCTCTTAAGGGCACGTTGGGCATCAGGAGGCGGAAAGGGGCTCACGGGGAGCCAGGCAGTGTGGCTGAAGGCGGTTCCTGACCCCCAAAGTAGCTTCAACTCCCTTCCTTCTTTGGAAACCTCCCCAGGGAGGTTGGGTGGGTGCCCAGGCAAATGGGAGGAAATAACATTTTGTACATGCTCAAAGGAACTCTCCACTCTTTTGTACTCTAGGTTGAGGCTGAGCCTTGAAAGTAAGTGGAAGGCTTTGAAAATAAAGGGTGACCTTGAAAATAAAAGCCACTGTAGTGCAGATTTATAAACGTTTAAAGTCTCAGGGACCGAAGGATGCTTGACACCATCTGCGGTGATTCCTGAAGGGGTTTATTCGTTTTCACATCAGAGATTACTCTGGGTTGAAAGAATTTTTTCAGGGGACGCCCGAACGAGGCTCCTTTCGTGCCCCGCATTGTGCAGCGCTCGGGTATCGAACCCATCTTCCCAATCTCCAAGCCTCGTGCTAAGGCACCCACTAAGCCCCGGAGGAGCTGAAGAGGTTGGCACTGGGCAATAGCAATAGCACAAACACACGCGAGACCTCCCGGCTGGATCAAGGGCTCTCATGTGCAGACCCATTCAACACAAGGAGAGGTGGAAGAACGATGACAATCAACTCTGGATCCAACCCGTGCCCTTGACCCAATGGAGCCTCCCATGTCGAAGAGAAGGGAGATGGGCTTTGGCCCTCTCAGAAGACCAGGTTGTAGAGAGGGAAGGAGGAGGAGGCCAGAAACGGCCGGAAATGCTCGGCTCAGGTTGGTTTCGGACCACAGGCAGGAAAAAGATGGGCCAAGCCCGGCTATCGGCATTTATAACCCAATGAAACTATCAGAGAGGAAACAAGACCATTAAGAGGCTACGTGTGCTATTTGAAGGCGAGCTTTTGTGGATCGAGTCCACTCCCTGTGAATCCACATGAATGGGCTTACTGTGCGTATGCATGGTGTGGATTCACAGGGAGTGGACTTGATTCATGGAAGCTCACCTTCAAATACAGCCTATCAAGAGAGTAAACTAAATGAAACAGACCAAAAAAATGTTGTGTCTCCTTAAAGTAGGGGTGCCCAAACTACTGCCTGTGGGCCGGATTCAGTCCCTGACCAATTCATCCGGCCCACACCACCCTTACCACTCCTGGAAGTGGAAGTAAAGCACGCCCGTATGGGTGCGTTTTACTTCCGCTTCCAGGAGCAGCAAGGGTGGAGTGGGCCGGATGAATTGATGTCAGGGACTGAATCCGGCCCACAGGCAGTAGTTTGGGCACCCCTACTTTAAGCAGAGAAAATGGCAGTCTTGCAATCTATCTCATCCTGTTGCAAAACAGATTGCAAGGCGTGCTTTACTTCCGCTTCTGATGGGAGGAACCATGTGACCGGCCCACTGAACCTTTTGACCGGCCCACGGCCCAAAAAGGTTGGGCAGCCCTGCCTTAAAAACTCACTGCTGTATTTTAATATGAGCCTTTCACCGATCAAATTCCACTCCATCAGACCTAAGAGTGAGATTTCAAGTGGCCTCAATCTTTAAGGTGCCACAACAGGGTTGTTGTTGTTGTTGTTGTTTTGGTCTTTGTTTCATTTTCTCTCTGACATGCCTGAAATGCAGACTCACGCAGCGACCGTGCCGAAGATTTCAACCCATAAAACTGGATCCCCTAAAAAGAGACGGAAGAGGGTTTTTTCCATTGCTCTGGCCTTTAATAAGCTGGGAGTTATTTGTTCATAATGTCATCTTTGTACAGCCATATATTTACGAAATATTACACAAATTGCACTTTAAATAGGACAGCCTTTGTTCCAGAACGGTGAGACAAAAATAACATTTAGTTTAAAGGAAGGGACGAAACTTCCAGGCGTGATGCGACGGTTGCGTCCCCCCTGCAGACCCACCCCTGCCTGCCCTTGTCCTGCACCGTCACTCCTCCTCCTCCTCTGAAGAAGAAGGGAAACTCCTCCGAGTCAGGCGTCGGACAATGTCGCCTTTTGAAATGCACACGCTTATTAATCGTTTTATTTTAAAATGTCCATTAAAAATAACTATAGGCCACCAGTCTTTCCTAGTGGGTGAGTGACATTCAATGAAACATCACAAAGTGGGGGAAAGAGGCACGCACACACACACATGCACACACCCAAATTCACAGCCTGTCCTGGACACATGGGGGGGGGGGGGGGAGAAACGCTATTTGTCCAGGAGAGAGAGGTGCGTGTGTGCGCGTGCGTGCGTCAAGCAGAGGCATGGCTCCCCAGGTGGCTTTTTCCTCCTAAATGGGCCTTTTCCAGGTGCAGTTTGCCAATGGCCAGGTGTCCTCCCCCCTCCAGACCAGGCTTTGCAGGGAAGAAAGACCCCAGGGAGGAGGAGGAGGAGGAGCCCTTCTTCCTGGGGGGTGGGGAAGGGGAGGCAGAGAGCCGGCCAAGCTGAGCCCTGACCCTTGGAAGGAAGGGCCAAACCCCCAGGGATGCTGACCCCTGGGTTAGGCAAACACCCCTCGCCCTGCCCAGGGCCAAACTCAAATAGGAATGCATAGCCCACCCTGCCCTCCCCTCGCCAAAATGCCACCCTGAGCAGGAAGGAAGGAAGGAAGGAGACACACACACACACACACCCCAGCAGCCCCACCTTGGCCCAAGGCAAGCAGTGCGGATGGATTTGTGCCCTGGGTCAAGGCTGCGCTCAAGGGAGGGTCTTTTGTGGGGATCAGGAGGGGGGGGGGGCTCTGCCAGGCGCCTGCTGGCAAGGTGGGGCTGCCTAGCCAAGTTCCCAGAGAGTGACCCCGCACTGAGGGAAAGGCTTGACCCCTGTGGGAAGGCCTCTCCATAGCCATGGCTCCCATGGGAAAGAAGGAAGGCTTGGAAAGGACAAGGGTTTCTTTCTATAAAGGTGTCTCTCTCTCTCTCCCCCCCCCCCCAATCCTTACGCAGGCATGCGCGCATGCTCGCCCCAGGGGGATCTCTTGGGCCTGCTTTGCACAGCCTCCTGGGAGAGAGGCTAGAGAGAGATGCTCTGGCTCTCCCGGCTGGCCCTGAGGTGCTGCTCCTCCCTTACTACGGCAATGGCCATGGGCACGCTGCTCTCTGCCGATTCTCCACAAGCCAAACCTCTGGAGGGAGGGAGGGTGTGTGGGGTGGGTGTGGGGGAGAGCAGTGCAGACCACCCAGCCCTGGCTCACCAGCAGCCTCCCTCGAAAGCGCCCCCCCTCGCACAGCCCAGGGGTCCGGGGGGGGGGGGGGGCTGCCTGTCTGCCTGAGCCAAACCCTCTGAGCCTTGGAAGCCCCTCCAGGGCAGGGGCTGGCTCAGGCGTCCCAAAGAGATTGGGGGGTGTCCCCAGAGGAAGCTTGGCTCTTCCCAAACACCTCTGGAGCCACAAGACGGACGCCCGGAGGAGGAGGGAGCTGGCTTTGAGGGCCCCCCCTGGACCCCTCCCTTGAGACCTTCCTGGCTCTTCTTCAAGGTTGCTTTTTTAAAAAAATAAAGAAAATTCCCACACTGTGGAAAAGTAAAAACCAAAAACTGAAGACACTTTATTGACATTTAACTTCAAGAACCATTAAACTAACAACAAGCTCAAACAAGTCCCTCGGGTTTCTTTTCTGGCCTTTCTTTAATACTGATGTTAGCACCCCAAGGGAGGGAGGGAGGGAGGGAGGGAGGGAGGGAGGGAGGGGGAGGGCAAATGGACCCCCCTTCATGACACACACTTTGCCCCTCCCCTCCTCCCCACTGACTGGCAGTCTGTGGGTCACTCTGGGACACCCCCCCCCCGTCCAGGAGGGCAGCCGAGGGCCTGAACGTTTCTTTTCCCTTCTGCCCCCCCTCCTCCTCCCCTGCCCCCCCCCCCCAATAACCTTCGCGGCCACGGTTGGTGGCTCTTCTGGCTCCAGGAACTCCGGCAGAAAGTAGATTTGGCTTTGGCCCAACATGGAATCATCCCACGGGGCGCGTCGGTTAACAAAACAACACACAGAAACAGAAAACATGTGGACAGAAGGCCCTGACCACCCACCCACCCTCCCACTGACCACAGGCTCTGTGCCCCCCCTGGCATCCTGGGTGGGGTGGGCCAGAAAGAGGCTGGAGGGGGAGGTCTCAGTCTTGATCCCATCATCAGAGGACACCCCCCCCCCCCAAAAAAAAAAGTAGTGCCTGAAAACCAAGCGCCTCCTTGGCTGGAGTTCCTCCCGTGAAGGTACTTCCTTTGCAACCCGAAGGCATCCTCATCATCTGCAACATCATCAGCCTCTCTGGAGAAAGACTCTGGGAATCCCCCCCTTCCTCTTCCAAAAGGCCTAAGAGTCTCACAGGGGTGGGGGTGGGGGGGAGCCTTACTTCCTTCCGCTCTCAGATTCAGCCCCCGCCCCCCCCAGCTGCCTCCTCCCCTCTTTTGCACCAGCCACGCAACACGTGGATTCCGGGCCACCAGGGAGGAGGAGGAGCAGCAGCAGCAGCGGTGGTGGCCGGACGGGTCAGCTTTGGTGGCAGCAGCAGCAACAGCAGCAGTAGTCCAACGATGGACGGACGGACAGATGGACGGAAAGTCTGGCTGGTGCCGAGGCCTCCCTTTGCCAGTGTGGAGCCGCTCTCACACCATGAACTCTTGGTTGCCAAGGAGCACCAGTGTCTGGGCGGGCCCCCCCCTGTTGTGGTGGTTGTTCCCCTCCTTGTTGCCTGTCCCCTCGGGGAGCCCCCCGCGCTGGGCCGTGCAGAAGGGGGGAGGGGGAGGGGGAGAGTGCTTCACGTGCTTCAGCTTCTGCTTCCCCTTCTCGGGGTTGAAGGTCCCCCGGGTGGTGAACTGGGGCTGCTCCTCCCCCCAGGGCCGCTCGCCAGCCAGGCCGGGACCCCCGGAGGGACCTGCTCGATAGAAGGGAGACTTGGAGTAGATCTGGAACCGCTTCCTCGTCACGTGGGGCAGGCAGGAGGAGGAAGAGGAGGAGGAGGCCGAGGAAGAACACCGGGCCGGAGAGGGAACCGACCCGTCCGTCCAGTCCACTGATTCCGCTTGTCTCCGGGGCGGCCGCTGAGACCGGGCCGTGGCCAGAGAAGCCTCCATCGCCACCCTGGGGGCCAAACTTCGCTCTGATGGAAGGAAAGAGAAGGCGGGCCTGAGGACCAGTGGGCCAAAACTCAAGGAAGCCAGAGAACTAGGGCTGGGGAGATCCGGGGGGGTGGGGGGGGGTTGGCGGGGGCGGAGAAGAACCTCGTCGTAAGGCTGGAAGCAGCAGTATTGCCCCCGCGAGGCGGTGGTGAGCGCTCCAACCTGGGAGGCGTGGTTCAAGAGGGAATCGGACGCGGCCTACCTGTCCGGTATGGCTTGAGAAGGGAGGGAGGGGGTTGGACTGGATGGCCTCACAGGGTTCCTTCCCTCCTCCCAACCCAGTGGTTCTATGATCCTATGGCCAGGCCTCCCCTGAGTGTGGGTCAAGGGCAGCATTTCCTGAACACATCAAAAGCAGAGCCCAAACTACAGCTCATGGGCCGGATACAGGCTCTGATGCCACGCTGCTCTCGTTGCTCCCAGAAATGGAAATAAAATGTGCCCGTGAGCCCGCATTCGGCCCACGGCCCGTAGTTTGGGCACCCCTGTCTTAAACCAATGCCACTGTCTCAGGGAAAGCCTTTCAGCTGCCTTCCCTCCTGCGCTTCGACTCCACGCGGGCCAGAAGGAGAGAGAAAAAGAGACACGCCGCCGCCGCCGCCAGACCTTGCCTGCATGCCTTGAGCCATCCTCCGTAACCCACCACTGCTTTAATAGTCACCGCCTTAAAGGAGGGCAAGTCAAGACTGGGTGAGACCTGTTGGGACTCCGGCCTTCCCAGCCTGGTGCGTTTCAGATTTATCAGCTGACCAAGTTCCCCTGCCCCCCCCTGCCCCCCCCCCCCCAACCGGGTTACAGCCCAGCCCACCACGAGAGAGCAGCAGGGGCGGCAGAGGCCCAAGAGGCCAAGGGGCTGAATCCGGCCACTCAAAGCAGGGCTGACTTGCCTGATCGGTCAGAGACGGCCCCTTCTGAATCCAAGTTCAGGTTTTCCGAGCTGTCCGCTGTGCCGACTGAGGCCTCCGACTCCAGCGTCTCGTCATCCGAGGCTCGGGGCTCCAGGGCCAGCATCTCAAAGGTCAACTCTTCCCTGAAGTGGGAGGTGGGGCGGGGGGGGGAGGGAATAGCAAAAACAATCACACCTGCGTCTATGCCAGGGGTGCCCAGACTATGGCCTGTGGGCTGGATGCAGGCCCTGAAGGCAATTCATCTGGCCCACGCCGCTCTCACTGCTTCTGGAAGCAAAACACGCCATTCCGCTTCCGGAAGTCATGAGAGCAGCATGGGCTGGGTGAATTGCCATCAGGGCCCACAGGCCATAGTTTGGGCCCATGTCGGGGGCAGAAAGCTAAATAACTTGTGAACTGTGGCCCACAAAATCACCAAGCGCTTCTATGGGGCAGATGTAGAAGTGTATCTGCCATTGCTCTCGCCTTGTTCGAGAGAACAATGTTGTAATGATGGGCCTCTACCTACACCGTCTGTTCCTACTCTTACCCTGAATCAAGTTCTCCTTTGTGTTCCCCTGTGAACCCGCTGCATCCGCACAGTTAAACCCATTGGTGTGGATTCACAGGGGACCACAAAGAAGAAGAAGAGGAAGAAGAGTTACAGGTAAGCCACCTTTATCTTCTCATGAGAGGAGAACGGGGTCCCTGCTGGTGGGAGTCCCACAGGTGTTTTCCTGCCCCCATCAACCATCCTCACCCGAAGGAGTGAGTCCTCCTCCCAGCATGGCCACGTGAGGTCAGGATCCGCCACACCAAAGTCCCCCTCCCTTCCCACGACACCCCCACCAACCACTCACTTTTCTTTCTGCAGGCTCTCGATCTGCTGGGTGAGGACCCTCTCCTCTTGCCGCATGGCCACCTGCTGCTGCTGCTGCTCCGTGGCCTCCGCCTCCGTGGCCAGGGCTTCCTCGCTGCTCAGGGCCTCTTCAGGGACATCTGAGACGGAGGGCAGCCGGGCGGCAGCGGGAGACGGGGGGCTGGGGTAGGTTCCTCGGCGCACGCGTCCTTTACCCTGTGGGCACCGCCATGCCAAGGAAGGAAAGCCATCAAAGCCAAGTCTCTCTAGGCGGTAGTTCACAAGTCAATTGGCATTTTGCCCCCCAAATGCTGGGGAATCATTAGACCCAAGGTTGAAGTGGAGTCAACCTTGATCCCTGGTCAGGACTGAACTCACAACCTTTGGGTTGCAGGACAGCAGCTTTTAACCCCTGTGCCACCAGGGCTCCTTGGAAGAGCACAGCCTGGGCTGAGCTTCCAGAGGATGGGAATATGCTCCGCCTGGCTTAGGAAGGAAGCTATGGCCAAACGGAGTAGCAATAATATTAACTGTATAGTTTCACAAAATTGGACATTGAATTGTCTCACACTGGAAGATTCCGAACTATTATTAAACTATACAGTTAATATTACAATGTCCCTTGAGCCCCGCCTGGCTTAGGGGCACAAGTGCGGCAGGGCTGGCAAAGGAGCAGAAAGAGAGACAGAGGAGGAAGAGGAGGAAGAGGAGGGGCTTGTCCAAAGTGCAAGAGGACCACCACCACCACCACCACCACCACCACCACCGAGTGGTCAGTTCTTGCCCTGGACCTCAAAAAGCAAGCCCTCCCCTTCTCTCTCCAAATCCCTGCTTGAAGGGGTGGGTGCGCACCCTTGCCCTCCTGTGGCATTGCATGCAGCTGCCAGTCAGAGCAGGAAATCAGTGCATAGGGAGGCCCCTCTTCTGAGCAAGGCCCATGTGGGGAAGGGAGAAGCCCTGGGTTCAAACTCTGCCCTCTCCTCTTTCAAGCACCACTGACCGGTCAGTACCAAGTGGCCTGACCGGGGGGGGGGGGATAAGGGGGGTTAGGACCTTCCAAAGGGCTCCTCCTTCTCATGACCTGGCTGGGTTGCACAGATCTCGCTAAGCAGCCCCAAGGCAGATTGCAGGTCTGGAAAGGGGGAGGAGGGTCAGCCCGGCCAGCAGGAAAGCAACCCCGGCAGGGGGTCCCCGGGAAGGAGGGTCTTTTTGGAAGGTCTTCCTTCTGATTGTCTCCCAGGGGTCAGCAAATGTCCCTCTCCAGGTGTTCTTGGACTTCAATTCCCAGAAGCCCCCACCCCACCCCAGCAGCAGGTGTGCTCCCGTGGGCTTCTGGGAACTGACCTCCATGAACGCCTGGAGAGCCATGTTTGCTGACCACCACCACCACCACCCGGTCCCCGGTCTACCCTAATTAAACAGAGTGACGTAGAAGAGGGATGAGGCAACATTACAGGGTGAGTGGACAACAGAGCAGGCAACCATGCTGAGTAAAAAAATGGAAGCAACAGGGAAAGAGGAATAGCTAACATCAGATGGACTGACTTAAGGAAGGAACCCCAGGCCTGAGTTTGCAAGACCTGAGCAGGGCTCTGAATCTGAGGATTGTTTGGAGGCCACGAAGACATGAGGTTGTGAGCTGGAATAGCAACAGGGATGGCACAGAAACAACCACCACAGGCCCAAAAGGCAGGAGAGGAGACACCCGGGCTGGGGTTGGGAGTGGGGGGAGGAAGGAAGGAAGGAAGGAAGGAAGGAAGGAAGGAAGGAAGACTCCGCCAGAGAACACCGGCCGGTCTGTCTATTCCTTCCTTCTTTCTTTCTTTCTCCTGCCTCCCCTCCCTCTGTTGTGCTCCCAGCCAAGAGCTAAGGGCAGCTGAAGGGAGAACACACACACACACACACACACACACACACACACACACACACACACACACACACACACACACACACACACACACACACACACACACACACACCCCTGCCCAGGGATGAGGCACACTTGGTGGCATGGAGCATGCAGAAGCCCTGAGATGGGGCGCCATGTTTAGATACCTACCGGGATGGAGCTGCGGGTTATGCTCATAAACCTAACAGCAATTAGTACGGGTTTCTGGAGGGGAGGGGGGAGCAAAAGGAAAGGAGCAGGTTAGAGCCCAGAGGCCCAGGCGGCCTGGGAAGACGGGGCGGCAGCAGCAGCAGCAGCAGCAGCAGCGGCAGAGAGCAAGCAGACCAGAGAGGCAGGCAGGCAGGCAGGCAGGGAGGGAGGGAGGGGGCAGCTCTGTCTGTAACCCATGAGCCCCCCCTCCTGCCACCCCCCCCCCCCAGGAGATGCCAGCAGGCATTCTTGGGCTTTCTTTGCAGGCCCCCCTTTGTAGGCATCAAGGGATTTGGGGTGGCTTCAAAGGTTAAAGGATGGGATGAGCAGAAGCTGAACAAGGAGGGGAAGGGAAGGGAAGGGAAGGGAAGGAAAGGAAAGGAGGGAGGATGGGGGCTTCTGACCCAGAGCCCCAAACCCAACCAGCCAACCTGCCATGCCCTTTTCACCAGGTGTTTTTTTTAAGGGGGGGGGGGTTCCCCCCCAAACCACTTTGACCCTGGAAGAGCCACATGCCAAGGAAGGCCAGCCGGGCACTCACAGCCTCTCTCTCTATCTCGGTGGGGCTGGGCTCATGATCCCTGCTGCACACACTCCTTCCGTGTGGGGTGTGTCCCAGGGGTGGGGTGGGGTGGGGTAGGGGTCTCCTCAGTGGTGGCCTCCTCCTCCTCCTCCTTACCATGGACCTCCGGATGAGGGAGAGGCGGCTCTTGGCTTTGTTCTCTGCAAACTCCAGGCTGCTGATGTCTTTGAGGCGAGCCCGGTATTTATTCATCTGCTCCACCACCACCAACTCCACGCAGCTCCAGGGGGGGAATGGAAAGGAAAGGACACGACGGTCAAGGAGGGAGGGAGGGAGGGACGATGGCTCTCTTGCGTCACACGCATGCTAAAACACACACACACACACACACACACACGGCTCCTGGTGCCCACCCTGCCCTGCCTCTCCCCCACCCCACCACCACCACCCCAATAGGGAAAGTGAGGCACTGGGGCACCGCTTCCCTCCCACCACCATTACCACAGCCAGCTTGTACCTGATGGTCTTGCTGACGTCCTGGGCGCTCTGCAGAGGGTCGGTGGTGTCCGGGCAGCGGAGGACGCAGGGGGCAAAGACAATGGCCAGCGCATTGGCTGACATCCGGTTGGTCTCCTCTTGCAGGGCGATCCTACCCAAAGAGAAGCGCCATGGAATGAATGGCCTTAACGGGGGTCTTTTCCTTTCCTTCAGCCAAGGCAATGTGAAGCCCCCCAGGCAGAAACCCGGAGGATGGAGGGGAAGGACTGGGCAGATACCGGGTGGGTGGGTGGGTGGAGCTCCTCAGAGCCTGCCAGGGAAGAAGCACCCCTTCCCAGCAAAGAGGAGGAGGAGGAGGAGGAGGAAGAGGAGGAGGAGGAGGTGGAGGACGCCAGAGGGATTGTCAGGATCAGGCCTGCTGACTGTGCTACGTTCCTTAAAGGATCAGTTGGGGACTGGTGGTGGTGGTGGTGGCGGTGGCTGGGTTTCAGGTACCTGACCAGGTGGAAGATCAGCCGCTCCAAAGTATGGAGGTGGGTGCGAGAGAGCTGGTCGATGACAGAGTAAACCCCACGGATGGCCTCCTTCCTCTCCTGCAAGCCTGGTGAGAAGAGCACATTTTATCGACATTTCTAAAAACAGGATCCGCCTAGAAGGGATGCTGCCACCAGGATTTTTAATGCCACAAAGTCGTCTTCAAATGAAAAGGCAAAATCCATCTAAGGACATTTTATTTATTTATTTATTTATTTAAATTTATATCCCACACATTCAAATATACACATCCAAATACGCCCAAACTTTTCAGACTGTGGGCCGGTCACGTGGTTCCTACTTCCGGAAGAGGAAGTGAAATGTTCCTTGCAATCTGCTTTCCAACAAGATGAGATAAGATTTTTAAGCTGCCAATTGCTCTGCTTAAACCAGGGGTGTCCAAACTACGGCCTGTGGGCCAGATCCAGCTCCTGACACCAATTCATCCAGCCCACACCACCCTCATTGCGCCTGGAAGCAGAAGTAAAATGCACTCTACGGCAGCATTTTGCTTCTGCTTCCGGGAACAATGAGGGTGGCGTGGGCTGGATGAATTGGCATCAGGGGCCAGATCTGGCCCACGGGCCATAGTTTGGACACCCCTGAAATATACCCTCCCCCTTAGCTCTGGAAATGGCATCTCAGAGCCCTTTCAAGCCCTCCCAATTCAGCCTTGGGGGTGGGGGCAGTGGGGGGGGGGGAGGCTTAAAACTGACCAGATCCTCCTGGCATACAAATGGGGCAACCAGAGAGGCCTTTGTGGGCCGGAGTGCTTCTGCCAACTGCACGGGGACTTAAGGGGTGACACAATTTCTTAGAACTTAGCCTCTGTGTGTGTGTGTGTGTGTGTGTGTGTGTGTGTGTGTCCGTCCCCAAACCACAATGGAGGAGGCAGGTGAGCAGAAGTGCTGACTTAGGTGCCCAAGACCCTCCTGCTGGGAGGGGGCTTTTCTCCACCAACCAGGAATTTTGGAGCACCAGAAAAGGAGGGTGGCTGTGATCTAGTTTCAGAGTGACGACATGACACAACCCCCCCCCACCTCTCTCTCTCTCGTGGGTTCTCTGAACGTGGTCCCGAGGAGGGCCAACTGGCAGGCCCTGGTGAACTTTGCCCTTTGGCCCCAGGGTGGGAATAGTGGAGGGGGGAGGGGGCGGTCTCTCTCTCCCTGGGTGCAAAAGCCCACCCGCCCACCCTCTGGCCCACCCTTTCCAGCGGACGCAAGGGCACACGTGGGACTCTAATCCCCCTCACCCATGGCGCGCAGAAATTCTTCGTACAGTTCAAAGGTCATGAGAGGATTTGGCAGGTCCCTCAGCCACTGCTTGAAGACGCTGGCAATGACGTGGATGTTGTAGTCATCCAGGTTGACGTTCTCCATATCTGGGAGAGGGAGAGGGAGAAGTTGGGAGGGAAGGGAAGAATGCGCCACGGAGGACGTTGCACAAGCCCAAACCCCCGTGGGAAGAAGTGGGAGAGAATCCCCATCCTGGAATCAACAGGAAGGTTATACTGGGGAAACAGCAATTTCGTTGTCTTAGATATGTGACCAGTTTTAGGCTAACTTCTGGCCTCTGGATCCAAAAATAACTGCAGTTTTCGTCTATCACGTCATCATCATCATCCTTTTTAATTTATATACCGCTTTTTTTGGCCCAAAGGCGACTGAAAGTGGTTTCCCAACGTATTAAACAATACAGTAAGAAATATAAACAATATAAATGCAAATTATACTGCTCAAAAAAATAAAGGGAACACAAAGATAAGGCCCCCCACAATCTGAATGACGGAAATACTGTATTCCTATTGTTGTTCACATACTGTACACTCAGAGTGACAGTGGAAGGAAACACTCCAGGCTGATCCAACTGTGATGTAATGTCCTTAAATCAAATCAAAATTGGGCTCAGTAGTGTGTGTGGCCTCCATGTGCCTGCATGACCTCCCTACAACACCTGGGCATGCTCCTGATGAGGTGGCGGATGGTCTCCTGAGGGATCTCCTCCCACACCTGGACTAAAGCAACCCCCAACTCCCGGACAGTCTGTGGTGCAACGTGGCGTCGGTGGATGGAGCAAGACATGATGTCCCAGATGTGCTCAATCGGATTCAGGTCTGGGGAACGGGCGGGCCAGTCCATAGCATCAATTCCTTCGTCTTGCAGGAACCGCTGACACACTCCAGCCACATGAGGTCTAGCATTGTCGTGCATTAGGAGGAATGCAGGGCCAACCGCACCAGCATATGGTCTCACAAGGGGTCTGAGGATCTCATCTCGGTACCTAATGGCAGTCAGGCTACCTCCGGTGAGCACATGGAGGGCTGTGCGGCCCTCCAGGGAAATGCCACCCCATACCATTACTGACCCACTGCCAAACCGGTCATGCTGGAGGATGTTGCAGGCAGCATAACGTTCTCCACGGCGCCTCCAGACCCTGACATGTCTGTCACATGTGCTCAGTGCGAACCTGCTTTCATCTGTGAACAGTACAGGACACCAGTGGCGAACCTGCCAATCTTGGTGTTCTCTGGCAAGTGCCAAACAACTTGCACAGTGTTGGGCTGTGAGCACACCCCCCACCTGTGGTCGTCGGGCCCTAATACCACCCTCATGGAATCTGTTCCTGACCGTTTGAGCAGATACATGCACATTGGTGGCCTGCTGGAGGTCATTTTGCAGGTCTCTGGCAGTGCTCTACCTGTTCCTCCTTGCACAAAGGCGGAGGTAGCGGTCATGCTGCTGGGTTGTTGCCCTTCTACGGCCTCCTCCACGTCTCCTGGTGTACTGGCCTGTCTCCTGGTAGTGCCTCCATGCTCTGGACACAACCCTGGCAGACACAGCAAACCTTCGTGCCACAGCTCGCATTGATGTGCCATCCTGGATGAGCTGCACTACGTGAGCCACTTGTGTGGGTTGTAGGCTCCGTCTCATGCTACCACTAGAGTGAAGGCACTGCCAGCGTTCAACAGTGACCAAACCATCAGCCAGAAAGCAAAGGAACTGAGAAGTGGTCTGTGGTCGCCTCCTGCTGAACCACACCTTTATTGGGGATGCCTTGCAAATTGCCTCTGATGTCCACCTGTGGTCTCTTCCATTTGCACAACAGCATGTGGAATTGAATGTCAATCGGTGTTGCTACCAGGGTGAACAGTTTGAGTTCACAGAAGTGTGATTGACTTGGGGTTACATTGTGTTGTTTAGGTGTTCCCTTCATTTTTTGGAGCAGCATATTACAATCTACAATACACATGTAGAATACAATACAAAAATAAAGCAAAAAGCCGTGTTACAGCAACAAAGCACCAGTCCAAGTTACAGTATCAAATACAATATCATATTCACATAAGGTATAGAGAAAAAAACTTGACGTGGTAGAAGAAAACTGACCACAGTTCTGAAATCAGCATGCCAATTTAACTCTGAAACAGCTCAAAAATCGAACTCCACAGAAATTGTGTTACAAATTGTTCCCCAGTGTGGCCAATGGCAGGCTCTTTCTTTATGGTCTGCCGGTTCTCACGAGGTCTCCCCAGTGCCACCATGATTTATGGCCAAGCCAACCTGGACAGGTATCCCCTGCCCACCTGGGCAGGCAACTCCTCACCTGTGTCCAGTCCCTGCCGCAGCTCCTTGACCTTATTGGTTGACCCTGATTTCCGGTAAATGCCCTCAGTGTACAAGGCGTGCATCTCGATGTAGCTGGTGAGCTTCTCAAAGACCAGCGGGACCGTTCGCTCTTCGTTGGTCAGGCGGGACAGTTCAATCCCAAACTGCCGCGAGGAAAGCTCTGGGTCGTACTGGAGGGACAGAGAGGGAGGTGGCCCGGGTGGGGTGGGGGGTTCCTCAGCTCGGTGGCACATGGTTAAGATTAGAGGGTGGGGCAGAGGCAAAGGCCCAAGGGGAGCCGAGCCTTACTTAAAAATGACCCCCCACCCCACCCCACCCCACCGACTCCTGGCAACTTCTCAGGCCGATAGAAGAGAAAGCAAAGCCACATCAGACTTCTATATCCCGGGGGCCCATATATATATATATAAAGCCCTTCGTGCCCCTCTCTGGGCATATTCAAAAGTTAATTCGCATTTTTGCCCCCAACAATATGCTGGGCTTTCATTTTACCAACCTGGGAAGGATGGAAGGCTGAGTAAACCATGATCCCTGTCAGGATCAAACTCACAACCTTTTGGCTGCAGTACAATGGATTAACCCCTGTGCCCCCAGGGCTCAGGAGAAAGGCCCAGAAGGGTCCAGACACTCAGAGTCTCTCCTTGTTCAACTCCCTCCCCCCCCAACGACCCGACAGACCCTAGACCTGCCGACTGGAGAAAGCAATAGCAGGATTTAGCAGCCATCTAGGGCAGGGGTGCCTAAACTATGGCCCATGGGGCCTAATAATCCGGCCCACACTGCTCCCAGAAGCAGAAGTTAAACATGCTCCGCATGCATAAAGCGCTGGTGTAAAGCACCTGTAGCTGTCATAAATGCGTTTAGGAAAGCCACGGGTATGTTTAGGGCAGCATTTTGCGCAGGTGTGGGCACATTTTTACTTCTGCTTGTGGTGGGAGGAACCACGTGCCTATGCACTGCTACAGTCTGTGGGGTAAAAGGTCTTCCGGCTGCCAGTGAAAAGCCATGTATGTGCGTTCCTCCCTAAGGATGCCTAAAGAGGCCGAGGAAACCCGGCCGGGTTGTCAGGAGAGAGGCAGAGGGAGCCCTGCCTGCCCCTGGTCCAGGAGAGCCAAAGAGCGCCTGACTTACCTTTTTAGGGCACCTGGTGGTCGTCTTCAGGCAGCATTTCCTGTGGCAGGCATACCTGCAGACTGGGAGGAGACAGGACGGCACTGAGCAGCGCTTTGCCCACACACACAGGTGGGGGTCTCAGGGAGAAAGGCAGAGGGATGAAGGCTCCCTCGCCTAGCAGGACTCTTGGCCTCTTCTTTCTTCTGGCCTGCCATTCCCAGGGTTTCAGAGAGTCCCAAGGAAAGAGGCCCCCGCCATCGCCCCCCCCCCCCCCCCAACAGCCTAGCCGTTACAACAGGGGTGCCCAAACAACACCCCACGGGCCGGACCTGGCCCCAACATCAATTCATCCGGCCCACACCACCCTTGCCACTCCTGGAAGCAGAAACTGGATGGGTGTGTTTTGCTTCTGCTTCCAGGAACGGCAAGGGTGACATGGTCCGGATGAATTGGTGTTGGGGCTAGATCCGGCCCATGGGGCATAGTTTGGGTACCCCTGCTTTATAATGATGTAGATCGAAGGCAAAGGCAAAAGAAGGGACAGAAACCGGACAGAGGGGAGAAGAGACCCGACCACCGGCCTCCCGGCCCAGGGCCCTCGTGCTTACGTTTGCAAACAGAGGCTCTGTCCATAATCCAAATCAGGGAGGAGCAGAACTCGCAGTAGGTGGGGATGCTGTACTGAGTGGCCTTGAAAATGTGGCCGTTGTGCTCTTCGACCTGCCAAGGAGGGAGAGGAGGGTGTAGGTTCAGCTACCGAGAGACCACGGGGGCTGCGTGGCATGGCCGACCGGCAGCCTCCTCGGCTAAGCTTCACAGCAGGCTGGTCCGCAATCCGACAAGGGGGACACTGGCTTTCCAAGAATCCCGAGAGGTCACCAGCCGCACTGAGAGCCCAAAGGGAGCCCAAAGAGGCCCCCCATGCCAAGGGAAACTGACGACACTCTTCACCTTGTGTGTGTGTGTGTGTGTGTGTGTGTGTGTGTGCTTCCCTTGGGACCCAGAAGGCCAGGGAAGAATGGGCCTTCCAGCCTTGCTTGCCATTTCCACAGGGAAGTGTGAGGTTCCTATTAAGTTTAATATGTTAAAGGAAAATCTATTTTAACTTACAACATCTGCTTCCTTCTTCCTCCTCTTCTTCCTTGCTGGTTTGGTCACCTGAAGAACAAGGAAGGGAAACAGGAGATGCCCAGTTCAAAATGCTGGCCACTGGCCTCCTCCTCCTCCTCCTCTTCCACTGGCTCTCCCTCCCTCTGACCTTGTGACACACCAGGGCAAAGGCCAGGCACATCTTGGCTGCCTTCCACGATGTTTCCTCCTGAACCCAATACATCCCACCCCACCCCAGCTCATCTCATTCCAACCCTTTCACCCCCTGGATACCCCAATAATGCAGCTTGGCTAGATTAAGGGTGACTGCTGCAGCCCTAGGTTAAGTTCTCGGGACTGTATGAAACATCTGGCCAGAGGCTAAGAGGCACCAACATGGATGTTTCCCAAGAATCAAACCTCAATGGCTTTGGCAATGGGAGTGGCGCATGAAAGGATAAACCAGCTCTGTACAGACTTCCTTGCTAGGCAGCAGAGTTGATGCCTGGAGTGGCAAGAAAAGCAGTTTGTGCCGACAGATGGGCAGCAAAATGGCCTCCCTCCAAAAGGAGGTTTTACGGGGCAGAAGCTCCTTTCGGGACCAGGTGAGGCCAGCCTTACCTTGGAGGCCACACAGTCTACAGAGGGGGTGTGTTCTGTCATGTATTCGTCCAGGAAGACTTTGAAGGTATTGACCCAGACCCGGACGGGGGATTCGCTCCAGTCCCTCTGCTCAAACTTCATGGTCTTCTCCAAGATCTGCTCAAACAGGGCGTACAGGTCTTTGTAGCGGATGCTCTTCCCGTCTCCCATCTACAAAAGCAGAAAGGAAGACCCACTTCCAGTTCAGGTAGCATGTCATGCCACTTTTCAAAGTGCTCTCAAGGTAGCTGAAGAGGCTCTTATGAGAAAGAACGACCCAGAACCAACAGGAACCTGTAAGCAAACTATCAAGACAGGAAAGGTGAAAAAGCAACAGCAACCGCAGTTAATCTCCAGAAGCAAAACAGATTGAAATCGATCCCTGTGGGTTGCTTTCTGTACAGGGGTAAGGAAGGGACAGGAGTGGGTGGGCGAATCCTGGGCAAAACGGACCCGGACTTTCCCTGGGCAGCTCTCCAAGGTGGACGGGAAGGTCGTGAGGCTGGAACTTACGGCCAAAGCAGAGGAGTAGAAACTGAAGATGTTTTGCCGAAATTCTTTCAGGGCCTTCTTAAAGACAACGTCCACCACCGTGTCCTTCTTGCAATCCTCGCTGTCCAGGTCATTCATCTGCCAAAGGCACACCAAGGACCTGTCAGTCAGTCAGTCAGTCAGTCAGTCAGTCAGTCAGTCAGTCACATGCACGCACGCACGCACACGGTGTGGGTGGATGGGTGTGTTCTGGGACATGCGGGAGGGGATCAGCTCAGTGACACCAGGAAGACCCAGGTTCCCTTCCTCCCATGCTCTAAACCACCCCCACCCCCACCTCCGTGGCTTTTGCTGTTAACCATGAGATCCCAAATTGCTGCCTCTCACACGCTGGCCTGCCCCAGTGACCACCTGCCCCATAAGTTTCTCCTCAACATGGCACTGCATGGGGACTCGAGGGGCCTGGCTCAAACCCCCACTTGGCCAGTCTTTGGCTGAGTCCCACGGGGCCGCTAGGAGGATGAGGATGGGGCAGGGAGGGAGGGAATTTGGGGGCTGAGCCCAAGGGCCCCCCAGCAGCAGACCTTTCTGAGCAGGAAGTCGTCCATGCTCTTCAAGTCCCCGACGCTGTTGAGGATCTGGAGGGCATCGTTCTGCCACTGAGCCGAGGGCTCCATCGTGACGCTGCTGATCTTCAGGCTGCGCCTGCGCTTCACCTTGGGCGAGGGGTCCTGGTTCTCCTTGCACTCCCTGCGGAAGACGCCGGATGACACCTCGGGGCTCCTGGGGGGAGTCAGCTCTGGAGAGAGAGAGGGAGGGAGGGAAGGAAGGGGCGCATCAACGACACACCGAGCCACGAGCAGCGCCAGACTCAGGCTCTTGTGGTTGGTCATCACACACAACACAACCCAAAGTCTCTCCTTCGACATCTGGGGCCTAAAGAAACCACCCTTGAGTTGACATGGATGGCTAAAGGCCGGGGGGGGGGGGGGGGACAGCAACGTGTGCCCCTCCCTGGCCTGCCACCCTTTTGCATTCCCCAAGATCTGTCCAGTTTGGCTGAAAGAGTCAAAATCTCTCTTTATCTAATGGCAGTCCCTCCCCCCCCGCCCCCCCAAAATACTACGGCTTGTTCCTGAGTCTCCGGCTGCAGCAAATGTGGCTTCACAACAACATGCGTCTTAGGGGGTCCTGACTCCCCACTGAGATCTCTCTCTCTCTGCTTTAATGCAAGAATACTGCCGTTTCCTGTAGATCAGGAGTGCCCAAACTATGACACGTGGGCTAGATCAGGTCCCCGACGCCAATTCATCCGGCCCTTGTCACTCCCGGAAGCGGAAGTAAAATGCATTCAGATGGGCGCATTTTGCTTCTGCTTCCGGGAGCAACGAGGGCGGCACGGGCTGGATGAATTGGCATCAGTCCATGGGTCATAGTTTGGGCACCCCGATCTAGATTCCTGCCCCAAACAGGCCAGACGGCCGACCTGCCCCCCTCCCCTGCTTACCTTCTTCCCGCTGCAGAGCTGCTGAAGTGCTTGGATCGGGATACAACTCCAGGAGTTCGGAGGGGGTGGAAAGCCTCTCCCGGCTGCCCTTCTTCTCGCCCTGCCTCCCTTTCCCCCAAAACTTCATCTTGGCTCTTTGAGCTCTGCTGAAGGGCAAACAAGGAGAGAGAGAGAGAGAGAGAGAGAGAGAGAGAGTTGTGTGTGTGTGTGTGTTGAGAGGCTCTGCCCATTGGATCACAAACCTCCTCCTGGCTCCCCCTTCCACACCTGGACCAGAGTCCCGGTCAATCCTGTGTGCTCTGTTCTCTCTTTCGCGCCCTACTGAGAACGGCCTCTCCAAATGGACTCAGGCATCCCACATTTCCCCCGCCAAAGAACCGTAAATCTTCATCTCTTCCACTCCCCCAGGCAAACTAGACAGGTGAAGGCCAGGTGAGCAGAGGGCCAGAAATGCTGATGCTCTTCCGCCCACGCAGAGATCAATAAGACGACTTTCTCCAGAGAAAAGGTGTAATAAACCTAAAACAGCGGTGAGGGGGGATTTCCCCCCCTTCTTTCTTTCTGAATGTTTCATACCTTCCATCGGTAGCGAGAGCTTTCTGTGCCAAGACCAGTTTGCCAAGCTCTCCTTGAGACATGGTTTTATGAAGCCTCGCTGGGCCTTCCTTCGAGGAGACCCGCTGCAGCATCTGCAACAAGGACAGGCGCAATCAATCTCCCCTGCACCCACCCACCCACCCACCTCCTCATCATGACCGTTGCATACGTAGCATGGCCTAAAGGAGCCTTGCAGAGGTTTACCTACGGAGTCTGCAGAGAAGAAAACCCTGGCTAGGCAAAGCTTCCCCTGAGAGTCCTGCTAGGCTGCGCTTTGGGTACAGAGGAAAGCTATGAGCAGCTCATTCGCCTGAGAGTGGCATCGGCCCCGAAACGACAGCCAGGAACTCCGGCTGATAGATATGTGATGGCACACCTTGGCACACCAGCTCTTCTAGGGCTTCAATTCCCAGAAGCCCAAGTCCCCGTGAATCCACACGAATGGGTTCACAGGACTTGGGCTTCTGGAAATGGAAGTCCAACAACACAGGCGGTAAAACCATTCCTGTGGATTCACAGGGACTTGGGCTTCCGGGAATTGAAGAACAAGAAGAGCAGGAGTGCCAAGGTGTGCCATCCCTGCCATAGTCGTCATCTTCCTGCCTTCCGGGAAGCACTCCATGCTCTAGAGGCAAACCTCCCCCAGCCCGGTGATGCTGCTCCCCTCCCTCCCCCGGATGATGATGGCACTTCTGAGCAAGTGGAGGTGGTAGTGCTTTATCGGAAACCCAGATGTTAGAAATGAGCACCAAAAGGGTTATTGGAAATTAGCCGTCCTGCTAGCATGGAGTGAAGGGAATGGGAGGGAAGAGCAGGGAAACACCCCCCCCCCCCCCCCACCCAGTGATGTGGGCAGGCTATGCATTTCCCAGAAGCCTTTCCTCGAAGGAAGGAAGGAAGGAAGGAAGGAAGGAAGGAAGGAAGGAAGGAGACACCAGCAAGGCAGAGAGAGAGAGGACTTCCGCCCAAGAGCCGGGCGCCTTCAGACAATGCAAGCCACTGTAGATGGACAGAATGGCAAAAGTTTTAGAGACAAACAGAAGAAGAAGAAGAAGAAAGACCCCTCTCCAAAACAATGGAAAGAAAGAGAGCAAGAGAGATGGGAGGGGAGGGAAAGGACAAGATCTTCATCTGTATTTGAGGCTGATAAACTGTCTGAACGCATTCCCCGAAGGAAACACTTCATCTCAGGTATTGTCTGAGCTACTGTGAGCCCCCCCGCCCCCCCTTCCACACATTCCGTTTCCACCTGTTACTCCAAACATGAAGCCCCTCGCCCTCACCCAGACCCTCGGCTGCAAACCCTCCGGTGGCCTCCCAGAAAGCATGGCTTTCTTGGAGTTGTTTTTGTTCTGCCGGCCCACTTCTAAAACATATAGTTAAAAGAAATGCAATCCAAGTTCAGGTTGAGCAAGAAGATGCCAAAATGTATTCAGCAGGCATCTCGGGTGGGGGCACGGGCCCCCCTTCCTTCCTGGGGGTCCCCCTTCCTTCCACCGTGGGGGTCCGGAGGTCCCTGTGAGGACGGACCTCCCAAGCCAGGGTCCAGGGGTGTGTGTGTTTGTGTGTGTGTGTGTGTGAGTGAGAGAGAGACAGAGAGAGAGTCGCCTTGCCATGCCAAAGCAGAGGGAGAGGCTGGAGACTGAAGAGAAGCAGCAGTACCTGCAGCAGCCGTAGCCGTATCCGTACCCGTGCCCAGGGAGAGCTGGGCTTGGCCAGGGCAGGCCCTTGAGAGGTGTGGAAAGGAGGAGCCACAGAAGGAGGCCCGAGGACAGCTCCTGGAGAGCCAGGCAAGGAGGAGGAGGAGGAGGAGGAGGAGGAGGAAGAGGAGGAATTACCATTTCCGAGTCGCTGTGCCAGGGCTGCCCGAGGCGGTTGGCACAGCGGGCTTGAGGGTGAGGCCTTTGGCCAAAGGAAAGCAGGAGTTCAGGACTGTCCTCGCCATCCTCTTCCTCCGTATCCCCCTCCCAATCCGCCAAAGCCCCCCGAGTCATGAAAGTGGAGCGGGTCCGGGCCATGCGGGCCTTCTTTTTATGGGCTGGACGGGGAACCTGCTTGAGACCAAAGGACAAAACAGGAACAGGCATGAAAAGGCTTCTCTCTCTCTCTCTCTCACACACACACACACAGAGGGAAAGGGGAGGGGATGGGGTGGTGGTTAAAAGACACAAAAGGGCTCTTTGCCCCCCAAAAATAAACCCCCCCCCCAAAAGGGGGAAAACTCAGGGATGAATGAACCACATGACCAAAGCACAGCAACAAGGAAACCTGTATCATCAGCCTCCAAAAAAACAGGGTGGGTGGGTGGGTGGGTCACTTGGTTGGGTGGGAGGTAGTCTCTAGGAGGGGGCTGGGGTCCAATTCTCAGGGGTGAGGTGGGGGGGTGTAAGTCAGGAGCTGCCCGTGACCAATGGTCCCTCAGTACAAAAGTCCTCCTTCCTTCCTTCGTCTCAAACCACACATCAACCAATCTCTCCCTTTCCTCCTGACACTCTTCCTTTCTACAGGCAGGGATTTTGTCTGCTTCTTTTCCAAAACATCTGTTCATGCCAAGCCCCAGCTGTAGTCTGTAACGCCACACCCCAGAGGCAAGCTTGCCACCCTGGGTGAAGGCCAGGCCAGGGGGTGCCTTTGTGTTTTGGGGGTGCAGAAGAAGCCGTATAATAAAGCCTGCCTGCCCTGGCCCCCCCTCCCGCCCCCTCCCCCTCCCCCAGGGCTGCCATCGGAAGAGCCTGCCTGCATCACAGAGCCATCCATGGCTTACCTCCCGGCTGGGTGGCCCAGAAACCTCCAGGGGTTTTGGGGGCTCTTCTTTCACGGGCGAAGCGGGGGTTGCGGGTTCTCTCCTGAAACCAGAAGATGACGAAATCCTCACTGTCTGACTGTAATGCCCCCCCCCCAAGCCCCCCCCCCCCCAACAAGGCCCTCCTGCCACCCCAAACTGCTGAGGACCAAAAGGGTCTGATGAGCAGACCACGATCTTTCAAGGCTCGGGAGCCTGATTCCTCAGCATGGCAAAAGTCCCACGGAGCCACAATAGTGGACGCAAGGCTTAGAAGCCCACTTCCCCTCGGGCACAAAAGACCGGGGTGGGGGAAAGAGGGAAATCCTCCTCAAGTATGTACAATGTGGGCCCAAGAGAGATAGGGGACGTTTGGAGCCACATAACTGGGAAAGTATCATCATCATCATCATCATCATCACCTCGCTCTTTCCTCCTAGGCAGTCCCCACTAGGGAAAGGCCATGCATGGCTCACCTGAGGAGGCCCCCCCGGGGCCCTTCCTTTGGGGTGAAGAACATGGCGCCCATGTGGGTTTCTCCAGAGGAGCTGCCACTGCCCTGACTGGGAATCCGGGGCAGCCGGAACCGCTTCTCTCTTGCCGGCAAGGGGTCGCGGGAGCCTTCTTCCGGCGGCAAATCCCGCGGCTCTTTTCCGGCTGAGGCCTGGCCTTCCTTCCGCTCTGAGGTCCGGAGCACGGAGCTCTCCTTCTGGGCCGCAGGCGGGTGAGACGTCCCCTGGGTGGGCTCTTGGGGGTCCTCCGTGACCGCTGCCAGGCCGGGCTCCCCTTTGGCCTGGGGGTCGAGAGCGTGGGGTGAATGTGGGACGGACGGATGGGAGCCCTGGACGGATGGCTGGCTCTGGTGCTGCCCACTCTCCTGCCTCTCCAGCTCCTCAAAGACTTGGCGCTGCTTGCCCAGGATCTCCTTCTGCTGGCGGATCTGGGCCATCATCTCCCGCTCGTTCTGCAGCTGCTTCCGCCTCCGGCGCTCCTCCTTCTCCTCGTTCAGCTTCTCCAGCTTCTGAAGGATGGACTCCGAAGGAGGAGGCGGTGGCGGTGGCAGGAGGAGGAGGAGGCCTGGGCCAGGGACGGCCAGACCTTCTTCCGTGCTGAAGGAGGAGTCCAGCGCTTCCCTGTGGGAGGAGACTGGCCTTTGCCCTGGCCCTTCCAGGCCTCCGGCCCCTTGGGCGCCCGAAAGCAAAGCTTTGCCCCCGTCCTCCCAGGCCTCGTGCTTGGCTTTGCTCCCCACCTCCATGGGGTCCTTTGGGGGCAGGTAAAAGGTGGGGAGGCTGCTGGGACTCAGGGGCTGCCTCCGATGAGGCCCCGGAGAGACAAGGGCCCGAGCATCGCAGGGCAGAGGCTCCTTCGCAGGAAGGCACTCAGGAAACTCTGTGCCGTCAGGGTCAGACACGGTCCGATTGACAGCAGCCACCCCCACCCCTGGGGCAGCCTCTGGCTCAGGGCTCATGGGCAAGGCATTTCCCAGAAGAGCCCGGGGATCGTGCCCCTGCGGCAACAGAGGGTCCCCCTTGCCTTTCTGAGTCTCCTCGTGAGTCAGCAGGTCTGGACTCCCCTGCGAGCTCCCACACTCGGGCGTCCCCTGGGGGGACGAGGGCCCTGGCTCTTTGGAGGCGGCCTCTGGGGGCCCCTGGCTGTCCTCGGCCGGGGAAGGACCCCCAGTGGCGCGGACCTTGAGCAGCTCCAAGCTGAACTGGGCTTGCTCCAGCTCACGCATCCGCCGGCTCTCCCGCTTGGCACGGACCCCCCCTCGCTTCGGGTGAGGGTCTTCCAGAGACATTGGCCTCTTGCTCCTGAGGGCTGTGGGCTCTCCCGGGGGGCTCCCAGGGTGGTGGTGGTGGCTATAGACCGAGGCAGCCCCCGAATTCCCCGAGGCCTCTACGGGACCCTCCCACTTCTCCATCTCAGACTTCTGCTCTTCCAGGGCTTTCATTCTCTCCTCAAAGGAACCATCTTCCCATTCTGAAGGGTCTAAGCCCCCCGGAAGACCTAGATGTTCCACCAGCTCCAGCCCTGCTGGTTCTTTGGCCGTCAGTCCGTTCCTCTGGGACGCCGCTTTCAAAATCTGCTCCTTCAGAGTCCGCAACCTAATCCGCCACCCAGAGAGAGAGAAAACTCTGTTAGTAAGCCTTATACGTCCCACTGTGGTTGGCAAGACGTGTGTGTGGTGTGTCTGTCACTTTAAGAGATAGCCTGGAAGACGCACACACAGGTGTGAGACATCGCCCAGACTGTTCTACAGTCTCAGCAAAGCCAAGTCTCTGACTGCTCTGAAATCTACTGCTGTGAAACCTGACTGATGCAAGACTTTCTTTCTGCTGGCTTCATGATAGCCTCTGAGCATACCTCGACTGCTTTGCTGCCTTCCTACTGCTTGCATGTTTTGTAGACACTTTGCAAATGCAAGAGTTTGCTGCCGCTTTGGATTACAGCAGTGCGAGGACAATTTGCTAAGGACTCAAGCTTGGTGGGACTGTTTCTCTTTATCTCCCTGTCCTCTGCGGAGGGAGGAGTGTGATTTCCTCCAAGGGCGAACAGCCTCTCAGACGGTTTGCATTTGGCTTTACCTTGAGGGACTCGCTCAGCTTCTCGTTGCTTGAAGCCTCGAAAGCCAGACTTTGTGTTACTGTTCGTTTCTACTGTTTGCTTCACCGTAATCACTGTATATCGTTGCACCAGCCAGCACAAGTAAACCTTTTCTACTTTTGCATCCCACATTGAGACGTTTATTCATTTCACTGTGCCCAAATTCTGGACCCTTGGATCTGCTGCGTGCTACTCTGCTACCCGTGTTTGCAGCCAGGAGTCCTATCAAGCTCCAGTCACTCATCATTTATGACAGCAAAGTCTCACTTTCCCTCCCTCCTTTTTCTCCCTTGGTTCCCTCCTCATCCTCCTTGTTGTGCCATATCCAGTTCCGAATATTGGCACTCCTCATGGTGACCAGCCATGAAGATTGCCTTGGGAACCATATAATGCAGTGGCCTTCCACTGGCCTTCCGCATCGCAGTGTGGCACCCATCCTCCCACTGACCCAGTCCCTTTGAGTCCCTTTCTGGACTCCTTGAGCCTTTTGGCCACACAAAGTCCTCCTCCTCCTCATCATCATCAGCCCCTGGCCAGGATGGATGAAGCTGCTGCCCTCCATCAAGATGGAGTCATTTAATCCTCCTGGGGACCACCCCCCTTCCCTGTGGACTTCGCCAGCCCGGGCAATTAGTCCTCACGGTGGTCAGGTTAGTTAACCGATGCCTAACGATCAGCGTTGAGTCACTGGCAGTAGGGTCTACTCTGTTTTCATAGCAGGACAACCTGGCCAGACTTTTGGGTTCCCGTGAAGCAAATTCCTCTGACCCTCTGGACGCACGGCAGGACTTAGGGGTCTCTTTCTCTCTGTCTCTACAGAGCCAAATCTACCCCGGAGCCTCTCTGACCACCCCCACCTCCCTTGCCGAGGGAGCCCAATCCCAGTTGTTGTTGTCTCAGTTAGGAGGCAAGTGACTGCTGGTCTCTCCTGAGGTCAGGGAAAGTCTCCCCCAGGGCAGACCGCCAGAGACCCTTTGCCCACACCTACCATCCCACCTACCTCTGCCGGGCTCTGAATCCTCTGTAGGCTGCTTGAAGCACCACCGCTTTCTCCCTCTGGGCCCTGTAGAGACTCCGGGCCTGGTAGCCGCGCCACTGGGCCTGCAGGAGGGTGGCCGCCGCGTGCTTTCGCCGCAAACGCCCCTGCCAATGGCTCTGGAGGATGAAGCTGGCCACCCTCTTTTGCCGGAACCGCCGCCTGGCCACGTAGCCTCGCCAGGAGGCCTGGAGCTGGGTGGCAGCCTTGTGGGCCACCCAGAGGGAATGGTGGAGCAGCAGGGCTTCTTCGGCCGCCGCTCGCTTCCTCCTCTGGTGACAACGCCAGTGATGCTAAGCGGGGTGGGGTGTTAAAAAAAAGAGAGAGAAATCCAACCTTTCCCAGGACTTTTCCTGCAAGGTGAGAGGCCAAGCCATGGTGGTGGTGGTGGTTTGACGGATGGCTCTTCCTGGCTTCCCTGGCCAAGATTCACCCCACCCCACCCCACCCCCAAGATCCCCACTGGCGAGAGGGAGGAGGGAACCCACTGTGGGGAGGAAGGGAAAGGGCCCCACCTGTAGGACCCGTGCCGCCTGCCTCAGGTGGCAGAAATGCCTTCGGTAGAGCATCGTCCGGAACCAGCTCTGCAAGAAGGTGATCCTTCGCAAGACTTCCTCGTGCAACAAGCCCTGGAGGAACTGCCGGTCTTGCTCCTTCAGGAACACCTGTCAAGGGGGTTGGGCACACATGGGGAGGGAAGAGAAGGGCTCAGGAGGACCCACATCTTCAACTCCCCCCACCCCAGGCTCCGACTGATCGCTGCCAGTATCACATGGAGAACCATTTCCCAAACCTATTCAGAAGAAGAGACTCCCCAAACAGAGTCAGCTCCAAGGTGAGCCCATATAGGACCAACTTCATGGCCAGCAAGTGAGGAATCTTTCAAACTGCAGCCTTGGAGTGAAAATGGCCCTGAGCAGGGGGGGATGTCTTGTTTTGGTTCAATTGCGAACATCGATCGGCATAAGAAGAGTCAAGCTTTTGACGTTACACGTGGTTAATTTACCAGGACTTTTGGGACTATAGGTTCCCTTGGGTTTGTGCATCAATGCGCAACCCTAACTTCCTTTCCTTAGGAATCCTTGGACATACCCTTTGGTCATTTTAGTTCAATCCGGTTCTGTTTTGTGAATCTGAATGGACCGCCTCCGTCTGGCCCAAGAAACAGATCCTGAACCAAAGAGCTAGCTCCATTTTTAGGCTGCGCGCACCAAGGAATCAAGCGGAGAAGATGTGGCAGAGGCACTCACCATGGTTCGGCCCACTTGATAAGTGTCTGGGCCAGCCTTGGTTTTCCTCAAGAAGTCCTGGATATTTGGCTTGGAGGGGACAGTGCCCTGTGGCAGAAGGACGTGGAAGTGGTCGATAAAGTCCTGGGAAAACAGACCCCCCACACACACACACACAGTTGTTAGGAAGTAAACACATTGGGTTGCTTTGTGACAGAAGATTGTGTGAGCTACCTGTGTCTATGGCAAGGGTTCTCAACCTATGGCCCATGGTGCCAAATCATCAAAGCCTCCACGCCCTTGCTCCTGGCACCAGAAGCAGTTTAACAGCTGTAAACATGGCTGCTTCCAGTCTGAGGGAGCATGATCTGGCCCCGGGCTTAAAAAGGTTGAGAAGCCCTGGTCTATGGAATAAACCCTAGAGGAAGGCAGCGGAAGAGGTCTCCTAGCTCTCTGGTTTGCATGATGACAGAGCTCATCATCCTCATCCAAATGGGACCACAGCCTTGCCCTGGCAACTGAGCTGCCTTTGGGCCCACGGTGGCCCTGGGAGTTCTTGGGAAGAGTTCTTGTCTCACCTGGAAAGCGTATTTGCAGCTGTATCCTGACTGCCGGATGCGCACGGTCTCCAGCATGCCAGTGTATCGCAACTGCCTGAGCACCAGGTTGTCGTTGAACCTTAGGGGAAGCTGCGGAGGCAGAAGACGCCACAAAGGTGGAGAAACCAGAGGCTCGTAGGAATGGCTTCAGCCCAAAGAACCTGAATCTCATCCCTCCACACTGTCTTCTGAGGAGATGAAGCCAAAGCAAAACCCAGGAGAACCTAGAGGGCCCTGATGGCCATGAACCCTTGGCACTCCAGCTGTTCTTGGACTTCAATTCCCAGAAGCCCAAGTCCCCGTGAATCCACACAAATGGGTTTACTGAGTCTATGCTTCTGGGAATGGAAGTCCAAGAAGAGCTGGAGTGCCAAGGGTTCGCGGCCCTCCCTGGGGGGCTGCACCGAAGCCCTCAAGCGTTGCCTCTTCTGGCGGGAGAGGAGGCCACGGGAACGAGGGGGAGGCCTTTTCTCTTTACCTTCTCAGCGTTGGAGCGAAGGCACTTGACAAAATAGGGCTCTGACTGGCCAAGGGTTTCCATCAGTTTGGTGAGCGAGGTCTGAAAAAATGGAGAAGGAAAGGACAGGCTTCCGAGGGCTTCAAAGGCCACAGGAAACCCATGGAAAGACCTCTCCCCCAGCCCTACTCCTGAGGGAGGAGGAATTCCCACCCCTCATATGTGTGGGGGAAAGAGGCAGCCGCTGACTGTGGCCTGCAAAGATGCAAGTAATAGTTCTGAGAAGAGGAGGGTGCCCCCCCCAGGCCCTTTCCAGCCCCCCCCCTCCCCCAAAGGGAATCAGCCTGGAACTCAGAAGGAATGGGTGGCTGCTCCTGCTGACTCCCTCTTGCCTCCCAGGCTCACCTAATAGGGATAAAGCTGCAGGACGTGTTCCCCCCCCCCCCCCCACCCAAACTACACAGGAACTCTAAGGGGCAGGAATGACAGGACGCATAGAAAGTGATCTCATGTTGGATCATGCCTGTGGAGGCTTTTAGTCACACCCTCTGCTGCGTTTGCGCATTCTGCATCTACATCGGGGTGCCCAAACTGCGGCCCAGGCATCGGATTTGGCCCCCGACGCCAATTCATCCGGCCCACGAAGCCCTCGCCACTCCTGGATGTGGAAGTAAAACGCCGCTGTATGGGGGCGTTTTACTTCCACTTCCAAGAGCAACGAGGGCTTTGCAGGCCAGATGAATTGGCTTCAGGGCCAGATCTGGCCATAGCGACTGGCTCCCTGAACCACGTGACCGGCCTACAGCCCAAAATGTTTGGGCACCCCTGAACTACATAAACTGGCTGTTCCATTTCCAGCCTCCCTCAAATGGATTTCGCCCGCCTGGAGCCAAGAACAGGCACTGAAGCGGAGCAGCCTTTAAGAGGGGACTGGGAAATCTTCGGCCCCAACCAAACGCCCACATCGTCCGACGGCCCAACGGCAGCCAACCTGAAACTGTGCGCTGATGCTTGGCGGCTTCTTCTTCTTGTGGAGATGGAGGAGGGACTTTGTGATCCGGTCATGCAGGGTCAGGTTGGCCAGATGTTTCAGGGAGGTCACCTCCAGCAAGTGCTGAGGAAAGACAAACCCAAGAGAGAACGTGGGCTGTCAAGGCAGGCAGGGATCGTTCACCGGCAGCTGGTGTTGCAGGAACATCCCAGTCTTTTGTGTGACATACATGGAGACAACACAACAAAGCTCCAAATAAGGCAAGATGCACTGTATTCATTGAGGAAAGATGCTACAGGTGTGACACACTTTCCTTATAAGGAGGCCATGTGAGGAAACATCTGCCATGAAGACCCTCCTCCGTCAGCAGTGCTTTCAGTCAGCCATGTTGGCAGTCTCTTACCTTTGGAAGGTTAGGCTTGGCTTTGAAGTTCCTGTTTCGCCTAAAAAGACCGGTAAGATCCAAATTAAAGAGTGCATGGAGATTCATTCCTACACCTTAAACTCACACCTTTCATGACAGAAAGCCTTCCCCTTATCAGACGCTAACAGATAAAAGTCACTGAATAGTCAGGAATGAGCCTGAAATTCATGAACTTCATTCCCTGATTTCTCTCCACATGCATTTTAGCACCTGCAATTAAGTGCAGACAAACTATTTTTTAAGTAGAAACCTAATTGTCAAAAATGATGCTTCACGTCGTTTCAGAGCACTTCATACTAGAACAACCAGATACAAGGACAGTTTCTTTCCAAATGCTATCAACTTGCTGAATAACTAAATTGTGTGTTTTATTGCATTTTATCATTAGGGGGAGCATATGTACCAAAGACAAATTCCTGGTGTGTTTTAGCACACTTGGCCAAGAAAGGATTCTATTCTATTCTTTTTGCAAACCCATCTAACATCACAGGACACAATGTGTGACTGTTTTTAATGTGTGAGTTTGTGCTGTTAGCCGCCCGGAGTAGGAAATTCTCCTAGATGGGTGGGGTATAAATATAATAAATAAATATTCTTTATGGTCTGAAAAATAACACGGCATTCCTTGATGCATAAGTCATTAACTGGTCCCTGGATCATTCACCTGCATCTTCTAAGAAGCAAAGGTATATTTGCATCTAATTGATAGAATTTATTACAATAATTTCACCACCGTCTAAGAAGGGAAACTGAGCCAAACTGGGCCATCAATTCAGTCTTAAGAGGGAGGGAGGGAAGGAGAGAGAGAGAGAGAGACTCACATGAGGATGCCATGGGCTCTCTCCAAGAGCTTGCTGTTGGTTGAATTCACAAAGATCCCGTCTTTATCAAGGAGACTGTTATGGGTGGAGAAGCGATTCTGTCGAAGGCCCGTCCTGTTGTTCCACCCGACGACTCCATAGGCATCGCTGGAAAGTGGGGAACAAACAGGCATCATCTTCTAGCACTCGGCAGTGGGAAAGAAAATGCCACATGTTTTAATAGAGAAGCGCACACACACTGTAAGGAGACGGTTATGACGGTTTCAGAAGCACCGTTTCATTGACCACCACAGAATCCAACTCACCGCTGGCTTTTCTCGTTGATTGTGTTGTTCACACCTCCCTGAAGGTCCGAGAGGGGCGTTCTGGGGCATTTCCGGGCAATACCTGCAGCAGCAGAGCCACAACAAGGTTAATGTTTGGTTTTATTAAGGTGGGTGGGTGGGTGGGTGGGGGGGGGGAGAAATCACTGTTCCAAGTGGGGAGAAAATGAATCAAACTGCAATGTATGCTGGAAATGATAAACATGCTGGGGATGTGGGGGGATTGTAAAGGAGGAGGAGTAACATGGCTAGTAAGGTGATGTAATGGATTGGACTTCTGCTTTGCAAACAAGGGGAAAGGATGCCTTTTTGTGGACTTGCCATAGAGTCTCCACCCAGGCCTAATGCTTTGAAAGAGAGAGACAAGGCAGCGCCTCTAATTCCTGGACACCAACAAGGGAGGGAATGGACAGAGAGCCAAACTGGCCACATTAAAAGCAAAGCCTCACCAGGTCAAAACCCTGCCCAAGAATTTACAAGACACAAAAATAACAACGGAAATGCAAACTCAGGAGTTTCTGCCTTCCAACTTCCCTTGCCTTCCAAATGCTAATCTATTGACAAAGTCCACATAAAATGCCACGTTGTAGAGTCACCAAACAAAATTGGCTGTAGCTCTGCTTTATGGCGAGTGGTTTTAAGTCATAATCCAACATAATCCGACAGATTCATCTCTCAACTCCAAGGACAAAGTTCAGTGTCTAATTTACAAATACAGTTTTGCTCACGGGAGGACGGAATGGATGGACGCTCAAAGGATCTGAGAAGACAAGACAAAGGGGTCAAGACCGCCCTTCCAACCTCAACAAGTGCTGCTTCTTACCATGATTTCTGTGACGTGAAAGAAAGGACAGGGATCTTTAAGAAAGTGTCAAGAACCAGGAGGGGCGCGATCAGGGGTTCCCAATGTGGGGCCCAAGCCCCACAGGGGGACTTGAATTCCTGGGAGCCTCAGTCAGTCCATTGGCTGGTTAGTGCTTTGGGGAATTGACTGAGGCTTCTGGAAAATTGAAGTCCCAAGGTTCGGAAACACAGCTCTGTGGATCCACATAAATGGGTTTACTGCACGTTTGTAAACCCATTCGTGTGGATTCACAGAGCTGTGTTTCCTAACCTTTGGTTCTTGGACTTCAATGCCCGGCAGCCTCAGTCAGTCCATTGGCTGATCAGTGCTTTGTGGAATGGACTGAGGCTTCTGCGCATTGAAGTCCAAAAGCCAAAGGTTGGGAAACCCTGTGTTAGAAGCAAAGGGACTGGGCTATGAATCCCAACGCTACAGACCCAAACCTGACTCCCCTCACAAGTTTCCTAAAGACAACCGGAGACAAGCACACCCACTCTCAATGGCAGGGGATGGGGAGCCCTCAGAAGTCCCACGCACACTTTCATTCAGGCTAATATACGCTCTACCCTAAAACTTGGGTCTGTTGAGAGTAAACTGGCAGTTGATCAGGGTTTGACTGAGAAGAAACCAGTTTGCTGAAATTCAGCCAATCGATGCCAAAGAGGTTGTGTAAGCCAAGAACAAACCCTGAGCACCAAGCAAAAGCCGGGGTGGGTGGGGAGAGTCCTCCTCCTTGTATTTGCTCACTTGGTATGAAGAGAGACAAAACTGTGTGCATTGCAAAAATCAGAGATGCAAAGGGAGGTTGATTCCCTACAGCATTAACTGCTCCGCAAGAGAAGTAGAGGAAACTAGATGGGCCACTCCATGTCTAAGGATAGCCTAGCACGCATCCACACTTCTTCTTGAAGGGCGTAACTACTAGGCGAAGAAGAAACCAAGAGAAGAAAACCATAGAGTTGTGTTTGGCACTTCTGAGTCCTTGCAAGCTCTATGGATGACTCATTGGGTTTCGGTACTTTTTTAAAAACCCAGAAGATTGAAATCCGTTTGTAAGGGAGGGACTCCGACCAGTTGAATCTCTTACCAACAACCTCTGTTTGGCTAGAGATCCATTTGGCCACCTGAGTCTATGAAAGCAAGAACATTTCAGAGATAACATTAATGCATAAGAATAATTATCCCTCCTGTAGCTTTTAGGCCATCACGAGGACTTCCCTCTTTTTTGGGGAAAGAGCATCACTGGCAGCTCCTAGGAGGCTCCAGAAGTCCCTGGCCTAAGGGGAGAGGTCCTCCAGGCCAGGCCCGGGTGGAAAGTTAGGAGAGGGTGATGGAACCAAAGTAACTTTAAAAACTCTGTCCATCCCTCATGGTGCAGGGAATAATCACGGAGAACAGAAGTGCAGAGAATCAAGGGAGCAAGATGTTTCCCATCACCTGTTGTTGGTAGAAGAAAGATTACACATACAGGTAAAGAGATCGCTTGGAAGTTCTCCTTGTGCGTAAAAAAAATGGCAGGTAGGATTCAAGTGTTGCTGCAAAGTAAGATCAGAAGCAGCCATAACGTGATTTTAGACAACATCTCTATGGTTTAACTACATTCAAAAATACTGCACACCATTCTAGTTGCCTCGTGCATGAAAAAAAAGATCTGCTCATTGGGGCAGATTCAGAAGAGAAAGAGAGAGAGAGAGAGACTAAAGCTTCACCTAAAACCATGATGGTGAACCTTGCCACTCCAGGTGTTCTTGGACTTTAATTCCCAGAAGTGCAGTAAGCCCATTCATGTGGATTCACAGGGACTTGGGCTTCTGGGAACTGAAGTCCAAGAACAGCCGGAGTGCCAAGCTTCGCCATCCCTGATTTCAAGTCTCAACCCCCCCTCCCCACAAAACCCAGCCGTGGCTCCCAGGCCTGATGCCTGCTCCTGTCTAGGATGGCACACATGAGCCAAGAAAGTGCCATTCACCGCACGGGCCAAAAGGCCACTCCTTACCCAGAGGAAACAGCCTGTGGCAGGGCAGATGCCAAGGGGAAAGACAGCCCACACACAGCATTTGAGCCAACTCTGCACCTCCGACGGGTCCCCCACCCCCACCCCTCCTGCCCAGGTAATGCCTCTCTACAGAAGGGACTTGGCGGCAGTCGGTGGCTACGTTCTGGACCCCATCATCTGCTGCTGCCCAAAGACAGTGAGAAACCGATGCCTACACAGGACCCACACACACAGGACCTCACCCTGTCTGTTCAGCTTGCCAAGCCAGGAGGCCCCTTCTGTGCCCCCCACCCCCATCTCCAAGGCCAGAGAGGGAGGTAGGAGGCAAGCCCCCCCCCCTCCACAGGGCAAGCCCCCCCCCGCCCCAGCACATCCCCCTGGCCCTTCTCTCAAAGCCTTTACGGCCCAAGAGAGCCCAAAGGGAGCCTCACAAAAGGCCTACTGCCCTTTCCTGAAACGCACCACCTCTAAAAGACGCCCCTTCTCTTCTGCAAGTAGGCAGGCAAGTTGGGGGAAGGAAATGTCCTTTTATCTCCAACCAGAGCCACTTTGCATCAAGGGGTCCCTGCAGGTGACTCTCCGTGTGACCCTAACATGGAAGGCAAGGGGGAACCACTTTATGGCAGAGGGGGTTACGATTCATGCTGCTGGACCCCTTCTTTCCACGCCGGAGGGGTCCAGTTGTCGTTAGTAACAAAGGCCTGGTTTTCATGCAGGATGCGTTTGTTAGGAAACAAAGAGAAGTGAAGTGAAGAGGAGGAAATGGAGACCACGATCCGCCCTGACCGGCCCCCTCTCTCCCTCTCCCTCCTGCCAAGGAAACAGCACAGCAGGGGCACACGGTGTCTCTGGCCAGGGGCGGGGGCGCCACCGGCCCCCTACTCACATCTTGGAGGAGAACTCTCTCTACGGAGGCTAGGCTTTAAAGGAAAGGGTGGCTATGGCTCCTAGCTGTGTAGATCCATCTGCAACACATTGAGGCCCAAGCCGAGTCCTCCCAGCACTTAAAAGACCTTAAATAGGGGACAGCCAGATGTCTTTCTTCAGAGGACATCCATTTGCAGTTGCTGTGCTCAAAGGCCTTTTCTGTGCAAACCCCCCCCCCCCAGCGCTGGGGGTGTCTTTGCCATCAGAGGCCTTGTCCAAACGTCTAGCCCCCCCCCCCCCGCTTCATGGCCCAGAGACCTCCACCCAAACCTCTCTCTCCAGGTTTGGCCTGCCTGGGGAGGCTGGGCCTGGCAAGGTCCCTGGGCCGGCCAAGGAGGGCTCCGTGGGCTCCTGGTGTCCATTTCCCCTGTGAGCGCGCGTGCGTGCGTGCGTCGTATCAGAGCGAGCGAGTGAGGGTAGTGCCTTACTGTACTTCTCCTCCTGGCACCTCTGAAGGATCTCTAAGCTCCTCTGGTGGACGGGGTGGTGGAGAAAGCTAAAACTATCCACACTTTTCAAAACTGCCACGTCCTCATGGCCTTGAGAAGGAAGCAAAACACAAACATGGAGAGAAGAGAAAGGTTACCTAAGCCACGGGAGAATCGGAGGCGGAGGCGGAGGCAGCAGCATGCGGCAACAGTGAGAACAAGCCTGAGCAGCCCAGGTGGGGCCCAACATCATGCTGGCGGGCCGGTGGGCCGCTTTTCCTTCCGTGCCAGGACTGCAACGACACTCTTCCTGTGCCGCTCTGAGGTGGGTTCATATCCTGATGCAGCCACTGCTTCTCACAGAGGGGAAGAGAGGCCACAAAAAGAGCCCCTTTGACAGAGCGAGAGGCTAAGGCAGGGCTGGGGATATAGGTACACACACACACCCTCCCTCCGCATGCGCTTAATCATAAGAGACGACAACAAGCCTTACCTCACTGACACACAGACCAGTTTATGATAACCAGAACTAAAACAGTACCTTTCAAAGGCACCCTGAGACCCTTGAGGGGTCTTGATCCAAACGGCTCATGCTCAAGTCACATGTGGGAAAAGCCAAGAGTGGCTTTGTGGGGAAACTCCAAAGCAACATGCATTCAGAATTACTATGGCATTGTACTACTCGTTTCTCAATCTCCTGGGAAAAGGAGGGATTCGATTCAATTATGTCCAGCAATTGCAAACACCACTTTCTGGATACCATATATATGCGAGTATAAGCCGAGTTTTTTAGCCCCCAAAATGAGCCCCAAAAAGGGGACACAGCTTATACTTGGGGGTCAACGACCACAGTGGTCCCAAGACTGAACCAGATTGAGATGCGCCAACAATTTAATTAGTTTTACCATATTTTCATGTATTTTGATTATTGAAACTCACTGGCAGCTGCTGCATTTCCCACCCTCGGCTTATACTCAGGACAATCTATTTTCCTGGGTTTTCAGGTCAAAATTAGGTACCTCGGCTTATATTCGGGTGGGCTCATACTCGAGTATATACGGTACTTCCTAGGCATGGCAAATTCTAAACCATGGGGTTCACAACCCAATACAGAAACTTCTGGGTTGGTGGGTGGGTGGGTGTTTCCCCCTTTGTTAAAGCTCCATAACGTCTGGATGCCAGAGGTGTATTTATTTGAGCTGGCCCACAGTCTGAAACGTTTTGGCACCCCTGTCCTAAGGAATATGATTTACGTTGGGCATCTAAAATCAACACAAACACAGCCTGAAATGGGGAAAGGGTTCTCAAAAACTAGATCCGTACCCAGATGTGCTCTGGACTCACAGGGCAGAGACATCCTCCTGGTAGAGGAAACTCTCTAGATCTGAGATCCATGCAATGGAAAAGTCCCAAGCCTCAGAACCCAAGATTTCTGAGGATTCTCCGTTTCCTTGACTCTGTTTCACTAGCTGGATAAAATCTCATCCTGTTTAGTTTGGACAACTAATTTTTTCTTCACCAAAGTCTGAAATAAGAAGAGAAGGAAGGGGGGGGGGAGACCCTACTTTCAGCTTGCAAATAGGACGGAAGCTTAAAAGTTTTATAATGTCCACTTTGGGAGCCCTCATCGCACACTACAGGAAAAAGCCTTGCTCACAATCTGAGTTTGATCCTGATGGGGATCAAGGTTGACTCAACCTATTCCATCCTTCCAAGGTCGGTAAAATGAGGACCCAGCATGTTGGAGGCAAAATGCTAATTAACTTGTGACGTGCCCAGAGTGAACTATTATGCGGTGGGGTTTATTGCTCTTGCTTTGATGGAGGGCGCAGCTGACCACCACCGCATTTATCTGACTCTGCAAAGCTCTCAGGTTGATATTTAAAGCTACAAGCTCACAACGAGGATTGAAAGAGCTTTTCTCTGGAAGAGAACATTGCAATTAAATATTAAGTTCAGTGGAAGCCGTGCCAGGAGAGATCTGTGAACCTACTACAGCCCCGTCATCATAAAAACAATGGAAAAGAGTGCAGCTTAACAAACCAGACATTTAAAGCTTTTAAAAACAGACTTACTCAGCTAACAAGAGGAGCTTCCCTAGAAAGAAAGAGAGAGAGAGAAAGAGCGGCCGACCCAGTGGACGGACATTGGTCAGTCTTGGCCTGCTGCCCTCTGCAAAGACCCCGGGCGGGAAAACAAGCCCCTTTTTCTCAGGAGAAAACGGTGCATGCTCAGCATCACTGAGCATCATGACGTTCTAACAGCCAAGGCTGCTCTTTTTCCTATCATGCACAAGTGCAGCTGAGGGGGAAGAGACAAATATTAATCCATTGGAGGAGGGGGAGGATGTAATCAAGAAAACAATTGGCAAATGAAAACGAGCACTTTCTTTCTACCTGTCCAAAATCATTCTATGCACCTCCAAAAAATACGACCTTTAAAACATGTTTCCTGCCATTGCTTCTCCCCATTTGGGCAAAATTGTGCATTATGTAAGAGTAAATGAAAGTTCCCACTTGATACTTCTGCACATAAACCCCAAGTCAGAAAAGCATGCATACGAAGCACGTTGCCCACGATGTAGGATGAGCCAACATGCCTCGGGGGCCCCCACCACCGTGCCTGAGCTGAGAAACCTGCCCCCACCCCACCCCGAGACCTGGCCCAGGTCAGAGGAGCCACCAGGGGCCTCTCCGCATCCACAGGTGGCCCAGAAGGAGGAAGGAAGGAAGGAAGGTCTCCCCTGCCTTGGCTCTGGATCTGAGCCCTCTGAAGTGATAGACAGACCAGGCTTTCGCTTCCTCCTGCAACTGACCTCTTCCAAAACCACACCGCCAGCCGTCACAATGTGCCAGGGAGGACTCAGTCCCCTCAAACGGCCCAGCCAAATGTACTGAAGACAACAGGGAATCTGTTTGACTGATAAGTGACTGCCTGATAGACTTGGCTTACTACTGTCCCAGGTCACGACACCTGTGGCGATCCTGTCTGCAAAGAGACCCAAGGATGTCCTCGGTTACCCCTCTTCCCTTCCACTGCGAGAAGCAAAAGGGTTTTAAATACTGAGCAAGGGAGAATGAGAAGAAGACTCCGTTATCATCTGTCGTGATTTTTGGTTGATAGCTTTATTTTCTTTTAGTAGCTAGGCGTCTGACAGGCCTTTTTCCTAGGCTTCTTTGCTGCCTATTGCTATCCCAATGAACTAGAATAACCTCTCAATCTCTCAAACTCCTGGAGGGAGGAGGGGGAAAGAGCACCAGTTATGGAAATTTCCAAGACTGGCCTTTCTACTGTCCCAAATGAACTCAGGTAAGCTTTCATAGCATCCCTGCCAGCCTAGGAGGAGGAGGAGGGAAGAGTGCATGGCCCAAATAAGCTTTTCCTATCCGATAAGATGCATCCCCAAGAGGCGGGAGAAGAACTTCCTGGCCGTAGAAGTTCCTACCTGCTTCTGCAAACTTCTGGAAGATCTCCTAATATGGGGAACCTCCTATGAGGTAACCCCATTTCCTAATGCACCCCAGGGTGGGGGCCATCGTCTCCTTGCCTATCTTAGCCAGAGCTTTTCAGACCTGTGGGCAGTTCCCTATTGGACTCCTAAGAAGACGGAATGGAGTTGCCACCTTTGGAGATAAGAGCCCAGCTAGGGCTTGAACTGGACTTTGGGGAAAAATACTTTGCCTGGAACATCATCTATTGGACTTTGCTATTTCCCTGGATTTTGGATATTTCTTTGGCTCTGCAGCTTTGTGGACATTGTAATGGACTGATGGCTAGTTCTTTGAGCTTTTATTCTTTAAAGCTTTGCTTCTACATTTAATGGAATAGAAAATAAAGTTCTCTTTGGGACTTTACCAGTTGTCTTCTGTTTGGAGCATAGCAGCACTGGCACTTGGCTCGCTGCTTTCAACACACCCACTGCTGACACTCTGCTACTGAGACATCCACGCTACATGACTGGAAATCCACACCCCAGGATTTGGTGAGCTCAGTGGGTGTTGGGGGTCCTGGTTTGGGAGGCTGGCAGTTGCTGGAAGAAGAGGGTTGTGGTAGATTGCATCATATACAGCATTCTGCTCCATCAAAGCCTCATGGGACCCCAGGAAACCCCCTGACATCATCATCATCATCATCATGAGGAGTTTGTCTCATGCAAGCATTGTATGTTTTGAAAATCTGCACAGCTGGCAAGCTTTCTGAAGAATCAATCTTGGGAAAGGAGGTGATCCCGATTCACTCATCCGGAACTCTTGAGATCTGTCTTAACTTTTATTAAGTCACTCTCTCTCATGCGCTTCACCTTCAATACACTACCAATTATTCAAAAAAAAAAAAAGTATTCCCGAGGAAGTACGTACAAAGCTCATGAAGCTCTTCAAGAAGAGTGGGCAATCTGCATCCGGAAACCCTCCCTAATATAGGAAGCAGGGCTACTCACCAAAGGTTCAAGAGGAAACGAAATTACATACATACTGGGAGGGGAGAGGGATTGAGATGCCTGGGTTCCTCTTCCTCCTCCTCCTACCTGTCTTCTTGTCGGTGTACCTCCGTCCAGCCTCCCGAAACGCCACCCCTGCTCTGAAGAAGGCCCTGAGGACTGCCCAGCGGAAGACCGACACTGGGTCGATCCCGATCAGCCCACAGATGAAGGCACTCCTGCTGCTTCTGAGCAGGGCGACAATGTCGGGCCTCATGTGGTCGGTATTTTTCTCCCGGAAATCCTAAAGACAAGAGAGGAGGAGGAAGGAGTTGAGTGCCCCACGGTCGCCCTTGTCGTGTCTCTTCCTCTGGCTCAGGAGGCGGGGGGGACGGACGGACGCACAGGTGGTGGCTCTGTTGCTTTAGGGCCTCTGAAGGTGGCCACCCATTTGGTGCCCAAAACGGCTGCCCTGGAGCAGCCCCTGGAACGTAGATGTACAGTTCAAAACCAAACCTCACACAAGGCTTGCCTTCAACTGCACTGAAATGCCTTGAGAAGCTACGGGACAGCAGCCAGTTAGGGAGGACTAGCTACAGTTAGAATAACAGAGGGGGGAAAGGCAAATATTGTTGATAGATCCCACAAGGTCTCAAAAGAAGAAACCCAGGACATTAATCAGGACCACCGCCACCGCTGCTGCCACTGCTCCCGGGGCCGGCCCCTTGGCTGCCGCCACCACCGCTGCTCCCGGGGCCAGCCCCTCCTTGGCTAGGAGGACTTCGTCACTTCTTTCTGCTGCGGATCAAGAACATCTGTGGCCGCCACTGCCACCCTCTCAGCACGGCTTGGCTGGAGGGTTCAAAAGATCCGGCGGCCACGGGACGGAGGACTTCGCCACCTCTTCCTGCAGCTCACGCTGGGCTTCCTCCCTCGGCCAGCCATGGCCTTGAGGGAGACGAGAAGCAGCAGTGTGGCATGGCCGGATGGGCCACCACCGCCATGGGATTTCTCTCTCTAGGCCAGCTCCTGGCCTTGAGGGAAATGGGGGGACTCTCGCTGGACCTTTCCTCGGCCGTGTGGCCTGGAGGGAACTGGGTAAGTTTAAGCTTCTTGCAATGCCTTTGCTTTCCCTCTGGCTTTTGCTTCGAAATGTGTTTCATCTTGAAATGTATATGATATTTTGTAATTGTAACTTGCGAGTTTTTGTAACCTGGTCCTTCTGCTCATAAGTCCTATATATAAACTGTATTTTTGTAAACCGCTTTGGCTAGGCGTTTATAACAAACGGAAGGCCTTCTTCCAAGGTCTTCGTCCTTCTGAGCTCCAACTCCCTAGCTGGTCAACCCAGGCCTCTGAATTAGTAGGTAGCGAGTGCAGCAAATGAATCAGTCCAAGTCTCTTCAGGCATTTTCATAATTGTATTAAAAGCATTTCAAAGTAAAGAAATAAAGCAGGCTGTTGGGGGGGGGGGGGAGCCCACTGGACCCCCCCCCCCCTTTTCTCAAAAGCATCTACATCTTGCTGGTTTCAGAGCTAAAGCATGTCTGACTGAGACTGCCTCTCTCTCAACTCAAAAGCTCAGGCAAGCCCTCAATTGGAGTTTTTATTACCCTTTCTTCCCCCGTGCAAAAAATCACTTACTTAATGAAGACCCTCAGTTGTAGAGCCACAAATTTACCAATGCAATTGTCAGCCCATGTCGCTCTGCAGAGTCAGAACCAATAGAGGTAGGTTATTCTATTACAACGTTGAGTCCTGGCTCCGTCCATGACGTTGAGCCTGGGCTCTGTCTGAAATGTATTGTATTTATTTTATATTGTGCATTATATATTGTGTATTATATATTTTGACATTGTTAAATTTTCTCTTTATATTGTAAGCCGCCCTGAGTGGTGCTTGCACCAGGAAGGCAGGGTATAAATAAAGTTTCTATTCTATTCTAGGGTGGGGTCAAGGTGTACAGCACTTTGAACAACATTTCTGTTCTGTGGGGAGTATCTCTATGCTCATGTAATCGTTCTGCCTGGAAGGACAGTAGTTATTATAACTGAGGTGACTCAGGGGTTAAGAAGCTCACCTTGTGAGCTGGAAGGCCGGCAAGTCGACAGTTCGAGACCCGGGCACTGCATGATGGATTGAGCACCCGTCTCTGTCCTAGCTCCTGCCAACTTAGCAGATCGAAAGCAAGAAATTGCAAATAGGGACCACTTTAGTGGGACAAAGATCTTGGGGACATGAAAGGAGCCTCATTCGGGCTCCTGAGCAGAGTTTCTCCAGCAAAAATCAGTTCAATCCAGAATAACTTCTGACACAAAATAATAATAATAATAATAATAATAATAATAATAATAATAATAATAATAATAATAATAATAATAATAATAATAATAATAATAATAATACCTGAAGAAAATACAGCATTAAAGAGAGACAAGGAACGATGTACAGACCTTCACACCATATTTAACTTTCCCAGCGTAGTGTTTTATGATGAAAGCCGGTTCCATCACTGTTGGAAATTCAATGTAGAGGTTGCCTTCATGCTGACGCTTAAACTTGTCTAGCAACGTCTGATTCGTTGCTTGTGGGAAACTAGACCAAGAGGAAGAAAACAAGCAAGCTTTCTTTTTGGATGTTAACATGACTTTGATCGTATTAAAAATGAACTTATTCCAGGGAAACCTACAATCTCAGATCTCTCAATTTCCTCTCTCCCCCCCTCCCAAAAAAAAACCAAAAACATTTGTTGTTGTTCAGTTGCACAGTCGATTCCGACCCTTTGTGACCTCATGGACCATTGCCCGCCAGGCACCCCTGTCCTCCACCATCCTCCCCAACCTGCCCAGCTCTGTGCCCATTGCGTCCACAATACCATCTAGCCATCTCATCTTTGGATGCCCCCTTCTTCTTTTGCACTCCACCTTTCCCAGCATCAAGGCTTTCTCAAGTGAATCCTCTCTTCTCATTTGATGTCCAAAGTACTTTAGCTTCATCTTCAATATTTGACCTTCCAAGGAGCAGTCAAGGGTTGATTTCTTTTAATTTTCCTCCAGCACCACATCTCAAAGGCATCTATTCTTCTGCACTCAGTTTTCCTTATGGTCCAGCTCTCACAACCCTACATTACCACCGGGAATACCACTGCTTTGACACTGCGGACTTTTGTTTGCCACGCAAGAATCAGTCGCCTTTTTATTTCATGGCTGCAATCTCCATCTTCAGTGATCTTTGATCCTAAGAATGTAAAATCTGCCACTGCATCTGCTTCTTCCCCATCTACTTTCCAGGGACTGATGGGGCCTGTTGCCATTATCTTGGTTTTCTTGATATTGAGTCTCAAGCCAGCTTTTGCGCTCTCCTCCTTCAACCCAATCAAGAGATTCTTTAGGTCTTCCTCACTTTCTGCCATTAGGGTGGTATCGTCTGCATATCTCAAATTGTTGATGTTTCTCCCAGCAATTTTGACCCCATATTGTGATTCCTCCATCCATGCATTGCACATTATGTGCTTTGTGTATAAGTTGAATAAGCAGGATGACAAAATGCAGCCTTGTCTTACTCCTTCTCCTATTCCAAACCACTCCATCATTCCGTATTTTGTCCTAACTGTTGCTTCTTGGCTCATGTACAGATTTCTCAGGAGGCATATGAGGTGTTCTGGTATTCCCATCTCATTAATTACTTGCCACATTTTGTTGTGGTCCACACAGTCAAAGGCCTTGGTGTAGTCAATGAAACAAAAGTAGACCTGTTTCTGATATTCCTTTGTTTACTCCATGATCCAACGTATGATGGCAATGTGGTCTCCGGCCCACCTGTCTCTTCTAAACCCAGCCTGCACTTCTGGTAATTCTCTCTCCACGTGCTGCTGAAGTCTATCCTGTATTATCTTGAGCATCACCTTGCTGGTGTGTGGGATGAGCGCAATTGTTCGATAATTTGAACATTCTTTGGCATTACCCTTTTTTGGGATTGGAACGTATACTGATCTTTTCCAATCCTGTGGCCACTGTTTTGTTTTCCAAATCTGCTGGCATATTGAATGCAATAATTTGATTCCATCATCTTCTAAAGCTTTGAAAAATTCAGCTGGGATACCATCATCTCCACTAGCTTTGTTGTTTGCAGTGCTTTTTAGGGCCTTTCTGACTTCACTCTCTAGGATGTCTGGCTCAAGTTCAACTTCCTCACCATTGTGATTATCAGGGTTGTTGAGGTCCTTTTTGTAGAGTTCCTCTGTGTACTCTTGCCATCTTTTCTTAATCTCTTCTGCATCAGCTAACTCCTTGCCATCTTTGTCCCTTATCATGGTCATTTTTGCTTTAAATGAATGTTCCCTTGATTTCCCCAATTTTTTGAAAAGATCTCTAGTTCTTAAGAGCAAGTTAAAAAGGGCTTTGTATCCTCTTAACTAATGGTTGATGCACCAGTAGAAGGACCAGAAGCATCTTTCTTAAAGGTGGCCAGCCTCAGGTGCCTGGTAGCCCAAGAGGGCCAGACTGGACAGCGTGAGTCCTCCTCCCTTCCAGGAACAACATCCACTTCCCAGCCATGATAGGGCAGCCGTAGCAGGAAGAGAAGAACATCTTTAACTGAGATGTCCACTGCTGGGGTCTGGCTGTTTTCATAGTAAAGGAAGCGAAGCCCAGCCCAGCCCTGCCCTGGCCCATCCCCATCCCCTACCCCCAGCCCCTCTACTGCAGACAATGGCGGGGCTCTCACTTGCTTTCCTCATCCAGCAGATGGAGCAGCCCGGTTGGCTTTTTACTGATCAGGTTGATACAGGCCGAGTTGTCAATGTAGTCAATGTTGTGCCACGTGATGCCTTCCAGCCTGTATTCCTCCTGGAGTCACACGGCCAGAGGGAAAAAACGTGCAGCAGCAGGTCAGCCATGGCAGTACAAACCCTGAAGAAAGGCAAATCTCTCTCTCTCTCTCTCTCTCACACACACACACCCCTTCCCAAATGCCTCTCTGGGCACACAGACTTCCCAATAAGTCAGGGGTGCTCAAACTACGGCCTGGGGGCTGGATCCAACCCCTGACGGCAATTCATCTGGCCCACATCAACCTCGACACTCCTGGAAGCGGAAGTAAAATGGGAGCAATGAGGGCAGCGTGGGCCAGATGAACTGCTGTCAGGGGGCGGATCTGGCCCCCAGGCCGTAGTTTGGGCGCCCCTGGTTTAAGCAGAGAAAATGGCAGCCTAAAATCTATCTCATCCTGTTGCAAAACAGATTGCAAGCTGTGTTTTACTTCCGCTTCTGGTGGGAGGAACCACGTGAACGGCCCATGACCCAAAAGGTTTGGGGACCCTTGCCATAGGAAAAGAGACTGCGAGCGGGCATGGGAGGCCTTGCCTTGGCAGGGAAACTGTTCCCTCGATTGCCCAAGTGGTGGTGGTGGTGGTTGTGGAGTCCTTTCTTGGAGGCTCACCTCTTCATGGCCCCACAAACATAGAATGAGAAACGGCCTCAGGTGAGACCACAGGGAGACCGACCCATCCCAGGGTATTAAGGGGGGGAAAGTGATTTGCCCCGGTGTGTGTATGTGTGTGTGTGTGTGACATTGTCACCCTCTAGGATGCAGGAAGGGGTCAGAAGGAGCCCTCTGGATCACAGCCACCCATACAAAGGCAGCACCTTTCGTGCAGCAGACTTACCTGCTCCAGTTTAAAGATGTGTTGGTTAAAATAGTGCTGTAAGCGTTCGTTGGCGAAGTTAATGCAGAATTGTTCAAAGCTATTACTTTCATAATCTTCAAAGCCAAAAATATCAAGTACGCCAATGGACAACGTCTGTAACACAAAGAGAAAGGAGAAACATGGTCATAGTTTACCTTTCTACATGATGCCAGAGGGGACTGTGGTGGCTGAGAGGTTAAGAGGAGTGGAAGGTCGGCAGGTCAGCAGTTCAAGACCTGAGTGCTGTGTGACGGAGTGAGTTCCCATTGTCTGTCCCAGCTCCTCCCAACCTAGCAATCTGAAAGCAAGAAATAGCAAGCAGATAAATAGGTACCACTCTGGTCGGAAAGGTAATAGTGTTTTGTGTGCTTCACCATCTAGTCATGCCTGCCACATGACCATGGAAATTTGAAGCAACAAGACTGAATTCATGGGTCCTCCTCCTCAGAGACAAATACTTGGAGGGTTGGATACAAGACAGACTTTTGGGAAATGTTCTCTTGCCCGCAAGGCATCTTCCAAAATCACCCCAAAACCCAAACGGACCATCTTTCTCGCTGTTTCTCCCACGGCGCACACCAAGACCCCCTCCCTCCCTCCTGAGGGCCAGGGGTTACCTTGGTGCTCTCCTCCCAATCCTTGGTATTCAAAAGTGCGTGGTTAATTCTAAAGACGATCCAGTCGAACAGGGCGCTGTATAAGGATTTGGCCATGGAGTTCCGCACCGTCACCGCCTGCAACATCAAGCACAAGCGTTCCGAAGGAAGGAAGGAAGGAAGGAAGGAAGGAAGGAAGGAAGGAAGGAAGGAAAACCTGCCCTGCTTTCCTGAAAAGAGCCCAGGAGGGACTTCCATCCAGAGGCTGGCATGAGTTTCGGGAGGCCTTTCCGTGTCTCTCCTCCCACCAATGTGGCCGAGGCAAGACTCCGGCCCCCCCCCCCCGCCCCTTGGCTCCACCGCCTTGTAACTTACCCCACTGGTAAGAAGGGGCTTTTTTTTTTGCTACACCTTTTACCTCTGCGAGTTTGTAAGGCAGCACGAGCCTTTCCCCAACCGTCACCGTCTTCCTCGTCACTAAGGCTTCAAAGAGCATCTCTTCTTTCACCTGAGAAAAACACACAACACTCACCATGAGTCATGGCTAGAAAAGGGCCAAGGCCAGCGCAAGTGTCGGTCATGGGCAGGGAGAGCAGAAGGCAAGGAAGGCAAACACCAAGGAAGAACACCCAAAACATGCACAAGACGATGAGTGCTCCCCTTAGGAGGAGAGGAGAATGTGCAGAGCTGGACAAAATACGCAGCTAGAGCCACCAGGAGCCAGAAATAAGTGGCATTTCCGAGGGATCACGGCCAGACCCTCACCCTCAAACCTTGTGCTCCTCCTTTAATGATGCATTCACAGGACAACGGGCTTCCTCCCCAAAAGGGAACGCAGGGCGGCACCCTTCGCCCTCAGGTGAGCCACCTGGTTTAATGCCTTCACCGAGGATACAGGTGGGGGAGAAACGGAAGCCCGCTCCCTGCTGCTCTCTGGCGCTGGTGTAATTCTGCAGTGCACAGAAAACATGCGGGCCGCTTGGCCTGTGGTTTTGGATTACAGACTCAGATGGCACGACTAAAGCATGACTTCATTTCCAACGCATGCCTTTCGTGACATCGACCAGATGTCAGCCAGGTATTTGCATGGCCTCTGTTTTCTTTCCAAAATCAAAGCTTACCTTTCCAGCCTATCAAGGAGATCCACCACTCTTGACTAGGGGTGCCCAAACCTTTTTTTGGCCAGTCACATGGTTCAGGGGGCTGGTCACTAAGGCCCAGGGGCCAATTGCGGCCCCCGACGGCAATTCATCCGGCCCCCGATGGCAATTCATCCAGCCTGCAAAGCCCTCGTCGCTCCCGGAAGTGGAATTAAAATGCGCCCGTACGTGTGTGTTTTACTTCCAGTTCCGGGAGCGACGAGGGCTTAGCAGGGTAGATGAATTGGCATCGGGGGCCGGATCCGTAGTTTGGGCACCCCTGCTTGCGACTATTCAAAGACTGAAAATACGCCTTCAGCTAAAATCTAACACAAGTAGGGGGAAAAACCCCCACAGACCAGCATTGTGGGGGGGGGGGGGAGGAGGATAAAAAGACCTCAAAGGGCAGGCCTGAGGTTAAGTGGCCACCGAAGGCTCTCTCTGAGCATGGCTGCCTTCCTGCTTCACGCTCGCTCGGGTCCGTAGCAATTGTCTGGGGGTGGGGAGGGACATGGAAAACCTTTAATTTTCTTGGTCCTTTAACTTTATCTTCTTTCTCTCGGTTCTTGATCTGCAATCAATTCAAACTGCTATACAAGGAGCCGTCGGTTAACGTAATTAATGCGTTCTCCGGGACGTTTCTTACAGCAAAAATTACTTTAACCTAATTTCCCATAGGAGTGCATTAATGCAATTTCCCATAGGAATGCATTGAAAACCAAAATACTTTAACTTAAATGCGGTTTCCCATGGGAGTGCATTGAAAACCAATTAATCCATTCCGGGGGGGGGGGGGGGGAATTCTGTACACCGAGCCACTATTTTCTATGGGTTTCCTTTTGTTATGCGATTTTTATGTTAAGCAAGCTGTTTGTTAACCACTGTATTTTGGTCAAAACGAGGCAGCGTTTTCTTTCAGGAAACAGGTACAGACCGAAGCCCTTTGCTACCTCCCACAAGACAAACCACTCATGAAATGCTAAGGGAGGGTGTGGCTTTTAAGGACCCTGGAGCCGTTCCCTTCCACTGCCTATAAATACCCCACAGCTCAGAGAGAGGCAGGAAGGCCAAAACCGGCCAACTAAACTGGCCCGGAAAGAAGGCTGGCTAGAGTCCGAGAGAGACGGAGGGCCCCTTCCTTCTCCTCCTGAGAGACTGTTTCAGGCAAACAAAGCAGGAGGCACCTGGCTGTTGTTTGCCACTCAGCACCTAGGGCAGCATAAAGCAGGACATGCTCACGAGAAGCTTCTGGCCAACACACCTGGCTGCCCGGAGGAGGCTGCTATGGTCCGTGTCCAATGCGGCTGTTAGAAAACAGGCCACAGGAGCATCACAGTTTCTTCTGAGCTGATTTCAGGTTCTTCCTGGTGCTTTCTTTGGCATCCATCTGGAGTTTGTAACCAAACCCTGACCTGCCTAGAGCAGCACTTACCAAACTATGTTCAGCGGAGCACTGGTGGACTTCAATGCCCAGAAGCCTCAGTCAGTCCGTTGGCTGATCAGTGCTTTGGGGAATTGGCTGAGGCTTCTGGGAATTGAAATCCAAGAACCAAAGGGTTGGGAAACAGTGAGTGGCCTAGAGCCACTGCCCAAGAAACCCCACTGCCACCAGGCTCTGCGCTTCCAAGAAAGAAGAACCGGATCATGGCTCTGCCGGCGGATCGAGGCTCACCTCCAGGAGTTCAGAGACGATCGGTAGGACTTCCGGGTTGCAGATATCGATGGAATCATCTCGATAGGTCTTCTTTTTATAGCAGATGTTGCCCAAGTGCAGAATTGCTGACAAAAGGGAGAAAATCCTGCAGACATAAAGCAAAATATGTTCCACAAACTTCATCCTTTTAGGAAGCAGAGGAAGAAAAATGGAAGAGGCTCAACCGTGTTCTAGCATTTCCTGGCTAAAAGTCTGTGCCTATTTTATGTCAGCATAACACAAATGGCCTCACTTTGGAAGGCAAGTGGCTGCCGTCATCAAATTGGCAGACTTTATTTGTGGTGCGCATTATTTGCCATCCTCAGACTCTCCCTACGGAAAGTGTCACCTCTGACTTGATGCCACAGAATAACAGTAATTATTAATAAGAAAATGCCCCAGTTTCTCTGGTTTTCTTTTATGTCAATTATGACATTAGGATTCCTATTAAAGATTGAGTGCTTATCTTTAATGCAAGCTCTGTTTTGATTCCTCTATTACAAGTGTGCCCAAACTATGGCCCATGGGCCAGATCCAGCCCCCAACGGCAATTCATCCTGCCCACGACGCCCTTGTCGCTCCTGGAAGCGGAAGTAAAATGCGCCCATATGTGTGCCTTTTGCTTCTACTTCCGGGAGCAATGAGGGCGGCGTGGGCCTGACGAATTGCAGTTGGGGGCTGGATCTGGCCCACTGCCATAGTTTGGGGGCCCCTGGTTTAAGCAGACTGCAAAGTGTGTTTTACTTCCACTTCCGGTGGGAGGAACCACGTGACCGGCCCACTGAACCACATGACCGGTCCACAGCCTGACATGTTTGTCCAGATCCACTGTCCAGACACAAGCTCTCTATTTAACAGCACTTAAAGAGGAGGAAATGATATACGGGGAAAAACCATTGCTCCAAATATTTTGCACATCTGCTCCAGATATTTTTAGTAAACATAGTCTCAATATTTTAGTCAGCCACCTGATTAGGTTCAGGAAACGGCTGAGAACCTGTCAACAGGCAAAGCCTAAACGAGGCTACAAAACACCGAATGAAGGCTGCTCTGGTTAGAAAGGCTTTAACGGAGTGATTCATTTCTAAGCTAATTTTAGCACGGAAAAGGCAGGCACTGATTTCTCCCGCGCAGTCTTGCTGCTTAGACAATGTGCTTGTGCACAGACTGTGTTTTGACAGCCACTCATAACACAAACAGAATGGGGAAGTGTTGTTTTCAAAAAGAGTCTGCCGAAGCACAACCGACAGATCCATCCTAGAGGGTTTACATGACAATCTCTGGCAATCTCCGCCGTCATAACAAAAGAATCTCCACTTACTGCCTGCGAGTTTTTGGAAGAAATCCCACCATTTCCATCGCGAGTTGCAAGCGCTCAAAGTCATGCTTCAAGTCTTCCCCTTCAACGGAGAAACAGTCCTGGGGTGGTAAAACACGAGGCCCAAGGAATGAATGGCTGGACCACAACAATGAAGGGAAGCCTGGTGTAACTCACGCATGGCACGTGTGCAGGTTGAGCCACTCAAGCCCAACAACCACCTCCTTTTCAATGTTCATCATGAGCCCTATGGACTCATGGCGTCATCTCTCTAGGGCAGTGATGGCAAACCTTGGCACCCAGGAGGTGTTCTTGGACTTCAATTCCCAGAAGCCCAAGTCCCTGTGAATCCACACAAATGGTTTTACTGCGCGTACACAGTACAAGAAGTACAAGAACAGCTGGAGTGCCAAGGTTCGCCATTACGGCTCCAGTGCCACTGTGGGGTTAAATACACACCCTAACACTTTTTCATGTAGCCAAAGTAGTTGGGGTATAATCCCAATAAAATCAGTTTTTTTCCTTTTCTGCTTTTATTTCCAGAAATCTTTTAAGAAGTGCATCAGGTAAAGAATGAAATATATATTTTTTTTCTTCGTAATTTGCTGGACTGCATCCCATCTCCCCACTGGATTTTGTCAGTGCTGGGAAATTACTTGGAAGTCTTTTTACATCTACCCTTTGTTTGGCAAAAGAAAGAAAGAAAGAAAGAAAGAAAGAAAAGAAAGAAATTCAAAGCATGCTGTTCTAATAGCAGAAGTGCCTAGGCTAACATGACCCGTCCCCTGTAGTGTTTACAAAGATTATATTTAAGCAATTTTCTCAGCGACTAAGCCGAGTGAATTAATATTGAATATGCGGCTTCCATGATTTCCTGCAGCAAATCTAAGTCAACCTCACAGATGCAAATAAACAAATTAAGAATTAGTGTTTATTACGTTCGCTACCACACTAAATCATTTGGCACTCCAAGTTTTCAACAAAAGAGCAACAAGCCATCACAACTGAGTCGAGGTTTAAAACTTCTGCCTCTAATTTGTGGGTTTTCTTTTGCAACCTAATGCCTTCTGAGGAAGGATATTAAAGGGATAATAGCTCCAGTTAGAACGGTTAACATGCAATTAGAACAATCATGCTTTCTGAACTGAAACAAGAGGAACATGGAATGGTATGAAGGTTTTTTTAAAGGCACAACTTAAAACTAGCCACAAGCTTCCACAGGCGTCCGTGTCTTTTTTTAGACAACTGTCCAAAGAGCTGGCAAAGTATTTCCTTCTGGACGGCCTATTCTTCAGCCTTAGGTTAACGGATCGGCTGGCTGAGTTTAAATCTAAACCCCATCCCAGAGCAAAACCCCAGAGGGAAATTTCCCTGACTGTTGGGGTGCCCGGCATGAGAAATGGTCAGGCTGTGGCAGCCTGGATACCTGGGTGATTCTCACACACACGCACGCACGCGCGCACGCACACCTTCCTTCCCTCGGAAGGCACCCCATTAATGAAACACTGGCCTCCGTCACAGACCTTCGGAGGCCTCCATGCTGTGTGGACCTGGCAGGCAGGGAACTGGCCTGGCAAATAAGAGACTCCAGGCCCTCAAGCCAACACCAGCCGCTTTCTCTGGCTTTTGGGGAAGTCCTGCCCCCTCCCAAGAACTGCAGGTGGTGCCTTCACTCCCACCCCACGCCAGAGCCAATGGCCAGGATGTGCTGCCAGTCGGTCAGCTGGCCGGCTGGCTTGTCTTTAGCAAGCCCCAAGGCAAGGCAAGCCCCCTCCTGGGGCTCCTACAGGTAGCCTAATCCCTCCTGCACCTGTCGGCCCAATTGCAGCCCTCCATGTAGACCAGGGGTGCCCGTGGGACAGATCCGGCCCCTGACACCCATTCATCCAGCCCATGCCACCCTCGTTGATCCTGGAAGCAGAAGTGAAACATGCCCAGCATGTTTTACCGTACTTCCGCTTCCAGGATCAACTAGGGTGGCGTGGGCCAGATGAATGGGTGTCGGGGGCCAGATATGGCCCACGGGCCATAGTTTGGGAACCCCTGGTTTAAGCAGAGAAAATGGCAGCCTAAAATCTATCTCATCCTGTCGCAAAACAGATTGCAAAGCACGTTTTACTTCTGTTTCTGGTGGGAGGAACCATGTGACCGACTCACTGAACCATGTGACCGGCGCATGGCCCCCCAAAAATTGGTCACCCCTGATGTTGGCCATCAACATCCCCTGCCTGCCTGCCTGCCACCAGGAACCCAGAGTGGATGGAGGGACTTGTACTGACCGGCTCAGAGTCATGGTAAGAGTCCTCCCAGCTCTGTGTGTGGGGCTTCTTTGGCATCTGAAAGCAAGGTAGGGTTAGGGTCAGTCACATTTCATGTTCTAGTGAGCATGGCTACACCGTGGCGTGGCACCTCCCCCTCCTCTTCTTCCTCTTCCTCCTCCGCACTCCTTGACCTTACGGGAGGGCTCACACACCATGCCACCTCGTCTCACATTGAAAGCAAACCCTGCAAACCCACAGGAGGAGGAGGAGGAGGAGGAGGAGGTTTATCCCCTCCCCAGCAATACAGCTTTCCCATCATTATTAGAGAGAGAGAGAGAGAGAGAGAGTGACAGACCATTTAAAGCAGAGGTCCTCAACCTTTTCAAGCCATGGGCCGGGTCTCGCTCCGTCAGACAGCTACAGGGGTTGGACGGCCATTTTGCCCTTCCTACACCACATGGCACTTCCGGGTGTGGTGTAGGCGGTGGGGGACATAAAAAGGCACCGCAGGCCACATCTGGCCTATGGGCTGCAGGTTGAGAATCCCTGATTTGAAGAGAAGGGTTTTTTTTAACAGGGTTCCCACCAACCTTAAACAGGTACAAACGTGAGGATTCCCTTCTTCTTACCCTTCTGTGGAGCCTGGTTTACACCCAAGAGTCCTAGAACCAGATCATTCTTCTGGGTAACAATTATTCTCAACGAGGGGGGAAGCTTCATCACTAGCACCAATCCCTTCCCCCCTCATGGGTTCCCCTTCATCAGCCACCCCCAAGTGATATAAGTTATTCCAGCGATTCTCAACCTGTGGCTCATGGGCCAGATGCGGCCCACAGACCATTTCATGTGCCCCCCCCCACTGCCTCCACCACACCAGGAAGCGCTATGTGGTGGAGGAAGGGCAAAATGGCTGTCGGGCCCCTGAAGCTGCCTGAGGAGGCGTGACCCGGCCCTCGGCTTAAAAAGGTTGAGAACTCCTGAGTTATATGCAAGAGTTGTGCAAAAAGAATGAAATATTAGTATGGCATGCTGTATTTCCAAATCCTAATAACTTTCAATTAGGCAAACATGCACACAATTGGTATTAATGTCATTATTGGTTAAAGGAGGGAAATACTATGCTGTGAAACAGAATTGCAACACCACGCAAGGTTTCTGAACGGACCTGGTCTGACCTGAGTTGGAAATATCAGTATAAGCCGGATTGATTCTCCAGTAGACTGATATGAGTGGGCCATATTTAACGTGAGTGCAAAATGATTTGTGGTCTTTAGGAAAACAGCAACCATCCAGATCCTTCTAACTCGTTTTTTAAGCAAGAAACAAAAAGGAATGTTTTGAAAAGATTGTCCCCCCGTTTAGGCTTCTATTACCTGCCACAATGAATTTACTGCATCATCTAATCCTTGAGGAGTTGACAGTAGGAATGGGTTTAAACAGCACCGTCTGGAAGAGGGTGCCCAAACTACGGCCTGCAGACCGGATCCGGCCCCCAATGCCAATTCATCTGGCCTGCACCACCCTTGTCACTCCCTGTAGGCAGGGCTGGATGAATTGGCATCAGGGGCCGGATCTGGCCTGCAGGCCATAGTTTGGGCATCCCTGGTTTAAGTAGAGAAAATGGCAGCTTAAAATCTATCTCCTCCTGTTGCGAAACAAGCCCTGGCCCACCCACTGTGCAACGCTGGCCGTCCATTCCCCCACCTGGTTGAGGTAATGATATTTGTCAGGCTGCTTCAGGTGAAATGCCACCTTCTCTTCCTCACTTGCTCCTGCCAGAAGGTAATAAAACACGTGGTAGTTCCTGGGAAGAAAGAGGAAGGCGGGTGAAGAAATCCACAGCACCGTCAAGGTTTTTAAACAACGAAGCCACCAGCAAAGATGGCTGCAATGCTCAGCCTCCCTGCGCGTGGGTGGGTGGGCTTTTAGTCCATACAGTGCAACAAGCTCAAGAGAAACCCAGCAGACCCATGACCATGTAAACCCTTGGTTATTCTCACAAAGAAGGTACATGCACGGTTTCATGCGTTACTCACCTCTCGTTATGTTCTTGATAAACTAGTCTGGACTTTTCTAGAAGGTATTTCTCTACATAAGCCCTAGAGGAAAAGAGGCTATTTATGTATTTATCTATGTCATTTATACCCCACGTTCCTATCCCGAAGGAGACCCAAAGCGGCATAACAACATATAAAATAGCAGTTAAAACGTCAAATAAAACCACAGTTAAGAACCCCTGTCTAAAATTACATAAAACCTATAAAACCACCCTCCATCCCCATTGAAATAACTAAAAAGGACCGACAGGTATGACTCCCCTATGGCTAGGCAAGCCAGCGGGGTTGGGGGGTCGAGTCGTTCCAGCCCCACACCCGCTGGCATAGCCATGTTTTCAGATTTTTTTCCCCCTAAAGGAGAGCAGCTCCGTCTGGAGATGCAATTCTGGTGGCAAGAGGTTCCAAGGGCTGGGGCGGACACGGAGAAGGCCCTCCTCCTGGTCCCCGCTAGATGGGCTTCCTACACTGATGGGACCAGCATGGAGCCTCTCCGGCACGGGTTGAAGACCTTGGAGCGATATATTAGCTTAAGAAGGCATGATGGGGTCCGGGGTGGGGGGGGGGGTGGGGAGAGCCATTATTCCCCCCCCCCCCCCGCCTTTCCCTTCTATTTTTAGCAAGGGATGCAGTCAGGGATTGACTGGGTCATCCTCGGCCACCCCCAACCCTAGATGCCCTTCACGCTACAGCAGCTCAAGCCTACAACCCCCCAAAAGCCTGAGCGTAGTGATGAACAAAGGGACGGGGGTGGCTTCATGGTGAAGATGCTGAACTTCACGACCAGAAGCTTGACAGATCGGCAGTTTGATACCTGAGTGCTATATGAAGGAGTGAGCGCCTCTCTCTGTCCCTGCTCTCCTGCCAACCTAGCAGTTTGAAAGCAAGACATTGCAAGGAGATAAAGAGGGACCACTTCTGCAAGCGAGGCAACAGTGCTCTGCGCGCTCCTGCACCTAGTCATGCCTGCCACATGACCACAGAACCGTCTGTAGACAAAGAGAGCACTGGCTCTTGGGCTGTAAATGGAGATGAGTACCGAACCCTAGAGTTGGATACGACTGGCTTTCAAGCAAGGGAGACCTTCACCTTTACCTGGTGATGAATGAATGAAGAGCCACGAGGGGAAGACTTTGCTGTAGGCACAAGTTTTCCTTTCCAAGCCACCAGGAGCACAGGAGGGAGTGAACCTCTTTAAAGATGGCCAGGGCCAAACCCCGAGGGGCCCAATCCACCCAGCTGCTACCTTAGGAGTCTGGATCCTGGTACTACATACAGCCACCTCTACCACCACCACCCCACCCCAATTGAGAGAGGCACCTAGGGACACAGCCTCGCATCCTCACTCTTTCTCCCTCAATATAGGTAGGGCCCCCCTTCTTCCCACTCCCACCCACCCAGCAGCAGCCATGAGAGTTTATGCTTGTCATCTTGGCCCAAGATGGAGAAGAACAGCTTTTGTTGAAAGGCAGTGAAAAATATCCCAAAGAGCCGTTCCTCAAATAGTATGACGCAATTGAAGTTATCAGTCCGTAATGTAGTTCTCAAAACAAGCAATTCTTGATTTCTTCATAAACTTAAATGTTACTTTCTTTAGTCAAATCAATGTCTTTGTCTTTAATGTAAAACTTAAATAAGAACATGAGAACATCCTTGCTGGAAGAGGTCACAGGAGGCCATGATCCAGTCCAGCCTTCTGTCTCACACAGTGGCTCACCATTTCCTTCAGGGTATTATTTCCAAGGAGATGCCTTCACCTGCTTAGGATTCCCTGGAAATAAATGGCATTGAGAGATATCCTGCCTATCTCTCCAACCTGGAGGTTGTCCTTAGGTAGCCATAATTATAGCCATTGATACTCTTGTCCTCCATGAACTTGTCTAATCCTTTCTTGAAGCTGTCAAGACTGACAGTTGTCACCACTTCTTCTGGCAGGGAGTTCCATAGACCAGTAATCCTCTGGGTGAAAAAGGACTTTCTCTTATTTGTTTGAGAACTAGTACCCAAAAGTTTCATGGAGTGCCCCCTAGTTCTAGTGTTATGCGATAGGGAAAACAGTTTTTCCTTATCTACTTTGTACACACCGTGCATGATTTTATAAACTTCAATCAGGTCACCTCTTAGACGTCGTCGTTCAAGAGTGAAGAGGCCCAACCGTTGCAGCCTCAGATGGTAAGGAAGGTGTTCCAGTCCCCTAATCCTTCTGGTTGCCCTCCTCTGTACTTTCTCCAACTCCATAATATCCTTCTGGAGGTATGGCGACCAGAACTCTACATGTTATTCCAGATGGGGCCTCACCATAGATTTATAAAGAGGCAAAATGACACTTGCTGACTTATTTTCTACACACTTCCTAAGGATCCCTAGCATTGAGTTTGCTTTTTTCACTGCTGAGGCACACTGGCTTGACACCTTCATTGCGCTCTCATCCACCAGGACACCAAGGTCCCTTTCCTGGTTTGTCGCAGAGAGTTCAGAAGATCCCATCAGTTTATAAATGTAATTGGGTTTTTTTGCCCCAACGTGTATTACTCTGCACTTACTAATGCTGAAGCTCATTTGCCACTGTTTTGCCCACTCCCCCAGTGTCAAGAGATCCCTCTGGAGCTCCTCACAATCTCTCACAGTTTTCACTACCCTGTATAATTTAGTGTCGTCAGCAAATTTGGCTACCTTGCTTTTTACTCCTACCTCTAGATCATTTATGAAGAGGATGAAAAGCAGGGGTCCCAGTACTGAACCTTGGGGGACCCCACTCTTTACTTCCCTCCACTTGGAGAAGTGTCCATTTAGTGCTACCCTCTGTTTCCTGTCCCTTAGCCAGTTGCTGATCCAGAACAAGACCTGTCCCTTTATTCCATGACTGGCAAGTTTATTCAAGAGCCTTTGGTGCGGGACCTTGTCAAAAGCCTTCTGAAAGTCCAGATAAACAATGTCAACTGGATCCCCCTTATCCACATGCTTGTTGACACTATCAGAAAATTCCAACAGATGAGTGAGGCATGATTTGCCCTTGCAAAAGCCATGTTGGCTCTCCTTTAGCAGCGCCTTCTCTTCTATGTGCCTATTAATTCTATCTTTTAGGATGGTTTCCATCACTTTACCTGGGACACATCTCAAACTGACCGGTCGGTAATTTCCTGGAATTTACAAGCTCCCCTGGTTCAGCATTTTTTAGAGAAAGGACGCACAACAGAGGATTTACAGTTTATTGTATTGGAAACTGTCAAATCTAAAGCATTTGAAAGAACGGATATAGACACTATTTTACTGAGAAGAGAAGCTTTTTATATCTTTTCTCTAGGCACTATGCACCCTGAAGGGTTGAATTCTGAACAAGATCTTTCATGTTTCCTGTAAGTTTCTGATGTTTCCTGTAAGTTTTTGAAATCCACTGCCAGTGCTTAATAAGAAGCTATTGATTCATCCCCATATGTCTAATTATGTAATTCATCTGTGCATTCTGAGTGCATAATTGAAATTTGGGTCATGCTAGCAAATAGTAACGTTGATTGCCCAGAAAGAAGAAACTAAGGAGGCAAAAACACGTGTAAAAATAACCTAAGAATATTCATCTTGTTGGACTGGTAAGACAATTATGTATTGCATGTTAAATAGAGAATGTAATTATATTTTTGTTACCGTTTTAGAGAAAAGAAACCTTCATTAAGCTCTGTTCATTTTTGTTATCTACAAAGGTTTATAGTTCAACCTTAAATCGTGCAAAACTCCTGAATAAGTTAACGAAAAGAAAAGTATCGCATTTTCTTTGACGATTATTTGCTCGAGGTATAGTTACTTAAATTTGTGAACTACAAGATTAATAATAAGCATAAGACACACTAAAGATAAATACATTGATTTGTCAGAAGAAAGTAACATTTAAGTTTATGAAGAAATTAAAAATTACTGATTTTACGGACTGATAATTTCAATTGTGTCATGCTATTTGAGGAACGGTTCTTTTAGATATTTTTCACTGCTACTTCCGTTTTGCCCAGAACTTCACTACTGTTATTTGTTGAAAGGCAGCCTCTCCTTCTTGCGTTAAAACATTTGGCTTAAGCTGCCTGACGGGGGGAAATATCGACTCTGAAGGGAAATCTGTTCAACTGGCGCACCAAGGAAGGGAAATATTGGCCCAGACGGAAGACACGGTGGCCCTTCTGCCCTTGAGTCCCACGGAAGTTTCTCCGACCTATGTGGACAATGGGCTCTGCTGAACAACTTACTTTATGGCAAAATTAGTTCCTATTTGGAGTAAACACGTTAGCTATAGTAGGGCCAACTCTAGTGTCCTGGCCGGCCGGCCCACCTGTTTCCCAGGCATGCCATGGTGGTTGGTGGTGGTGGTGGTAGATTTGCAGGGGATGTTTAGCATTCCCGCCATTCACAGACCAAGACAAACAGCTGCAAGCAAGTCATGCGTGAACAATCCCACCCCGCCCCGCCGCTGCAGCCGCCACCCTGGCCGCTGCCCACTGACTTACCCACGCACTGTGCCCGTCTCCTGATAGTTCACTTGGATAAACTTGCCAAAGCGGCTGGAATTGTTGTTGTGCGCTGTCTTTGCATTCCCAAAGGCCTGGTGAAAGAAAGGCAGAGGAGAGAAAGGGTGGGAAAGAGAGAGAGAGAGAGACCCAAACTGGAGGAGGAGGGAAAAGGAAAACCCAAGCCCCCCCTCCCCCCCCCCCACGAGGCCATTGCAATGGGAGGGGAGGGGAGAGGGGTAGTTTCCTATTGTATCGCTCTCACTTGACAGGTAGGCAGGCAAACGCTTCCTCCCCCTTCTGCTACTTTGCCTTTCAACTGACCTCTTCCTTGAATCCAATGACCCTGCTGACCTGGCTCCCCCCTCCCAATGTCCCGGACATCGTCCCTGCCCTTGGCCAAAGGATTAGGAGACTTTTCTCACCTGACCTTTTGCTCTACCTTTGTGGGGGTGGGGGGTGGGAGAGGGAGGGAGTCTTGGGAATAAAAATCTCGCTTCCATGTCAAACAATGTCATCTAAGGACTCAGCAAATGATCTGCTTTTCGTGTGTGGGTCATTTGCAGAGCTGTAACTCCCAAACCACCCACACACCTGGGGCAGGCCTTGGGGCGGGGGCTGAAATGGACTGCTGCCGCCCACCTTGATGCCAGGCTCCGGGTGGGGCTGGGCTTTGCCTGGCGGCCGGCGGCCCTGTTTCCCCACCACCAGTCCTTCTTCCCTAGAATGGCCCTCAGGGCTGCCTCTGGGGATTTGATCCCTTCCTCTCCGTACTGCTGAGGCGCGCGCGCGCGCACGCACGCACGCACGCACGCACGCACGCACGCACGCACACACACACACACAAAACCAGGGATGCCCAAACTTTGCCCTGCATGCCAGATCCAGCCCCCGATGCCAATTCATCGGGCCCATACCGCCCTCATCGCTCCTGGAAGCGGAAATAGGCGTGTTTTACTTCCGCTTCCAGGAGTGGCGAGGGTGGCGTGGGTCGGATGAACTGGCATCGGGGGCCAGATCCAGCACACAAGGCAAAGTTTGGGCACCCCTGGTTTAAGCAGAAAAAATGGCAGCCTAAAACCTATCTCAACCTGTTGCAAAACAGATGGCAAGGTGTGAGGAAGGCCACTGAACCACGTGACCGGCCCCTGGCCAAAAAAGTATGGGCGCCCCTGCTCTAAATGGACGTACTTGTCTTGTGCAGATAGCAAGTGGCAGTTGTCACAACAATTGCCTGCCGAAATGCACATGGTTTTGCCTGGAGAAGAAAGAAATAATGAGGATTTTCTTCTTCTGTTTTTTACACCCGGTGGAATCACTCTACGGAGAGGAGGAGTATTTGAGAAATCCCTAACTAGCTGGGCCAGACAGAAACAGATGCTGCTCGCCACTCAGGCGCTCGCTCCGTTTTCATCTGGATTTTGATCTGGCCTGAAGGATCCCCTAAATCCCCAGGAGGAGGAGGAGGAGGAGGAGGAGGAGGAGGAAGAGGGCTGTCAGGCAAGCAGAACAGCTGGGAGGGTGGCAAAACAAGTTTCTCAACCTGCAGCCTGTGGGTTGGAGGCGGCCCACGGGGCCATTTTATGTGGCAGCACACCTGGAAGTGTCATGTGGAGGAGGAAGAAGAAGGGCAAAATGATCATCCAGCCCCCAAAGCTGTCCGAAGGAGTGTGACCCAATGGCCCCCGGGTTTAAAAGGTTGAGGACTCCTGGTCTACACCAAGAAACCCAGCAGCTGGTGAGGGTGAAGGGGGGACCCCAGGGTTAAAATAAAAAAGGGGGAAAGAGCACAGTGGAAAGGGGGGGGGGAAATGGGGGGCAAGCAAGCCTCTTGGTCATGGAGAGATGATGCAGGAAAACAAGTGAAAGGGCAAAGAGCATATGGGGCAGGAGTGGCAATATATGGGATCATAAAGAGTGGCAATATATGGGGTCATAAGGAGTGGCAATATATGGGGTCATAAGGAGTGGCAATATATGGGGGCATAAGGAGTGGCAGTTCTTCCCCGCCCACCCCCACCTCTGTGGCTAAGTAAGGGGAGGAAGGGCAAAGCGCAGAGAGCGGCCGAAGGGATCCTGCTTCAAAACCCTGAGCTATTTGTAGAGGGAAAATCTCTCTTGGACTAGAAACCCCCATCCATCCCCTTTCCTAGATCTAAACCAGGCCTCGGAAATCTCTCCCATCAAAATCCCGGTTGTAGTGCGACACGCCATAGAGGGGGCTTCAGGCAACAATCAATGGGAACACAGTGGGGGGAAATGTGTGTGTGTGTGTGTGGGTGGTGGTGGTGGTGGTGGTGGTGGAGAATGCCCTGCCTACCCATTTAGAAATCTATCAGGCTTCGGAAAGCAGGGGCTGGGGAGTTTGGATCAGGGCCGGAATGGATAGGGAAAGCAGGATTTATGGCAAACGGTATGTGCTACAATTTTATGGAAAGCTCTGGCTCCTGAGAGCAGCGGGCCGGTCATGTGGCTGGAAGCAAAACATGCCTTGCAATCTGTTTTGCAACAGGATGAGATTTTTAGACTGTCGTTTTCTCTGTTTAAAATAAGGGCACCTAAACTCCAGCCCACGGGCCGGATCGGGCCCCTGACACCAATTCGTCCAGCCCATGCCACCCTTCCTGCTCCCATATGGGCACGTTTTACTTACGCTTCCAGGAGCAGCAAGGGCAGTGTGGGCCAGATTAATTGTGTCAGAGGCCAGATCCGGCCCAAGGGCCGTAGTTTGGGCACCCCTGCCTTAGAGATTCAAATGATATCTCTCCAAGGGAAATAACCAATTCACAGAAGGAAAAGGAGTGAGACCAAATGACAGTAAAATCTGACTTTGTGATCCCCTGAGGAGAGAGAAGACGGGGGAGGCAGGAGAGACCCCACACTGTCAAGGAAATGGGCTCCCAAGGTCTTGCTAGGGCTCGGACCCGGCAGGACGACGGGTGCCACAGAGGCCACCCCACGAAGAGACATGCCCTGCGGTGCCCACGTCTTCCCTGAAAGGGAGCCGCTTAGCCATCAGCACTCCTGGCTGGCAACGCACTGGCAGAGGGATTCCCAGTCTACATGAGAACCAGACGGCCTCCCTGGCTGATCACCCACGGCCGCATGGCGGCCCGCTTACCTCCAGCACTGGCCCAGCTCCCAGGATGATTTGCTCCACTCCGCTGGCGAATCCCTTCTGGCTCAGAGCCGTCAGGTGATGGATCAGGAAGTTGGTGCTTTGCGTTTTCCCAGAGCCGCTTTCTCCAGAAATGACAATGCACTGGTTCTTCCGCCGTAGGAGCATGGCATGGTAGGCCACGTCCGCCACCGCATAGATGTGGGGCTCCAGCTTGCCCAGCTGGTGGTTGTCGTACATTTTGACGTACTTGGGGTTGTAAATGGGGAGGAACTTGAAGGGGTTGATGACAATGAGGATGCTGCCCACGTAGGTGTAGATCTTCTCCTGCTTGAAGCGGTGGCGGAGGTTCTCTAGCAGGCTCCGCTCGTTCAGGTCAGGCAAGGCGCACAGGTCGTCATAGTCCCTGTCCTGGGGTTGGGGCAGGAAGCCACGCTCCACCATCTGGCGCCGCTCCTCCGTCACCCGCAACCAGGACTGGAGGCTGGCGTAGTGGATGGAGCCGTCCAGGTTCTTCTCCCGCAGGAGGAAGCGGTAGTCCTCCCCGCTCAGTCGGTTCTCCAGGGCCATGCGGGGCCAGAGCATCATGCGCTGGACGGGGCAGTCGGTGGGGTTGAGGATCCACTCCTCCCCACCAAACTCCTTCACCTCCGCCAGGACGTAGCATTTTGCCCTGTCCAGCTGGAGTTTGTGGATCAGCGACTCGATCACCTCGGCGGCCGTGGAAGTCTTGCGCGCCACCACGGGGCAATAGATGGTCCCTTCTGCAACGCTCCCCGGGTAGATGTGGAGGGTGTGCTCGCTCTCTTCGAAGCGTCTTCTTCCCCCGACGTCACAGCCAATCATATTGGACGCCTTCCCATCAGCGACAGCCACCCGCCTCGGGGCTCATGGCACAGGCGCTGCAATCAACACGAGAAGTGTTTAGGCGGAACAAAACGGAACAAGAACCATTAAACTTTGGGGAAATGATTTCATGCAGTTTCCCTTCATCACCTGCCTTTTGCATAGAGGGGGGAGGAGGAGCGATTCCCCTTTCCCCATCATCATCTTCACCATCATCACCACCACCACCACCACCATCCCCTTTGCTGGGTCATTTCAGAACAGGGAAGGAAATCACAACGTGCGAGTTGTGGCTAAGAAGTAAGAGGGCCAGGGGTGGCCTCTTTTTAGTCTGCATGTTCTGTCAAATGCTGCTGAGAATGCAAACCTATTCGGGGGTCCAGAAGACCTTTTCCAAGGGGCTTCACGCCTTCTGCAGGCGCTCTGGAGCTCAGGGCCTTTCCCACTGACCAGGCTGTGAGGCCAAAGCCCTTGTTCCTTGACCCTTGCTTGAAGGCTCCCTCCGGCCGGCCTGAGGCCATTCCCTCCCCCCCCCCCCTCCCTGCCACTTATCTTCCTGAAAAAAGGCCACCACATCCTCTACCACAGGGGTGCCCAAACTATGACGTGTTCAGTTCAATGTTTAATTTATATACCGCTCTATCTCAGCCCAATAGGCGACACCAGAGCGGTTCACAACATGTAATAATACAAAAGTACAATACAACAAAATATAAGCCATACAATCAATATACATCATCAAAATACAAGCTAGATATACAATCATACAAAAATGAGCCTAAGCAATTCACACAAGCATAAAAATACAATACAGTATTTGTGGGCTGGATCTGGCTCCCGACACCAATTCACCTGGCCCATGCTGCCCTCATGGCTTCCGGGAGCAACGAGAGTGGCACGGGCCAGATGAATGGGTATTGGAGGCAGGGTTCCCCCCATGGGCCGTAGTCTGGGCACTCCGGGTTTAGGCAGAGAAAAGGGCAGCCTAAAATCTATCTCACCGTGTTGCAAAAGAGATGGCAAGGTGCGTTTAACTTCAGCTTCCAATGGGAGGAACCATGTGACTGGCCTGCTGAACCACATGGCTGGCCCGCAACCCCAAAAGTTTGGGCACCCCTGCTCTACTAAGTGTTTGGGGTCCACATCGCTTCACCTTCAAATCAGCTGAAACTCTCCTCTCTCCTTTTCTCCCTGCTGGAGAAGAGATTGTTCTAGACTCACACATTGCCAAGTGGCTTTGCACTTGAGGAGGACGGTGCGTATTACTGAAATCCTGTTACTTAGGGTAGTAAGTCACAATGAGAGCAGATCCTCACCGAATCCACAGAATTTACAGAAGTTGACTCATCAACTCCCCTAGTCCAGGGCTCCCTGCACTCTAATGTAGGCAAAGGTCAAGGGTCGCCCTTGCTTGAAAGCCAGTCGTATCCGACTCTAGGGTTCTGTGCTCATCTCTGTTTACAGTCAAAGAGCCAGCGCTGTCTGCCTCTGCAGACGTTTCCTTGGACATGTGGCAGGCATGCCTAGACACCGGAGTGCCAGGAACACTGTTTACCTTCCCACCAAAGTGGTACTTATGTACCTACTTGCAATTTTTTGCTTCCAAACGGCTAGGCTGGCAGGAGCTGGGACAGAGACGGACGCTCAATCTGTCATGCAGCACTCGGGTCCCGAACTGCTGACCTGCCAACCTACCAGTCATCAAATTCAGCAGCTTAACCACTAAGCCACTGCCGTCCCACCCTAATGTAACATGCATGTAAAAGAATTGTCCTTCCTGACAGTGACTACAATACTCGGGGAGACGCTTCACAGCGCGGTGTTTGCATTCAAGACCACCCCCTGCCAACTTTGTCCATGGAAATTCATATTGCTCATAGCACAAACCCCTGCCTTTCACATCTGAACACGCAAAGAGGCAACAGTGAAGCATGACTCAAATATGACCACCCAAAAAGCAACGCCGTCTGGGTTGTTAGTCGATTTGTTTAGTTATTTGTTACGAAGAGTTTAACAATGTGTTTCATGTAAGGTTTTTAATGCTACGTTGGGTCTTTTTTATACAGGGGCATGTATGTGCAATTGGATTGTGAGCCAGCTGGAGTCGCTCTGGTGATTGGGTGGCCATACAAATCTAAATAAATAAATGAAACCAAGCCACCCCAGCGTCTTGCGCCTTTCCACAAGGAATCCCAAAGAAGCACTGTTTTAACCCAGGGGTGCCCAAACCTTTCACGTAGTTCCTCCCACCGGAAGCAGAAGTAAAATGCGCCTTGCCATCTATTTTGCAACAGGATGAGACAGATTTTTCAGCCGGCCATTTTCTATGTTTAAACCAGGGGTGTCCAAACTATGACCCGTGGGCCGGATCCAGCCCATAGGCCATAGTTTGGGCACCCCTGGTTTAATCTGAGGCAAAGCAAACATATGAGAGCCAAGTGGCTGCGCTAAGGATGACATGCTGAGAAATCAAGCCACCGACTTCCTTAATTACGCCCATTTCACTGTCAGAATTAGAAACAGAGACAAGCCGTGTCCCTTGACACAGCAGCAGGCAGCAACGGCTGGCGGGGAAAGCCCACGGCTGACCGACTGACCGACCGACCCCCCCCCCCGCGGGCAGCCTCTTTCGCCACACCCCAAGGGCGCCTGCCCTGCGTGGGTCAAGCGCAGGAGAGGAGGGGGGCTGAAGGAGGCCGCCGTGGGTCCGTTTCACAGGAGGAAGGGGCTTTCTGCCAAGGACCGTGCAAAGCCAGGGCTCCGTCAGGCTTCCCTTCAGCCCCACAAATCAGATTTCTTTCTAACCAGAGAAATGACTCAACCAAAACCAGGTTCTTGCAAGCCTCAGCACTGCTGCTGCTGCTGCCGGGCACATCATTGGCCAGCAGCACCGCATGGAAAAATGACCTCCTCTAACTGGCCAGGGAGGCATCTTGGCATCCCGGCAAAAGGGAGAGCCGAACTGGCGTATTTTAGGCCCAGTTTAAAGAGCCGTTTGGAGAAGGTGCCCCAGTATTGTCCACATGCCGTCTCCTGAAAGGCAGGGCCATAGTTTGGGCACCCCTGCTTTAAATGCAGCAACTGCTGCGGGCGGTGCCAAGGAATCCATGCTACCTTGGCACCACGGAAAGACAGCAGCTGTCACGTTCATAGTAAGGCTGTGCATGCAGAGCACTGACAGCACCGCAACGCAAGAGCCATCGCCTAAGGTGTAATAATAAAGTGGGTCTCACGTTGTCCTGGCATATTGCCCCAAACGAACACTGGATTAGCTCTCCACAGTGCAGCGGAAGAGGCGACACACATACACTGCCTGCCGGATCTGCTAATTGCAAGCAGTTGCATCTGTGCATCTGTTCATCCCATGGTGCGCATGATGCACTTAATCCCCACATTTCCCAGTCATGGCAAGCTAGACTCCTTCCACCACATGTGCTCCTATCTTCTCACACTAGGTCTGGCGTAGGGAACCAAAGAATGAACTCACCCAAAGGTGCCCCTTCATTTTGGCAGTTTCACGTCTGGCTTAGACACCCAAGAGGAGAAGAAGAAGAAGAAGAAAAGAAAGGAGGAGGAGGAGGAGGGTCCCTTCTCCACTTGTTAAAAATCTTCACTCTCCTGCATGCCTCACCCCCCAAGCGCTTGGACTGCTCACTGTCCAAAAGAGCAAAGCCCCCATGGGTCAGCTGTCCAGGCAACAGAGAACACACAGCCCTGTCCTGTCCCGCTAGGCTACGATTCCCACAAGCAGAGTCACAACCAGGTCAGGGTCACCCTTGTTCAAAAGCCAGTTGTATGTATCTGACTCTAGGGTTCAGTGCTCATCTCTGTTTATAGCCAAAGAGCCAGCGCTGTCCGCGTTTTGCAGACATTTCCATGGACATGTGTCAGGCATGTCTAGACACTGAAGTGCACGGAACACTGTTTACCTTCCCACCAAAGTGGTACCTATTTATCTACTTGTCACCACCAAGAGACATTCAATGTGTCGCTCCACCGTTCCAAAACCAGAACGTGCTTTTGATGGTTTTATTTCCTTGTCTTTGGGTGTTTCTTTTACTTTCAAGGCCAGCCTTGCCAAAATTTGAAGCAATTTAAACATAAAATGCCATGCAGATTTCAGCCTCTTTGCATTCTACGTGAAATCAAAACTTTATGATTCAGGGCTCGTGGGGAAATTTAATTTAACCGCTCAGCAAAAAAGCCATTGAGTGAACTCAAGAATGAGAGAGAACCGTAAAAGGAGAAGACAGGTTGCCAAGAGAAAGGATAGTGCAAGGATAATGATGATTAACCCTCTTCCTCCTCCTCCTCCTCCTCTGCAAGATGGCAGCCTCAGTATCTGTTTTCCCACACTTAAGCAATGTCTCAGCCCAAAAGTTGGGTAACTTCCTTTTAGCTCCTGGCCAACATCAAATTCTGAACCAGCTTGCAAGACAACAAACTGCTTTGCTGAACACCACTTTGTTGGGAGTTTCTGAGAGAGAGCGAGAGCGAGAGCGAGAGCGAGAGCGAGAGCGAGAGCGACTCTCTCACTTCATGGCAAGCTGGGATCCGCCTTAAACAAATTCACGCCAATGGCATTTTTCCTGCTTCAGGAAAAAAAATGCATTCTTGGATACGAGTTGCAGTTGGCGATGACGATGCTAGGTTTGGAAATATTCAGCACTGTTATGCTCACCCTTCTCCATCTTCTACACCAGGAGTGCCCCAGCTGCGGCCCGGGGGCCATATCTGGCCCCCAATGCCAATTTATCCAGCCCATGAAGCCCTCATCGCTCCAGGAAGTGGAAGTAAAACATGCCTGTCAGCAGCAATGAGGGCTTCACGGGCTGGATAAATTGGCATCGGGGGCGCATCCGGCCCCCGGGTACCAGTGACCAGCTCCCTGAACCACGTGACCGGCCCATGGCTTGAAACGTTTGGGAACCCCTGTTCTAAAGCTAGGCGAGTTTGGGATATTTCCCTTGGATACACAACAAGGACTTAATAAAGCCAGGTTGTAACAGATGCTGTGCAAAACCCAAACCACCTTTATGGAGATAGCCTGCAAAATGCATTTACGCCTGACAAGAGGAGTGGGGAAGGAGGAGGAGGAAAGAGTGCAGAGAGAGGAAAGGAAACTCCCAGGCTAACTAACATGGAAAGGCACAGAACACAGATGAACTGGTGGCGCCGGCCGGCATAGAAAAGTGCCCTTCTTCCCTTGGCCAAAGAACATGCGAGCAGGCGCTTAAAGAGGAGGAGGAGGAGGAGGAGGAGGAGGAGGAGGTTCAGCCACTCCAGCAGAGCAAACATCCCGGCCAGAAAGGTTTTATTTGGAAAATCCTGAAGGGCAGCAAACAATACACTCCATTTCAGTGCCCCACGCCTGCCGACAGTAAAGGGGAATAAATAAAGGCCAGGGCGGCATCCGATTTCTCTGTTCTTCCTTTAACTAGCAATTTAAAGCACTCCTCGCCTGACCCTGTCCTTCCTCTCTATGTGTGTGTGTGTCTATAATTAGACCTCACTCACACACTCACACACACACCCCATCATCACCACACGTCCCGCCAAGGAGCCAAGCCTTCGGAGGCCCACCCGGCCCACTCGCACCCGCTCCAGAATTGTGCTGCAAGCCGGCAGACTCGAAATGCAATTACCTCCAGAGAGGCAATCCAAGCCAATCCACTTAACCCGGGATTTCTTCAAAGGCTGCCACAAACGCAGCATTACAGACAAATCCAGAACTTAATTTTAAAAGCGGTGTCATTTTGTATTAGAGTGGTGTTCGTTCTCCACTCGGAGGAGGAGGAGGAGGAGGAGACCCTGCATGGCAAAGTCAAAAACACTCAATGCAAATATCTGTATCAGGTGAAAGATATGTTTTTGAAAGGTGACAAAAATCGTCTGCAAGGACTGTGGAATTAGGATAGTTGTTGATCTTGGTAAAGTGAAATCAGAAGCTACGTAGCCAACCAGTGGCTGGAGGAAATAACTCCACCTCTACTCCAGGATCCACAGGCGTTCATTTCCGGGTGGGTAGTTTTAAGAGGAAAGCAGCAGCAATACTTCTGGACAGAGAAACCCATTACCCAACGAGGGGAGGGAAATGACACCTCAGGTGGCACAAAGGACTTGCAAAATGACTTGGACTACCGTAGATGGGATGAAGCCAATGCAATGACATCCAGCCCAGGCAGGCACCCACCCACCGCCACACGTGACCCTTTCTTTCCACCATCAAATGCACAAGCACCAGATATTGCCAGTTATTGCCAGGGACACATGCAGAAGACATCGTAGCCCAGGGATTCTCAACCTGTGGCCAGAGGGCCAAAGGTGGCCGGCCGGCCTGCAGCACCATTTCATGTGGCCCCACCCCCACCCCCACTACACCAGGAAGTGAAGTGCCATGTGGTGGAGGAAGGGCACAAATGGCCGTCTGGCCCTCGAAGCTGTCTGAGGGAGCGTGACCCCATGGCCCCCGATGGCTTAAAAAGGGTTGAGAAAGAACTCCTGCTGTAGCCTTCTCACCATTCACCAGCCCAAGACCCACCAACAGCTTATTATGGGATGTAGCCGGACAAAAGAAGGATGGGATTTTTAGGCTGCATTCATCAAAAGATAGTTTGAGACAGCCTAGGGTGGGGGGGTTCATTGCCTCCCCCCCCCCCCACCCTGAGTGGTGATGTCATGATGCCCTGAGGATCATGCTCAGGAGCAGCTGAAGCCCTTTCCTCTTTGTCACTCTAACTCCTGCCCAGGCCAGAAGGAATGCGCAAGCACAAGGGCGCCTCTCCCCCCCCCCCCCCCCCAATCCGGCAACCAAAAGACACAAGAGACTATTAAATGGCAGCGCATAGGGCCATTTAATAGCTGGCTTGAGACTCAATATCAAGAAAACCAAGATAATGGCAACAGGCCCGATCAGTTCCTGGAAAATAGATGGGGAAGAAGTAGAAGCAGTGACAGATTTTACATTCTTAGGATCCAAGGTCTCTGCAGATGGGGATTGCAGCCATGAAATAAAAAGGCGACTGATTCTAGGGAGACAAGCCATGAGAAACCTGGGGAACATAGTGAAAAGCAGAGACATCACCTTGAAAACAAAAATTAGAATAGTCAAAGCAATGGTATTCCCAGTGGTAATGTACGGATGTGAGAGCTGGACAATTAGGAAAGCTGAACGCAGAAGAATAGATGCCTTTGAAATGTGGTGCTGGAGGAGAGTTTTGAGGGTACCCTGGACAGCGAGGAGAATAAATAGGTCAATCCTAGAAGAAATCAACCATGAGTGCTCCTTAGAAGGTCAAATAGTAAAGATGAGGCTAAAGTACTTTGGGCATCAAATGAGAAGGGAGGATTCACTTGAGAAGGCAATTATGCTGGGAAAGGTGGAGGGCAAAAGAAGAAGGGGGAGGCCAAGGATGAGATGGATAGATGGTATTGTAGACACAGTGGGCACAGAACTGGGAGGACTGAGGGGGATGGTGGAGGACAGAGGCGCCTGGAGAACGATGGTCCATAGGGTCGCAAAGGGTCGGAATCGACTGTGCGACTGAACAACAACAAGGGCGATGAATGCAAACCTTGGCACTCCAGCTGTTCTGGGACTTCAATTCCCAGAAGCCCAAATCTCTGTGAATCCTGCGTACGCACAGTAAACCCATTCATGTGGATTCACAGAGACTTGGGCTTCTGGGAATTGAAGTCCCAGAACAGCTGGAGTGCCAAGGTTTGCCACCACTGGCACAGGGGAGTCCCGGAGCAGTATTTAAGAGATGAGAGCAACAGTAGAGGCATGACACTCGGGTGCCACCAAAGGAAAAGGTTAAACTGCACACATTGCCCTCTGCTCTTCCTTCCTTCCTTCCTTCCAAGGCAGGAGTGCCCAAACTACGGCCCACAGGCCCGATCTGGCCCCCGACACCAATTCATCTGGCCCATGCCACCTTCGTCGCTCCCAGAAGCGAAAGTAAAACATGCCCATAGCCCTGCCTTAAGCAGAGAAAATGGCAGCCTAAAATCTATCTCTTCCTGTTGCAAACCAGATTGCAAAGCACGTTTTATTTCCGCTGCCAGTGGGAGGAGTTCCACGTGACTGGCTCGCAGCCCGAAAAGTTTGGCCACCCCTGCTCCAAGGTCTCTGCTGGGGGGTGGGTGGGGGGTGGAAACGTCTCAGCGCCCCCCCCCCCTTCGATCCAGGGAGTCCTTTGGAGAGAACACAAGAGATCTGAAGCACTTTTATTCATGTTTCATGTGCAATGGCTTAACGTTACATTTCACAACATCATGATGAGTTTAATTAGGTTTTAATCATGAGAAGAGCCCATGAGTGTTTTCATGTTAACTCCTACTGCTTTTGGACTCCATTGCAGGCCACGTCAGTTTCCAGCCCTGGTAGGAGGAAAAGCCACGGGCGGGCGGCAGAAACCAAACCAGACCAAAACAAACCTCCAAATGAAAGTTTAGCCGAAGAAGCCAAGGAGGAGGAGGAGGAGGAGGAAGAGAAACGCCAACGCCACCACGGTTCCCGACAGGGCCGCACAATCTTGCAGCTGGTTTTTTTTTTGGTCGTGCATTCTTCACGGGTGATGCAATCGCTGCTACTCTCTCACTCACTCACACACACACTCACACTTCCATGGCACACATCCAAGAAATACAGGCCACTGCGATGCTGAAGGGAGCTGTTGCATGCCTGCGGCCTTTGGAATAACCCCAATGCTGGGGAAGAAGAGAAGGTCCCTTTTCCATTGGATCCCACCAGCCAGCATGCCTGCCTACCGGCCGAGTCCGGACTTGGAGACCACCAGCAAACCACAACCCAAGAACATCCACTTCATGGATCCCAACCCAATTGATACAAACTAGTCTTTGCTTGACATTCATGTAATAATTAAACAAGTGTGGTGAACGAAGATGATCAGCTTTTTTATATATATATATATAATGGTTTTTAAGACTTGGAAACGACAACAGCAGAGCTGCGGAGGAAGCCATAGAACACAGGTGCCCAAACTTTTTGGGCCGTGGGCCGGTCACGTGGTTCCTCCCACCGGAAGTGGAAGTAAAACACTCCTTGCAATCTGTTTTGCAACAGGATGAGATAGGTTTTAGGCTGCCATTTTCTCTGGTTAAACCAGGATGCCCAAACTATGGCCCACAGGCTGGATCTGGCCCAAACCACCCTCATCGCTCCCGGAAACATATGGTGCATTTTACTTCCGCTTCCAGGAGCAACGAGGGCGGCGCAGGCTGGATAAATTGGTGTTGGGGGCCGAATCCAGCCAGCGGGCCATAGTTTGGGCACCACTGTCATAGAAAGAAGAAATCCCTACCCTAACCTCCACAACAGGCATCCCCACGAAAGGCACAGAAAGCAACCATGCAGAAGAAGAGAGCAAGAGCTTCCTCGATATGGACAGTGGAGAAACACAAGGAGAGGCGCCATGCTATCATCCCACATCCGACCAGCCCAGTCCTCCCATGCACCACAGGGCACGGTGGCCTCTAAGGGAAACCTCCTCCCTCCCTCCCTCCCTCCGGCCAGGGTCCCTTCCAGAAGGGCAGCAAGAGCCAGTCCTTCCAAACTCTCCCCACAAGGCAACCCAGGGAGAACCCTTTACCTGGCGGCAGGTGCGGCGAGAGCAGGGGGACAACGCCAGAGCCTGTGAGGTAGGACAAGGAAGGCCTCTTCCTTTCTCCGAGAGCCCCTCTCTTTCTCTAACCTTAGGCTGTTCCCTCTTAGTCCCTCATTCTACTGCCAGGAGAAGAGAAGGGGTGGTGGCAGCGCTGACCAGGTCGGGGAAATGGCCGGCAGCGTGCTTGAAACCAGACCAAGGATGTGAAGGGCTGGGACTAGGACGGCACACGCGGAGAAGCGTCCTGAAGAAGATTACCCAAGGGAAGGAAGGGTTAGGGTGGCCTAAGGTGCCTCGGGCGGAGTGAGCTACTTACGGACTCTGCATTTACACACACTCCGCTTCCCAGAGGACGCAACTGAGGTCTATCCTGCGTCCGTCTCCAGGCCCCAACGGGAGAATATGCCGCCACTGGACTCGTCTTTCCCATGGAGGCACCTGGCTTGGCCACTGGGAAGGAAGGCCGGATGCTGGACACAGAGAGAGGCCCTTGGTTCTCCTCCCACCAAGGAAGGCTCTGGTTGCCCTCACTCCATCCTTCCATTCAAGAATGAAACGGAGCGCGTCTCTGAAGCAAATCACCTAGGATGGAATTGAAGCAGGGGGGGGGGCACATTGCTTGGGCACCCCTGATGCCAATTCATTTGGCCCGTGCCGCCCTCATCGCTCCTGGAAGCAGAAGGGAAACGTGACCATTTGGGCGCATTTTACTTCCGCTTCCGGGAGCAACGAGGGCAGCACGGGCCAAATGAATTGACATCAGGACCCAGATCTGGCCCATGAGCCGTAGTTTGGGCACCCCTGAATGAAAGGGTACCTGGCGGCCAGGGTTCGAACTCAGGGCTTCCACATTCCACGTTCTCAGCCTCTCCCTGGTGTGGAAGTTTTCTGTTCCCCAGAATGGTTGCCCTATCCCAGAGAGGAGCGGCTAAGTCTCAAGGGATGCTTTCCCCAAGCCTCTCTTCAGGATAAGCACCAGGGCTGAGGATGAGGATGATGGTGCACAATGGCTTCCTATCTCAAAGGTCTTCTTCTGATGCCCTTCTTCTTATTGTGGCACCGCAGGTTGAACACAGGCCAGTGAAACACTCGCCTCACCAAAAGATGTGGGGGACACGGGCAAGCCAACGGTGAGCTTTAATTTAGCTGCAGAAAGACTTCAGGCCACAACTTTTATGGAGTTTCCCAGAACATGATCTTCTAGCAACCAATCTCAGCCAATCTTCCCTCAAGATCCTGTTTCTGGCTGAAGGGTCAGAACGGAAAGAGACTCCGTTTGCCAAACATGGATTATAGTCCACGGCCTCCTCTTAGTCTAAACTGCAGGGCACGGGTATTTTAGCAGATTTATTTCCACAACTGTTTTAACTTGCTTTTTCATGGGACTTCCCTAACCTGTGCTTGCCCTTCCACTGATTTTCAATGAGAACAGACTGTAGGGTCCTTTACCAATCTCTCCTCCCCTAAAGAAAATGGTTGAAACCCTGGGGTTTGACCTAGGACCATGATGGCGAACCTTGGCACACCAGCTGTTCTTGGACTTCAATTCCCAGAAGCCCAAGCCAACACTCCTGCTGGTCAGGGCTTCTGGGAATTGAAGTCCAAGAACAGCTGGAGTGTCAAGGTGTACCATTACTAACCTAGGAAGTCCCAATTAGAGTAGACCCATTTGAATCAGGAGAACTGACAGGCAAAGTGACTCACCAAAGTCCCACTTAGGCCGTCTGCTTACTCTAGAACAACTTACTAAGCTAAGCAAGAGACTTTCAGCCCCGTGTCTTGGTTTCCCCAATGTCTGCTGCAAATTTACTACAGATGTCCTGAGCTTTGGACCTCATACAGCAGGGCTTTGGGCCATAATCATTGTAAAACAAAATATTTATTAACTAAATCCCTTTGCAAGTACAGCTGCAAGTTAAACAGTATTTCTTTCATTTATTTTCAGATTGCTATTTTATGTATATACCAATGGCTACAAATTACAACAATCTGTTTATGACTTCCTAGAAGTGTATTACAGAAAACTCCAATGCAGAATTGATCCTAGACATGCTTGAATACATTTGGGGAGGGCTAGTAGGTCCTAGATAGAACCTTGGCACTCCAGATGTTCCCAGAAGCCCATGCCTCTGTGAATCCACACGAATGGGTTTATTCATGTGGATTCACACAGGCTTGGGCTTCGGGGAATTGAAGTCCAAGAACACCCATTAATGTGGGTTCCCAGAGATTTGGGCATCTGGGAACTGAAGTCCAAGAACATCTGGAGTGCCAAGGTTCACATCTCGGTCCTAGAATGAGAGATTTTCTCTCTTGGCAGGTAGAGTCCTGCACACGTTCTGTGGTTTCTCCGACAGTGTTCAGCTGTTACACATTCTTACAATTATTTTGCTACCAAGCCATAGTTTGCCAAATGTCACCCCACATGCGTGACATATGTGCCATTCCTTCCAGCCATACATCTCAAACTGCTTTGGCAATTTTGAGACCATTATTTGGGCCTCAACATCTCAAACAAACAAAAAGGGCAAGATGTATTGTGCCAACACACACAATATCCAACGGCAAAGTCTGAATCAACTGGTGAACAGTAAGCTGTGACTTGTGTACCGTAAGTGTCACTAGTTCAATGGCCCAATATACTCTTACTAGGAATAGCAAATGGATTCAAATCACAATTTCCTTGATTTATTTATTATTTAATCACATTTTTACTGCTGCCCTCTTGCCGAGGCGACTCAGAGTGGCTTACACATATAAAAACACCACAGATAAAAACTCTAGAAAACAATAGTTAGAACAATGTTAAAATATTATTTTTTTAAAATTTGGAAATTGATGTTATGAATTCCTATCAAATGAACAGACCGCTTTTCTTGAAAGAGAGAAAGTCAACAAGAAGATTAAAGGCTTTGAAAAAACTAGAAAAGGTAAAGGATTCTCTTGCTTGAAAGCCAATCGTATCCGACTCTAGGGTTCAGTGCTCATCTCTGTTTCAAAGCCAAAGAGCCAGCGCTGTCTACTTCTGCAGACATTTCCATGGTCATGTGGCAGGCATGACTAGACATCGAAGTGCATGGAACACTGTCACCTTCCCACCGAAGTAGTCCCTATTTATCTACTTGCAATTTCTTGCTTTTGAACTGCTAGGTTGGCATGAACTGGGACAAAGGCGGCAGCTCATTCCATCCTGCAGTACTCGGGAATCGAACTACTGCCTCCCAGTCAGCGTCTTAGCCACTTGAGCCACTGCAGTCACAATACTAATACTAACACAATACTAACTACATAATACTAATTTTAACACACTCTTTTAAAACTAAAGAATGCTTCTTAAACACTTGTACTTTATAGTTTAAGTTTATAAACACTTCAAGCATGACTGCACACACCTACATTATATACACACACACACACACACACACACACACATATATAAAAATAAAAAAATGCACACACACACAGTGGTACCTCATACAAAGATTTTAATCTGTTCCATGGGGCTCACTGTTGTACGAAACAATTGGTATATGATTTAGCGATTTTCTCTATGGGATGCATAATAATTTATTTATTTTTTGCTAAGTGGTTTTCGCCATTGAAAAATTGTTGTATGTTTTTTATTGCACGTTTTTTTCCATAGGGAAAATTGTTATGCGGGACACCATTTCCACCCTAAACCTAATTGTTATGCGATTTCATTGCTATATGGGGGCGATTGTTGTATGAGGTTCCACTGTGTGTGTATGTGTGCACGAACGCACGCACATACGCACGCCCACACACACACACACAATCTGGCGAGAGGAAGGTACCCTGACTGAAACCTGACTGACAATTCAAGACCAGTTAAGGTTGGCAACCAGCTGGTGAGCAACTTTCATTCATAGAACAGCAAAGAGGAAAGCAAGCACTCAGGTCGTGTCTCAAGGTAAATCTTTCACTAAAGCTGCCGTTCCAAAGCAGGCATTAGTAACAGTTCAAAAGCCACAAAACAGTCAGGGGTGTTTTGTAATCAAGTGCCTCCAAAATGTTTAAATGCAACGCTTCAACCTGAAAGTGTCAATAATGTCTGCAGCATATGATCTGCCTTGTTTTCCTTCACAAAGAGGCTGGATCCCATAAAACATGAGCTATAAACAAAGCTCAGTGAAGCAGACTAAAGCAGAACCTACGACATAGCGTTTTCAAAATATTAGCAAATCGTTACCCAGGTTTTGGTTAAAGAATAAAAACTAAAACAGTGTTCAATGTTCAAACTTTTAAAAGAGCAGTAAGAGAAAGATAGCAACTCAGCAATGGTTAAATGCCACTAAATCCTTGTGAATTCAACAAAAGCATTAAGAAGACATAAAACTCTCAGCTGTCAAAACCAATAAACAATAGTAGAGCAACTACATTTGTCAGTGTGGGATGCAAAATTCAAAAGTTATCTAGGATGGCATGAAAACAAGGAAGGCACAATAAGACAGAAATGTAGCCTTCCTGGCTGAAAATCTGGCCCATGGGCAGGAACCCCCCCCCCAAAATAATAATAATAATGCCGTTCATACTAAAGGTCTAGTTAAGCAAAATACAGAGCGGGTGTGTGCGTGTGTGTCAGGGGGAAACTGGGCCAAAGCTTTTCAAGGAGCCCAGTGTGTTCAAATGTTTTTTTTTAAAAAAAACCTATCCAAAGACCCTTATAATTGGTTCATTATTATATCTCTTCTTGCAGTTGTTAAAAGCGAGCATCTTATGTAGTGACTTAGTGGTGTCAATTTTAAATACTGCACTATTGCTATGACACCTTCTTAGCCCCGGGAAGTAAAGCTCCTTATCTGAGTCACCCAGGAACTGCCACAGCCAGGAGTCCACTGCACCTGCGGAGGAGGCTTGTGTGCTGACTGCAGTCCTAAGGAGAGAAAGAGGGGCAGCAAGGCCCGGGCCTGGCTGTGGGGGCTCAAGCACTACTAGTTACTCGACTACCACAATGCACTTGACACTAGCCTGCATTGAAGATGGGTCATCAGGATCCTAGCTGGTGCAAACCATGGCTTCCCCAATACCCACAAGGGTCAGAGAAAGGGTGGACAGCAGGAATGGCTACTCGTGCTGACCACCCCTGGGCTTCTGGTCCTAATTTCAAGGGCCGGTGGAGTTCGCCCTCAGGGCCTTGAACCTGAGCGTGCCAAGAAAGATTTGCACCTGGATGGTGGCGGCTCCCCTGCAAAGGTCTGTGGGCTCAACAGGGAGAGTTTGATGGTGCCAAAGCCATGAGAGAAGTCTACTCTGCCCAGCCACTTCCATTGGCTCCTGTCAATGGAGCTCCTGCTAGGGTCTGCAGTGGCTTAGTGGTTAAGAAGCTGGCCTCATTAGCTGGAAGGCTGGCAAGTTGGCAGTTTGAGACCTGGGTACTGTGTGATGGATTGAACGCCTGTCTCGGTCCCAGCTCTTGGGGACTTGAAAGGTGCCTCATTTGGGGAGTGGAGTTTCTTCTTCTGCAAAAAATCCTTTCAATCCAGAAAAATTTCTGAGATGAGATTATGATTACTATTGTGATTAATAAACGGAGGCCCTGTCACAGATCGATCTGTTCCTGTAAGCGGGCTAAGAGTGGAGTGACCACCACTGGGTGTCCTGACAGCAGCAGCAGCAGCAGCAGCACACCCCCCCCCCCCCCCTCTGGCTGGCCCTGAAGAGAGAGTGGTGCCTGAGGAGGACCTGGAAGCCAGAGCTCTGAGGTGGAAATGGGTGTGTGTGTGTGTGGGGTGGTCTGAGAATGGGGCACACCATGGTTTGGGGTGTTCTTAAGTTGCTGCTGCAGGACCTTTCCTTCCCTCCCTGAAACCCCTCTCCTCTTGGCCTGAGTCAGCTTCCCCCGCCAGCCAGGAGGGGAGGGAGGGTGGGGGTGGGGGTGGGGGTAGGGCCTCTGCTGCTGCTGCTGCTGCTGCTGCTGCGGTGTCGGCGGTGCAGCCCCCCTGGCCTGGCCTGGCCTGGCCTGGCCCTCCTTGGAGGAAACCTTGCCGCTGAACTCCTCAAGGTTTCACCCCCAGTGGAGCGGAGCAAAGGGGGGAGCGGCGGGCGGGCAAAGGAGGGCGGAAGGGCGGGTGCCTTGCCCGGTGCAGCAGCAGCAGCAGCCACGGTGGCAAAGGAGGCGCGGGAGGAGGGGGTGGGGTGGGGTGGGGTGGGCTGGGGGTTTCTCTTCCTCCCTCCCTCCCTCCTTCCGGAAGCCTAGTTTGGGGAAGGAAGGAAGGAAGGAAGGAAGGAAGCGAGCGCAGCGCCCCTCGTGCCCCCCACCCCCCGGACCCTGACCTTGCCCGCGCCTCCCCTCCGGCCAGCCACCCCACGCCCACCGGGCCCGCGAGGGCAGCCCGCTCGCTCGCTCGCTCGCTCGGCCGGCCTCTCTCCAGGGCACCACCTGCCAGGCAGGCGCCAGGACCCACCCACCCCCCACCCACCCACGCCCGGCCCGGCCCGGCCCGGCCTTCCTGCCTTCCTTCCCCGCGCCATGCACACGCGCCGCCGCGGAGCGGGAGGGGGGGTCGCCCGGCCTGGCTTTGCCGCCCCCTCCCTCCCTCCCTCCCTCTCCGTGACCAAGACAGAGGAGGGGGGGAGGGAGGCGCCCAAGGGAGCGGAGGAGGACCTGCCTGCCTGCCTGCCTGCCCCCCCCCCCTGGGCCCGGCCTTCCTCCTCCTCCTCCTCCTCCTCCCGGGACTTCGTTCGGACCCTCGGCCGCTAGGAAGGGGGGGGGGGGTGGCAGGAAAGACGGAGGAAGACTGAGAAGAAGAAGAAGAAGAAGAAGGCCCTCCCCCCTGCCCCCCTCCCCAAGGGAGGCTCACCTGCTCCGGGAAGGAAGGAGGGGGTGGGTGGGTGTCCGTGGCCGCCGCCGCCGGCGGTGCTCCGTGCCCAGGGCTTCCTCTTCTCTCTCTCTCGGGCGGGGCCGCCGTTGCCGCATCACCTGGAGCAGCAGCAGCAGCAGCAGGAACTCCCTCCTGCCCCCACTCCCACCCCGGTCAGCCAGGCACAGACACCAGCACCACCACCACGGGCCCCGCCGCCGCCGCCGCCTCCTCCTCGTCTCTCTGCTAGACTGCGCTGGGCTGAGCGGGCTCCTCTCGGCCTCCTCCTCTTCGTCGCTTCTTCCTTCCCGGCCGCTTCTCGTCGCTCGCTCAGCAGGAGGGGGGGGGGAGGAAGAGGAGGAGGGAGGAGCCGTTGCCGCCGCCCCGCCCACCGCGCCCCCGACGTGCACGCGCACGAAACACACCCCTCCCTCCCAGGGCAGGGAGGGAGGGAGGGACTCAGTCAGCGCCCTCCCTGGGGCCACCCACGTGACTCCCGCGCCCCAACCGACGCGCTCAGCCCCGCCCACAGCACTGCTGCAGGAGCGCGCGCAGAGAGAGAGAGAGAGAGAGAGGGTGGGGGGTGCGCTAGGCTCCGCCCAGCCTTCGGCGGCTCCGCCCCCTGTCCCCCCGCTGCTCTTACCTGAGGAGGGAGGCAGGCAAAGGCGCGGCTGCTTTACGGCATTCGCGCGCTTGGCGGACAGCCGCAGCAGTCGCCCACCGATTGCCGACCGGCCGCGCGCCTCCCGACGAGCCTGCAGGTGAGGAGGAGGAGGAGGAGGAGGAAGAAGAAGAAGAAGAAGAGGGGCGCCTGTTCTCCCCCGTGGGGTGGGAGGTTTGGTTCCCGGCCCCAACGGAGGCGTTAGAGAGGGAGGGAGGGTTAACCCCCTCTTCCGCAGGTAGTACGTAGTAGTAGTAGTAGTAGTAGTAGGTGTCCCATCGAAGGCAGAGAGAGAGAGAGAGAGATGCATAGAGGCTCCTCCTGCTCCTCCTCCTCTCCCCCCCCCCCAATTTGGGGTCAGGGGAGGGGGGCGCCACGAGGCACAAAGGACTTCTCCTCCTTCTTCTGTTGACACCTCCGCCCGGGCGGCGGCCTGCCTGAGGGGGGGGGGCGGAGGGGGGGGCGGGCGGGCCTTCCCCCGCGGGGGCTCCATCCATCCTCGTCCCATGCTCGGGTCTCTCCCGGCCAAGGCTCGGGCCTTGCGGGACGGTCAGAAGCGGGGGCACACACCCACCCCCACCCCCGGGGGGCTTGCCCTGCAGAGGCCTGCCTTGGGCTTCTTCTCTGGGTGTGCGTGCCCTCGTTTGCCCTTCGTCCCAAACCCCGAGGGCTGTGTTTGGGCTCTGTGTGGCGTGTGGTTTCACGAGGGTGGGCTCGTGCTCTGCACCAGTTAGCGTCCCCAGCACATCTGCAGCCACCTCTTCCATGCTTCTTTTAGGGAAGAGCCCTGTGGACCGACCTCAGCAGCCCTTCCTTCCAAGTGGCTTCCAAACCTCTGCTTTCCGCAGACTGGCAGCGTGGCTTTTCTGTAGTACCAGGAACACAGGAGCTGAAACTTTCCAAGCGGGAGCCGTGTTCGTCTGTGCAAGCAGATGCCACGAACATCTGGTGGGTGTCTTACAAAAGATGGCCCCAGGCCTCATTCTGCACGACTTCTCTCTTCATGTCTTGCCTCAGCTTTATTTAACTTTACACATTTCACTGGAACCAGAGTGCCAGGGTTAGAGAACTCCGCTGCGAGTAACATAGAGGCCTGTCTTTGGCAGAGCACGGCACTCCTCCTGAAAGCCAAGCCAGAGCTGTGTGGGGCAATGCAGGCTTCCCAGGGCTGGGTTTAGGTGTGCTTGCCATGGGAGGCTCTTCCTCGCGTTTCCTTGCAAGAGGGGGTGTGCGTGCGTGCATTATTTGGGCAGAGATGAAGGTGGCAGAGGCATTTCAGCCGTTTGGGGTTTGGCATGGAAGCCCTCGGAGTGGTTCCAGCTAAACGTCCAACCCTGAGAAGGCCTATTGAGTCTCACAGACACACACACACAGAGAAGGCGGCTGTGGAATTTGCCCCCCCCCCTTGCAGCCGCCTGGGCTTGTTGGAAAGAAAGGCCAAGTATTTCTCTGGAAGGAATGGCTGAGAGAAGAATCCCTCCTCCAAAGTGGCTGCCTGGTCCTTTCGAGCCAGGCAGGGCTTTTCTGCCCTCCTGCTTTGTCCGGAATAAATGCCATTGGTAAAGGGGCCTGGCTGGTTCTCCTGCTTCATTCGAGTGGCTCTCCCTGCAGACGTGGGTTACGCTTTAGTCCAGGGGTGCCCAAACTACAGCCTTTGGGCCGTAGTTTGGGCACCCCCAGACTAGAGGGAAATGGGCCAGGGAGGGTTGGTGGGTGCTGCTTTCAGCCTCAGGGAAATCCCCCCCCCCCCCCCAAGCATCCCTTCCACTCTGGCTCTTTCTTCCCAGGCTCTGGTCTTGCCCTGGACGATGACGCTGCTTGCCTAGGATGGACCCGGTGGTTCTCAGCTACATGGACAGCTTGCTCAGGCGGTCAGACGTCCTCCTGCTGGACCCACCCTGCTGGCTGAACGACCACGTCATTGGCTTTGCCTTCGAGTACTTTGCCTCCCACCAGTTCCGGGACTTTGCCGACCACGTCTCCTTCATCGGGCCTGAGGTGGCCCAGTTCATCAAGTGCACCTCCAACCCAGAGGAGATGGCCCTCTTCCTGGAGCCCCTCGGCCTGCCCAGCAAGCAGGTGGTCTTCCTGCCCATCAACGACAACGCTAGCCCGGTGGCGGCCGGGGGCACCCACTGGAGCCTCCTGGTTTACTCCCGAGACCCAAACCGCTTTGCCCATTACGACTCCCACACCCGGAGCAACTCTGCCCATGCCCGGCGGGTGGCGGGCCGGCTGGAGCCCTTCCTAGCCCCAGGTGGCGGGGGCAAGGCGGCCTTTGTGGAGGAGAAGGCCCCCGCCCAGCAGAACAGCTATGACTGCGGGATGTACGTCATCTGCAGCACCGAGGCCTTGTGCCCGGAACTCCTCCAGGGCCGGGAAGGACAGCCGGGGTTGCAGCGCCTCACCCCCGCCTACATCACGGGCAAGAGGGTCGAGTGGAAGGAGCGGATCGCCAGCCTTGCTCAGAAGTGACCGGAGGGCTGGACTGATGTCCCCCTCCATCCCCCCCCCCCACCTACTGCAGCTCCGCTACCTATCCTGAGCTGATGGTGGGGGGGTCTTCTGCCTCCTCATGGGCTTCCTTGACTTCTCTCTGCCTTATATGCTGTTCTCTATCAGAACAGAGGAGGCAAAGGCCAAAGTCCCGATACTGCGGGGCTTTCTTTGGGGGCCTTGCCCTGCTCTTGGGGGACCACCACATTCTCCACCCACCCTCAAGGAGAGCTCTGTATTGTCCGGAGGCTCCTCAAGCTTCAGCAGCCCAAGAACACGTCTTTGGCACGTCTGTCATGCCTTCCACTGCGGTGGCGGCTTCCCAAAACCTGCTCCAGCTTCTCTGGAAGGGCAGCCAAGGCTTTGTTCCTGGTGCTGCTCCTGTGGAGGACCAGGCCATCCTGCCAGGCGGCCTCACAACAGGAGGGAGTGGCACAGCCCACAACCCGCAGGACAACCCCCTGTCTTTCCTGTCCATACATACACACCCACACACCCTTTCCAGTTCCTGGCTGCTTCTGCTGCGGAGGGAACACCCCACCCCACCTGCTGCCTTTGCATTGCCTCTGTTGGGACACTCCTTGTGAGAAAGGCACCAAACCACCTTGGCGTGCCAAGTCCTTCAGTTACTCTTGGCACACCTTTGCGGGCAGCAGAAGAGCTTTAATTTGCATAAGAAGGAGAGCGGGGGAGGGGGGGTGTTTGTTCTTTTTGGAGAACCTTCAGTCAAAATAAACAAAAGGATTCTTTCTGTTTTAAGGGGGTGTTTTGAGCTGCGCGTCCACAGGGCGTTCCCCCCCCTTCCTTCAGAGGGTGGAAGAGGAAAAGGGGAGGCCCTCTGAGCATGTGCAAAGTCCTGAGCAGCCCAGGCTGCTGTGTTTCAGTGGCACAGGTTTGCAGGGGAAGCGGAGAGAGCCAGCCAGCCGGCGAGCTTACTTTCCTCGCACAGAAATTACAAGCGAACTAACCGATGTCGAGGGAGGGAGGTGGGAACCTCATTCTCTGCAGCATGGCTGCTTCCTGCCTAATCAATGTTGCCTTTTTAATTGCCAAGGCTGACTCAGTGGCCAGCAGCCATGTTCTGGTCAAGGAAAGTAACCCGGGGGTGGGGGAGCATCAGCAAAAGCAGGCTGGGAGAGCTTAGATCAGTCACAGGCAACCTTGGGCACTCCAGCTCATCTTGGGCTTCAATTCCCAGAAGCCCAAGTCCCTGTGAATCCACACGAATGGACTTACTGTGTATCCATGCTTTCGTGTGGATTCACAAGGACTCGGGCTCCTGGGAATTGAAATCCAAGAAGAGCTGGAGTGCTCAAGGTTGGCCATCAGGGGTTTAGATTGATCTTTGAGCCTGACCTCTTGAAGTGGCCGGTGGCGCTCTCTCTCTCTCTGCCCCTGGCCTGGCCTAGGTGAGTTTATTCCTCCCGCCGGTGGCTCCTTATGCCTTGTGGAACAGGCCAGGTGATGCTCTCTCTGCCCTGCCCCATGTGCCCGTGGAGTTGGGGATCTCTCTCTCTCTCTCTCCTGGCTCTGTGGGATCTGCTTCTGGTTCCCTCTGCATCAAGTGAGGGCAGTTTTACAAGCAGAAGAAGGGCCTCCGAGTGAGCGAGCCAGCGAGCAGGTGCCTTTCTTTAGGAGGCCTCTCTGGGCCAAACCCCTTTTCTTTGCAGAGGGTGGGAAAGGCAAACCCTTTCTGCCACACACAGGGCGTGAAGGAAGACAAAAGGGAAAGGCAAACACTGGTGCTTGCACCCAGCCGGTCCCCTTGCTAGTGGCGGGGTGGGGGTGCTTCCGTCCAAGTGGGACACAGGATCTCCCAGGGCCCGCCCTCCTCACCCATATGGGAATGCCAGGGGCCACAATGACAAGAGCCACTTCTGGGATGAGCTCCTGGCAAGGCAGGCAGGCAGGCAGGCAGGCAACCCACCCTAACCCCTCCCCGGCAGGCATGGCTGGGCATAAAAGGGGGGGGGGGCGCTTTGCTGCCCTCTGCTGTGCAGACCCTGCAAGTGGCGGGCTCAGGATTTCAGCCTCCCTGGGGGGAGCGGCTCTGGAGGCCTTTCATGGCCCTCTGGGGGGTGAACGGCAAGTGGAGCCAAAAGGTGGTGAGTTTGATCCTGATGGGGAGATCAGGTTGACCCTCTGCCTCTTCCAGCCTTCTGAGGCCAGTTCAAATGAGAACCCAGCAAAAAAGGCCAACCCCCTTGTACAGCAGGGGTACCCAAACCTTTGGGGCTGCAGACCGGTCAGGTTGTTCAGGAGGCCGGTCACTATGGCCCATGGGCTGGATCCGGCCTCTAACACCCTCAATCTGGCCCCCACACCCAGATGGGCGCATTTTACTTCTGCTTCCGGGAGCGACAAGGACTTCGTGGGCCAAATGAATTGGTATGAGGGGCCAGATGCAGCCTGTGGGCCATAGTTTGGGTACCCCTGCTGTACAGCAAACCATACGTAGACATGGGATTGCTCTAACCTTGTGAAATGAGCTACCTACAATGTCTATTTCTGCCCAGACTGGGCTTGATCATGTCCTTCTTTGTGGTCCACATGATGCGTCCAGGGGGCAGAGGGCCAAGGTGGTGCCCTGCCAGGTTCCGCCAGGTGGGTGTGAGGCGCCTCCTGCGGCTGCACCTTCCTTCTTCAGGTGGGAGGCGACAGGTAAGTAAGCGGGGGGGGGGGGAGGTCATTGAGTCTGGATTTTAAACCCCAAAGAAAAGGTAAGTGATTAGGAAAGCCCCACCCCACCCTCCATAGTGCGTCAGCAGCCAGAGGGGCATTAGCGGGTCGAGGGCCCCACCAGAGAAGCACAAAAGGAACCAGGGGAAAGTCCTGCTTTGGACCTGTACCAAAGGAAAAGGCATTTCTGTCAAGGTTTGCCCGTCCCTGCCTCAAATGTTCAGAGCCCGAGGAAGAGGAGGAGGAGGAAACAACTGCCGGGCCCAATCCCCGGTTCAAAGGATGCCAGCCCAGCCCAGAGCAGCCTGAGGCAAGGGGAGGGCCGGCTAGAGCGGATTAAGCCAACCCCCCCCCCCCCCCCCCAGTAAGAGGATCTTGCACTTTGGCCTTTAGAGCTGGCCAGCCACTGGCCACCTTCCACCCCTCTCTGGCCGCCCTGGACAGGAGGAAGGAAGGAAGGAAACTCCAGGGGAGGGGGCGGGGGGGGGGTATTTTTGCTGAGCCCTTCAAATGCATTCTCCCCCCCTCCCCATTCATCCTCCTCCTCCTCCAGGCAGCGCACAGATGTTGCCATCTTAGAAGGGCAGGGACACAAATTGGGGGGGGGGGGGGGGAGAGGAGGTGCTCTTCACCTGGACTGCTTGGTTTTCCTTTGCAAAAGCCAGGCTTGCCCCCCCTCACCCCCCCAGGCATGGTAAAGTGCAACCACCTCTTATGGTTCTGGGTGGGAGGCTGAAGCCCCTCAGAGAGAGACAGGGGGGGGGGGTTGGGGGTTGGTTTGTGTCCCCCCTCCTCCATTCTCCGGCAGAGTGCTTTTTGCCTCCCTTACCAGGAAAGGGGGGCAAGAGAGAAACCAAAGGCCTTCCACAAGTGATCATACTTAGTCGTCTTTATAAAGTGCTTCTCCAGGCTGCCCAAAGCACTCCGTCACCCTTACAACAACCCTGTCAGGTAGGCCAGCCTGGTGGCGGTGGAGGAGTGCGTGTGTGTGTGTGTGTATCTCCTTAGAGAAGGAAGAGCAGTCAAAGGGGCAACCCTCGAACTCGCAGCTCAGCTGCGCTTTGATCCGGGACAGTCTGGTTTCCTGGCCTTGTGCTCTGAGCGGCCCTCCAGGAGTCAGAGGAACGGGCGCCACTCCTTGGGGGGGGGGGGGGAGAGGGGACAAAAGCCCCCAAAAGTGACTTTTCCAGCTGCACTGATAAAAAGGGCGGCCAAGAGGCAGCCTGGCCTCCCCCCACCCACCCACCCTTCCTCTGGGCCTCTGCCTGACACCCCCCACCCCCCCACCCCCACCCCCCACACACACGTCTTAATCTGCCCCACCAAACCTGCCCCCCTCCACAACCCAGCAGCCAAGGAGCCAAAGGGGCTCTCCTTCTTCTCCTCCTCCTCCTAGCAGCACATGGCAAAAAGACATTAAAATCGGCACAAAAATGTAAAACCGGCACCCCACTTCCTCCACGCACACAGACCTAAGTGGGAGGTCCAGTGGCCCAAGGCCACCTGGAAGACACCTGAGACGTTATTGCTAAGGAAGAGGCCAAGCGGCCGCCCAGCAGCCCACGACGACCAGGAGCCTCTGGGGCAGGGAAACAGGTGGGGCGGGGGGGGGCGGGCCTTCACCCCAACTCTGTGTGTGTGTGTGTGAAAGTCAGACAGCCCTAGAAGCCCCATCAGATTGGCCAGTAGCCCAAGAGGAGGGGCACCTGGAAAACCCCCACCCCGTCCAACACAAAAGAAGTGCTCAGGCCCCTCCTCAAGTGCAAACCCCTTGCCGTCCCCCCCCCCAAAAAAGCTTCTCTGGACACAGAGCAGAGAAGGGCCACCCACTCCCCTGTCCATCCGTCCGTCCATCCATCCGTCATGGCAGCTCCAAAAGACGGGGGTGGGGGGGCCTTCCACCCGTCCACTCCCAGGGGTGCCACATGGAAAATCTGCCCCTTTGTGGCTGAGGAGGACACGGTGTCCACCGTCCAGAGGCAAATGTGAAGGGCCTACCAGGAGTCACTGCGGGGTTGCCGTTGGCCCATGGGGTGTGTGGAGGTTCAGCCACGGAAATGGGGCGCTTTGGGGAGGGGAGGGCCATAGCAAGGAGCTGCCTGGGCGGCATGTGTGTGTGTGTGTGGGGTGATGTCTCTCTGTCTGCCCGTCCTTCCATCCTTCCCTCTGCCCTGGACTCATTGAGGCCACCGTCACCTGCAGGGGGAGAGGAAGAGGCCAGCCTAAGGGGGGGGGGGGGAGAGAAAGGCCAAATGCGCAGGTGCGCACGTGCACACACACACACAAGGACAGGAAGGGTTTTGTTCCTCTGGGCTTGGGTCCCCAAGAGTCCTTCTGGAGGTTTCTGGTCCCAGGGTGGGCTGAAGGCCTCCACAGCCCCCCACCCCTTACCTCCGTGGCACATGGGAGAGATAGTCCCGGTTCAGAGAGCAGAGCTGCTGTTCCAGGCGGAAGATGCGGAAAGCCAGGTAGGAGGAGGAGAGGACCAGGAGGCAGATCCTGAGAGCAGAAAGAAAGAGAGAAAGAATGAAAGAAAGTGTGTGTGTGAGAGAGAGAGATCAGGGGGGGGGGGGCACAGGGGGGGGGGATGAGGGAAACCAGCCAGACCCCCACATTCAGACTTACAAGGCAATGAAGACCTTCAGCAGCTGGTAGTCAGAGGGTTGAAGGTCAGCTGGGGGGCCAGGTGGCTCTTCCTCCTCCTCTTCCTCCTCCTCCTCCTCTTCCTCCTCCTCTGTGTTCACTGCACTTTCTAGAAGAGGGTCAGGCTACTTGGCCAGGGAAGCAGCAGCCAATGAGCCCCCCCCCCAACCCGGTCTCTGCAGTCCAAGAGGTGACCCCCTCCTCCTGTACACGCAGCCCCACAGGGCCCCCCTGGCAGGGCCCACTCTGCAGGCACACAAGACACACACACACACACACCCTCTCCCTACCTGCCCTTCTGCCCACCCACCCACCCACCCCCCCTCCCTTTTGCATGTACCTGAGGCCAGCAGGGCCTGCTGGGAGTGGCCTGAGCTCTCCTTGGTGCTGAGGCTGCTGATGGAGATGGGGGGCCTGTGGAGGAAGGGGAAGCCGGACTCCTCCTCCTCCTCCTCCTCCTCCTCGGGCAGGGCCAGACCCAGCGGGGAGGAAGAGGAGCAGCAGGCCTTCCGCCACTTCACCTCCGGCACAAGGACCTCCTGCCCAGAGAGAGAGAGAAAGGGTGGGGTGGGGGCCCCCACATGCGACAGATGGGCTGCAGGAGGAGGGGGCAAGGTCTCTCTCAGGGCCCCCACCCCAGTTCACAGGGAGAAGACACAACCCACTCCTCCCATTGAACCAGGGGACCACAGGAGGGGGGGGGGGTGGTTGGAGGTGCTGCTGCCAGCCAGAGTTGGCTGACCTGGCAAACGGGGGGGGGGGGGGGGGGAGAGAAGGTCCCTGAGCCCCCTCCCTCCCTCCCTGTGGCTTTGCCAGGATAAGGTTGAAGTCAGCCAGGAGGAAGAGAGGGAGAGAGCAGGGGGTGGGGGTTACGGTCAGGGATCACTGTGGGGTTGGTGGGTGGGGGTGACCTTCCTTCATTGGGGGGTCGGGAGGGGAGTCTTACCAGGGAAACGGAGTCCGGCTCCTCCGACAGTTCTCTCAAGCTGAGGCTCTTTTTGCTGGAGACCTGCAAGGAAGGTGAGAGGGGTGGGAGGCACGCAACACCCCCCCCCCCGCCCCCCCCAATAAAGGGGCTCCCACGCCCCCCCCTTGTGCCTGGAAAGGCCTCAAAGCAGAGCCTTCACTCAGGCCACCCAATAGAGTACACACACACACCCACACACACAAAAGGAGGTGGGCAGAGGAGGATGCAGGAGGGGAGGGGCCCTTCCTACCTACCTACCTACCTGCAGGTGGGTGCAGACTCTACGCAGGACGTCATAGACGCTGTCCCTGGAGATCAGGGAGACGAAAACGTACTGGAAGCGAAAGACAAACGGAGCATCTCACCAAAGACACCCCCCCTCCATGAAGGGCCGGGGGGGGGAGGAAGGACCCACTCCAAGGGGGGGGGGCAGCACACACATACCTTCAGAGACCACCAGGGCCCCCCTCCTCACCTTGTGCCCCTTTGTGTTTTGGTCCGTTCCCCACCTCCCTCCCTCCCCCCCCTGCCAAGGCAGGACGGGACCCACCCACCCACCCCCGGGCCTCCCATCCCTCTGCTCTAACCACTCCTGATGCACCCCCTGCATGACCTTTGGCCTCCCCAGCCACCCTTCTCTCTAGGCAGGTGGTGTGTGTGTGTGTGGGTGCTTCAGGATCATTCCCTCTGTCAGCCACTGACTGACCCTTCTCAGCCCTTTATTCGACCCTTGGCCTCTTTCCCAGCCCAGCATCCTGCAGGTAGGTTTGACTACAATGCCCATCTCCCCCATAGAGCTCCTGGCGGCTGACCTACCTTCCTGCTGGCGTTGGTGGTGATGGCCAGCCCGTTGGGAAGCAGCCGAGCCGTTTTGTGCTTTTTTATCAGCTGGACAGAGACCACCGGAATGACCACCTGGGAGGAGGAGGACGACGAGACGAGGAAGATGAGGCCATGTGGGCACACACCAAAGGACCGGCCCCTCCCTCCCTCCCTCGGATGGCTCAAGGGAGACCGCAGGACTCCGGCTCTACCTGGGCATGGGTGGGCTCAGGGGCACGGCTGGGATGGAACCGCTTGTGAACACAACCACCCAGCCCAATGGGGTGGCCAGCTCTCACTCGGGTGCGTGTGTGTGTCCGTGTCCCTGCCTTTGTCCTGCTGTGCCAACAATGCTGCCCAGAGGACTGGGGGTGGGAGGGGGGAAACACCTGACTGACACACACACACACACCCCTCGACAGAGAAGGGCCACGTCACCACTTGGAAGAGCCCAGCAAGCCCGGGGTGTCCCTAGGTGTCCCTCGCCCAAAACACAGAGACACCTGGCAGAGACTTTGGGGGCAGCGGGGAAAGGCTGAGTCTCAGAGCAGGGGCCCAGGATGATGGGCTTTGGTGTCCCAGCTGGCTCACCCAGAAGGTTTCCCCAGGACCACAGGGTGCCATTGGAAGCCAAAGGCCCGGCCAGAGAGGGCAGCCGGGAGGAGCCTCTGCCCTTCCAGGTGGCCCGCCTTCCTTGATGTTTATTTAGACAGGTGGGCCGCCTCCAGAAGCAATTCCCACACTTGGCAGCCCAGTCTAAAATGGGTTGGGAGCAAGCGCCTTTACCCTCCAAGGGCCACCCCCCACCCCCCCACCCCCCGGCCTGGGCTGAGGCTTAACCTCAACACCTGCCAATCAGGCCAACAGCCGGGAGTGGCTCCGGTTCACATAGGGTGGGGGTGCCCAAACTTTTTGGGCCATGGGCCAGTCATGCCGGTCCTCCTACAGGACGCGAGAATGAAACACGCCTTGCAATCTGTTTTGCAACAGGATGAGACAGATTTTAAGCTGCTATTTTTTCTGCTTAAACCAGGGGTGCCCAAACTAGGGCCCATGGGCATGATCCGGCCCCTGCCCTGACGCCAATTAATCCGGGCACACCACCCTTGTCGCTTCCGGAAGCAGAAGTAAAACACGCCCATAAGTTAAGGCTCTTCCGGGTTAGTCCTTCATCTGAACAGGCGTGTTCCGCTTCCGGGAGTGACAAGGGCAGTGTGGGCCAGATGAATTGGCATCGGTGGCTGGATATGGCCCACGGGCTGTAGTTTGGAACACCTGACATAGGGATTTCCAACAGAGCCAGAAACCCCCGTTGGCTCTGGAGGCCAGTCTGGAAAGGCAGGAGGCAACTCCAAGCCCACGGGAAAAACACCCCCACCCCAAATGCTTTTCCCACATAAGAGCAGCCTTGCTGGATTACAGGCCACAGGAGCCCATGTCTCCCACAGTGGCTCACCATGTGCTTCAGGGTCTTCCTTCCCAAGCAGATAGATGCCTTCTTCACCTGCTTAGGATTCCTGCCTGGACATGGCATGGAGAGATAGTATCCTGCCTCTCTCTCCAACCTGGAGGTCGTCCTTAGGTGCCAGCCTCCCTCCTCCTCCTCTTCCTGGGTACCACCTGTCCTGCTTCCCTCCACCATCTTCTCACTCCCCTCACCACACTTTTAGCCCACTCAACCAGCCCCCACCCCAAAGAGATCTGGTGTTGCCAAACCCGGACATACCTTAATATCCTTCCCAAAAAGGTTTGCGTAGAAACAGAGCCAGTTTGGGGAAATGTAGAGCCGGCCTTGGATCAGGATATCCCTCTGGAGGGCACAGGAGCAGACTGGCAAAAGGGGGGGGGGGCGGGCGGGAGAAGGGGGGAGCCAGAAAACCAGAGACCTCAAAGGTGGCCGGGAATGAGGGGGGGGGGGGGCAGGGGGTTTGTGCCTTGTTTCCCAGGCCCTAAACTTCCCAACCACTGGACTCCACAGCCGTTGACATAAGAAGAGCCTTGCTGGATTACAGGACACAGGAGCCCATCATCCAGTCCAGCCTTCTGTCTCACACAGAGAGTGGCTCACCATTTAACAAGACATGCAAGGACCTCCTCCCTAGTTATTTCTATCTGGCTTAATTCTTCGGTTTCCCTCCCTACGAAGATAGGCTCTGTTTTGGGCATGTGGTCTCTGTCTTCTTCAGTGAATAATACTGAAGCAAAGAATTCACGGAGTCTCTCTGCAATCTCTGTTTCCTCTTTAATAACCCCTTGCCTTCCACTGTCATCTAATGGTCCAATGGCCTTCCTAGTTGGGTTCTTACTTCTAATGTACTTAAAGAAGTCTTTGTTATTTCTCTGAGTATTTTTAGCTATACGCTCCTCAAAGTCTTGCTTTCCTTTCCTGGTTGAAAATTTAAGGTCTCTGTGTTAGATTTTATCAGTGACTTGCGGTCTATGATCAAGTTAAACATAATTGAGTTGTGGTCATTGTTCCCTAATGGATCAGTCACGTGAACATCTTTGCACCAGATCCTGAGTATTGCTCAGAATCAAGTCAAGGATTCTTGTACCTCTAAGTTGGGTCTTCAACCATCTGTCCCCCCCACCTGACTCTAGCCCAACCTATGGAAACACCCCAGCCTTGGACTCCGGCTCCCAGCATCCTCCACCTCACTTGCCCCCCCCTCCACCCCTTGGGCAAGCTGCTTCTGTTGGGGGGGGAGGGACACACACACAACCCTCCCTCCCTTCCCTTCCCTTCCCTCCCTCTCACCTTTCAGGACGCTCTCCCCCGTGGGGATGTCCTTGAAGAGTTTGTGGTACTGTGAGTTGTATTTGTAGGAAGCCTGGGAGGGAGGGAAGCAGAGAGAAAAGCGGCCACAGGGTCTCAGGGGGGGAGGGGGGGCTTCCCGGGACCCCAGCCACGGCCCACACAGCCACGGCACAAGCCCATGGCAAGGGCCAGCCAGCTGGTGGGCCTGGCAGTCTCTTTGAAAGGGGCGGGGGAAGAGTTGCATCTGGAGTGCCAAGGACGGAGGAGAGCATTTAAGTGGGGTGGGAGGGGTGGTGTGTGTTTGCCTCTGCCTCTCCCTGAGCCACTTGGGCTAATAATTCTTCTTCTTCTTCTTCCCTCAGGGAGGAGGAGGAGGAGGACTCGGGCAGCAAGACCTCTTGGGTGGGCCTCTCTCATGACCCTGCTCCCCCCTCCCCCAATCAACTCACCGTGGCTTCCCTGTGGCACGTCCTCACTGGGTCATTGCTGGTGGCTTCGCTCAGGCTGAAAGAGGAGGAGACCACTGGCTAGGCCTAAAGCAGACCCCCCACCCCTCTCTCTCTCTCTCTTACCCCCACCCCCCACCCCCATAGACATGCTGTGGGTTCTGGGGTTGGAGTGGGGTGGGGGGTCTGCTCCCCTCAAAAGGCTCTTAGGACTGCTTTTGTCCACTCTGTCCTTGTTGGAAGAAGGAAAAGGCTCTCCCCCCCCCCCCACCAGGAAAACCAGAAGGGCATCATCATCATCCTCATCATCCTCTGCTGCAGAAAGGCCAGCTCTTGAGACTGCTCTAGGTTGACCTATTGGGCAGCCTTGCTGGCCAAACCGCACGGAGGGTGAAGGGGGAGGGGAGTTCAGGAGAGAATGGCTTTTATTTGTTTGTTTAGATTTATATCGCCATGGCGACTCAGGGCGGCTTACAATCAGCAAAACAACACAGCACAAAATCAAAAATAATAATCCATTTTTCTAAATAAATGATAGATTTCTCTCTCTTTTCGAAAAGGACTTGAATGAGGAGGTCTTGAACCCTCCTCAGCTGTTCTTCCCTGGCCTACTACCTTCATGGCTCAGCCCAAAGGAGCCCCCCACCCCTTCCAAGTCCAGCAGGCGGGGGGGGGGGTCCTGAGAGGGAAGCCTCTGACTGGACCCCCCCCTTCAATGGGGGAGGTTCCCAGCCAGAGCCCACCATGCCAATGGGCATATTGCCAACCCAACCGGCCCTGCCTTTTGGTCCGGCCCGCCACTCCCCACCCCACCCCACCCCAGAGGCTCACCTGCCATCGGGGCCGTCCGGGCTCTTGTCCTTGGGAAGGGGCTCCGTCTTGTCCAGGGTGGGCGTGGGGGGGCCGGCCTTCTGCTGCATTGGCTTCACGCTGGGGTGGGGAGAGAAGCAAAAAATAAGGCACTCCTGACTGAGATGGATTTTAAAAACCAGCAAAATGCTCATGACCTTGTCAGGCCACTTCTAAGCACTTCGATGGGGCGGGAGAGAAGTGTCGTTACGATTGCTACAGCCTTGTTAAATAGAAGCATTTTTAGCATATAAATATTCTTGATTAAATAACAGTATAAAGGAAAAGGTTACCCTGGCTCGACTCTATAGAACAATGCTCTAATTATGGCCTGTCTACAATGTCTGTCTCGGCCCCCACGCTCTATCAATTGCTTCTTCTTCGTGGTCTCTGTGATTCCACACGAATGGGTTTACTGTGCGTACACATTTGTGTGGAATGCCTTCCACGGTGGCTTAGTGGTTAAATGCTGAGCTGGAGACTGGAAGGTCGGGGGTTTGATACCCAAGAGCTGTACTTGGGGACATGAAAAGAGCCTCATTTGAGCGTCCCCTAAAAATCCTTTCAACCCAGAGTAATCTGACATGAAAACACATTCGTGTGGATTCACAGGTGACCACAACAAAGAAGAAGAAGAATGGTTACAGGGGCAAGCAACTTGTCATTATAGAGCAGCAGTGCCCAAACTATGGCCTGTGGGCCAGATCTGGCTCCTAACACCAATTCATCCGGCCCACGCCACCCTTGCCATTTCTGGAAGCAGAAGTAAAATGTGCCCGTATGGGTGCGTTTTACTTCTGCTTCCAGGAGCAGCAAGAGCGGCGTGGGCTGGATGAGTTGGTGTCAGGGGCCGGATTTGGTCCACGGGCCACAGTTTGGGCACCCCTGGTTTAAGTAGAGAAAATGGCTATTGCTACTAGACCTCTGGGCATGGGGAGGTCCGAGTTTTCCAACCCATTGAAAGGGGCCCCTCCGTGGGCTGCATAAGTGGGTGTCCCTCCTCTTCCCCCTTCCAAAGGTCCTGGAGGTGTCCTGCCCTGTGACCTTCCCTGGCAGAGTCCCGCCGGCTTCTTCCTTTTCCCTTTCCTTTCCTCACTTGTGAAAAAGTTGCCCGTGGTGGTTGGCCTCATCGATCGATGCCACTCTTTGTTTTATGCTGCAATTTGGAGGTTTATCAGATTAGGATCGGCCAAGGCAAACAAGGCAGGGCCATTCAAGCCATTCAAGGCAAAGGGGAGATAAAGGAGGGCAGATAAAACACTCACTGGGGAAGGAAAGAGCCAGGTTAAGGGGGCCGGGGGGGGGGGGCGGAGGGGGGCAAAGGCCTTTGGCTGAACAAACACAAACCCACAAAACCTGCTTCCATTCACTGAACGGGAGGAAGCCCCAAACATTGCCCTGCTGTTGCGTTTGTCACCTGCCGAGATGGGCCTCCACACCGGACCCTCGGAGGGCTTGGAAGGACTTTGCTTTTTGCCCTGAATAAACTGACCTGGAACTGGTGCCCATCGGGTAGAGGCCACGACGCGTGGGGAGGAGTGGGAACGCCACACACGCAGGCATGGGAAAGGGTCAGCATTTGCAAATGGAAATCTCACACACACACACACACACACATTGTGGTAATGTACGCAGTCTAATCTCCTCCAACTGATCCATCCTGGAAGGAGGGAGGGAACCTTCCTGGCTGGGCTTTCTTGGCCTGAGACCTCCTGGGTGAGGAAGGGGAAGCCTTTGCCCTTCAAAGAGAGGAAGAGGAGGAGGAGGAGAAGCCACTTGCTTCCAGGCAAAGACCTGGAGTGGAAGTCAAGGGGCCGGAAGGGGCCGCGTGGCCAGGCCAGGCCAAGGGGTTAAGCAGGGAGCTCTGATGAGCCTTGGCTTCCAGGGTAGAAGAGCTCAGCCTTCCTACTTTCAAGCACACATTCATTCTACCTACCTACCTACCTACCTAGCAACTTGTCTACCTCTCTGCCTATCGTAGAACTTTATCTATATACTATCTTCTTAGATACTTGTCTGTCTGTCTATCTTCGAAGCAACTTGTCTGTCTATCGATTTTCCTCCTTCCTTCCTTCCTTCCTTTTTAAGAACCGAACCTGAAAGCTTTGGCAGGCAAACTCCAGAGCTGGGCTGGAGAGCCTTTAGGCTTGAGAGAGACCATCTTGGAGTACACCTTCCCTTTTCCACTGGCCGGAGTACATAAACTGGGGGCGGGGGGTGGGGGGTTCAGAAGAACAACCTGGACTGCCAAAGCTGCTGCCCCTTTCCCTGACCCTGCAGGAGGGTCTCTGCCCTGCCCTGGATGAGAGAGAGGAAGGCCGGCCAACCAGCCGCTGCCGCCATGCCGGCCTCCTCCTGCCTGAGGCCGCGGCTCCTTCTGTCCTCTTCCTTCGCTGCTCCTCTTGAACTTCGAACTAGGTCAGGAGAGAGGCAGACCTTGGAGGCGGGGGGGGGGAGGCACAGGACCAACGACAATGGTGTGTGTGTGTGTCCATGTGTGTGTGGCTCATGTGCTCTCAGTGCGGGTTATTAAATTCTTCAGATGATTTTCAAACCCAGATGGAATGGAGCTTTATTTCCAGAGGGCAACAGATGCCGCGCATGACAGCAGCAGGGTCACTTTGGGCTCAGGCATGGGCATTGGTCAGGGAAGGAGGACATGCCTTTCGCTTAAAACAGGGGTGCTCAAACCTTTCAGGCCACGGGCCGGTCGCATGGTTCTGCGGGCCAGTCACGTGGTTCCTCCCACCGGAAGCAGAAGTAAAACACGCCTTGCAATCTGTTTTGCAACAGGATGAGATAGATTTGTAGGATGCCATTTTCTCTGCTTAAACCAGGGGTGCCCAGGGGTGCCAGGCCGGTCTGTGTCCCCCCCACCAGGGTCCCCCCAGGGACTGGGGAAGGAAAGGAAGGCAATGGCTGGCCAAGGGGCTTTGGAGCCGGAGGATGGCAACGAGGGGACGGGTTTCTTGGTAACCTCGGGGCTATTTTAAGGCCGGCTCAGTGGCTCCTTTCAGGCCCTGCCAAGGACACGGGAAGTTCTGCAAGGAGGCCGGACAACAGGGAACGCGGACAATGTCAAAGAGGGGGAGAAAGTCAACTCCTACCGTCACAAGACGCTGCCGTCGTTGAGAGCCTTTGCCCAGCCCACTGGTCAGCTGTCCGGCAGACAATCCAGGCTGTGGCTCAGAGTCCGGAAGGGAGGTCACCCAAGCCGCCCGGGGCTGAAAGGGAACCGGGACAGCTGAGAAGAGCATTTGGCTCACAACCCTGAGCAAAAACTTACTACACAACAAGGCTGTTGTGCATTTGCCTTCCCACCCTGAACCACCTGATGAAGAGAGCTGTATGACCACGCAGCACACGTCCGACGAGAGCCTCCACTGCCTGCTGTGGGAGGCACAAGGCACCACAGCTGAGTCTGTCCAAAGTTAGGGGTTGAAGCGCAAACCAAGGAAAACCACACACACCTGTTGTCGTCCTCTCAGCTCAAACACACACACACACCCCGCCGCCCCTTCTGTTCTTATTCCTGTCACATCATGCAGCACTCAATAAAGGTGCTTTTTGGACTAGGGGTTTTGTTCTGTTAGCGCTCCCCCCCCCCCCCGGCCCAAGCCAAGACCGGCCCAACCAACCTCCCTTCCTCCGGCCACTGTGGCTCCGACCTGCCAACTCACCAAGTTACACAAGCTTCCAAACAGGAAGGCAGCCCCTTGGGAAATGGGGCACCATTCCAGGCAGGGAGGCCTTGAGACCCACAGTCAGGGTGGGGTGGGGTGAGCATGGAATCCCACCCACAAGAAGCCCCGCTAGCCCGGCACCTGGTGCTCAGCAGCAGCAGCACCCCTACCATGGCAGACGCACACCTGGTTGCCCCAGGTGAGCAGGCCGTGGCTGGCAGGCAGCGGGGAAAGGGAGATCCTTGGGCTGCTTCTGTGCCCTTCTCCTCTTGCCTACTGGGGGGGGGGGGAGAGGTTATGTCCCCCCCCCCAAAAAAAAAGCAGTCGCTACTCCTTGTAAGTTAGTGCTGCTGCTGCTGCGAGGGAGGGTCTCTTGTGCTGGAGGAGGAAGCGGCTCAGGGTCCCTGCCGACAGCCCCACCTCTGCCCATGCCAGACCCAATGGAAACCCAGCGGAGCAGTCTGGCTCTTTTGCCTCCCCATCGGCCAACTCTCAGAAACTGTCAGCAAAGGCCACAGGATTAGGCCACAGAGCAGAGCAACACATGAAAGCTGAAGCGAAGGCAGATCCAGCACACACACACACACATACACACAATGTTCGGAAGAAGGCAAGATCATCCCTGATTAAGAGGAGACTGACAGCTGTTGGCCTGGTTCTCTTGCGTGCGGAGGAGGCTACAGATTCCAGAAACACCCATCCTCCTTCTCACCTGGCCAGATCTCAGGGATGCTTCATACGGGACAGCCTCCTCACGAGGAGGAGGACATAAGAACAGCCTTGCTGGAAGAGGCCACAGAAGCCCATGATCCAGTCCAGCATTCTGTCTCACACACTGGCTCACCATTGGCTTCAGGGAATTCTTCCCAAGCAGATGCCTTCTTCACCTGCTTAGGATTCCCTGGAAATGGCATGGAGAGAGATCCTGCCTATCTCTCCAAACCAGCGGAGGTTGTCCTTAGGTATCCATAATTATAGCCATTGATACTCTTGTCCTCCATGGACTTGTCTAATCCTTTCTTAAAGCTGTCAAGACTGACAGCTGTCACCATTTCTTCTTCTGGCAGGGAGTTCCATAGACCAGTAATCCTATGGGTGAAAACATACTTTCTCTTATTTGTTTGAGAACGAGTACCCAAAAGTTTCCTGTCCCTTCGCCAGTTGTTGATCCAGGACAAGACCTGTCCCTTTATTCCATGACTGGCAAGTTTATTCAAGAGCCTTTGGTGTGGGACCTTGTCAAAAGCCTTCTGAAAGTCCGATAAACAATGTCAACTGGATCCCCCTTATCCACATGCTTGTTGACACTCTCAGAAAATTCCAACAGATGAGTGAGGCATGATTTGCCCTTGCAAAAGCCATGTTGTCTCTCCTTTAGCAGCGCCTTCTCTTCTATTAATTCTATCTTTTAGGATGGTTTCCATCACTTTACCTGGGACACATGTCAAACTGACAGGTCGGTAATTTCCTGGATCACCCCTGGATCCTTTTTTGAAAATTGGTGTTACATTCGCTACCTTCCTGTCATCAGGAAGGGAAATATTATATATTTTGGCTAGGAGACCAGCAATTTCATCTTTAAGTTCCCTGAGAACTCGTGGATGGATGCCATCTGGTCCTGGTGATTTGTTAGTGTTTAGTTGAACAAGACATGCAAGGACCTCCTCCCTGGTTATTTCTACCTGGCTTAATTCTTCGGTTTCCCTCCCTACGAAGATAGGCTCTGTTTGGGGCATGAGGAGGAGGAGGAGGAGGAGGAGGAGAAAGCATTGCACCCCCTGCCTTGCCTAAATTGAAAGACCCTCAACTCCCCTCTGAATGAAGATTTTTAGATTAGGGGTGCCCAAACTTTTCAGGCCGTGGGCCGGTCACATGGTTCAGCAAGCCGATCACGTGGCTCCTCCCACTAGAAGTGGAACTAAAATGTGCTTTGCAATCTGTTTTGGAACAGGATGAGATAGATTTTAAGCTGCCATTTTCTCTGCTTAAACCAGGCGTGCTCAAATTATGGGAGTAAAACGTGTCCATACACTTCCGGGAGCGACGAGGGCAGTACCGGCCCAATGAACTGGTGTCGGGGCCCATATCTGGCCCACAGGCCAGTCTGGGCACCCCTGCCTTAGATCCTATTTGGGATCCTCACTAGGTATCACGTTCTTCTTACAACACAACACACACCTTTAGTGGCAAAATGGGTTATGGTGGGGTGAGTAAAGTTGTTGTGCTCTCCCCCTGCCCCCGGTGAGGGAGGGTCTCTCTCTGGACACCACCCAAGGGAGGCCCATCTGTCTCCCTCCCTCCCTCCCTCCCACCCCACAAGCTCAGCCTGTCCTGAAACCTAGTGACAGAGACTCTGCAGCCAGAAGAGGCTGCCCTGCAAAGCAAGCCTTTTATGTACATCTTGGAAAAGTTCCTTTTGGAGACGACCTTGGCCTGGGTGCTGCCAGACCTCAAGCGCTGGGTTGGCATGGGGTGTGGGGGTGGGGGTGGGGTGGGGGTGGGTGGGGGGTGTCTGCTCCTCCTCCCCTGAAACGGGAATGTGCCCTCCGCACCCACTGGCTCTGCCTAAAGGTGAGTGCGTCCTGCTCAAAGCCAAGCCAGATGGCTGCCCTGATCCTGCCCAGCAAATCAGTGCGGGAGAGCCCGTCCGACTTGGGGCCGAGCGGGCAGGGTCCCTCGTGCCTTGCTAGCTTTGGGGCATGAACCGGGTGCCAAAGCTTCACCCGCAGGCCCCATGGCAAGCTGAGTGGCCGGGACAAGGCAGGGCACAGAGTGGCAGCGAGCGGTGGCTGGAAGAGCCCAGGCCCTCTTGGCAAGGCTGGCGTGAATGCCACGGTCCGCCGGCGGCTGCTGCTGCTGCTGCTACCAGTGCCGTGCCCTGTTTCCTGCCACCCTTTGCTTGTGAGGAAGTGCCTGGCGGGCAGGGTGGGTGGGTGGGTGGGCGTCTGTCTGTCTGGACTGGATCTCCTGGGTCTGTCCTTCCTTCCTTCCTTCCTTCCTTCCTTCCCTCCTGGGCCGGTGGAGGCCAAGGGGCCACAAAGAGGGTGAGAGAAGGAGCAAATACAATGCCAGCCCTGTTCGCAGCGGAGGACATGCCAGCCTCTTCCAGGAGGGGGGAGGGGAGGGGGGGCAAATTGCCCAGAAGTCACGCCACTCCCTCCCCCCCACCCCCGACCAACATAACAGGAGAAAGGCTCCTCCTGCTCTCGCCCCACGAGGACTCAAGGGCAGGGGACACCCGCCCACCCACCCGCCCACCCACCGGGAAACCCCAGCCACGCCGGCAGGAAGAGGAGCAGGAGGGAGGGAGGGAGGGAGGGGGCAGCCCAGAAAGGGGGGAGCGTGCGCGTGACCCTCGCAGGCCGGCAGCAGGACCCTGGCGCCGCCGCCCCCCTCACCGCCCCCCCCCCCTCCGGAAAGGCGCGCGCCCGTCCCAAGCCAGGCCCGCCAAGGCCTTCTTCCGAGGGGGCGGGGGTGGGGGTGGGGGGGGGGCGAGGCAAAGGCCTGCCAGAGCAGAAGCCACGTAGATGTTGTGGTGTCCGTGGGTTCTTTCCTCACCTCCTTTTACATCCCTCCCTTCCTTCCTCCCTTCCAGGGGTGGGCAGGGGCCGCTTCCCCGCGGGGTCTTTCCTGCTGCTGCTGCCGCTGCCGCCGCCGCTGCCCTTCCGTCGCGGGACGCGCCCGGACCCTGGACTCGCAGCCGCCCAGCCGCCCCCGAGTCCCAGACGCGCATGCCGGGGCCCCTCGTTCCCACGTGCCGGTCGACACGGGGATGACGCAGCCGCCGCCGCCGCTCACCTGGCTGCCGGGCCCTCCCGCCGCCGCTCGCCCCTCCCCCTCCCCGGCCGCCGGCTCACCATCCTCATTATCCTCACCCACCCCCATCGCCCGGCCCACGCCCTGACCTATCAGCGCCCGCGGAGGCCTGGCGCGCGCCCTGGTTGGCCGGCTCGGGCGCCGTTGCTGCGAAGCCCCGCCCACCCAGAGCTCTTAAAGCGGCAGGCCGTGAGCAAGATCCTGCGCTCTGCAAAGGCAACCGCGTCAAGTAGACGGACGGGGAGGGAGGGGGCGTAGCTACTACCGTGGCCCCCGCCCCGCCCCGCCCCGCCCTTGGCCACGGGAGACAACAACCAACCAGGTGGGTTGAGGGCTCTTTGGGGGACCAGGTGCCTTCCTCCTCCTCCTCCTCCTCCTCCATTCTAGAGGCGGACACGCATCCTTCTTCTCCAGGTAAACCACAGGAAGTGTTCTGGCCTCTACGAAGAGTGTTCCCCCCCACCACCACCACCACCACCACGGCAGAGAGGGCACGCAGGAGCCGGCCGGGCTGCTTCAGGTGGGCCGCCCTGTTCTTCCCAGGCCAGCAGGTCTTCTGCAATGACCAGCAGACCCAGGCCAGGTGGCTCTGGGCACGGGAGCGCCCACTCCATGGGATTTAGGGGGGAGGCAAGGGGCTCTGCCCCAGGCCCCCCTCACGGCCCCAGCAGAGTCCTTCCGCCTCTACGAGGACTTTGGCCAATCCCTGGGCCGGACGGTGACTTGGAAGGCCTGGGCAGTAGGGGTGGAGTGCCAGGGAGCCCTTGCAAGACTTGGGCGCTCAATGCACGCATCCCAGCCTTTACCCCCACCTTGAGACCGGGCTCTGCTTCTGGGCTGCACTGCTGTTTTTCCCTTGCCTCCACGTTTGCAATTGAAATCTCAGTTGACGAGATCGCTAGATTGCCATTAGCACCACTGCACCACCTTCTCTTTTCTGACCACCGGAGCAGCAGGCTCCCCTCTATGGGCAGCGCCCACCGTCTGCCCGTCTCATCTCTCAAGATCCCTACCCAAGATGCTCTGGGGTAGGAGGGAAACCCTCCAGGTGTCTGGTGTCCACTGCAGCAGCCTTAGCAGTTCCAGGCTGGAAGCAGCAGCTGGAGCTTCTAGCCATTTCTACACGGGTCCCTGCAGCCTGCCTGCCATTCTGTAGCCTACCTTGGCGTTAGAAACCTCCCTTCCTCTTCCTGGGAGTAGTAAAGCTCCTCTCTCCCACTGAGGGTCAGCTTAGGACAGCCACTGGCCATTCAAGAGGCAGGACTCTCACCCAGGTGTCTAACTCACCATCTTAGGAAGGAGCTTAACTGCATGGCTTACAACACCCAGCACCAAATCCTCCCACTTCCACTCATCACCCTCTATAGCCAGACCACAATGGAGTCCCAAAGGCTTGTACATTATGTGTCTCTATGTGTGGATTGTAATAAATGTACCACCCACCTATATTTTCCCCATTGTCTCTTGTTCCCCTGAAGCAGCAGTGCAGCCCTGACTTCAGTGGAACACACGCAAGACAGAGAGAGCATTTGCTCACCTCCAAAGACAGCCAGAACACCGGTTGCTGTTCACTTTCTAGGCAAGGCAGGCAACCAGGAAGATGGAAAGGCAACAATCAGTGTCTAAATTCTGCTTTATTGATGTAACATCTGTACTCTAGAACCTGTTCCAGGTGGTCATTTACAGCAGCTGGAGTTCTGAGGAAACAGGACTCAACTTGAACACAAAAGACAGCACAGCAATAGGCACACAAGCAGCTCCTAGCAGCTTACGGGGTGTGTGTGTGTGTGTGTGTGTGTGTGTGTGTGTGTGTGTGTGTTGGAAAGATGCCTCAGCTAGACCAGTCTTCCTCGACCTGTCGGGTTCTACATCCAAGAGTGGCCCTGCCCCATTCTTCCTTCCAGCAAGATCAGTTACTAAACTAGATTCTGCCGAACGGCGTGTGAGAGAGGAAGGACCAGCAACGGAGCTACAGAAAGGGCCTTCTGGGACATATCCAGAGGACCGACCTACCTACTGGAGAGCTCGGTTAGGTGGTACTACCCAAGAGGCCTCTAGAGGAGTGAAGGTGCGCCAGGGAGCCCTGCATACCACCCCACAGACCCGTGAGAGGCTGCAAGGCCTAGCAAGAGCTGCGGTGCTGGTCTAGTGCAGCTCCTGGCGGGCATGCTTGGCTCAAGACCTACAGAGAGAGAGAAGGGGAAGCAAGACTTTCCAGGGACGAGGGGAGTTACGGCAAGTCCTGGGACAACCTTCCCTCTCCATCAGACCGATCAGGAAGCCCCGATCTCTGCACAGCTGGAGCTAAAGGATGGCACGGCACGGGTTGGCCTTCCCTTGCCATCCTAAACCGTTTAATGCTGGCTCCCAAATAAGGAAGAATAGCCTGGGAGGCGAAGAAGAAAAGGGGTGTGTTGTTGTTGTTGTTGTTGTTTTTTTTTTTGGGGGGGGAAGAGAATCGGGTCTGCCTATCAAAGAACTATTTTCAAGTATTCCTAGCCTCCCTCTCCCTTCCCCCAATTCCTGTACGGGGTGTGTGTGTGCCTGAGCAGCCTCCCTCTCCCTCTCCCCCAATCTACGGACATGGACAATATTGCAAGCAGCGATGGCTGGTCTACAGCAACGGGGAAGGCGATGGTGAGGCAGGAGGAGAGGTCAGGAGGTGGGGGCAGGGGGGGGAGCTGGTCTCTAGGGAACTGGCACCACACGCATCGTGTTGGTGAAGCCAGATCCAGGGCGCCAGCCAGTCAGCACGATGACCAGATCGCCACTCTTGAAGAAGCCGCGGGCTTTGCCTGGAGGATGAGAGAATAATAATCACCATGAGAAAGAGGGCCTTCAGGGGCACCAAGAGGAGTCTCACAAGGCATGGCCAGTCTTTTGTCTACTTGTCCGTGAAGAAACTTCCACTGGGCTATCAAACAGCGGTTACCCTGGGGGAGGATTTTTCTTCTCATGGTAAAGCACCTCCTACAATTTCTGCACCCCTTTTTGATAGCACCACTAACAGGTCGAGCAAGGGGGAGATTAGGACAGAGAGAAAGACCTACCGACATCCATGCCCAAATTGACGCGGAGATCAACGTCTTCTGCCCAGGCATCGCTGGCTGGCTCTCTGCAAAGCACAGGGAAAATCCCACGATAGAGGTGGGCCTGGCGGGCAGCCTGAGCGTTACGGGTCACAGCAATGATTGGAGCGCGTGGGCGGTAGCGTGACACCAAGTGAGCAGACCTAGGAAGGAAGAAGAGCAAGCCGTGGGTCAAGGCCGACACCCGAAGAGAGGCCTGCACTCAGTGGGTCCAAGAAGAGCCCTGGCAGGGGAACAGACCTGTTGGACTGATGCTTCCCTTCCACTCTGGCTGTACAGCCCAGTGAAAGCACTGTGGGGGCCTGGATGGCAAAAGCAGGCCAGAGTCACACCCACCCACCCACCTGCTCGCTCTTTGGCCTCAAGGTTGAGCCATTCACCTCTACAGAATCCAGGCTGGCTTACATCAGGGGTGCCCAAACTACGGCACACGAGCGGATCCAGCCCGATGCCAATTCATCCAGCCCGCAACCCCCCGGAAGTAAAACAAGCGCGTTTTGCTTCCACTTTTGGGATCAACAAGGGCCAGATGAATTGGCGGAGGGGCTCAGATCCGGCCCACAGGCCAGTTTGGGCACCCCTGGTTTAAGCAGAGAAAATGGCAGCTTAAAATCTATCTCATCCTGTTGCAAAACATTGCAAGTCATGTTTTACTTCCGCTTCCAGTGGGAGGAACCACGTGAGCGGCCTGCTGAACCCAAAAAGTTTTGGCACCCTTGGTTTACATCATCAGGGAGTACATAAGACAAGGCCAGAAGGGCTGCCCTGGTGAAGCCTGTTAGCAAGCAGGAGGCAGGTTCACATTTCTTTCAACAAGAATATGCTCCGTGCTTCAAGGCTAAGGTATCAAGCCTCCTGACAAAAATAACACTGCACCTATCTCTTGTCTTATGACAACTTGTTCTAAAATGCCCCAAAGGAGAATGGCTGAATATTTCTTAACGTGTCAAGCACTTCTCACCAATATCAAGTGGGTGAGCAAGCAAGCTGCTTAAGAGGGCAGAATTTTGGGTAGAACATGGACTGTCCCGTACCAGCCTGGCATTAGCCAGGAAAGAGATATGGACAGTAGCACACTCAGCGATGGAACGGGAGGCAGTGCCATTCAGTTTTATTCTCCCCAGAGGATAAGACTGGAGACCACGGGGGACTGGCAGGCTCTCCAAAGGGTCTGAGAAAGAAAGCCTGGGCCTTCAGATCCGGGCCTGTCTTCCCAAGAAGCGGTTCTGAGGGGCACGTTCAGCGTTACGTCTTGTGCCCAGAGAAACACCACTTTGGAAAAAATAATTTGTTACTTTGCTTGACATTATCAATTCCATATTTGCAAGCCCAGACATTCATGTTCAGAGACAAGTCAGTGGCTGAAAAAGACACAGTAGATTAAATAGAACCCAGAGCTAAATTAGGCTCCCCAAGTTCAGATTTCTTGAGAAAGGTCAGGGAGACGTTTGGCAGGAACCAGTTGCAAGGAAGACTTTAGAGGAGGGGGAGGGGGAGGCTTTTTTTACAGCAGGTCTGCATTTCAGATTAAGCCTGCTCCAGTTTGATGGAAAGTTTCAAGATCCTAGAACTGGTCCATGACTGACACACCACTTCTCCTTCTGGTTCTGCACTTCCTCAAGTCTGTGTGCTTCAGAAATGTAGATGAAAACATTTCCATTACAAAGCCGATAGGTTAGCTTATATTTATTCCTTGAGCAACTCCTTGTTTAGGAACCCCTGCTCTGTCTTCAGAAGTGATTCTGCCTCCAAATGGTGGAGATGCATTACTGAAGCAGCTCCTGTCTGGTTTGGAGGGCCTTAGCGGTCTCGCAATGTTTGGTCTTGCTGATGAGAAAAAAAGCCTGGAAGTCCTGTGAGCTTACATCTCTGACCTCCACGGAGACAAGAATCACCTGCCTGTGACTTGTCAAATGTAGTCCTAGTGCTAAGTCTACATCAACCCTTTTGGCTTCCATGTTCCATGAATAGCGAACCCTGCAAAGCGGCCCATGCATCTTCAAGTGGTTTTTCATTACAATTTTGGTCCCTACTGGAAAGACAATGCTAGTACGTGGGTGGGGGTGGGGAATAAATACTCCGTGATAACAAGGGTGACGCTCCTCACGGGCTCATTTCATCAGTGAAGGCGACCCCAACACCTTCAACAACAGGAGGGGTCCCAGGATGTGTTATGCTGAACTCCAATGGGCACGGAGGACACTCCCATGCTTCAACTTGGCTGAGCCAACCACCTTCTTCCTCTGTTTTGCCTTCACCCACTGGAAGCCAGGGTTACTTTTAATTTACAGTTTCACCACACAACACTGCCTGGTTTTAACCTGCAAAGCATTTTGGCTATCATTTTGCGTTGGGTTGGCAGTAACCTATATTTTACTATGAAGGCATCTGGCTAGGTTTCTAACAGCTAAAAGAAAGGGTGTGTGTGTCTTCTTAAATGCTCCCACAATTGGATGAATTTCAAATGCATTGCATCTCATTCTAATACCTATTTTACAGCCATCGGTCTCATCATGTAAGTAAGGCATCCTTAACTTGGTTGAGAAACAGAGAATGAAGGTTTAGCAGACAATTAACGTTCAGTCCAGATAAAGCTATGAAGGAGGCAACAGTGCTGTCAGAGACTTCTACTTCAGAGGAAAATCAAACCAACATTGCCCGAGATGACCTTCAGGAGCCTGAGGGGCGTCCGGTTCCCTGGACACCTGCCTGCCTGACTGCCGTTGTCCCTGCGCAGGCCTTCTGCCAGAAGAACCTTCGACCTCCTACCTTCCAGACTTGGTGAGCACGATAATGGCCCCACTGCAGCACTTGAAGGAGGCCTCCACAGCGCCCACGGCAGCCGCTTCAGTCGGATCCCGGTTCACAGGGGCAAGGCGCCGGAGCTCTTCAAACAACTGCCTGTGAAAGATGGCTGCCTCGGCTTCGCGAGCAATCTAGAGGAGCAACATGCATCCGGAAGACAACATTCACGTCAGTCCTCTCTCGAGTGGAGCCAGGGAGAGAGGGGAGGAAGGTGGGGAGGAGACGGACTTGGCAGAGTACCACGGCTGCTGCGCTTGAACTGACCAGGCCCAATCCAAAGCCAACCCAAAGGAGCCTCATCGGCCAAGAAGACCTTGGGTAGGTGCCTTCCTCCTCCTCTCAGGAAGAAGAGGAAATGGAGCAGGCACTCTCCTCTCTCTGCCAAGTCTCTCCGCTCCGTCCTGCCCCCTGCCTTGGCACTCATCCAGGTGCAACTGCCAGTCACTCTTGCTCTGCTTCTACCTACCTCAAAGGCTCCTTGGCTAAAAAGAGGGGAAGGCAGGCTCAGGGGGTGGGTGGGTGTTTTCCCCCTGGAGTTATATTTTTAGCTTTTAGGTTGCTGGAGAAAGTAATGTGTCTGAAAAGTCCCCTTGATTTCAAGATCACCATCCCTATAAAGAACCACCTGAGGAAGGATGGTGAATTCTCTGGCTGGCTGGCTGGCCAGTAGTCCCAGGTGGGCCTGTCTTGTTCTGAGGAGCCCTACCTGCCAGACTCTGTCAAAACTATCACAGCTGCAGCTAAGCACTTAAAAGAGGCCTCCACAGCGCCTACAGCAATGGCTTCCTGAGGGTCGAAGTTGTGAGCATTGAGGCGGACAAGTTCTTCAAACAGTTGGCGGTGATACGTGGCAGCCTCAGCCTCGCGAGCAATCTGTAGGCCAGAAGTAAGAGGGCGAGAAGAGGAAGAGAGAAGCAGCACAGAGAGGAGGAGGAAAGAGATAGACCAGAGGAAGACCATCACGTTAATTGGCAGAGAGAGAGAGAGAGAGAGTGAATGGTTCATTGGTGCTCAAGCATGCAAGAGGAAAGGAGGAGGGTGGTGCAACTCCCGGGCTGGCCAAGCAAGCGCAAGTCCGCCAGGTGCCAGTTTAGGCCTCAGGACCTTTCAGAAGGGGGCAAGCCCGGCAGAATTTAGGCAAGGGCAGGAAAGATCAGACAGACAGCCAGCAAAGGCCTGGAGGGCCAGCCTGGCCTAGAAGGCAGCAGGAAGGAAGCCACGACAAGCAAGTCCAGCACGGCTTCCACCGTCTGCCTCTGCTGAAGCAGCCCCAGCCACTATTCCAGGGGGCTTAATGTCCCCCCCCCCCCGTTTAACCAAAGAGAGACTTTGCTCTCATGCCTTCTCTGCTGCTGCACCACCACCCTCCTCCTCCTCCTCCACCTCCTCCTCCTCTCAAGACAAAGGCAAGCTTCTCTCTCCTTTGGCTGCTCAAGAACCCTGGTAGCCGAGGGGCAAGCTTACGCTTACAAAAACTTTTCAGGATGGAACCATGTGTTCCCCCTCACTCTATCAAAAACAAAACATATTTTATGGATTAAGACCTGAGCGCATAGGTCTTTGCCTGGGAACAATGTGCCACATAACTCAGCAAAGAGAGAACAGTTTGGACAGGTTGTCATACACAAGTCCTTAACCAGCCAAAGCAGAGACATAAAATGCATTTTTAAAAAGCATGCAAAACATCTAGACATTCAAGAATTATTGTAGGTAGAAGTCAAGGTTGCATGAGAGTTAAACAGCATGTGCGCATGCGCATACTAGGATAATTCCAGGGCACCATTTGTGCAGTTACTTCCCAATCTTGCATCCCAGAAAGCAGAATTAGGCCCCTTTAAAATAAGCGAAGGGAACAGGCAGACAAGAACCAGAAAAGCCCCCATGATTTTCTAGACGACCAAAGTCAGTGGAGTGCTCACGAGTGTCGGCAGCGCAAATCTACAACTCACGTGGGACTCTCAGCTTCAGGATGTCTTGAAGTCAGCTGAGAATCCGTGATGGAAATGCACGCCAGTTACGCTCTAGGTGGTAAACCTGTGCCTGGGTGACTTCAGATTATAGGTGGCCGTCCCTGTGGCTGAACGGCCACAAACACAGAAGAGGATGGGCCGGGCCAGTGAAAAGTCTTATAACTTTGTAAAAACTAGGCTTTGAATCTGTTCCAAACCCAGAAAGCACGGGTGGGGATTGAACAGATCTTCAACCTAGGCTAGAGGTTTGAATAATGGAAGATGGGTGGGTGGGAATCTCCCTCCTTCCCCAATTCCTGATTTAGTAATATTGATTATTTTGTAACAAAAAGCATCTGTGAAGCTACTCCAGCTTAACTGTCCAATAGAGTGAGGACTCAAAGGCGTTAGTTGCACTGCAGACACTCCTTCGCGAGCTCCTATTTCCACACATTGTTAATACATTGGTTTAGAGATGTGATGGCGAACCTTGGCGCTCCAGATGTTCTTGGACTTCAATTCCCAGAAGGCCAAGCCCCCGTGATTCCACACAAATGGGTTTCCACACAAATGGGTTTGCTGCAATTCATCTGGCCCACGCTGCCCTCATCACTCCCAGAGGCATAAGTAAAATGCGCCTGTACGGTTAAGGCTCTTCTGGGTCAACCCTTCCTCCATACAGGCACGCTTTACTTCCGCTTCCAGGAGTGACGAGGGTGGCGTGGGCTATGGAAACATGGGGGCTTGGCCTTCTGGGAATTGAAGTCCATGAATATCTGGAGTGTCAAGGTTTGCCATCACGGGTTTAGAGAATAAAGGATACCAGCTCCTCAATCCAGGAAAGGACCACCACAGCCAGGATCCAGCGTGGCTTGAGTCGAGTGAATATTTGAGATGTGCTTATTATAATCTCCCGGAATATTTGAAACAAATATTTGATGATTACCAAACATATCTAGGACTCGCTGCTTTGAGAAGGAAGATGTTCACAAGGACCTGGCCAGAGAAAGCATGGGCCCACAGGTCCTGGCTACGTTCCACTTGTGGACTTTTGCCCGTTCTTGTGTGCTCTCAAATCAGGTTACAAATCCATTTTAAGAGTGAGAAGGACTAGGTGAAAGGAACACACTACTATCTGTACAACGTGAACAATGAGCTCAGCCTAGTGTTTGTCGGTCCTTGGTGACTTGCATGTATCACAGCTTTAAGACCAGCAGGAGCGAAGCCTTCTACCTGCCTTGGGAGAGGATTCTTTTCATGAGCTCCCACTTTCCTACCTGCTCTTGAGGAGGAAGGCAACCTGGAACCATGACATGGGCCACAGGGCTGGGAAGTGCCATCCCAGCACAGGCAGAAAAAAACACATTCGCTTTTGAGCTTTACAAAGTTTTCATGCATTTTGAAGTGCTTTTTTTGTGTTGGTAGCAGCTGAGGGATATGGGCCAGAATCCCCAAACGCCAGCCAGTCACCTCAAGCCAAGGATAGGACAAGGGAAGCCAATTTCTCTGGTCGGTCACTGAAAGGGAGCTTCAGAGGGTTAGTAACCCACCAGACTGTGTGAGAAGACAGGGAGCAGGAATGGAGTCCAAGCAGCAGAAGGATATGGCCGCTCCCCACCCTCCACACACACCTTTCTCTTATGCAGGAGGGTTTTTGTTGTTATTTTTTAGGGAGGAGGCTCACCTGCATGGCGGCTCTCAAGAAGCCTAGTAGGGTTATATATATATATATGAAAGGCTATTGTAATCCACAGCCAACACACTCAGTACTTTTATTCCAGAACTCCTGTGCCAAGTCAAGGGGGAAATGAAAATCTAGAATTCCAAAGCAGAGCAAAGAGCTTTCTGGCAGTTTAAGCCACATTTAAAAATGGTCATGCACTTATAAAAAAAATTAAACATTGCTTCACGGCACAAATGCTAGACATAAAGTAATGATGGCAGAAATGAAGGGAAATGGGTAGACAAGGGCCTGACCAAACCCTCCCTCCCTCCCCCCCCCCAAAGAGGATAAGGCACGGGTGGGATGGGCTCCCTCACCATGTCCAGAACTTCAAAAAGACAGGCTCTGCCAATCAACTGGTCATCTCTTTTTCTAAAGGGAAAGCTGATAATAAAAGCTTCAAGCCCACACCTGAGCTGACACCCCACCCACCCGCCCCCCGCTCCACAGGGGATCCAGGGGTGAGACCACATCTAAAGAGGGATGCTGGTCAAATCCAATGCAGCCGAAAGAGCCGCTAAGGAGGGGAAAGCCCAACACCACCTGGTCCATCCAAAGGCCACAGTTCACAAGGCCAGGTTTTCACACCAGGAGCCAGGGCAACAATGCACTTTGTGCTATGTGGACAAGGGAGGGAGGGAGGGAAGTCTGTACCAGCCACTGTGTCTTCTTAGTGTGGCTGATCAAGCTCACCAGCTAGGCTTGGAAGAGTGACTGAATGATGAAGGGGGGTGGGGGAGAGACCAGAGAGGACATGAGGGTCAAGGGCTGCACGCAAAAAAGAGAAGAGCAGCACAAGGCCAAGGCTTCGCTCACCAAATGCTGCATCTGCACAGCCTCCAGAGGGTAGTCGCCTTTCGCAGTCTCTCCCGAGAGCATAATACAGTCAGCGCCATCCAGGACAGCGTTAGCCACATCGCTCCCCTCGGCCCGAGTTGGGCGTGGCTTCTTAATCATACTCTCCAACATCTGAAAAGTTTTTAACAAGAGCTGAAAGCTTCCGCCCCAAGTGAAGCCCACTCAGGTGAGTAATGAAAACAGGCCATTCCTCCCTTAGCCCCCTTGACTCCGGTGGGACACTTGCACAGCCCAAAGGCTGCTGGCCTGGAAGCACCTCTGGAGGAGCTTCTGTATATGTTGCTGCTGCTGGCACACAGCAGCCTTCCACTCACTAATGGGACTGACAGAGCCAAAAAAACAAGCACAGAATATGGCCCTGTATGAGCACAGCTCACCTTGGCTTAGGCATTCCCCTGCCAGTCTGCCTTAAATGTCCTGTATGTTACATGCCACACTCTTCCCAGCCACACTCCTGGCGCAGACACACCAGAGAGGCCGGGCCTCGTCCAATACCGAGCCAGCCATTTCCCTCCCATGGGAGTGGTGGTGCAACTGCACACTCTTAACCATCCGTTTGCCATACGAAATACTAACCATAATCCAGGTTGTGACTTGTCGTGCAGAAGGCCTTACGGCACATTTTATCTTATCTGTACACAGATGAAAGTGTTTCCACTCACAGGTTTATGATAAGACGCTAGGCCAGGCTAATGGCTCAAGCTGGCAAGCATGTAAAGATCTCTCTCTCTCCCTACCTCCGGTGGCTGTGGCATAAGATGTGCTACAGCAGTGTTTCCCAGCGTGAGGGCCCAGGCCCCACCAGAACACTTCCAATTTCCAGAAACCTCAGTCAGTATACTGGCTGATCAGTGCTTTGGGGAATTGACTGAGGCTGCTGAAAATTGAAGTCCAAAAGCCAAAGGTTGGGAAACACTGTGCTACGTGTACGACGGAAACTTGGTACAGCTTACCACTTCTCTCAAATACCTGGGTGGCACAGGTGATGGGCTTGCCAGCCCTGTTACATCGACCAATCATCATTTTCTGGGCAAGGAAGACTTTTTCAGTAGGAATCTCAATACCCAGGTCGCCACGAGCGACCATGATGCCATCACTAGCCTCCATAATTTCATCAAACCTGAAAGGCAAGCAGATGGCAAAGAGTTGCATTCTATGCAGAGGTAAGACACAGCAGTGCTGGTGGTGGTAGTGATGCTTCCTACTACCAGTAGCTACTCTCTTGGCTACAATTTGTGCTGAAACGGCGGCCTTACCTGCGAACTCCCTCATGGTTTTCAATCTTGCTAATGATCTTGATGTTCTTCCCCTTCTCCCCAAGCACCTTCCTGACCGCATGGACATCGGAGGCCTTGCGGATGAAAGACGCAAACACCATGTCCACATCCTGCTCCACCCCAAATTTCAGGTCTTGGATGTCCTTCTCGGAAACCGCAGGAAGGTCGACGGCTGCCCCGGGCAGGTTGACGCCCTTCTTGCTGCCCAGCGTGCCACCATTTTCGACTTCGGTCATGACAAAGTCGGCACCTGGATAGAAATTAGCAAGAACTCCCATGGTTACCTGAAACACGGGTTTCTTGACAAACCTAATCCAACAAGCATCATCACATCACCTTTCTCGGATTCACCTACCAACCAGAAACTAAGCTGTTCTTGCTATTGCTAAGGAGCAGAGAGCAACTCTGTAAAAGTGGTAAAAGGATGTACCTTTAGGTCTTTTTTCGTCAAGAGGTTAATATTGTCAAATTGTTTTGTTCGTTTTAGCATGGAAAACTCATATCATATATAAATTCACTTTCAGCATAAAATTCTAAACACTGTGCTAACTTTAACGCTTGTTCCTGCAAACAGCTTTGCTGCATAAATGGTTTAAATGCTGAAACCGCTGCAAAGATTTTTTCACTACACACAAAATTTAAATGCAGACACTGTAATTCCTGTTTTAGTCCTGCACAAGTCTGTGGAGGACCATGCACTCCTGGCAGGTGAGTCAAAGCTCTGCTCAAAGTTCTTCTTACTGTATTAAGGTTGGGTCACAGAACACACCTATCTCTTTAACAAGCAGGGATATCAGGCCATCGTCCACATAGATTTTGCTGCCCACATCCACAACTTTGGTGAGATTTTTGTAGTCCACCCACAGGATGTTCCCATCGCATTTCTCCATAAAGGCATCATCGAGGGTAAGTTTTAGCGCTGCTCCTTTCTTCAGCTCCACTTCTGCTGTGCCACTCTAGAAGCAGAAGAAGCAGACACGGAAGTGAAGAGCACAGTGCAGAACAGACAAGGGCAGTCCAGGTGTTCGTTCATCCAGGGACTAGGCCCAACTCGAATTTCAGGTGAAACAAGGAGTGCACACTGAGGCAAATCTGAATGATTTGGCAGGTCCACTCTAGTTGGAACTAACAAGTGGATTCAGGCCTTGATTTCTGGCCAACGTCTATATGCAGCAAGATTCCCAGGTGGCTGCATAGGCCAGAGTCCAACCCTGAGACCTCTGGGTTTCCAGTAAGGCCCTCCCCCCCAGCTTTAAAAGACAACCAGAAACCCGAACACAGGACAGCTTGGCTTCCCATTCTGGCTCCACCCATGGTACCCACTGAACATCAGCAGCGAGGCTACTGAGGTCAAAGTGCAGGGGATGCTCTAATGCAGGGGTGCCCAAACGTTTCAGGCTGCAGGCTGATCACGTGGTTCAGTGGGCCAGTCACATGGTTCCTCCAACCAGAAGCGGAAGTAAAATGTGCCTTGCAATCTGTTTTGCAACAGGATGAGATAGGTTTTATTTTCTCTGCTTAAACCAGAGGTACGGGCACATTTTACTTCCACTTCCAGGAGTGGCAAGGGCAGCGCAGGCTGGATGAATTGGTGTTGGTGGCCGGATCCAGCCCGCAGGCACAGTTTGGGCACCCCTGCTCTAAAGAGCAGGCCAAGAAGATTTATTTATTCATTCAGACTTACGCCCTTGATGAGTCCAGTTCGAATTTCAGGTCCCTTTGTATCCAGTGCAATCGCAATCGGCCTGTACGTAATAGGATCAGAAGCGAAGCTCTCTGTAGCTTCACGTACATTCTTAATGGTTCCAGCATGGTACTAGCAAGGAAGAATATGCAAATGTTAACTGTACAGAGAGGACTTCTTGCTACATGAGCTTTCGCCATAAGAGTGCCTATTAGGTCTGGACATTGGCATCTAAGAATCCAGGCTGGCCAGCAGGGAAATGAGTATTTGATTCTGCTTTAACACATACAAGAAGGGCTTGATGTATGGCAGTGAAGCATACCATTGGTTCACTAAGCTCTGAGCTTCAGCCATCCTCAGTCTAGGACCCCACGGAAGCAGCCCTCACCTACCTCTGTTTGACAATTTCACTTTGGTACAGGAATGGTTTGCTTATCTTGGTTAAACAGCAATATAGGGCAGGAAAACCTCCCCCTCAAGGTTATGTCAATGTAACCCCATCCTGGCCTTAAAAGCAGGAAGACGTCCTGCTTTATCTGTATAAAGCAAGAAGCAACATGACAGGAATTCACCCAGTGATGGGTGGGGGCAAATACATTTTATTTTTGCTGGTCCAACCCTAGATTCATTGTTGTTCTCTCTTCTTCTCTGGGACTTAATGTTTTGCTATTTTTGCTTTTGAAATTGTATTGTAGTGCATATTTTATTTATATTTTGTTGTAACTGAAAGGTATATTTTGTAGTCTGAAATTTTGTAACAGTATCTCTGGAGACATGTGTATTGTATCATTATTATTATGCATTTATTGTCCGCCATGTAAAACGCCCTGAGTCGGGTTGTACCTGAGTGGGCGGTATATAAGCGCGAAAATTAAATTAAATTATTAAATTAAATTAGATGTAATTATTAGATTGGAAACAAAACTGAGATGCCACAACAGAAGCTTCTGTAGGCAGAAACATGTGAAGTTTTCAAAGTCTAGTTTATTTTATACCTAGGCTATTAATAATAATTTGCATTACCACTGTATCTTCTGAGCAATTAGAATCTGAACACTATCTTCTCCTAAGACAGTGGAGAAGATAAAGGGCTGCCTGGCTCCTGAGGAAGCTGAAGATGCGGAGCGCCACATCTCCTTCTCCTCTGGCCGCTGCCCTAGACCCTCCCTCCTGGAGACAGGGAGTAGATAAACTGCGCTCCGTCGAGGTGGTCGAGCCTGGACTCCTTCGAGGACATTGAGCCCGGACTCCGTCGGGGGACATTGAGCCCGGGGCTCCGCCGAAGATGTTGAGCTCTGCGCTCCGACCCCTGGGCCTCACTATTGTCTGGCTGCGGTGCTGACAGAGGATAATGTGGTTTACATGATTTATTCGTTGTTCTATTGCTTGTATTTATTTATCACGATTTATTGTGCTTTTGATGTTTATCTGATATTTTGTGATGCTTTGTGACCCGCCCTGAGTCGCATTACGAGTGACCGGCATACAAGTGGAAACAAACAAATAAGTAAATAAATAAGAATCCAGGAGAAACTTTCAGCACACGGTGGAAACCGGTGGCTCTTGATGCAGAACTCCAACCTCCCTGAGCCCCTGGCCAGAATGGCGCGTGGTCACAGCAGGGGATGCAGCTGTGTTCCAACCTTTCTGTCATGCAGGCCTTCATCCATCCCCTTCTTTAATAGGTGAGGTGGGGGGATATGAAATGGCAGCACCTGCTTAGTTATTTCTGCCTCTTTTTAGATCTTAGAACCATTTAGAACTTGTTAAAGGGCAGCCCATGCAGGACAATTGGTGTATTCTTGCACACAATGTTAATACAATGCCCTTTAAAGGGAAAGAGAGGCCAGAGTCCAAAACATTTTGTGAGCAGTGGGACACTCAGTGAACGGGCTATACAGGCTGCAGCTTGACCTTTCAAAGGCAAAGCCTTGCAGACAAAAGGCATTTGGGTGGCCTTTAAAGCAGGCTCTGCAGGAAAAAGGGAAAGGGCACTTTATTTATAGAAAGGAGATGGCCCTCGACTCCAAGCTCCTTGCAGTTCTAGTGACCTTAGGACTCCACCCCCTCCCACACCCCTGGCATTTTAATAGGGGTGAGACTAACCCCTTTTGCATCCAAACGCCAAATCCTCAAAGATCGGCACTTCCCTTCACCGTCCCTGCAAAATGGTGAAATGGCAGCTCTCACAATTTTGCAGGGATTTAACAGCCCCTAGGTTTAGCCAAAGAAAGCAGTCACTCCCTCCCCTCTAGCATAGCCATTTTATTTCCCCATTCTCAATGAGATACTGGTACTGTAGTTTCAAAACCAAAAAGGTCCCCATGCCTTGTGTCTAAGCCAGGCAGAACTAGTATCTCGTAACAGAGGAGTGACCTTCTGTGGGTGAACTTTCCACTCCATACTGAGACAGACACCCTGCACTGCTCAGGCAAGTCCCCACCCTCTTTCTAGATCCCCTTCTCCTCCTCTGGCATGCAGAGAGTTGGGTATTTCAAGGTGGCCAAGGCCTTGTCATGAGAACTTTTGTGGCTTTAATACTCCAATCCTTCCAGCCTCCTGCAACTCTGTGAGTTGTCTACAATACTCAGACCAAGATGTTCCTATGCAGTGGAGAAGAGGAACTGGACAAGTAGTTTTGGACTTCTGCCAGTTGTCCATTGTGTGGCTGACTGAGCAATGAGGCCACACCGAAGCATGTGATAGACAGCTTATAAAACACCATTGACAAAACTGCACATCCACGCTCTGCAATCTAACCAGGATTCAGGCCTATCTGCAGCATTCTATTATCAGAACTTGGTGAGCAAGCAGACCATTTAAATCTGTGAGCAGCCTTCAATGCCTACACTGGAAGAAAGACAGGATAGGCACGGACTAACTAACAAGACGACGGCATTAGAGCAAGTTAAAGGGACCAGAGGAAGCTTCTGATATTCTTGGGAGAAAATAATCAGACTGAGTGGTTCTTTTGGGGATACCTATTAAAGTATACCTCACCAGGCACCATCACTATCAATATTTATTGCACTACCTATTATTTTTCAATCAGTCCCTCCAGCCTGTTCTTACCTCATGAGTTCCATGAGAGAAGTTGAGGCGAGCTACATTCATTCCAGCTTTAATCATTTCTCTCAGCATTTCCACGGACCGAGAAGCTGGGCCTAGATAGTTGAAGACAAAATTTTATTACTACATGGCTAACCTGAAGGGAAGGGCTCTTATCATTGTTACCTCTACTGGGATTTATGATCAATAGTTTAAGAACTTGCCACACAAAGTTGTCAAAAAGGTGCCCAGAGCAGCAGAAGACCATATTCCCGACTGGCTCCTGCATCCCCTTCCCTATCCCCGCTCACTACCAGATGAACACAAGTTAAGCTAAATTGTCTAGGTGACAATCGTCCCAAGAAAGGGCTTATTCGCTAATGTTTTATCTGTGGTTGATACTAGGTGCCTCTGGACAAGAGTCAGCTCAATGATCAGGAGGCACAAACACCAGTGTGCTAATAAACTGGTTCTGAGTTCCTCAAAGCAGATTGCTCCTTTCCCTGTTGTTTCCCTCAGGAAGCTGGCCAGAGGCGGTGTGAAAGGGCCACACTTGGAATTCCATTCCGCTCCACTTACCAATCGTGCAAATAATGCCTGTGTTCCTGGCCGTGATTGGGGGAGAGTCAATGTCCAGGCGGCACATGTGTTCCAGGAACGTATCTGCCATGGCAGCATACAACTGCTGGGTCTGGATGAATGCATCCTGTGGTTTAGACATAGCTGCTGGTGGGAGTTGGCGGTATCTAAAGCAGGAGAAGGGAAGCATGATTAAGTGAAGCCCAAGGCCAGGTGTCCTTGCTTGACAAAGAGACCTGCTCCACCCGAGCCCCACGGCTGTGTTTCTGCCCCCTCTTCTCTTGAAGGTTCACAGAAAACAACTGGAAGGGTGGATGGCAACTTGCCACAATTGACAAGAGGTCTACTTAGAGAGACCCTTATCCTCCGGGACTGCCTGCCTGCCAGCCAGCCAGCCTCACTTCACCTAAGGAGACCACAAGAACTGTGATGGGTGAAAGCAGGTGAGGGCTTGTGCCTGACCAAGGGCTGCCTTCCGTGGGTATTTCAGCCTAAGCACAGGGGCAGACTCCATCTCAGTTGTGTGACTGATACATTGCAAGGCTCACTTATAGGAATGGGGAGGCTTTCAGCTTCCAGGGAAGGATTTCAGTTTGATCAGAGTTACCAAATGAAGAACTGCTCCTGGCATGAAACAGCAGACTAAAACCCTCCTTCCCAATTAGGAACTTGACTCCTAGAATGTAACAGTGAGCTAACAGTAGATCTGTCTATCCTACTTGTCTTTTGCTAGCTAGGAGCAACTGATGAACCAACACGCATTTGTTTGGAAAATAATAAGACACCCTAGTTTGATATTTCACAACTATCTAAAATGTTTCAGTTATTCCATGTAAACATGAGTGGTACTTGCACCAAAAGGGCAGGGTATACATGTGAATAAATGAATGAACAAACAAACAAATGATGACCACTAGTCTCTCTCGCCGCCCCTCCCCCCCGCCCCTTTAGCATTCAGCAAGCTACATTATCTGATACCCCATGGTGTTAAACCCTGTCAAGCAACAGCCTCTGCGTTTGGGCTGCCGGCTTATTCTATGCTGCTCAAGCCTTTAGCACCAGCAGCTCTTTCTCATTGCCTAGGTTGGAAAGAGAAGCTCCACCCTGCAAGTACGTGCCGTTTCTCACGCAGAACCACTGGCTAGCTTTAATCCATTCGGATGAGATTTAATGGCCGCAGCCTCCTCCCCTCCTCCCTCCCACCCCCCTTGGCTGATGCTTAGATGCAGGTCTTACTGCAGCCTCCCTGGAGATGCTGATTCATTTTGAACTGAGTCCCTTCCACATGAGCCACTTCCAAATGAGTCATGTCCACCTGAGCCACTTCCAACGGAATAACGGAAAAATATAAATCTCTGAGAGGGTTGGTTCGGTAAAGAGCTGCTGTAGTGAGGCGTACTCATCTTCCCTGGCACAGTAAAAGCAGGCAGATTCTCATGCAGGCAGATTCATACAATATCTACAGACTTCTGCACACATTATTTTACGCTGTATTTAAAAGGCCCTTCCTTCCTTCCTTCCTTCTGCTGCTGTTTGCCTTAATTCTTGCTGAAAGTAAGCAAAAAGTCTGAATTAGTAGAACTGTAAATGGCACAGAAACCTAGTTCGACAGAATGGCCTATAGGATAAAGCGATAGGACTTGACTTTCTCACTCCAAATTATCAATAAGACAGTATTACACTGAAAACTGACACTGTTTCATAGTCCTGAGATATACAGTGGCTCAATAGGCACAATTTTAAAACTAAAAAGTTCATTTCTAGAAGCTGGGGAGGAAGGATAAAAAGATAAATCAGATGTTCTTATTCCAGATCTTAGGCTTAGAGTAGTCCATATTTTTTTAAAAATAAATAGCTTTCATGTTTTAAAAAAAAATATTCTGCATCTCCCTCACAAGTCAGATGTTTTCAGGTGTATTTTTGTAATTTACAGCAGAATGTAAACACAACTTCTATAGCACATCATGGTCTAGAGTTTTACATAACCCAGTCTGGAACTAAACTAGAGAAATAGAACAAACACGAAACTGCAGCGCTCTCTCTCTCTCTATTACTTGAATTATAATCGACCCCTGTTAAATGGCACAGTGCAGGTGGAGGAAAATTAAGTTTTCAATTCATATCATGTGGTTTGGATTTTGGTCCCATCTACGGAACCTTCTTCTACAATCTAATTTGCTCAATAAAACCAGAACTTGCAAACTGTATATTACCTATAATGCCAACTGAACAGAGATGCAGTGAGATGACTTCACAAATTGATAATAAACTACCATTACAATAAGCTCACTCCTTGGAACACAATAGTCAGTAAAATTAATTCTTCAAATGGTAAATGCACCATGTCCATGATAGGCCTCAAGAGACAATGTATAGATTTCCTACGTGTATAATATATTTCTAAGGCCACAGCAGGCAGAGTTTGAAGACTGGAAGGTGGATAAGTGGACGCTTGTGCATGAAGGGGCCAAGAAACCTGGATTTACTGTTGTAGAGAAAAACCAAGAAGGCAAAGAACCCAGCACTTGATCTCACCCAGCCAGCCAGCCAGACTGTGGAATGACACACCCCACACAGGATACCCCACTCTGGCTGAATTCCAAAGGGCCGCAGGAGTTGCAGGTATATCCCTGACCTGCGGACGGACCAACAAAGAAGGCGGCACTGTACATCCTAATGCAAAGGTCCCAGTCCTTGTTCTCCATTGGGCCATGCTGAACCTCCACAACTGAGGAGGAAAGCACTGCTTTCCTGCAATCTCCACAAAAGAGCAGCCAGCTTATTTTGCTGGGGTCATGTCTTCCGAGAGAGGCTTCCAGCATCCCCCCTCCTCCACCCCCATCATTCTGGGAATAAAACTATGTCAAGTAAAGCCAGGGAAGCCTGACTGCACAAATAGGTTTTGATGAGAGTCTACCTGGCCTTCTGTAACAAAAGACTTGAAACCACTTTCCCTAAGCAAGGGCAAAAGGACACACACACACACACACAGAGAGAAAGTGACCTTCACTCAAGACTATCTCCCACTGCAATTTTAAAATTGTACTCTAATCTGTTGCCTTAGCCTCCCTTCATTTACAAAAGGGGAAATAGCCATTCTCTTTTCCAGGATTTGAACAAGCTCTGGGTTAAATTTAGAGCCATTCTAGCTGTGTCATCACTGGCTATGTTACTTGCCTGAAGCTCTACTGCGCTTCCTTGCTGTGGTGGTGGTGAGAGGTATTAAGTACAGCTTCCTTTAAATCCTACGTGCCATTCAGCACAGCCATGCTGCAGCTTCAAGCCAAAGGCATGATGGAAAAGATGGGTGAGGATCAGGTCTAACGCTGTCTTTTCTACTTCTTTGGATGTGGCTGAGCTTGATACAGAAATTAGTCTTTGTCAAAAAAACACTCTGCTGAGGATGTTTGCGCCATTGCCCAGCTTCAGTGAAACAAGAGAAGCAACTCCAGAATTAGCTTCATTCGTTACAGATTGCAGATGCTGAGCAGAGCGCAAATTTTATTATCTAATCCATATTTACTGCTCAACTGTTTGAACAATGCAAACTACATTGTTTCCGAACAGAAATGTAAAAATAATCTGCACAAACCAGTTGAAAACATAACAGTTGTTCATAAAATGAAGACTTTGGTGATTCAGATCATTAAAAAGTTGCAGAAATGGAACCAAAGTAAACAAGTGGCCTCCCTTTGTACCACTTTTGTGGGACAGTCAAACCTCTACATACTAATTTAATTTGTTCCTCGAGGTTGATTGTATCTCAAAAAATTCTCATCTTGAATTTCCCATTGGAATGCACTGAATTTTGTATCAAAAAATCTATTAAAAATTCGTATCTCGAACCTAATTTTTCCTGAGATTTCTGGATGTATCTCGAGTTTTTTCCTTAAGTTGAGCTGTTCTTATCTCGAGGTTTGACTGTATTTTACTTGTCCTGCCTAAGGAAAGAAAGCATCTAATTATGCATTTTGTTTGTAGAAATGACTACATGGCTAGTTTATTTTTACATTGGCTAGTCAAGCTGCAACTTAGAAAATAAGGCTCATTGACAATGTGCAGGTAGTGAGATTCAGAAGGAACAGACAAAGCAAAACTCTACTTGCACAACTCCTGCTGGTAAATTTATAAAGCATCATCACAACCTGTATTTAAGCAGACATCTTTGAAGCAGAAGGAACTGATTTTCAGGAAGACTTGTAGCAATTTTTAGTCTTTTGAAAAGGGAAAGATTAATCTAAGATTCCCTTTTATTAAACAGAAAGCACAACATAACTATTACAGTAAAACCCAGACTTACAAATGCCTCGAGTTACATAAAATTCGACTTACATAATGATTCTGTGCTAAAACCATGTCCCGATTTACATGATTTCCTATGGGTTTGCTTTGAGTTACATAAGGATTCTTTTTCCTATGGGTTTGCTTCAAGTTACATAAAAAACTAATTTAAGCAAAAGCCTACGGAACGGACTTTTCCCCCGTAAGTAGGGGTTTTACTGTACTTCCTTCCTGCTTCAAAGCTCAGTACAAAGGCAATATTGGAGTTGCGTTATCTAGGCACCGCCATTAATCCTATTCCCTAAAAAGTAAAGCAGATTCTCTATGGAGTTGCATCCACATCCCTGCATGCTGGGGCAGGTCAGAAGCCTGCAGGATTTCTAATAATACAAACAGGAAGTCCCATCATTCTCTCTCCAGCAGGTGGGGGTGATGAGAGGTATAGTCCCAATCTGCCTGGGGGTGGGAGGAGATGGTGGTGGTGGTGGAGGTGGAGGTTGGGGTGGCGAGGCAGTTACAGACATTCCATCTGGTTTGTGTTATGCAAAACATGTCTGTCTCCCCATAGATGGCCTCTTAGCTCCCATAGGGGCACTCGGGAGGCCTGGTGCCATTTTCAACCTGGCAAACGGCTCCCCTTCCAAAGTGTGGGAAAGGTCCCACAGGATGGCAAGACAGCACAAGATGTCTGGGGAAGTTCTCTTTCTCTCTCTTAACTTTCCCCTCTGCAGCTGACTAAGAAAAGGCTTTCTTTATTCAAGGTGCCATTTGCACAGTCATTTCCTGCTTTCAGTAACTGGAAATTTCACCAGCCCAACAGTCAGATTTGTACTTGCCAATGACTTCCCCTGCTTTGGGTGCATTCTGAGGTCTCAAGAGATAGATGGGAGACCAGCTCACTTCAGAAAAGGCTTTTGTCACAAAAAAAGCACCCACTGCTCCTGAGCACCTCCTCCAACCCCTGCTATTTAAACAAGGCCTGAGATATGGAAGCCTGGGAGGAAAAGGCATCCTAGGGGGGACTTCTATCTACCCCCTCCCCCACCCCACCCCACCCCACCCCTGGGAAGTTTGTACCAGAAAGGCTGAGTAATCTCTCCACCTATTCCATGTCTTCTCAATACCAGGGTTATGTGGAGTGACTGGCTGGCAGAAAAAGTTGTGGCTCTGACATCTGTAGACCAGGGTTAATCTTATTATTTCTCTTCCTCCCCAGATCCCAGCAGCTGCACGTGGCCAGGCCATATTACTTGGCCAGGCCATATTACTTTCGGGCTGCACAGGGCCAATAAGCACCCGGAAGCCTTTGCATTTGCAGCACCATTGAAGATTTTGTAGGGAACAATTTGCACAATGTTGTCAAAAAGAGGGGGGGGGAGGGATGTGGCACTTTGAAGACTAAGTTTTAGCTTCTAATGGAGAGGTTAGGTTTTTTTTAATTGTTTCAATTGCCCCCAAGCACAGAGAATAGTTAAAGTAGCACAAGAATCTGAATCTAAACATTTGATTCCCACAGCACCATTACTGTTGCAAGGCAATTTCACAACTTCTTGTACCGGCAAACCCAGCTTCTGTTCTGAGAGGATGAATTTCAGTTTTTTAATCAAGTTTTTTAAAAAATTAAGATAGTTTAAATTGAAGCCATTTTTAAGATTTCTGAGTTTTTGTTTAAAAAATCCTTAAACAATAATTTAAATTGTATTGCTCAAAATCTGATCGTAGAATAGAGATTCTAATTCCATTTTGTAAAACCATGTATTCAGTTTTGTTTAGAAGATGGTTTATAAAGAGGGTCCAGCAGTTCCCTTGGACTTTAATTTTACTTGTCTCTTCTGCATATAGATTATTTAATTTTTGGTCTCTCTAATTAAATGTGTGTGTGTGTGTGTGTGTGTGTGTGTGTGTGTGTGTGTGTGTGTGTGTGTGTGTGTGTGTGTGTGTGTGTGTGTGTGTGTGTGTGTGTGTGTGTGTTAGAAGGCTGAAAGGTCTGCTGGGTTTCTGGGGTCCTTAGGGATGGAGTAAGAGCCACTCGGTTCCAGGAATGTGAGGGTGGGGGTGGTTTCCCCCTCCTGACTCTAAGGCTATTCCTGGAGCTCTTCTTCTTCTTCTTCTTCCTCCCCCCTCCCCCCGCGCGCCCTTCTCCTCTTCCTCTCCGTCCGGGGCTCCTTCCTTCCTCTCCGCGGTCTCTCCTCCTCCTCCTGCGCCGGCCCTTCAAGGGCAGCAGCCGCGTCCTTGGGGACCTCACCGACTCCCGAGAGAGAGCTTGCCTCCCCCCGTCCCCTCCTTTAACCGACGCCGAGAAAGAGGGCTCTCCAGGCAAGACGGAAGGAACCGGGCCAGACTTCCAGGGGGCCAGGCATCCCGGGGACGGGGACGGGGGAGGGACCTGCGACACACCCTGCGGGGGTGGAGGGAGGGATGGAGGGGGACCCCCCTCTCCCTGCTCCATTACGGCTAGGGGACCCCGGGAGGCCCGCCCTGGCCTGACGGGGGAGGCCCAGAGGCCCAGCCCGGGTCTCCCGCCGAAGGAAGGAAGGAGGACCGCCGAGCGAGGGCCACGAGAGGGCCCAGACTAAGCCCGCCCCGCCCTCCTCCCTCCCTCCCTCCCTCAGGATAACGGGCGCCTCACGTCGTCTAGAGTGTTTTCCTTTCGATGTTATGTATCACTTTCCCCGGTTTGTTTATTCTCTACCTTTAATAAATGCTTCAATGAACAATTCGCCTCAGGCCAGCCAGGGCGCGCGCGGGGCAGGAGGAGGAGGAGGAGGAGGAGGAAGGGCGTGCGGGGCCGGGGCCGGGCGCGCAGCCCCGCCGGGCCCTCTTACCTCCTTTGCTTCTGCTTGCCTCACAAGCGCCTCCGTCCGACCGGTCGTGCGTGCGCTGCTCCTCTTCTGAAGAGACACTCGCTCGCTCGCTCGCTCGCTCACTGAGTCACTGCGGCGCCGTTACCGTATAGCCTGCCCTGCCCTGCCCTGCCCCGCCCCCGCCGCCGCCGCCGCCGCGCCAGCCCAGGCAAGGTGGAGGCGGAGCGCGCCGACAGCCACGAGATCCCTCCGCGCCTCCTCCGCCAATCGCCTCTCGAGGCCGGCCCGCTCGGACTCTCCCCCCCCCCCCCCACTGCCTGCGGCGGCGGCGGGATCAGGAGTGACGCGACCAACGGCCCAATGGGAAGCGCCGGCGCGAGGCGGACCGTGAGTGACAGCCGCAAGCCGCCCCTTCCCTCTCGGAAGGAAGCCACGCCTGCCGCCTGGCTGCTGCCGACGGTGCGGTGCGGCGGCCTGGGCCACGTGGCCGGCCGGCCGGCGGGTGAGGCGGTGGGGGGTGGGGTGGGGGTCCCGGTCCCTCCTTGCCTTGTTCGCCTGCCTGCCTGCCTGCCTGCCTTCAGCTTTCCCCTGGCAAGGGGGGGGGGGTTCAGGGGGGGCTGCTGTTGCTGCTGCTGCTGCAGCCCTTGCGGAAAGCGAGAGGGAAGCGGTGGGGCTTTTTGCCCCAGGTCGGAGGACGGACTGTCGCCCAGCAGGCAGGCAGGCAGGCAGGCAGGCTTCGGATCAGTGGCCAGGGGGGGTCCCAAGAGGGGGGGAGGGGGGGGGGGCAAAGGCATGGAAAGTCATTGTTTTATTTATTTTATGTTTTCTTATTATGTTAAATGAAAAGTGGGATCCCCAGGTAGACATTAAAATGGGAATAGAAAGAGCAAGACCCACCTTCATAAGAAGAAAAACACCCGCGCCCTTTGTTTATGCAGTAGAGACCCGCCTGTAGCTGCAGAGATCCAAACCGTGTTGTGAGAGACTGGGCATGGCATCCGAAAAGCCCATCGAAGCTTTTGACATGTGCATCTGCTGCTGGATAGCATGGGTTGACCATAAGACTAATGGATGTAGAAGGGCTGCACCAGATGGATCAAGAACAAGAACGGTTGGTTGGTTGAAGAGCAGGAACTTTCTTCATCAAAGAAAGCGCCAATGCCCCGGGCACATCACGAGGAAGGACATGAAGCATAGAATCCCCCCCCCCCCCGCTCATTATGCAAGGGCCGATAGGTAGATGGGTCCTTGGAAAAGAGAGACCCTGGGCATAGGCGCACTTCACCGCTAAAGAGCCCAAGAGGCAGGTGTGGAAGGTCGGTCTGTGAGAATGGCCAATCTCTGGAATGGATGGAGACAGCCCTTGAAGTCAGAAGATATTTATTTATAGTACATTACACTTTTATACACCGCCCATCTGGGATATTTCCCACAGACAAATCATCAGAAGCAAAATAATAGAACAAACCACCAAATAAAATAAATACATAAAGACAGAATAAATAACAAAAATGTTTTCTGCTGCCCTTCCCAAATCCCAGAGAGAGGCAAAGGACCTCTCTCCCCCCCCCCCCCCCCACTGGGATCTGCTGACAAAGGAGGGCCATTCCCCAAACTGAGCCCCTCCCCCAACTGATTCCCTTCCTGAGGAATGCTGGGGGGGGGGCTCTCCAAATTCCCTGGAGAGCCTCCCCCCCCCCCACTGTAAGAGCTTTAAAGGCAGGGCAAGGGAGGCCTTTGTACCCCTTTGATTGGGGAGGGGAGGGGAGGCTCTCCTTTATTAGGCAGATGGATGGTTACTGGTCCAGGGTGGCCAGTGGATGGTTTTCTGAATGGCTGGCATTGTTGGTTTCCTGACCCCAGGGGGGAAATAGCTCAGTATCCTGAAGAATTTCAAGGTGGGGGTGGGGAGAGAAGCAAGGCAACTGCTTCAGGTCCTTCCGGAGAGCTGCCTTGTTTGTTCATTTCTGGGTGGCCAGGATGCGCCTTCTGCCTTTCCAGGGAGGGGCTTCCCTGCCTCTTCTCTTCCCCTTTGTCTTCGCAGCAGCAGCAGCATCTCTGGCAAGCAGGCGTGGGTGCATGATGTGCCTCATGGTTTGCTGGAGGCCAGGAGGAGCTGGATCTCATAAAAAGCCCATCCAACTCAATAGCCACAGCACCCTGGGGGAAGCAGGTACCATGTGCTCTGCTTGCCTCTGCATAAAGAATGGGTATTCAGCCTTAAAACTACAATGTCTTTCCATCCAAAGGGAAATAACCTATGCATGCCTATGCAAATTTAGTCAGAAGTGAACACAGCCTGCCAAAGAAATGTGTTTCTCAGAAAGCCCTCCTAAAACAGATGCACCAGACAGGAAGAGGCTCTTTTAAAGCCCAGAGTATTGCTTTTGGCCTGGTCTGTTGTGCCTCTAGAGAGATTGGTCAGGTTTTACACCAATTTGCAACCTGTTAAGCTCAAGCTCAGACGTGTTTCTGAGTCAGTGGGCGTGGGATACTGGGATCACATGCTGAATCAGAACAAGCAAAGGTGTTGTGCGGGCCCTAAGGAAGACAGACATAAAATCCATATTGGAACAACAGTTGGTCTCAATGTCAAGATATGTATGCAGGCCTTTGAGTCCTGCAGAAGTCTTCAAGTAAGACAGTAGTAAAGGTAAAGGTCACACTTGCTCAAAAGCCAGTCATATCTGACTCTAGGTTCAGTGCTCATCTCTTTCATAGCTGAAGAGCAGCGCTGTCTGCTTCTGCAGACATTTCTGTGGTCATGTGGCAGGCATGACTAGACACACGGAACGCTGTTTACCTTCCCACCAAAGTGGTCCCTATTCATCTACTTTCAATTTCTTGCTTTTGAACAGTTAGGTTGGCAGGAGCTGAGACAGACGAGAGTTCATTCCATCCTGCAGTACTTGGGAATCAAACTGCTGACCTCCGGCCTTCCAGTCAGCATCTTAGCCACTTGAGCCACTGCAGTCCCAAGACAGTAAACAAAGCAAAAAAAAAATCAACACAGGAAGAGGGAAACTGTGACCAGATAGGATTTGAAGGTTGAAAGTTGTAGTTCCGTGACACCTGGGCTGCTATAGCTTTGCCAACTCTGCTCTCTTAGGTGCCGAGAAGATTTTAGGTGGTGGTGATGACTTTGTGAAGGAGAAGAAGAAGAAGTGACGGAAGAGCAGCACTGACTGCCCTTAAGGCCTGGCAAAGAACTCACATTCCCCAAAAGTGGGGTGCTGGCCACAGTGTAATCTTTCCAGTACAATAGGCCTTTTGGCAGGAGAAGCAGAAACCAAAGCCATAGAAATGTATGGTTGCACTTAGGAAAAGGAACTTGAACCATCTCTTGGAAGACAAAAGCCATTTGCCTGTATGGGCTTGCAGAAAAGGAAGAGAGGCTGCTTTGGGCATCTACCGCTCTGGGTGGTGCCAGCACCAGAAGGGCCGGATATAAATATCTCAATAAACCTGGTGGGAACTTTTCAAAGCCCTTGATCTGTGCATGCATGGAGTGGAGATTAGTATTCACTCTGCCCTGGCAAGAGGGCATAAATCTGCACACCCAGGCAAGGAAGGGGACAGCTCTGGTTGTTTGGACACTGCAGCAATGGAGGTTCAGTGGGTAGAGAACTCTGTTTAGGTCTCCCAACAATGAGGAGAAAACAGGAGGTTGAGGGGGAAAGGGAGGCTCCAAGTCAGGGCAGGTTGGCAGCGTTAGGGTTCCTCAGAGATCAGAAAGATCATTGCCAAGTCCTCCTCACATCAGTATTGATAAAGCCACTTTTGCAAAAAGACCATTTTGGACACCCTTCCACTTTTGGCCAAAGTCCTTAGAACGGGTGGCCAAACTACAGCCTGTGTGCCAGATCTGGCCCCCAACACCAATTCATCTGGCCCATGCCACCCTCGTCGCTCCTGGAAGTGGAAGTAAAATGTGCCCATATGGGAAGTAAAACGCTCCACTTCCAGGAACAACAAGGGTGGTATGGGCCAGATGAATTGGTGTCGAGGTCTGGATCTGGCCCATGGGCCGTAATTTGGGCTCCCCTGCTTTAAGCAGAGAAAATGGCAGCTTAAAATCTACCTCATCCTGTTGCAAAACAGATTGCAAGGCGTGCTTTACTTCTGCTTCCAGTGGGAGGAACCACGCGGCTGTCCCACGTGACCGGCCTGTGGCCTGAAAAGTTTGGGCACCTCTGCCTTGGAGACATACATTTTCCTCTCCTGTCATCTCTTCCATCTGATTCTTTCCCTCCAGCCAGCCATCCACCTGCCCAAACCTACATATCTGTGAAAGAAGACCCATTTAGAAGTCTCTCTCCTGAATGACATGGTCAGCTGCTGCTGCCGCTGCTGTTGCTGCCGCCCAGAAATAGGACTGGGCGATTGTCCCCATTCCAAGCAAAGAGTCCAGACTTCAGGGACTGTCCTAATTTGTGATGCTCCTGTGAGACCCACCCAGTAATTCCTGGTCACCACTCTGTGAACCACAGCGCCCCCCCCCCCCCTTTCCAGGCCAACTATGAGGCCCAAGGAGAAGCACCTGGGCTCCCCTGGGACTCCCACTGAATGCTTTCCCAGTGGGACATGGTGGCCTAAGACACCCCCCCCCCCCGCAGCTGTTTTGCTGAGAGGGCCCCACAAGTGGCTGAGAAGAGCTGAGCTGTGCATTGCAACCGGAGCCCAAGAGAAACCCCAGGGAACCACCAGTGTTGCCATTTCCACGGAGAAGGGGTACTGCATTTTGGAAAGTAAGATGACAAAGGGTTCCTTCAACTGTGGGCAGGTGGCGAGCCTGCTGTCGTGTCTGGGGCTATTTGCTTGTTCTGCACATTACATGTCTATCCTGCCTTTTCTCAGAGAAATAAATTCAAGGCAGAATACATGGGTTTCTTCTGTCCTTTTGGGGGGCTTTCTCGGTGCAGTGAAGCCCTGAAACTAGATTGCCACACCCAACCGTCACCACCCGACACATTTTGCCTTGAGGAGATATGTTAAATGTGAGATGGTCTGGTCAAATAACTACCAGGCTAAGATGACGTTTTATCTTTTATTCATACATTAGGATGGTGAAGGGATGCTCTGAGGTCAGAGCGTGGGGACACGGAATGAAGATGGAGGAAAGGTCGGTCCCTATATATCTCAGATGATGTCATCCCAGTGGTGTGTTGTGGTATTTGCAGTCCACACAGTTTGATATTACTACCTGACAAGACAGAACTACAGGAGCAGACCTTGACAAGGGGAAGGTGCAGCTCTGCTGTAACCCAAGTTGGGAAACCGAGATGCAGGAAATGTACCACTGACCACATTGAACGCTCTGCATTTTCCTTTCCTGGCCACCGAGCTTGCCACCGGATATTGAAAGGTTCAGTGGGATATTACTGGCTTTCTTCAGTCATCTTGAGTCTTTCTGATTCACTTTCTTTCCCCCGCCGTCCTCTTCCTCTTCTTCTTCTTCTGACTCATTTCCACTCCACTCCCTCCCTCCCTTTTTCAGCATTAGATGCAGTTTTAAAGAGCAGACTGCTGCTTTTCCGCAAACGGTTTGGATTGTTTGGCTCATTGGTGTGTGTGGATGTTCAAAGCCACAATCTTCGGATGCACACCAAGCAGGCTGGCTTGGCTGGTTTGCCACCGAGGAGGTCAGGATTTCTCTTGAAATGTCTGCACTCTCCTCCCAAGGGCTTATCCTGCCATAACCAGCCAACTGGCTGCGCCAGACCAATGGGTGTAAGCTGGCTAGCATGCCCCATTTTGAAGTATGTGCAATGGTGCATGTCTAATGCAAGGACAGGGCATTTTGTCTCTCGCCAGAGGCTTCTGATAGCACTCCAGCAGCCCCTAGAGCAGTGGTTCCCAATGTGGGGGCCAGGCCCCACAAGGGGTTGCTTCAATCCCCAGAAGCCTAGATCAGTCGATTGGATCCATAATTATAGCCATGGATACCCTTGTCCTCCATGAACTTGTCTAATCCTTTCTTGAAGCTGTCAAGACTGACCGCTGTCACCACTTCTTCTGGCAGGGAGTTCCATAGACCAGTGATCCTCTGGGTGAAAAAGTACTTTCTCTTATTGGTTTGAGAACTAATACCCAAATGTTTCATGGAGTGTCCCCTAGTTCTAGTGTTGTGCGATAGGGAAAACAGTTTTTCCTTAACGACTTTGTCCACGCCGTGCATGATTTTATCAACTTCAATCCGGTCACCTCTTAGACGCCGTTGTTCAAGAGTGAAGAGGCCCAACCGTTGCAGCCTCAGATGGTAAGGAAGGTGTTCCAGTCCCCTAATCATTCTGGTTGCCCTCCTCTGCACTTTTTCCATGCTCCATGATATCCTTCTGGAGGTATGGCGACCAGAACTGTACACAGTATTCCAGATGGGGCCTCACCATAGATTATTTATAAAGAGGCAAAATGACACTTGCTGACTTATTTTCTACACCCTTCCTAATGATCCCTAGCATTGAGTTTGCTTCTTTCACTGCTGAGGCACACTGGGTTGACATCTTCATTGAGTTGTCCACCAGGACACCAAGGTCCCTTTCCTGGTTTATCGCAGAGAGTTCAGAACCCATCAGTTTATAAATGTAATTGCTGCCAACTTTCTTCCCGAATCCAGCTTCTGATCAAGAAAGGGCCTAGCACACGCTTGATGTTAAAATAACTTTATTTTTTTACATCAGTCAAACAAGGGAATTCCGTAAATCACGTCTTTTTGTCACAAATTGAGGCAAGTCCAAGGGAGAACCCATCACATCACAGAGGTTCTCTGAATGGATCTCATCTGTCATCTATCTCACCTATGAGGTTGCTTCTCTACCACTGCCTCCTCACGTCAGAGCCACTCTACCAGGGCTGTTGCATCCTCCACTGCCTTTTTGGAGGGTATTCCCATGGAAGACATCTGTAAGGCCGCCACCTGGTCGAGTCCTTCCACATTTGTCAAGCATTACCGGATGGGCACCAGAGCCACTGCGGACGCCAGACTTGGTCATGTTGTCCTTGCCAGAGGGCTACAGCTTCCATGCCCATGAGGGTCCATCCTGCACACCTGACGTGCCTGTACCTGACTGGATTCATCGCATCCGGCTGCCCACCTGCCACGTAAGTGTGAGCTTCCTAATCTACCACAAATGGGGATTCACAGACTACCCGAAGAAGAATGTGTAGTTGTACTTACCAGTAATAACTTTCATTCTTCAAGTGTGTAGTCTGTGAATACACACTTACCCACCCTTCCTCCCCACTTGAGCTGCATGGATGAGAACATTTGGTTTATCCTGTGTTTGGCTTAAGTACTGAACTGAGGAAAGAGCGAGAAATGGTGCCTAAGGATGGGTGGTACAGTGGCCGGCCCTAACCACAAATCTTTTTATCCAATCAGCTTAAAAGCTCTGGTCACGGCTCCACAGGCGCAGGAAACACCACCCCCCCCCCCACACACACACACACAAGTGTGTATTCACAGACTACATACTCGAAGAATGAAAGTTATTACTGGTAAGTACAACTACGCTTTTCCCCACACCCAGAGCTCGGAAAAGTCCTGTTGGTAGCTTGTGTTTTTTTTATTATTATTATTATTTCTAGTGAGCCCAATCAATGCACATGACACCCCCACCCCTCTCTCACCCCTGTCAAACCCCCTGAAGGCACTTGGATCACTATACCATTTGGCTGTCCGGAAAGTTATTCCTTTGCTTGGCAGTTTTTGAGGGTGCATAAGCCAATGTTGAAGACAGAAGGATACGGTACGGAGAGCCCAGACTTCATGGTTCCCATCAGAAACAACCTCTTCCAAAAAAGACCCATCACTATTTCAGCTCCAGATCTCTTTCAATGGACAGGGAGAGATTCTCCCTTTCTTTTTTTCTTTTTTTAAAAATTATATTTTATTAAAAATTTCAAATTAAACAAAATAAAAACAAAAAAGAAAACAGAAATACAAATAATAATAATAATTTTTAATTTATATCCCACACTTTCTCAGCCAAAGCCAACTCAAGGCGGCCATTACAACATGTAGATATCATACAATACAATAATAAAGAAGCATGAAAAGTAAATTCGATACAGTAATCAATAGTCAATAATAAACAGAAATTAATCAATACAATATAACAGTACAATTCAAAAAGCAGTGCAGTACAATTCGAAAGGTCACATTTGAATACAAAATATCACATCAAAAATAAACCCATTTAGAACAATAAACACAAGAAATCATCCCCCCCCCCCCTGCCCGCCTTTAGATTCGGAGCAGGGCGAGGGGGGAGGGCAGAGGCCAAGAATGCCAGCCAGCGGTGGAGGTGCCTCTTCTTCGTCCCCACCAGGGCCAGGACACTCGTGGCGGTAGTGGCAGCTCGCCCAGCGCCCCCTCGCCTGCCGGGCTCAAAAAGGCCGGCCAGGTGGAGTGGCCTCTTCTCTATATCCAGTCTCTCTCTCTCTCTATTACAACTGTTGTTTCTTTGATATCCACCTTTCACATATTACACCCATTGGTGAAACCTTGACATCTCTTTACTCCTGGATGGCTTCTCCCTTTCCCAGGAGACCTGTTGCTGTTGCTGTTGCTGCTGTTCTCCTCCTCCTGCCCGCCATCGCCCTCTAAAGGAGAGGTCCTGCATTAGCCTGGCCTGCTCCGTCAGTGGCAGGGCGGCCTGTGGAAGAGGCAGGAAAAGGGCAGGCCAGGAAACACCCAAGGAGAGGGCTGGCGCAGAGTGCTGGGGTCCCATTCCCCACAACCCAGGACCCACCGTGGGGGGAGTTGCATGAAGCCTCCCTGCAAATAAAACAATCCAGAGAAGAAGCTGGAAACGGACAACGACGACGGGAAGTTTCCCAGATTGGAAGCAGCAGCTGGAAGTTCATTCCTGGCTCAGGAAAAGGAAAGAGGGGAGGGGGATGTATTGAAAAGGGTGTGTGTGTGGGGGAGAGAGAGGCATTTCTGTAACTTGTTTGAATTCCTATTCCTGGATATTCTCCCTTTTTGGCTGGCCACATGTTCAGTGGGCCACTCACGTGGTTCCTCTCACTGGAAGCGGAAGCAAAACGTGCCTTGCAATCTGTTTTGCAACAAGATGAGATAGATTTTAAGCTGGCATTTTCTCTGCTTAAACTAGGGGTATCCAAACTACGGCCCTTGAGCTGGATCCGGCCTCTGTCACCAACTCATCTGGCCTGCACCGCCCTTGTCGCTCCCTGAAGCGGAAGTAAAACGTGCCTGTTTTACTTCCACTTCTGGGAGCAATGAGGGCAGCACAAGCCAGATGAATTGGTGTTGGGGGCTGGATCTGGCCCACAGGCCGTAGTTTGGGTACCCCTGTGTTAGGAGATCAGTGCAGGTCTGCAGCCACAGGGCAGTCTCTTTGTATTTGTTTTGCTCCAGAGAAGAAATGTCATCTCGCTCTCCAGAGGAATGCAGTCACGCCACTCTTTTCTGGCTGATTTCCTCCCAGGACTTGGCACTACCCGAGTGCCAAAACAGAAGGTATTCTTGTTGGGTTTCAGTCTTGCTATCTCAAAATAAACGTCCTCATGTTTCCTTGCAAAATACAGGGATGTGTAGTTCTTCCTCCCTCCAGAGTCACACAGTGTTTCTGTCAAATCCTACCTTGATAGTTCCAATGGCATCCATTCATGCTCCCCCCCCCAATAAACTAGATGCTGTGTGTGCACTTGGGGATAAGGGGTGTGTGAGCAGAAGCATTACACAGGATTGTGAAGGAGGGGGATTTTTAAAGAAACACACAATTTGCTGCCTGAGGTGGGGGCATCATCATCTGACTAACCTCGACTGATCCCATGAAAAACAAGTAGGCTCAGCGTCTAAACCAGGGATTCTCAACCTGTGGTCCATGGGCCCATGCAGCCCACAGCACCATGTCATGTGGCCCACCACCACCACACCCGGAAGTGCCATGTGGTGGAGGAAAGGCAAAATGGCCATCTGTCTGAGGGAGTGTGAGCTGGCCTCTCCTCCCTCCCACAGCCTGCTCCTGCCCCCAAGGCTCCGAACAGGCAGGCAGGCAGGCAGGAGACCCTCCAAGCCTACCTGGAGATGCTGGCAGGGACCAAACCAAGGCCCCCTTCAGCAATAGAAAGCCAGTGGCTCACGTGGTTAAGACGCTGACTGGAAGGCAGCAGGTCAGCAGTTTGAGACCCAGGTACTGCATGACTGTTTGAGCACCCGTCTCTGTCCCAGCTCCTGCCAAACTAGCAGTTCAAAAGCAAGAAATTGCAAGTAGATCAAAAGGGACCACTTCGGTGGGAAGGTAAACAGTGTTCCATGCACGCCAGTGTCTAAGCATACCTGCCACATGCTCACGGAAACGTCTGCAAAACACAGACAGTGCTGGCTCTTTGGCTCTAAGCAGAGATGAGCACTGAAGCCTAGAGTCGGATATGGCTGGCTTTTGAACAAGGGCGACCTTTACCTTTACTGAGTTTCGACCTCCACCCTCACGCCCCTTACTGTCCAAAAGCTACAATGCCTCAATAGCGCCTACAACCAGAAGCTCTTCACAAAGATTGTTAAAGGCTACTTTTTGGGGGGATTAAAAGTGTAGGATGCTCAGTATGCTAACCAAAAAAAGCCTCCCCGCGATATAGTTAAGTGCATCATGTAGGAAAATGATTGCGATTTCCTGTTTAGGAAAAGAAGAAAAGGATTTGCCGGTAGAAACACTTTCCAAAAGAGTTCAGCAACAGAGGGTCAGAAATGAGCCAGAACAAATCTGTGGCGCAACATTTTGCATGGCCAGCAGAGGGCAAACACAACCCGCCTGGGATGCGACTCAGCCTTCGCTGGGGAAGCCAAGCAGGTAGGCCAGGACATACATGTACAAGGTATGCTCCTCTTAAGCACATTTAGAAAGGGAGGGAGGGGGCAGGTTGGGATGGATTGGCCCAATGTGTGCAGGTGATCAGAACCAATTGGACAAAACCCACCTGAAATAATGGTGTAGACCAGGGGTGTCCAATTTTTTTGGGCTGTGGGCCGGTCACGTGGTTCAGCGGGCCAATCATGTGTTTCCTCCCACCAGAAGTGAAAGTAAAACGTGCCTCACATTTGTTTTGCAACAGGATGAAATAGATTTTTTAGGCTGCCATTTTCTCTGCTTAAACCAGGGATGCTCAAATTACAGCCTGTGGGCTGGATCCGGCCCCAACACCAATTCATCTGGCCCACACTGCCCTTGCTGCTCCTGGAAGTAGAAGTAAAACACACCCGTATGGGCACGTTTTACCTCCACTTGCAGGAGCAGCAAGGGCAGCACGGGCCGGATGAATTGGTATTGGGGCCAAATCCAGGCCATGAGCCATAGTTTGGGCACCCCTGGGATAGCCAGCCCCCAAACCATCTTATCCAGATGGCTTCACCTCCTTTATGCATTTCCATTCTGATGGCTTTTTGCTAAGGCAGTAGCTGTTGTGACCTCCACTACCCTTATGTGACCCCCATTGCTCTTCAAAAGGGTCTGGTATGGGCAAAGTCCCCCTTTCCCAAAGCATTATTTCCTGTTCTCCTGTGTTCTCCTATGTTTTCAGGACATGAAGATGGGTAGGGATAAACCTAAACCAACAGAAAAGGCCAACTTGTCCAACTGAGACTCTCACCTGGTGAGAATATTGCTTGGGCGAAACACCCGAAAGGTAAAGAGGGTGGTGGGCAGGTGGAGCAGGGAGCCAGGTGAAACACTGGGGTGGGGCCCCTAGAGAGCTTTGCATAATCTTTGTCTTCTGTAACTGCTGGCTGCCTAGAAGTGAGTCTGGGTCTCTGCCTTTTCCAGTCCTCCGTCTTTCCTTGGGGACGAAGCTCCTTCTTTCTCCTTCTTGCACGGGAAGACAGTTGCAGCTCAGACTGGAGAGTCATTGGCCAGTGGCAAAGGCACTGACAGGTGAAAGGCATAGTAGCGTGCTGTGATCAGGCTGATGGACCTGGAGGTGGAAAGGTCAAGGTCACCTTTGCTGGAAAGCCAGTTGTATCCAACTCTAGGGTTCAGTGCTCATCTCTGTTTCATAGCCGAAGAGCCAGCACTGTCTGCTTCTGCAGACGTTTCCGTGGTCATGGGGCAGGCATGGCTAGACACCGGAGTGCATGGAACGCTGTTTATCTTTCCCACCGAAGTGGTCCCCATTTATCTACTTGCAATGTCTTCCTTTCAAAGTGCTAGGTTGGCAGGAGCTGGGAACAGAGACAGGAGCCCATTCCATTCTGCAAACCTGGCTTTAAACCACCCCAACCTACGGAGCCTGCCGCTTGGTTTCCACCCAGCCTTTTCATAGGGTCCTTATGGGCCTCTCCAAGCTTCTGGGACAAAAGATGGGCCACATGGGTAAGTTAAGAAGAGTGACGTGGGCACCAGCATTGCTCTGAGTTTGCTTCATTTCCTGTCTCACGGATAAAGAATACAAATGAGTGCAACTTCAATGGCGAGCAGCAATAATTAACAGAATGCTTAAGCTATTATTAGTAAGAGGAGGGTGCTAGAAACAATCAGCCTGTGTCTCACAAGAGCTAAAGGGGAAGAATTTCAGTGGCCACCTCTTGCCCAAGGCAACAAGCCCCTTTGCACTGTGTCATCATCTGCTCAAAGAGGCTGCCTGGAAGGATTTGGAGCCAGGGCTGTTGTGACTTGAGAGAGAGAGTGAGCGAGCCCCTTGGGTCATTATTCATATGAAACCTCCGCTTTTATTTTGCCTTGCTTTAATCCTTTGGGCTTTTAGCCAGTGTGGCTTCTGGAAAGATTTCTTATCGTATTTACTCAGTTTGGAGTGCCAATGAGCTTTAGTTATGCAAGAGATGAGAACACGGTTGCTTGTCATGTAACACCACAGATTCTCGGTGTAACCTTCCTAGAAGGAGAGTTTTAGCCAAGATGTGGTGGGCGGGTGTGTATGTGTACATATCTGAGCTGGGAAGAAAGCATAGTGAATTTGTTTTATAGTAGCAGCAAATGCTATTTTACATGGTGAGATCTTGATTAAAGGGGGGGGGGGGGGGGAGTTAACGGAAGGTTAACCATAAGAGCAGCAACCAGACATTTTGTACTAAATCCTAAAGCAATTCAAAATGCCTTACAATGCCAGTTTCCCTTTCCAGGCACAATTCATGGTGATACTTGTAAAGGCTAAAGACCTTGATGGCTTGGGTCCAATCTGTCTGAAAGACTATATCGGGGTGCCCAAACTATGGCCCATGAGTCGGATTTGGCCCCGACACCAATTCATCTGGCCCACGCTGCCCTTGTCACTCCCAGAAGCGTATGGGCATGTTTTACTTCTGCTTCTGGGAGCGACAAGGGTGGCGTAGGCCAGATGGTGTTGGGCGTGAGACCTGGCCCATAGGCCATAGTTTGGGTATCCCTGGTTTAAGCAGAGAAAATGGCAGCTTTAAATCTATCTCATCCTGTTGCAAAAGAGATTGCAAGGTGCATTTTACTTCCACTTCTGGTGGGAGGAACCACGTGACCGGCCCACTGAACCACGTGAACGGCTCATGGCTCAAAAGGTTTGGGCACCCCTGGGCTATATTAACACACACACCCCTCAGCCTGTGGAATCTATCAAGTAAATTGGGATTAAGAACAGACCCATTGACTCAGTGGGAATTGAGCAACTCAACACCAGTATCTAGTGGTCCATGGATTCAGTGGGCCTATGACTAGATTTCTGCCATCCTTAGCATCAGATGTCCTTCTCACAGTCCCACCGCAAGGGCTCAAAGGGTGAGGACCTTCTTCAGGCCGAGGAAAGAGCAACTACAAACAGGCCCGCTTGAACACATGGATGGAACTTACAACACAGGCCGTTCTCATTCTCATTCTCTCTTTCTCCCTCCAAATCTCCACTGATGATTCTCCTCTGCCTACCGTGGAGTCGAGACTTGCTGTGCTCAACAACAGGATTTCAGCTGATTACAGCACAGCATCAAAAAGCCCACGCCATGAAGTTATGAAACAGCTTTTGTGGACAATGAATCCTTTCCCTTCCTTCCCTGACTAGGGTTCCTATTCAGAATTTCCTGAATGCATTATCCAAGGCTTCATAGAAATTGTTCTCCGCGCTCCTCTGCCTCTGCTCCTTGGGACAGATAAAGCAAGGATAATTGCCAGGTTATTTCCATTTCCATTTATTATTTATACCCTGCTTTCCTCAACCCAATAGAGCGACCCAAAGCGGCCTCACAACATAGCAAAAATACAGTATACAATATCCAAAGCAATGCAATAAATAATTACAAATACAAATTATTAAATACCGTTACAACTAATTCCTTGTTACACTTCAAAAAAATACAATAAAGAGTACAAATTATAAGTCAGAAAAATACAAGGATAAACAAGCCAGCCAGCAGGCCAGGAAGAAAGGGCTCAATCATCATCAGCCTTTGTGCGTTAGGGGCCATTCAACAATTACGTGATCCGTTTTTTTGGGGGAAAGTTGACCCCCTCCCCCCATGTAATCCGACCGTAATTTACTCTTTGAAACACACACACCCTTTAAAATTACATAGTCCAGAGCTCCTGGTGCAAATTCATGACACTGATGCACGAGTCTGCAGCGGTGGGCAACGTGAGGCGCTGCCACGGTGCGGACAACGGCAGTGTGTCTGTCAGAACACATCCAGTCGCTAGCAAGCATGGTGCGCAACTGGGGTCTACAGTGCCACACCACGGCTTGCTCAGTGTTGTAAACAAGCACGTTCGGCGTCTGTTGCACCAAGCTGCAGAACCGCCGCCTGCTCGATGCAAAAGTATGAGATATTATACGCATTTCTGTCAGTTAGAAATAGGCTGCACAAGCAATTCAATAAGCTCAAATCGGATCAAAATTCCCAGAGATCATTTTTAAACCTAAAAAAGCGCCATGTTTCGAAACCACAACGGCTCCACATGGATTACGTAATCTTTGACCTGATCCCCGCCGGTCCCCACGTAATTTTCCTTAATTTAGATAGCAGACCCCCTCCCCCCTCGAGGATCACGTAATTGTTGAACGACCCCTTATACAGTATATAAATATATACAGTATAATGATGTGAGCTTATGAAGATTTGAGAGTACTGTACACATAAACATATGAATGTAAGAAATGTTATTGCGGACCCATTTCACGGAGAGGTAATGCTTGGTCCTGAGGAGACAGACTGCCATGGGGAAATCCAGGATGGCTGGCGTAGTTGCAGCTCTGCTGTGCTTTGTGTGTGTGCGGAGGAGGCGATTCTATTGACAAGGTTGCTCTAGCACAAAAGATTACGCCACATGGTAGCAACCCGGGCAGGTCCTTCTCCTTCTCCTTCATGGAAGGCCATCATCGTCACCACGCCTTTTAATCTGCCAAGAGGTGCTGAAACGCCTTGACTCCACAAAGGAAACAGGACTTTCCTCCCTCCTGGCCTTCCTTCCTCTGGCAGGATCTCTGGCTCTTTCCATCCAGAGAAAGCCTTTGGCCTCCAACTGGCTCCTGAAGAAGGAAGGGGCTTTGGATGGTGGGGGTCGCTGTGTTTCATTTTTCCAGGGCTTTCTGTTATTTCATCTTGGGACTTGTTTTCCATGGAATGGATCCAGTGCCTGAACATTGTCATTTACAGTGTTCCAGCTGTATCATTTTTTAAATGCATCTGCTGAGCTGCTTTTGGTCCAGAACTGGGAAAGCGGCAGGAAACACACAGGCGAACTTGCTGTCCTACTGCAGGGTCTTCTTCTTCTTTCATGTCCTGATCAAGCCCTGCACTGCCAAAATGAAGCCACCTTCTTGGCTTTGTTGTTGGCCAAACTTAAGTCCTCATTGGTGCCTATTTTTGGTAGTTGGTAGTAATTGTGGCAGCAATCAGCAGACCAGCAAATGAGCCGGATTCTGTATCTCTCCATATTCACACAGCGTGTTGTTGTTGTTTTGCCAGCGGTCCGCGCTTGAGCATGTTGGTCTTACATTTAGGCACTCTGGCCCTCAGCCTATTCAGGGTCCTCCAAGTGAGGTAGGGGAGGCTGAGTTCCTCAGCCATATCTTCCTCCTTTATTGTTGTTCCTTGTCCAGTGAGCTCCTTCCTCCACCTTCTAATTTGGTTTTGCTCTTGCGTACTCTCACCAGTGTTTGTTCTGGCCATAAATGGCTCTTCCTGGATCTGAGCCTGAGGACTTCAGATCTGCAGGTGTGTTTCCTTGGAACAAGATCTGACCTAAGTTCACTGGGCATTGCTGTCCAGCATCAGAGCCTTTCCAGTCACTGGAGTCATCACTTTGGGCCTTCCATCTCTCTGTGCTGCCGATGCCAGGGGTTCTCGTCTCAGCCTCTCAGCCCCAACCCACTTTCAGAGAGATGGCCCAAATGACACAACCCCATGTTTTAGGGAAGGGAACTTTCCCAGCTTTTCTCACAGCTGTTGAGGACCGAATGCAGGAGTCCTTGGCAAAGCCACGAAGGGGTTCTTGTGCCACACATTCCTTCCACGCCACTCAGCGTCTTCTTTGGCCTGACCAGCAGAAACCAGCCAATGGTGCTGGAGGCAGCACTGATTTCAATCTCTTCCTCTCTTTGCCAACAGGAAGAGGCTGCCACACGCCTTTGAACTGGGAATTAAAACACCCAGCCAACTAGCTGGAGTCCAATCTACCCTGGAAGGTTAATATAGTTAATAACATGTTAGGTTAATAATTGAGAAATGAGTTAGAGCTTTGAAGATGACACCTCTGGCTGGGTTGTGGAGATGTATACGTGAAAAGTAGATGGCTAGATGGCATTGTTGACGCAATGGGCACAAAGCTGGGCGGGCTGAGGAGGATGGCAGAGGATAGGGGTGCCTGGTGTGTGGGTGGTCCATGGGGTCGCAAAGGGTTGGAATCGACTGTGCGACTGAACGACAACATATGTGAAAGCAGAGCCCACTGGACTGGACAAACAGACTTACTCATGATGGCAGGCCTAGTGGGTAGGCCACGAGTGAGTTACCCAGGAGGAGGACCAGATTCACCAGTAAACCCTGATCTGTCTTATGCCCACATAAGGATGAAATACAAGCCTAGGCACGGAGGCAGCCGTGCCCATGCCTCCTTTTGTGTCTCTCTTGGAAGGCAGGCTCTATTTGGGAGGCTTTCTTTCTTTGGCCAAAGTGGCCGGAGAAGAAGAAGAAGAAGAAGAGCACCATCCCTGGAAGAGTGCCACAAAGGGGCCCTGGAAAATAGTCCCATCCCTGTGAAGAGTCTTCAACACCCATCAACACGTGTGCTTCCACTTAAGAGTTTTCATCAACTTAATAATCCCAGCAAAGCACAAAAGATCAGTCAGTCAGGATGGAGGAGGGAAACGGTGCTAATTATCACATGATAGGCTAGTTGTGCTTTTATCACTGAATGACTCACTGCTAGCAGGGCTCGCTTTCATTGCTGAAAAGAACAGCAGCTGTTTGTGGGAAGATGGATCACGAAGGATGAGATGTCATCCCATAAAAAGATCGTAAACAGTTCATCTAAACTCAGTCGTAGCTTCAGCGCTTAGAATATCCACACCACACTGCGCAGAAAGCTCCAGCGCACATGGATGGGCCCCGTCAAAGGGCCAGCTGCTCTAGTCTTTTGTAGCAAATGACAACAACAGAGTCCTGTGGCATCTTAAAACCTAATTCAGGGGTGGCCAAACTATGGCCCGTGGGCTGGCTCTGGCCTCAACACCAATTCATCTGGCCCACACCGCCCTCATCGCTCCCGGAAGCGGAAGTAAAACATGCCTGAACGGGTGCTTCCGGGAGCGTCAAGTGCGGTGCCGGCCGGATGAATTGATGTTGGGGGCCAGAGCCAGCCCACGGGCCATAGTTTGGGCACCCCTAGTTTAAGCAGAGAAAATGGCATCTTAAAATCTACCTCAGATTGCAATGGACGAACCACATGACCGGCCCATGCCCTGAAAAGTTTGGCACCCCTGGCCTAATTCAATGAGGTCAGCATGAGCTTTTATGGACTGTAAACTGTTTCATCAGAAGCTCACACTTGCTGCCAGCTGATTCACACAACCATTTCATGGGGTCCAGATCTGTAGTGTTGGCATGAAAGGTGGTGATGGGAAAGATTTATCCTTGCCCTCTTAAGGTCATCACCCCAAACAAGAAGTCAGAGAAAAGACCTGAGTTGGGAAATTTAGGGGGTGGTGGTGGTGGTGGTGGAGACGGCTCCCAGAACTGCCCAGTCAGCATAGCCGGAGCAGAAGTGTAGCCCCAAAATATAATTTTCAAAAGCCCTTGAAAGATCACATCTCTTGAGCAGAGAAGGGGCCGAGGGAAAGGAAACTGGGGTCAGTCCAAATCTGTGGCCACCTGGTAGCGCTGTTTCTTTTCCGTCACGCAGTGGTGGAATCATTAACCTAACCCCCGTTTGAACAAACAGACCCCACAGCCTTGCAAAACTGGAGCCGACTGAAATCTGAACTGTGGTCCAAAGATGGTCCACAAGGGCCGTGCTGGGAACCTGCACCTCCTTGAAGGCCACACATGCTGCCAGGTTTCTGTGTCAGCATTTTTGCCTACTCTGTCAGTTTAAACGAGGTCCCAATGCCATTATTGGCATGTGCTTTGAAAAACTTGCGGTATCTTAAAAACTAACTCCTGTATTTAAATGTGAGCTTTCATGGACTTCTCTTTAAGGTGCCGTAACATTTTTTGTACCTTTTTTGCTGTTCTGTTTTGTTTACTCTCAGATATGCTTGCACAGACTAGCACGGCTACCATTTGAAAAACTTTTGACACAAAAAACCCCACTCTTTTACGTACCCAAACAAAATGCTTTTTGGGAACAAATAGAAAAAGAGATAGCGGGAATTCTGAAAATGGATTTAAAGTTGGAGTCAGGTGCCGCCTTACTGACAGAAATAGATAATATGGATATATGCACAAATAAAAAAGAATTGTTGTCCATAATGTTAACAGTGGCAAGACAATGTATAGCAAAAAAAATGGGGAAATGACTGAAAAGGCATCCAGGGAAGAGAGGCCTGGCAGAAGCCATCCATGGAGTGAAGAGTAAGAAGGAACATTGGCCAAAACACCACCGAGAACACAAGGACGGCGGCCATCATCCAACTCACACACCCATCCTGAGCTGAATAAAAGCACAGGCTCCTTGCTGTTTTCATCACAGACACAAGCTGCATGAATGCATGTGATAAGTAACGGAATTACCATATCACTAATTAGTTGAATTCTTTATAATTGTTGACTTGATATAGTGGACTGTTCTTTACATACCAAGGTTTTCCTTATCATACCAAGATTGATGACTAGTTTGAAATAACTAATGAAATACATAGCAACTGACATAGCGACTTTACAAGAAACCGACTTACATAGTGAATTGATACAGTAGAGACTTGATATAACTTACAGTAGAGATTTGATATTAGCTCAACTTTTACTCTGATACTGCGTTTTAAACTGTGATAATATGCATGATAACACTTTGTCTTTAAAATGTTTAAACTTTGTTTTTAAAACTGTGATAACATGCATGATGGGAGGATACTGGCGTAGAAACCGGCAAACTACGGCACAAAGTTGCCAAGAGAACCCTATTGACAAAGGGACAGTCTAGAGGAAATAGGATGCTTAGTCCAGCAGATCAGAAGAAGGGGAAGGACAGGAGGAGAAATACAGTGTTGCAAGGAACAATACTGTATAGGGACATGGAATGTGAGATCTATGAATCAAGGAAAACTGGAAGTGGTTAAAAATTAGATGGAAAGAATAAGCATTGATATCTTGAGAACCAGTGAGTTAAAATGGACAGGGATGGGCGAATTCAGCTCGGGAAACCATCATATCTACTATTGTGGACAAGAAAACCTCAGAAAAAAATGGAGTGGCCATAATTGTCAATAAAAGAGTGAGAAAAGCAGTAATGGGATATAATCTCAAAAATGATAGAATGATGTCAGTCAGAATCCAAGGTAAACCTTTCAATATCACACTAATTCAAGTCTATGCACCGACCATATAATTATTGTTTCTTTGTATATTTTTCTTGTTTCTGTGAAAAAATAATAAAAATTACAACAAAACACTCTTTTACGTACCCACAGTCCTCCTGCATCTATCCACGCCACAAAAGACTGCAGCTGTGCATCTTCCCACAATTCAAGCACCCTTTGCATAACCTGGCAGAGCAAAAGGAGAGGCACCCACTGCGGGTAATCTGGCAGAGTGAGTTTGACCGGCAGTTTGCAGCAGCCATTTATTTGCCTGATGGTTGACTCCAGATTTAAAATTCCATATAAATCTCTTGTGTGTTCCTTTCTGTATGAAGTCAGATATATTTGAAAGCCAGTATGGTGCAACAGAGTCAGAGTCAGTGGCCCATATAAAGGTCACTGGGGTGGGAACAGGAAAACCACTCCCTGAACATCTCATGTACCAGCTGATGGAGCAGTTGTATGCAGGTCTATTTAGAAATATTTCCCCCTCCCCTCCCGTTTCAATCCAGTTTGCTCTCCTGAAAGTGGGCAGAGGTGGCAAAACCGAGGCTTTTTATCTGTGACATCACTTAAGAGAAGGGGCTGCCATGTTAAGGAATCACAAGGAACTAGACCTACAATCTCACAGGTCACTTCCTCGACGATTGCAGTGAATCTGAAGTAAATAGAGCATGAAAAGGAGTAAGAACAGATTCTGAAAAGCAATGATTCAGATTCTCCTTACGAGATGTTCCTGGCGGTTGCCACCATAACCTATGTCTACACACCGTCCCATAACCTCACTAGGTTGAGGGAGAGACACGGCGTGCATTTCTGACCAAGGGTCCGACACTCTGGAGAAATGAGATTATGCAGATGGTACAAAATGGTGCCCTGCGACTCTGGCTGGACGTGGTGCGGGCCTCCTCCTCTCCTCTTGGGAGGCCTTCAGCAGGTTCCCCCTCCTGCGGCTTCTGACATGGTTGGCTGTGGAGTCCATGCACCCAACAGTGGCCTGCACGGGGGATTCTGTGCAGGATGATCCATCCATCCATCCCACTTGATAAAGCAACGCCAAGGTGGAAAGAGAGGCCGGGGCCATTTTGCAGAGCGGAGCCGCTGGGCCTCCCTCCCTGTGAGCGTCTTCTCTGCAGGGGACCCCTCTAGAGACAAGAGGGAGGGAAGCAAACACCTGGTTCCAGGTAGAGGTCAAAGGGCACGCGGTGGGCTCCCCCCCACCCCACCCCGCAACCTTTTGTTTGCATTTCTGCTTTGCTTTTGTGGCAGGCCGGCGGGGCGGCTCTGGAGGAGCTTGGGCGGCCCACGGGGCTGCTCTTGCCCGCCTGCCCGCCTGCGGGACTCCTGGTGGGGCGACGGTCGCGACCGCACCTGGCCCGCGAGCGGAGCAGCGCGGCTGAGGTTGCCCTAGCAACGGAGCGGCGGCGCCAGAGGCGGAAGCGCCAGGCCGGGGGGCGATTGGCTTCGGCGCTCCCGCGTGACCCCGAACGGCGCTCCGGATAGGCTGGCGCAGAAACACCCCCCTCCATGGGCCCTGGCCCAGAGGGGACCCCCGTCGCCCCGGCTTGGGCTCTGAGCGCGCGCGTGCGCGCGCGTCCCCGCGGGGGAGGGAGGGGGCTGCCTGGCTGGCTCGGCCCATGATGGGCGTGGCCTTTATTCTCCCCCCCCCCCCCTCAGGCGGCGTTGGCGGCGGCCCCTTCCTCCTCCGAGCGGCGACGACCCGTCCCGTGGTGGTGCGCGGCGGTGGTGGCTGGCTCGGAGGAGGGAGCCGGGCGGTCGCCATGGGGGGCAGGCCGTGGCGGTGGCGAGGGTGGCGGCGCTGCCGGGTTCCTCCTCCTCCTCCTCCTCCTCCTCCCGGCGGGTCCCGCGTCCCGGGTGTTGCCGCCGTCGTGTGAACGCGACAGGAGGACCCGGTGCGGGCGGGGAGAAGAGGAGAGGAGAGAGAGCGCGCGGCCAGACCGGGATGGCGCAGCAGCAGCACCAGGCCACGGGGTGACGGCCTCGGGGGCGGCGGCGGCGGCGGCGGCGGCCCCTCCCTCAGGCGGAGCAGGCTCGGGGGAGGGGGCGGCGGCGGGCGGAGAGGGAGGGAGGGAGGGAGCCGCGGCTGAGGGAGGGGGAGGGGGAGGCGGCCACAGCGGCGGCGCCCCCCACCCCGCCCCCCTTCCTCCTCTCCGTGCCGGGTCGTGCCAGGTCAGTTCCAGGCGGCGAGTCAGTTCAGACGAGACCCGAGTCCGGCCGACGACGCTCCTTCTCTCCTCCAGTGTTTGCCCTGGAGCAGCTCGAGGAGGAGGAGGCCGGCGAGGCGAAGGCCAGGCCGGGCCCGGTGCCTGATTGAATCCGGGGCGGCGGCGGCGGAGGCGGCGGCGGGGGCAGCTTCCGTGGTCGGAGCTTTGGCCTCGTCCGGCTATAAATAGCCCTGCGCCGCAGACCGAGTGTCAAGGAAGGACGCCGGGCAGGGAGGGGGAGGAGGAGGAGGAGGAGGAGGAGGAGGGGGTCTGCGGAGAGAGAGAGAGAGAGAGAGCGACGGGGGCGGCGGAAGGTAGTAAGAGTGAGTGAGGAGGGGGGGGCAGGAGCTCCCCCCCCCCCGGACCACCCCGGGCAGCTCCTTCCACCGCAATGGAGACCTAGAGGAGGAGGAGGAGGAAGAGCAGCTGCCGCCGCCACCCCCCACCCACCCCCGGGGGCCCTTCTTGGACAGGAGGACCTGTGAAGGGCCGGGCAGGGCAGGGCAGGGGCCGGGTGGCGTTTTAATTATTCCAACAACAACAACAGCGCCGGCGTCGGCGTCATCATCAACAACACACAGAGAGAGGGAGAGAGGGAGAGATCTGGCTGGAGGCAGCAGCAGCATCTGCGGCCCGACACACAGGCCAGGAGGAGGAGGAGGAAGAAGAAGAAGAAGAAATCCCTCCCCAGCCCAGACACTCTTTGTTGACCACAGATTGGACTCAAGATGAAGCCCGAACGAGGTAAAAAGAAAAAGACGCCAATGGGATAAACGCGGCTATTTATAGCCCTGGGTTGGCTGGGGAGGGGGTTGGTTTCAGTGGGTGGGGGGCCCCCACCCCGCCCCACCCCACCCCCCTTCAAGAGAGCCCTGGCTGGATATCCCTGGCAAGTGAGGGGAAACAGGGAAGGTGAGTGGATTTAGCAGCTAGACAACCCAGGTGGTTGTGCCCATATATATGGGGGTGCTGGCTGTACTTCCTTCCTCACAGATGGAGGTATCTGGCAGATGGAAACTGGGTTGTGGGAAGCCAAGGCCTTTTGCTCCGGGGAGAGATGAGATAGGATCGTTTTGTATGTGTGTCAAAAGTGTGTTGTTCTTCAGCTGTTGTCAATCCCTGTTACAACACAGCAACAAAAGAAGCACAGATTACCATCAGGCATGGTATTGCCATTGTTGTCTGTGACTGATGCAGACAGCCTGGAAACTCAGATAAAGCAACCAAAACTCCTCTTTAAGTTCCCACAAGCCTGTCTTTCTTCATCACCCTCAACACTCGTTGTGTTTGTGGCTAGTTGATGAGATCAGAGGGTCAATCAATACATTTCCACCAGGCCAGGCCTTGTATAGCTGTTGTAAACCCTGCTCAGACCACTAGAATTCAAGCCAGTTTAAACACAGTAATGTTGTTAAAGTTGGGTGAGTTTCTTAACCTCTAACTCTGTGATGGGGAACCCTGGCCCTCCAGGTCTTCTTGGACTTCAACTCCCAGAAGCCCAAGTCAACACACCAGCTGGTCAGGGTTTCTGGGAATTGAAGTTCAAGAACAGCTGGAGGGCCAAGACTGCCCATCTCTGCTCTATCCTCTCAGGCTACCCTGAGAAGTCTTTTCAGTTAATTATAAAGTCCTGTGTAGGTCGACTCAGAAGTCCCTTCAAGAAGTTCAGTGGAACATTCAGGTGAGTATAGGTAGGATCATGGTCTGGTTTTCATCATGTTTCCCACTGGAGCGGTGAGAAGGCCCCGGCTTTACTCCCTCTGCTAAATTGAGACACATGTTTTCTATAGTATGCAAAATCATTTTAGCTAGTTAAGAAACCTGTACAGAGAACATTTAAAAGCATGCAGATGTTTCTTTTGGAGAACCCTCCATATTTCTGTAAGGCAGCAATTAAATAGGTGAAAGTACAAGAGCATAAGTATCTTACAGCAAGGGTGCCTATTGGCCCAGGCTGGAGGTTGGCTCACCTAAAAGGTTGGAGATACCTTAAATCTGCCCCCCCCCCCCCCCCATTAGCTATTCTTGCTTACAGTCTTAAAATTACTTTGACAATAACATTTGGTAGGATGTGCTGAGAACTTAAGTATTTTTCCAGAATACTTACCTGTCTTCAGTCATCCCCCAGTGTTCCAGGCCTGAGAATTTAATATGTGGCTACTACATATTAAATTGTAGTACTACAATTAGTACTACAGCTGGACTTCTGGTACGGTAGGAGAGTTAAAAACATAGATGACCAAGTAAACTGAGATCTGACCCAGAGGTTAAGTATTTTTGAAACCACCTTAAGTGCTCCAAAGCTTGGTGATGAATTTTTAGGATTTCAGTAACTCACAGCTGCGGTGCCATGAGAAAAGACAATGGCATTTTATGATGATTCGGCCAGCCATTATCTAGGATTCTTTGTAGGATCCAACCTTTTGGAGTATTGATGCTATGATCTCTCTTAAGAAGCTTTGGAAAGCTGAAAAGCCATAAAAGGTACTTGAAACTGCTTTGCAAGTCTCAGCACAATAAAAGGTTTGGGCTTTCAGGGTCAGAGAGCAAAGAAGGCCTCGATTTTTGAGGAACAACATAGTTATGTTTAACATAAAGAGTTTTAAGTATGGCATCAATGCCATGTTCAGCTTCCAGATACTCTTAGGAAAACAGAACTCATGCAAATGATTAAATGGGCCACTTTCTATGCAGCAGCTGGAACACAGGCAGTCTGGTGTGGTGTTCTTCTGCTATTGCTTCCATTAGTTACAGATTAATCGTGAAGGACATGGGATAAGCAGAGCTTCCGTCTGAATGGCAAGACAGTCTGTTTAGTCTAGGACTGCAGGAACACAAAGCATCAGACGGCGAAGCAGGGATGTTCTGTATCTGTGCATTATTGGCTTTCCAGGTTAGTTTAGAAGGTGCTGTGACTTTTCCGTCAACATTAATTCATTGTTGTTGTTTGGATCTAGCCATGGCATCATGGAAGTTGTGTGTGGGAAGTCGTGTGTAGAAGAGCAAAATTTGTGTTCTGAAGCGAGAGAGAAAAAACTCTTAATTTTACGTTACGTGTGGCTTTTTGACAGGTATAAAGTTTTAGCTTTAAGGGGATGACTCTCAGAGTTCTAGTCATCTGCATTCTCCTATTTTAGGTAAAATAGCAGTTGTCTTATCTCTTGTCCTTGATCAAAGGCTACTATTGCTGTTTCAAGTCACAACATGGGGCTGGCAAAATTGATTGTTTATCCAGCCCACTGATTTAAGCCAAACTAGTAAATAAATGGTGTGTAAGCAGTTGTTTTGGGATTGTAACCCTATGTATGTTTACCTATGAGGTAAATTATGTTGAACTCTGTGGCTCTTCCTTCTGAGTGGACCTGTAGAGGATTGTGCTCTGATTTTTCCCTAAAAGGTATGTCTCAGCATACCTAGCAGTTCAAAAGCAAGAAATTACAAGTAGATAAATAGGGACCACTTTGGTGGGAAGGTAACCGCGTTCCGTGTGCTCCGGTGTCTAGTCATGCCTGCCACATGAGCGCTGGCTCTTCAGCTTTGAAACAGAAATGAGCACTGAACCCTAGAGTCAGATATGACTGGCTTTCGAGCAAGGGAAACCTTTACCTTTACAGCATTTTCATTGTGTGTTGACCCTAACTTTGTATGATGTTTGGAAAGAAGGCTAAATGTAATTTTTTACATAGGCAACAAGCGCTCTCTCGCTCTCTCTTTCTCCATTTTCAGATGCAGAAGTGGCTGGTGTACTGTGGAAATGTGGAGAGCCACTTATTACAGCACAGGTTTTAAGGCAAGGTTGTAGGACCCTTGGCCCTCAGACAATCCACCACCAACGGATGTATTGGTACTTTGAGTTCAGTGATCTGCTGCATTTAATTCTTTGATCACTCGTAACATGGAGTTGTGATTTGATTGGCCTGACTCCTATTGCTAGTCCCAGCTAGAGTAGACCCACCAAACGCGTTCTGGAATGGGAAGTCAAAAGTCAGTGGAGCCCATTGATTCATTGGTGGGTCTTGTTTCCTGCGTCAACCAGCCAATCTGCTCAGGTCTTGCACATACACACCAGAAAGTGAGCTGTACTGGGAATAGTGGGACTTGCTTGCAAGGAGATTTGTGTGTAACCTTTGCAGTTAAAGCTGCTCAGTCCAGTTGGGTAATGAATAATTAACAAGGCATGGGAGTTGCAGGTGAAGTTACTCCCTGTTTAGCAAGCTGGTGATGACTCTTGTGAAAATACCTGGCTGGATTTACTCGTGGTAGGTGCCTCAGGTAAATGCAGGGAGGAGACAATGAAACGGAAGTGATGCTGCTTCCTGTAGAAAGGAAGATGTTTTTCTGGCTATCACGTTTGAAAAATATGTGCTAGAGAAGGCACTGATGTTGGCTTGATTATTTTTATTTAAAAATGAAAATCACCCATAGAGCCAGTGAGGCGTGGGGAGAGAATGCTGCGCCAGGACTCAGGAGGCCTGGGTTTGAATTCCCTGCTCTGCCATGGTTTGTGGCAATGGTAAAACCACTCCTTAAATATCTTGCATACCTTGAAAAACCTTATAAGGCTTCATGTACCATGATGGCGCATTACAAGAATGTGACATATTTATTGACAGGGTTGGATGTAGTTTGGGGAGTCTAGTTTTAATCTAGAGGGAAATCTGGCCCTGCCATTCTAGTGCATAATGTGTTGTTATTGTCATGTGCTGTTAAGTTACTTCCGGGTTATAGAGATTCTAGGAATTAATACTCCAGAAAGTCCTGCCATGAACAACCAACCGTGACTAAAGAGGATAAACTGTGTGTATAAATAAAGTTGTTTCCTTTCAAGAATTCCTCTAGTGGTGGATAATCAATGCTTAGACATTAGATGCAGCTGTTCTGCTATTAAACCTATTTGCAGGGTCTGGCTGTTTTGGCCCTGGATTGGTCCATGAGACTGGAAGTGCCTGTGGTAATACAGAGCGGCTCCTCTTCCTATAGTGCAGGGGTGCCCAAACTATGGCCTGTGGGCCAGATTTGGCCCCCAACACCAATTCATCCGGCCAACGAAACTCGTTGCTCCCAGATGCAGATGTAAAATGCGCCTGTACAGGTGCGTTTTACTTCTGTTTCCGGGAGCAACGAGGGCTTTGTGGGCCAGATGAATTGGTGTTGGGGCCAGATCCAGCCAACAGGCTATAGTGACGGCCCTCTGAACCACGTGACTGGTCCGCAGACAGAAAAGTTTTGGCACCCCTGCTATAGCACATGTGTGTACGTTTTCATTGCATTCTGTTACCAAATAATTGAAAAGTCTGCCCTTGCATGTTATGCTGGCAGTCTGGCCCTTGTGTCCTAACCCAGCATTTCTGAATCTGGTTTTAATAAAGTCTGTTGTTTTTGATTTGTGCATGGATGTAAAAAGCAGCCGTTTGTATTTTGGTGATAAACTGATGGGTTGGAGTGCAAGATCCCTCTTCTTTTCAGGTTCATAATCTTTAGAGCACAGAGATCCCATCGATAAAACAGCTGTTTCTCATTAGATCTTAGTCAATAACAAATGCTCATGTTAAGATTTTTTTTTTCTTCCCTGTCTAGGCCAGACATGAAACTGCCAAAATGAAGGCACCTTTTGGTGAGTTCATTCTGCAGTTCCTTTCACCTGACCTAGTGTGAGAAAGATTAGCCAGCAACACAAGGTTGCCAGAGTATTATGCCTAATTGTGGTTCAAGAATACCACAGTCTTCAAGGAGGCTCTTTCTGTGTTAAGATTCAAGTTATGAAAACAAGTTTGATTATTATATTTTATTATGTTTTAGTAATACTCCCTGGTCTTTTACAATTGGCTTAGATCAAGGGTGCCCAAACTTTTTGGGTTGCGGGACGGTCACATGGTTCAGTGGACCGGTCATGTGGTTCCTCCCACCGTAGTTTGGGCACCCCTGGCTTAGATGTTTGTGAAGTAAATGCAGTCATCTGAGCATTGGAAGTTAGTTTTCAGAGGGTGAGGGGAGGGGAGGGAAAGAGCAAGATTCCCAGTAAAGGTGGAGAGCCAATAGTCCTGTATGAACAACATTTAGATGCAAACAAGCAATGTGTTCCAGGTGTTCGTGGCTAACCTTTATGGTTACTTTTTAAAGCTGAGGAACTCATCCTCCCCTACATCACTTGGAGGACCCTGAATTGCCTGAGGGTCAGAGTCCCTAAATGTAAGATCAACATCTTCAAGTGGGACACACTGCTGGTGGCACAACAACACACGGTGTGAAGTTGGAAAGATTCAGAATCCAACTCATCTGCTGGTCTGCCGATTACTGTCCGAAACAGGCACCGATGAGGACTTAAGTTTGGCCAATGACAAAGCCAAAAAAGTGGCTTCATTTTGGAAGTCGAGGGTTTGATTGGGACACGGAAGAAGAAGAATGCATCATATTTGCAGAAGCATTTTTGTTCTTTTGTGGTGCTGTGTTTCTTATTCTGGTGGTTCTTATTCAGAGCTGGTTCTTTGCTCATTTTGGAAGCACCTTCACAGATCTAAAGAAGGCAACACTAATTTGTCTCGTCCAGACAATGCAAGTTAAGTAAGGCCGAGAACTTCTTGGATTTCTGCATATAACTGAATACAGAAGAGAAAGTGGAGACCAGGATCAGTTCATTGGTTAAATTAACTGGTCTGGTATTGATGTAGTTGGTTTTGCAATTTTTGTCCTTTGATTAGTCCAAGATGGAGCAGAGAGATGTGGCCCGAAGGATTTCTAAACGTCCAGGAATCCAGTCTTTGAAGGAGGTGAAATGTGAACTGGTTTGTGGCTATGCTGCCTAATAACTCAAAGCATGACCTGGCCCAGAGGTGGGGAAGCTGCGGCCTTGAAGGGAGACACCTGGTCTTCTGGGAATTGATGTTCCAGAAGACCTGGAGGACTAGCCTGTTTCCTCCAGGCCAGGGTTTCTCAACCTTGGGCCTCCAGGTGTCCTTGGACTTCAATTCCCAGAAGCCCAGGTTTCTCCCCTCAAGGCCACAGGTTCCCCACCTTCCCCACAAGGTTCTGGTCCTTCGGATGGACTTGAACTGGGTGCTCTTTGTGACTTCTTCACCCCATTCCATCACCTTGTGAATCTAAGCCGAGGACCATTGCCGCTTGCTAGGATTGCTAGGACTTGTGCACGCTTCCCCCCCCCCCCCCTTGGAAGGGACTGTGTTGGGGTATATCTTTATATTGTTATTTTGTGATTATTTGTATTTGGACATTTTGTATTTTATATATTTTGTATTTTTGATGATATTAATTGATGTTTTATATATAATTTTATAATTGTGATTTTGTATATTGTTTGAATTGAGATTTGTATGTTGCTTTTGTACTTTGGATATTGTATTTATATGTTGTAAACCACTTTGAGTTCCCTTTGGGGAAGTAAAGTGGTATAGAAATGTAAATATAATAATAATCATCATCATCATCATCAGCCCTGGCATTGTGGAACTCCTCCAGCCCCCCATCCAGTCCTTCCCCTGTGGATGTGGTGAACAAAATAAAAGGGTGGAGGGTGACATGCCATGTGTGATAAGGGTGACATGTCATGCGTGATAAGGGTTGTCTGAATGCCCAGCCCTCCCTCAAGGCATTCTCATGCCTGGGAAATTTAAACCCACCTCCCCTGAGCTCTGTAGGTATTCACATAACATATGAATGAGATTTTTACTCTTTGGGGTTGTCTTATTTCACTTCAGTTGTTTGTTTAAGGAAAATGGCTATCTCGAGACTACCTTTCTTTGTCTCTGTTTTTGACCTAAGCACCACACCCTAAATTTGACCTTAAAATCAAGTTTGGCAGCCAAGATGCTTCATGCCTGTTCCTTGCTGCCAATTTGAGCTGAGAGCAATTTGATGTGATGGATAAGATTTAAACCCAAAGGGCCTCAAACTTTGCCTTAAACTTTAATAAAATTGGTTTCCTGTTTTCAAAATCAGTTTTAAGAGGAGCACATTGCTTAGCCTCAGATTTATGTCCATTAGGTCAAAAGGCAAAGTACGGGCCATAGTTTGGACACCCCTGGTTTAAGGCATTATAAAGCTCTGTGAGTGTGATATTGCCATATCCAGGGGAAAGTACCTGAGGGTCAAAGGTCACCTATACAGATATATTTAAAAGCAAGGGAGGTCCAGTAACTGGAGAACAAAACAAAGGCTGATGTCGGAAGAACATAAAATGAAGTCCTGGGGAGAGCAGGAGGGGAATTCTTGCAAGGAGAGACATAGAAACCGAAGCCTTTCGGTAGTCTGAGGGGCGAATGTTAAAGTTAGAAGCACTGGCACAGATGTGAAGGGATGCATGCAGTTGGAAGGGGTTGGCCCGTTGCGGTGGCCATTGGCTTTGCCACTGCAGAGGCTGGTTCGTAGGATGACCGGTGGCTTTCTGAGCAAAGTTTGCCAGCAGAAAATTATCGAGACCAAAGAAAGCCATTTCATGTGGGTCTGGCTAGAACATCTGTTAATCCATGGAGATGAAGTGTGACTGGTGGCATTGATTTGTGGCCTTTGGAAGGAGGCAGGCACCTCTCTTTCTCTCTCCACCTTCTTGTCGTTTTCGATGGGGGTAATTAGTTTTTCTTTTCTTTTTAAAACCTGCTTCTCGCCCCCTCCCTTTCCCCCGTCCTGGTCTCAACTGCAGCCTCGAACAGCCCGGCATGGTGCCACAGTGATCGCTCCTGCTCCTTGCGGCTCTGCTTTCCGGCCCTCCCCGACGACTCTCCTTGTACAGCTGGGTTCACGCGAGGAGACAAGCCAGCCCCATCCTGCCTTGTTGTCGTTGTGTTTGCAGAGCATGTGAGCTGCTGTGCCGGGCAGGAGGGGGGGTGCCTGTCCAATTCATGGCGGACTCTGTTGCTAGGGGCCCCCCTCCTTCCTCTGCCTCCTTTGTGGAGGAGCCCTGCCTTGCCCAGGGAGGACCCTCAAGCCGGGCCTGGGTAGGTGAGCCACCACAGACCTCTGGATTCCCCCCCCCCCCCCGGGCTTCCCTCCTGCCACGGTTCCAGTATGGCCGCCCTGAGTTGGCCCTGGCTAAGTAGGGCGGGATATAAATCGAATAAATGAATGAAATGAATGAATGTTTACTCTGCAAACCCAAGGCTGTGCAGAGCAGGTCTGTACTCAGAAGGAGCCATGATTTCTGCATGCTCAGAAGTCCTTTGGTTGTTTTGGGAACTGGAGGACGATGTATTCTTCCCCCTTGGCTTCAATTGGGGGGGGCACCCCCTCTCCCCATGGTGTGTACCAAAGGCTGCCCTTCCTTTTGTTCACATGAGTGTATTTGCACACACACACACACACAATGGTTTCCAGGCAGTGGCTTTCCAGTTCACTTGTGACAAACAGGGCAGGAAAACAAGCCAGGACGGTTGATTCTGAAACAACAATGGGAAAGACTACGTCGTTGGTAGAGGGTAACTTGTGTTCTATATTTCAATTATTAAATCAGCCCCTTATACATCCCAACCTATAATTGAAGCCTAGGACACCCCTGGAATTACACTGCTGCAAGTGGCTAAGACGCTGACTGGGAGGCGGCAGCTCAGCAGTTCAATACCTGAGTACTGCAGGATGGAATGAGCTCCCGTCTTTGTCACAGCTCCTGCCAACCTAGCAGTTTGAAAGCATGAAATTGCAAGTAGATAAATAGGGGCAACTTCAGTGGGAAGGTAAACAGTGTTCCATGCGCTCCAGAGTCTAGTCATGCCTGCCACATGACCATGAAAACTTCTGCAGAAGCAGACGGCACTGACTCTTCGGCTTTGAAACAGCTGAGCACTGAAACCTAGAGTTGGATATGACTGGCTTTTGAGCAAGGGAAACCTTTACTACTATATTCAGAGTTTGAAACAAGTCAACGCAAAGGGTCTTAAGAGTAAATAAAGAGGTATTCTTGGTGGGTTGTTTTTTTTTGCAACATGAACTGAATGTTGCTATTTGTGTTTTATTTGTGTGTGTGTAACCATAGAGTTCTTACTTGTTATACAATGTATATTTGCTCCTTCTGTTACGTGACTGGATTTCCTTTTGTGTATTTTTCATGTTGAATAGGCTACATAGGCGTTACATAATGTCTTTCAGACGGCATTCTCAGAGTATATTTATGTTATGTATTTGTTCACTGCCCCCATCTAGTTGAACCACTTCACATCCTTAATCACCCTAAATATATAAAGATATTGCATCGGGTCTTAGAAATGCATACTAATGCACAAACACAAAAATGAAGACTAGGTACACGGATAAGACTAAGAAAAAGGCAAGATGTTATTACGGTAAACACACCTCTGTACAATTCAGCCTTTATTACAGAGGTGCGCAAACTACGTCCTGGGGGCTGGATTTGTCCCCCAACGCCAATTCATCCAGTCTGCGCCACCCTCATCGCTCCTAGAAGTGAAAGTGAAACGCACCCATACTGGCGCGGTTTACTTCCACTTCCGTGAGCGACGAAGGTGGCCCGGGCTGGGAGGAGGCCTGGCAGAATAATAGGTTCAAACCTAGGTTAAAAGCTTTAATTTAGGATAAGCTTTCTAAGGGAGTCTCGAAATAGAAAACATAGATTTAAAGTGACAAGCCAGAAGTCATCTCGCCTTACTGTGCATATGATTCCATCCCCTTGTAAATGCCCTTCAAAGCCTCGGCACCATTTTTTACATTAGAAGTGGGTTTCAGGTTAAGATTCATTTATAAGCAACCGGCGGTGACTTCCACATCTTCCCCAGAACCCCTGGTAGATGTGATGTGGGAGGAGGCAAGTGATGGCTTTTCTCAGGCCCTAAAATAGCCCCGTGTACCCAAGGGGCAGGGCAGCCGGGAAGGGGGTGGGTGGGTGGGTGGGTGGTGTCTGGAGAAGCCACTTCCACTTTGAGCTGGAACTTCTCCTGAACAACAACAACAACAACAACAACAACCACCACCACCATCTTTCCGAGAGTGATGTCTGCATTTCTCTCATCCCTGACAGCCTTCCAGAGGCTTCTCTGCTCCATGAATCTACAAGTAGGTCTGTAAGCCAAAGGGAATTGAGTGTGTGGTGTTCTAGAACAGGCTTTCTCAACCCTTTCAGGTCATGCTCCTGACTGCACCTCCTGGGCAACTGATCAGGCCGGTCACATGATCCTGCCCACCCAGAAGTAGAAGTAAAATGTGCACCACACATGCACAGAGCGCATTTAGTGGTGTTCTGCGCATGTGCGGTGCACCTTTCCCCCCGCTTCTAGGTTTGGCGAGGGTGTTGCAGGCCTGATGAAATGGCTTCGGGGCGGGGTTTGGCCCATGGGCTAGAGGTTGAGAATGCCATTTCTAGAGCAACTTCCCCTTGTCTCTGCCACCCCATGTGTCAATGATTGTGGAAATAATAGGCCAGATGGGCATTACTTTTCTGTCTCTGCTCTGGCTCATCATAAACGGATATGTTCTCTGGACTTCTTTGTTCATCCAGCTAAACTAAAAGATTGGCCTCTTGATGGGGGGTTTGAACGAAGACCTCTTGGAGACTAGTTTTGCTTGCTAGAGTCCGTAGCAATGTTTTCCCTCCTGAATTACCAGGTAGCATGAAAAGCCTAGACCTCAGGGAGGGCACCTTTGGAGAGAGAGATTGGGGGGGGGGGGGGGGGGCTGTCCTAGTAGTAACTATTATTTTGCTACTTGGCAATCCTGTGGGTTTTTGTTTTTTGGGAGTGGTGAATGCTGGCCTTTAGAAAATATATTCCAAGAATACACCGTGTAGCCTTTTACAAAACACACATGCCGACAATAACCTCCTCTCTGGAGAGGCAACTGTGATCCCACACAAGAATAACAAGGGTGGGATTAGGTCAGCGGATCAGTCTGCACATTGTGTGACTCTAGACTGTGTTAAATGTCTTGGGAAATGGCATCTAATCATGCTGTTGGTTTTAAAAAGGACTAAACGATCCCTTCTATATTATTAGTTCAGTAGCTAAGATCAATAATTAATGTGCAGCTCCTCTTTGTAGTGAGTGGCAATCAAGTTTTCTCTGTCTTTATGAGAGAGAGAGAGAGAGAGAAGGGTGGTGTATATTTATCTGGAGTAATCTATTCCTGGATTAGGCAAGCCGTATTCTTACACTTTCATATGTGTATGGGTCTCTTAGCTATAGAAGAACTGTTGTTTTCATATAAAGTATATATCGTGCGCGTGCGCAAGGACTATTTTTAGAATTAAAATCATGCTGGCATCTTTTGAGCAGCCCAAGCCAAGCTTAAAAACTGGATCTTTGATATAGACTGTAATATAGACTGTTTTCCCTGTAATCATCCTAATATTATAGAGTTACACCCAGGCTGTGCAAAGCGATACCATCTTGAACATGTATTTGTTTACTGATAGTCTAAAATTATAGCCTTTAAAATAGACCTCTCAAATTTCATTAGCTATAGCTATGGTGGAGGACGGTGTATTCTTCCCCCTTAGTTTTTCTTTTCTTTTAAAAGCTGCTTCTGGGATTATAAAACAAAAGTCGTGAGGGGTGCCCAAACTTTTTGGACCATGGGCCAGTCACATGGTTCAGCGGGGCGGTCACATGGTTCTTCCCACCGGAAGCAGAAGTAAAATGTGCCTTGCAATCTGTTTTGCAACAGGATTTTAAGCTGCCATTTTCTCTGTTTAAAGGAGGGGTGCCCAAACACATTTTACTTCCACTTCCAGGAGCGACAAGGGCAGCATGGGCCGGATGAATTGGCATCGGGCCATAGTTTAGGCACCCCTGGCATAAGCTCTAATGCCCACCCTCTCCTGGCATTGGGTTAGAGTAGCCGCAGAATCCAAAATTCTCTCCTTCCTTTCATCCAGGCTTAGAGCCTCCCTTGCCGACTCCTGTGAGAGAAGCCTGGTGAGGATGTAGCCCTTTGTATTGCAAGAATGTTGTGATGTATTCCTCCCCATGGAGCTTTGTCATGGGGAATCTGAAAGGCCACCTACATAGGTGTCAGTGACTGTACTGGTTCTGTCTAGTCATGCCTGCCACATGACCACAGAAACATCTGCAGGTGCAGATAGCTCTGGCTCTTTGGCTGTAAATGGAGATGAGCAAAGACCCCTAAAGTTGGACACAACTGGCTTTTGAGCAATTTAAATTAAATTAAATTAATTTTCATATTTGTATTGCCGCCCACTCGCCGGAGCGACTCCGGGCGGCACACAATAAAAAGACACAAAACAAATAAAAACATCCATGATAAAATCATTAAAAAATCCCCAGTTAAAATCCCTCCCACTCCATCTGTAAAAGAAGGAGGCTTTTATACAAGCCAGCAGGCGGGGGTCACACCTCCATCAGTGCCCCACACCTGCCCTGCCAGCCAGGTTTTAAGTGCTTTCCTGAAGGGCAGCAGTTCCGTCTGCAGCCATACCTCTGTCGGCAGGAGGTTCCATAGGGCCGGAGTGGACACAGAGAAGGCCCTCATGAGAAGGCCATTGGACCATTAGATGACAATGGAAGGCAAGGGGTTATTAAAGAGGAAACAGAGATTGCAGAGAGACTCAATGGATTCTTTGCTTCAGTATTATTCACTGAAGAAGACAGGGACCGCATGCCCAAAACAGAGCCCATCTTCGTAGGGAGGGAAACCGAAGAATTAAGCCAGATAGAAATAACCAGGGAGGAGGTCCTTGCATGTCTTGTTCAACTAAACGCTAACAGATCACCAGGACCAGATGGCATCCATCCACGAGTTCTCAGGGAACTTAAAGATGAAATTGCTGATCTCTTAGCCAAAATATATAATATTTCCCTCAAATCAGGCTTTGTGCCTGATGACTGGAAGGTAGCGAATGTAACAGCAATTTTCAAAAAAGGATCCAGTGGTGATCCAGGAAATTACCGACCGGTTAGTTTGACATGTGTCCCAGGTAAAGTGATGGAAACCATCCTAAAAGATAGAATGAATAGGCACATAGAAGAGAAGGCGCTGCTAAAGGAGAGCCAACATGGCTTTTGCAAGGGCAAATCATCCTCACTCATCTGTTGGAATTTTTTGAGAGTGTCAACAAGCATGTGGATAAGGGGGATCCAGTTGACATTGTTTATCTGGACTTTCAGAAGGCTTTTGACAAGGTCCCACACCAAAGGCTCTTGAATAAACTTACCAGTCATGGAATAAAGGGACAGGTCTTGTCCTGGATCAGCAACTGGCTAAGGGACAGGAAACAGAGGGTAGCACTAAATGGACACTTCTCCAAGTGGAGGGAAGTAAAGAGTGGGGTCCCCCAAGGTTCAGTACTAGGACCCCTGCTTTTCATCCTCTTCATAAATGATCTAGAAGTAGGAGTAAATAGCAAGGTAGCCACATTTGCTGACGACACTAAATTATACAGGGTAGTGAAAACTGTGAGAGATTGTGAGGAGCTCCAGAGGGATCTCTCGACACTGGGGGAGTGGGCAAAACAGTGGCAAATGAGCTTCAACATTAGTAAGTGCAGAGTGATGCATGTTGGGGCAAAAAACCCCAATTACATTTATAAACTGATGGGGTCTGAACTCTCTGCGACAAACCAGGAAAGGGACCTTGGTGTCCTGGTGGACAGCTCAATGAAGGTGTCAACCCAGTGTGCCTCAGCAGTGAAAAAAGCAAACTCAATACTAGGGATCCTTAGGAAGGGTGTAGAAAATAAGTCAGCAAGTGCCATTTGGCCTCTTTATAAATCTATGATGAGGCCCCATCCATCTGGAATACGGTGAACTGGTTTGTGGGAAGTTCTGGTCGCCATACCTCCAGAAGGATATTATGGAGCTGGAAAAAGTGCAGAGGAGGGCAACCAGAATGATTAGGGGACTGGAACACCTTCCTTACCATCTGAGGCTGCAACGGTTGCGCCTCTTCACTCTTGAACGACGACGTCTAAGAGGTGACCTGATTGAAGTTTATAAAATCATGCACGGTGTGGATAAAGTAGATAAGGAAAAACTGTTTTCCCTATCGCACAACACTAGAACTAGGGGACACTCCATGAAACTTTTGGGTACTAGTTCTCAAACCAATAAGAGAAAGTACTTTTTCACCCAGAGGATCCCTGGTCTATGGAACTCCCTGCCAGAAGAAGTGGCGACAGCTGTCAGTCTTGACAGCTTTAAGAAAGGATTAGACAAGTTCATGGAGGACAAGAGTATCAATGGCTATAATTATGGATAGCTAAGGACAACCTCCGGGTTGCAGAGATAGGCAGGATATCTCTCAATGCCATGTTCAGGGAATCCTAAACAGGTGAAGGCATCTGCTTGGGAATAATACCCTGAAGCAAATGGTGAAACCACTGTGTGAGACAGAAGGCTGGACTGGATCATGGGCTCCTGTGGCCTCTTCCGGCAAGGCTGTTCTTATGTTCTTATATTGTGCTAGAGAGACAAACCTCTCTAGCTGATGGTACAGTTAGAGAGCCCCTCTGGGCTGCTCTGTTTGGACGGACAGATGTTCTTGGGACGATGCGGTTTCTTAGGTATCCTGGCCCACTACCATGTAGGGCTTTAACGGTCATCACCTGCACCTTGAATTGCACCTGGAGGCAAACTGGTAACCAGTGCAACTCCAGGGCAGCCGCATTCTGGACCAGCTGCAGCCTCCAAATGGTCATCAAGGGCAGTCCCATGTAGAGTGCATTGCAGTAATCTAGTCTGGAGGTGACCAGAGCATGTGTGACTATGAGCAAGGAGTCCCAGTCCAGGAGCGGGCGCAACCGGCGAATCACACAAAGTTGTGCAAAAGCCCTCCTGGCCACGACTGCCACCTGCTCTTTGAGCAGTAGTCGTGAGTCCAGGAGGACCCCCAAGTTGCGCACCAGGTCTGTTAGGGGCAAAATAGCCCCATCCAGAACCAAAGATGGTAGCTCCTGAGACAATGCCGGGCCCCTAATCCATAGCCACTCAGTCTTGCCAGGATTCAGTTGTAGCCCATTGTCCCCCATCCAGACCCCAACAGCCTCCAGGCACCTGGATAGGACTTTGACAGCATTGCTTGGATCACCTCGGGCCAAGATGTATAACTGAGTATCATCAGCGTACTGATGGTATCTCACCCCATGGGAACAGATGATCTCCCCCAGCGGTTTTATGTAGATGTTGAATAGGAGAGGGGAGAGCACTGAGGCACCCCATATTGAAGGGGCCTAGGGCTGGACCTCTCTCCGACCACACCGACTGGGTCCGGCCTTTCAGGAATGGGGAAAACCAGGACCACACAGTGCCCTGGATCCCCAATCCTTTGAGCCGTCCCAGAAGGATACCGTTGGTTGATGGTATCGAAGGCCGCTGAGAGGTGAAGAAGAGCAAGGATGGACTGACGACCATCCTGCTCCCGCCAGAGATCATCCATCAGCGCGACCAATGTCGTATCTGTACCGTATCCAGGCCAGAATCCTGACTGAAAAGGGTCCACATAATCTGCTTCATCCAGGACCCCCTGCAACTGCTGCGCCACCGCCTTCTCCAATACCTTCCCTAAAAAGGGGAGGTTGGATACAGGTCTATAATTCAATATCACTGCCGGGTCAAGTGATGATTTCTTTAGGAGGGGACGCACCAAAGCATGTTTTAAGGGTGCAGGAAACACCCCCACCCATAGTGATGAATTGATTATTGCCCCCACCCAGCTTCCTGTCACTACCTTGGAGACTTTTACCAACCAAGCAGGACAGGGATCTAAAGGGCATGTAATGGCGCAAACAGCTGCAAGGAGCCTGTCCACTTCCTCAGGGACAACTGGATCGAACCGATCCCAGATAACATGGCTAGACTGTAGTTCGGTCACCTCCGGACCCTCCCCATCCACGCCAGGATTCAACCCTGAGTGAATCCGAGTGATTTTCTCCATCAGATGATCAGCAATTTTCCTGCCAACCGGGCACGCGCGCGCGCGCGCGCGCACACACACACACACACACACACACACACACACACACACACACACACACACACACACACACACACACACACACACACACACACACACACACACACACACACACACACCGCCAAGGAGAGACCTGGTCACCCGGAACAAGGTGGCTGGGTGATTATCTGCGGATGCAATAAGGGTGGTGAAAAATTGTCATTTCACCACCTCAATTGCCACCAGGTAGGCCCTAATAGCAGCTGTAGCAAGTGTTCGGTCGGAGCTGCTCCGGGTCTTCACCCAGTGGTGCTCTCGGCGTCTCTTTGCCCGTTTGAGCCCCCCCAGTTCCGAGCCCCATGAGCACGGGGAGCCCGTATTGGCACAATTTCATCCAAGGTCGCTGTCATCGCCCTGTACCACAGGTCAATAAGTGCCTCGGATGAACCGAGTTGCCGGTCCATAGGAAAACACCTCAGTTCCCTCTGGAATCCATTGGAATCCATTAGTCACTGGGGGTGGGTCACTGTAATAGGCCCTGCCTCCCTACGGTGGAACGCCACCCCCAGAAAGTCTAGAGCCGCCAGATAGTGATCCGACCATGGCAGAGGTGTTATATCTATTTTCTGTAATCTCAGATCATTCTGCCACAGCTCCGACAGGAAAACTAAATCCGGCATGTGGCCACTGCACCTGGTTGGGCCCGGAATTACCTGAGTCAGGCCCATGGCTGCCATGGAAGCCATGAACTCCTGCGCTACCTCGGAACCAATGCCCAGCGAAGGCAAGTTGAAGTCCCCCAGAACCACCAGCCTAGGGAACTCCAAGGCCAACGCTGAGACGGCCTCAAGGAGCTCAGGCAGGGAGGGAGTCCCTTACCCTGCAAGGGGGGGGGGCAGGTACAGGAGTAAGACCCCCAACTGACCCTTAGGGCCTAACCGCAGGAGCAGGGCATCACCACCTGGAACTTGTGGAGCAGGGGCCCTGGCGACTCCCATAGACTCTCTGACAAGAACGGCAACACCACCACCCTTCCCCTCATCCCTAGAAGAAGAAGAAGAGGAGGAGGAGGAGTGTTTCTTTAGAAAACTGTATTGTCAGCATTTGGCAAGTCCTTGTCTGGGTCGTCCTGCCCTGAGTTCTAATCTTGGTGATATTTTAAAGTGTGCTTTTGTTTGTGTCTCTCTTTCCGGAGCCATCCTTTCCGTCATGTTCTCTTGCTTTGTCTTTTAGGAGAGTTTCATGCTTTAGGCCTTAACCATCCATTGCAAAAGTAGCACACAGAATGTGTGTTCCTTTTAAATTACAGCTATTTATAGACAAAACAACACGGTGAGTAAGAAGCAGCTTCCTTTTGAGTCAGACTCTGAGTCCAGCTAAGGAGCTCGTGTGGTCCATTCCGCTTTCCACAGCTTCGGACAGGATTATGTCCTGACTCCACCTGAAGAGGTTGAACCTGGGGTCTCCTTTCTACCGGACAGTGTCTGCCTTCTTCTCCTGAGCTAGCTCCAGCCCAGGCCTGACACAGTAGGAGGGGGCTTCTCTTCCCTGAGTGGGGACAGAAGCACCCACAGCCCAGCGGGAGAGTCTCCCCTCTTGACCGGGGATGGGAGGGGAGGGTGGGCACTTCACCCTATAGGCTCTTCCCAGATTTAGCCTAGAGCAGTGATGGGCAGTCTTGGCCCTCCAGCTGTTCTTGGACTTCAATTCCCAGAAACCTAAGTCAACACTCCTGCTGATGAAGGCTTCTGGGATTTGAAGTCCAAGAACATCTGGAGAGCCAAGTTTGCTGACCTCTGCTCTAGAGCATCATTGATAGAGAAATAGCCTATAACAGTGATGGTGAATCTTGGCACTCCCGCTGTGCTGGAACTTCAATTCCCAGAAGCCCAAGTCCCTGTGAATCCATGCAGGGATTCCACATATGTGCAGCACGCGCAGTAAATCCATCCGTGTGGATTCACAGAGACTTGGGCTTCTGGGAATTGAAGTTCTAGAACAGCTGGAGTGCCATTAAGGTTCACCATCATGGGCCTATAAGATGTACCCCTAGGAAAAGGTCATCCTCTCCCTTTGGCTGGCTCAGTGGAGCAGACGGCTTCCAGTCACGTGAGGACCCATGAGCTGGTCTGGGGTGGCCGACCTGGTGTTAATACAATCAGCACAGTGGGCACAAGGAAGTGACCCGGAGCAGTTGAGCCAACCTACGCCTTCCTTTTGCTGCAGCTCTTCCCTGTTTTTCTGGTTGAGCATGAAGTTATTGCGCCTCAAGCAGAGCATTGCAAGTGGCCCCATCCGTGTCTCTGGCTAGAAGACCTCCCTGCATCAGGCCTAAAGGATGGGGCACTGGGCCAGGACGTGTCTGTGGGCCTGACTTTTCCCTGTAGTCCAAGCTAGTTATGGTCCAATTAATTGCCTGGAGGTCTGATCACACATTATGTTAGATTTCCCATAGTTATCCATTGATAAACTTAGGTTTGAAAAGTGTTGTAAAGGTGACAGAAATGCTTGGCCACAGGAGTGATGTAGGAGAAGAATGCCAATGAAAGCTGCAGCCTTTGACAATGGGCGATAGACACGTGTAACAAGGGGATAATGGGTGACACCCCATCATCGGCAGGAATCGAGTGTGTCTGGGGTGCCATATATGAAGAAGAGGGCTGCTGGCAGCTGCTTTACCGGCTGAGAGTGGCTGGGTTTTAATTCCTTCGACTAGTCTGAACTGGGCTTGGGCTGGGACAATGGCCGCTCTGTGTGTGCTTCTTGCGAACCTTGCTTGGCACCCGAGGGGGTCCGTTATTAAAAGTCCGGCACGTGGTGGGGCTGCAGGCCTCTTGCACCTGAGCCGGCCAGAAGGTCACTTCCAAAGAGGGGACCCTTTCTACCTGCCAAGAAATATCCCGTCTTCTCTCAGTCTGGTCCTTTTAAAGCAGGGGTGCCCAAACTTTTCGGGCCACAGGCTGGTCACGTGGTTCCTCCCGCCAGAAGCGGAAGGAAAACGTGCCTTGCAGTATGTTTTGCAACAGATATGTTTTGCAACAGGATGAGATAGATTTTAGGCTACCATTCTCTCTGCTTAAACCATGGCTGCCCAAACTATGGCCAGTGGGCCAGATCCAGCCCCCAACACCAATTCATCCGGCCTGCGCCATCCTTGTCGCTCCTGGAAGTGGAAGTAATACGCGCCCACGGGCCATAGTTTGGGCACCCCTGTCTTAAAGACTTGGACAGGAGCAGGCACTTCTGAATTAACTTGTTAGGAGGCCATTTTCACAACGGGAGAAGCTTTAGGACTCCTGTTTGACCCCCATGTGCTCCTCCATCACAATTCTTTGGCATCTGCAGCCCCAGTTCAGGATTCAGGTGAGGGTTCTGGTGCTGCTTTTTTGGGGTTCTACCTCTTCTGGGTTAGAGTAGCTCATGTCTGAAAGGATCTTACACAGGCAGGAAGTAACTTGAAGGTGGAGGAAAGCTGTGTCTTTAACTGAGCTGATGAGGCAGCAGCAAATGAGACTTTGCTGCTTGCATCAGAGAAGAGATCGGCATCCCTCCCTTCCTGGTACAGTCTCACATCAAGGCACATTGCATGCTACATCTCCTCAACCAACCTCCAAACATCCCATAAGCCCCCCCTCCCCCCCAAATCCTTGGCCTTAAAAATCCAGCCACAAGATAAATCCCTGAGAGCTGCCTATTCATGATGCCCAGCGAGTGCCCTCTTGCTGCCTGAGGCCATTGTCTGGACGCTGCCTAGCAGTAGGGCTGCCCTTGCTCCACAGCCACCCTGTCTCTAGATTGGGTGGGTGGGTGGGCCTCTCACTGGTGGAAATCTCAGTCTTCAGCATGGGAAGTGGCTTGGCCGACGCCGGAAGCAGAGGCAGGACGACGGAGTGTGGCGTTTTGGAAGATGGCGATCATTAGAGTGGGAAGATTGCACGCTCTGTCCTGCCAAAAGAGTTAAGGGCTTCATCAAACTCTTCCACGTCTACATTAAAGTCTAGCTGTTGGGTGTATGTGTTGCCTAACTTTGTGCCTTGCCTTCTTGTGGGTTAGATACTTTAGATGAATACTTTGAATATGAAGCGGAGGAGTTCCTCGTCAACTTGGCCTTGCTGATTACGGAAGGGCGAACACCAGAGTATTCCATCAAGGGCCGGACCGAGGGCTTCCACTGCCCTCCAACGCAGTCAAGCCAGCCAGAAACGTCCAAGCATGAGTGCAGCGAGAAACTGGTCCAGGTATGTGGATGATTCCAACTGTTCCTTGTCCCTGTTGGCTGTTCCCTTTGTCTAAACCAGGGGTGCCCAAACTACAACCTGCGGGCTAGATCCGGCCCCCAACGGCAATTCATCCAGCCCGTACCGCTCTCGTCGCTCCCGGAAGCAGAAGTAAAATGTGCATTTTACTTCTGCTTCCCAGAGCAATGAGGGTGGCACGAGATGGATGAATTGCCATTGGTGGCTGGATCTAGCCCACGGGCCGTAGTTTGGGCACCCCTGGTTTAAGCAGAGAAAATGGCATCTTAAAATCTATCTCATCCTGTTGTAAAACAGATTGCAAGGTGCTTTTTGCTTCCATTTCCAGTGGGAGGAACCACGTGACTGGAACCACGGCCCAAAAAGTTTGGGCACCCCTGGTCTAAAGCGCTCCTTTCAGTACATTAAATGGGAAACAGTTTTAAAAATTGCTCCCGAAACAGTTTCAGTACCTGTGGCTGAGAACCCAAAACACATTTGGTGACCTTGAAAGCAGAATAGTAAAGTAGAGCGGGATTCTTATCTGAACGATTGGCAGAGAAGAAGATGAACACTTGAGAATCATATTCTTGGCTGGAGATTTAAAACATGAAGAGAACTCTTGGTGGAAACCTGAGATGGGGCCCTGGGAAACTTTGCTCTTCAGCACTCCTGTAGCTCTGGAAAACACTCGGAAGTAGCCCAAACTCTGCATTGTCACCTGACCGCTAAACCTTCAGTGCATTGGGATTTCCATGGGGTCAGAAGGAACCCTAGACCAGTCATGGTGAAACTTGGCACTCCAGGTGTTCTTGGACTTCAATTCCCAGAAGCCCAAGTCTCTGTGAATCCAGAGCAGTAAACCCATTCATGTGGATCCACAGAGACTTGGGCTTCTAGGAATTGCAGTCCAAGAACACCTGGAGTGCCAAGATTCGCCATCACAGCCCTAGAACATTTCTAAAATGGTGGTGGCTAAGAGTCCAATACCAAAGCTGGGAATGGTGAGCATGGTTTGTACATGAGAGACTGGTTTTATATCAGGTATTGAGTGGTCTGATATTTTGATTCTAGTGTCGTCAAGCAAGGCACACAAGGACAGAGGTTTCATTGCTGTGGAAGAATCACATTCCCATCATGATAGAAGTGATGCTTCTTCCAGACTGTTGCTATAGCGATGAAGGACCTGCCACGGAAGGGAGTGACTTAAACGATCCAGCAATCAAGCAAGATGCCCTGTTACTAGAAAGGTGGATTCTGGAGCCAGTTCTACGACAGTAAGTTCACCCGTGGGGATTGGTCTGGAGGGAATGTGGAAGTTTATGCTTACTGCATAATGCACAGCATGGCGATATATGTTCATTTGTGTTTCTTTTAGTAGTCTATCTTGGCTTGAGGCGGTTGCTACATTTTTTGTAAGCCTCTGTTGCTATTTCATAGAGGGAAAGTAATTTAGAATTCATACTTATTTTTCTACTCAGTGATTGTGCTAATAGTTCCAGTTTGTGTCACTCACTGCTTATCGCCACTGGAAGTAGATTTCAGTGACTCTTCACAGACAAAGGCAATCAAACATAATTATCATTAAATATTTTTCAAAGTCACATACCCAATTTTCCCTTAATGTTTACAAGCAAATCTTGTTTTAATTCCATCCATAGTCTATCAGTGGAGGTCAATGGGACTTACATCAATATTGACACATTTCAATGGGTCTAGTGGGTTCAAAGTTTGGATTTAACCTTTAGTATGTTTGATGCAAATATTATATTAATACTTCATAATCACCATGAAATTAGAAAACAAACCCTGTTTTGCTAGATGCCTATTGTTTTGATAAAATTGTTGTTCTGCTGTAGTTCTAATAGGGCACTGAATTGTGTTTTTCTGCGAGTTGTTTTGCCAAAGGTTCCATAAACATGTGAAAAGAACAACTGCCACAATTGCACAACAGCCTTAGGTAGCGACATGACTGTTTTCACCTTCCTTAGATAATCCTTAATCCAAGACTGTTCTTTGCTCTTTAGTGTTTTTCATCAATGTACCTCTTCCTCTTTGATGTATTTTCAGAAGTGGGGACCGATTTATTGAAGAGAAGACCCTGCTGTTGGCTGTGCGTTCCTTTGTGTTCTTTTCTCAGCTCAGCGCTTGGCTAAGCGTCTCCCATGGAGCCGTTCCTCGTAACATTCTCTACCGGTAAGTCTCAAACAGAAGTGCAGACAGTCCATTTGTTCTGAGCTAGGGCTACTAGAAAGAAGATGTGAGACATGGCTTTTCTGGTTATGGAATTGTGCACAACCTCATATAGAAGGAAGAAAGCTTTTGCCAGTACAGTGGAACCTTGCTTAACAAATTTAATGCGTTCTCCGGGACCTTTTGTACTACAAGAAAATGTGTGAAGTGAATTTCCCATAGGAATGCATTGAAAACCAAAATTTGTTAACCGAAACACGGTTTCCCATAGGAATGCATTGAAAACTAATTAATCCAATCCGGGGGGGGGGGGATGGTTAACCAATCCACTATTTTCTATGGATTTCCTTTTGTTATGCAATGTTTGGGTTAACTGAGCCTTAGTACTAATTTTAACAAACCATTGGTGTGGCTGTGGAATACATCTGGGGGTGAGGAATCAGGGCAGATCAGCCCCTGAACTCTGCCTCTGAAGAAGAGCTGGTTGTGCACAGAAGCTCCTAACCCAGAGGATCACTGGTCTATGGAACTCCCTGCCAGACGAAGTGGTGACAGCTGTCAGTCTTGACAGCTTCAAGAAAGGATTAGACAAGTTCATGGAGAACAATGGTATCAATGGCTATAATTATGGCTACCTAAGGACAACCTCCGGGTTGGAGAGATAGGCAGGATCTCTCTCAATGCCATTTCCAGGGAATCCTAAGCAGGTGAAGGCATCTGCTTGGGAAGAATACCCTGAAGCAAATGGTGAGCCACTGTGTGTGACAGAATGCTGGACTGGATGGGCTCCTGTGGCCTGTTCCAGCAAGGCTGTTCTTATGTTCTTAACCCTAATCCCTTGATGGCGAACCTTGGCATTCCAGATGTTCTTGGACTTCAATTTCCAGAAGCCCAAGCACCCTGTGAATCCATGCAAATGGGTTTACTGCGATTCATCCGGCCCGCACTGCCCTCGTTACTCCTGGAAGCGGAAGTAAAACGCGCCCATACGGTTAAGACTCTTCCGGTTAATCCTTCCTCCGTACGGGCACGTTTCGCTTCCGCTTCTGGGAGTGACGAGGGCAGTGCAGGCCGGATGAATTGCAGTAAATCCATTTGTGTGGATTCACAGGGTGCTTGGGCTTCTGGGAATTGAAGTCCAAGAACATCTGGAGTGCCAAGGTTCACCATCACGGCCCTAATCGTTCCTTCCTCCTTCCCCCCCTCCAGAGTCAGTGCTGCCCATGTGGATCTGCAGTGGACTTTCTCCCAGACACCAACGGAGCATTTTTTCCCTGTGCCAAATGTTTCCCACCATGTGGCTTTGAAGGTCAGCGTCCAGTCTTTGCCCAGGCAATCCAACTACCCAGTCCTGGCCTGCAGTGTTCACACCAACCTCGGCTTTTACAGAAGGAGGCTGGAAGACAACGGCACCCATCATCCTCACCAGCACCGCGATTCCATCAAGATGGAACCTGGCAGCAGCGCCTCTCCCTCGCCACGGGCCTGCAGCAGATTGTTGTGGGCAGAAGGGTCACACAGTGGCTCTGAGTTTACTGCAGCTGCCCGGAGCCTGAAACTTTACCCATCCGTCCGACCCTTGTCTGAGTCCAGAGCCTCAGAGCCGAAAGTCCAGTGCTGTCCGGCGGCTCTTGATCACCGGAAGCTCCCGGAAGAAGAGCTGCCAGAGAGGACTTTCAAGCCTTTTTGCTTTGCTGGCTCCAGCGGCCGTAGCGGCTCTCCTCCTCGCCCATCGTTAGGAGAATCTCTACCTTTGATTGGCTATTTACTCCACGAGCGCCATGAAGTGATTGCAAGGATCGCTCAGCACCTGATTCACTGTGACCCAGCAACCTCTCAAGTCACGGGGCGGCTTTTCAGCCCGGGTGAAAGTGCCTTCGTCAACTCTAAAGTTGTACGTAGCACCACGTATGAAGAAGAAAGCTTGCCAAAGCAAGGAGAGGAATTATCCACTGTGCTTACTGTGGACTCCGACCGTCCTTCCCCAGAAAAGAGCAGTGTCGGAAAAGCCCCTGCCAGGGCCGAAACGCCTTTCTCCGAGTCCTCTCTTCTGACCAACCGATGTTCCCGCCAGACCAGAGAAGAAGCCAACCCTCTCATCAGCTCCTTACTCCGAGAGCGCCAGGAGGTGATCGGCAGGATTGCGCAACATCTGATCCACTGCGACCTGCCCCTGCCGCGGGTTGAGCATCCTGTGTTTAACGTTCATGAGGTGAGTCCCGTTAACCCAAAGGCTTTCCACGGTTCCCTCGAAGAAGATGGCCTGCTGAAAAAATGCAAAGGGAGCCCTTCAGCCGATGCCTTCTTCAGTTCAAGACAGGTTTCATCAGACCACAGCCCAAAGGCCTGGTGTGAAACCCCCGCAACATCTTTGGGCCCCTTCACAGGTGAGGTGGAATCGAAGCTCTTGCCACACTCTCACGTCCGAAGGAAGCTGCTGCTAGCAGAACCCAGTCCAGTGACCCCCAACCCCTTTCAGCAGTCTCCGACCCATAGAAATAAAAGCCCCTTCACTTGCTTGAACCCATCCTGTAGCAAAGAAGGTTATAAACCGGAATTAGCAGATAAATTGGAACCTGTAATTTCTGGTTGTTCCCGTAAATCTCCAGTGGCAAAGACATGTGTGGCCAAGCATTGTTTGCGTTTCAAAACCAGTGATGAGCTGGTCTGCACTGAGAAGCTGAAGAGCCGAGGGGTCACGAGTGAGAAGAACAACAACAATGACTCAGACTCTTTGAGTGATCCCCAGTTGGGTCAGTCCAAAAGACTTGAACATATGAAAGTGACTGTGACACAGGCATCGGAGGGTTTGCACAAGCACGAGCTGAACAGCTCAAATAAAGAGGCAAAGCAACCAAATATTTGTGAACAAAGCTCTCAACTCACGAGTATTGAAAACTGTTTACACAAAGACCTGGAAAGTTTCAAAGGCAGAAATAAGCAAAACAAGGTAAAAACTGCAAATGACGAGAATGAAGATCCGGCAGATTACGAAGGACAAAAACATTCTCAGAAGAAACCTCTGGAAGATTGCCGGGTGACTTTCTTTGAGCAAAAGAACACAGAGACCGCGGTGAGTGTTGCTTGAAACTCCTCGCCTGATGTGCTTTCTGCCACCAACTCCCCGAAGTCTGGTTGTGCTCCTCTTGCCGGCGGCAGCAATAGAGGCTCTTTCTGCCGGCAGGATGTGGAACAGCCAAGGTTCTGTTAATAGCACACAGAGGCTGAAATCCAGTTGTGTAAACGTATTAAGTCTCAACAAGAGTAGACCCACTAAATCAGTGGGGATTGGGCTACTCCATTTCTTTTTAAAGTCCTATTGCTTCAATAAGCTTACTTTACTTGGAACTTATTAGCAATAGGATTTCAGCTATAGAAAGTACATTTCAGAGCTCCCACTGTAAGGAAGGTTATCGTCTATTTGTCTAAACCAGGGGTGCCCAAACTATGGCCCACAGGCTGGATCTGGCCCCTGATGCCAATTCATCCTGCCTGTGCTACTCTTGTTGCTACCAGAAGCAGAAGTAAAACACGTCCATACGGACACATTTTACTTCCGCTTCCAGGAGTGACAAGGGCAGTGCAGGCTGGATTAATTGGCTCAGGGGCTGAATCTGGCCCACAGGCCATAGTTTGGGCACCCCCGGTTTAAGCAGAGAAAATGGCAGCTAAAAATCTATCTCATCCTGTTGCAAAACAGATGGCAAGGCGCATTTTACTTCTGCTTCCAGTGGGAGGAACCACATGACTGGCCCACTGAACCACGTGACCGGCTCACGGCCTGAAAAGCTTGGGCACCCCTGCTATAAGACAAGCAAGGGGTGACCCATTTTTTATGGCCAAGTTTAAAATTTATGACCCATTCCTGACAAACCAATTTGATGAGTAACCCTAAGAGTCATCATTTGTAATAGATGCTGGATTTCTATGCATCCGTGGGTAATAATATTGGGGGGGGGGGGGGTGTTATTTGGTCGTCTCCAGTTACTGACACAAAATGCAAAAGAATTTCATTATAAACTACATTTTGAAAATCCAGTTTTTGAAAAAAGCTGTAGTTTTAAAGCAGGGATTCTCAACCTGCGGCCCATGGGTTGGATGCTGCCCACGGGACCATTTCATGTGGCCCCCACCACCTCCACCACACCCAGAAGTATCATGTGGTGGAGATAGGGCAAAATGGCCATTTTGTCCCCAAAGCTTTGAGGGAGCATGACCAGGCTTAAAAGGGTTGAGAACTCCTGTTTTACCCTATCAGAGGTACATCTACACCTGTATGAGAGCTGCCTGCCATAAGTTCACCTGCAGCGCACAAACCTGGGTAGCAACAAGAAAGAAGCCAATTTGTACCCCACACATTTTGGATTTTTTGACATTTTATATATTTCGAAGGAAACATTGAGCGATCACATAATTAGATGTGCTCTAAAATATTCAGAAGAAGGACTGACTTGCGTCCTCTGGTTTGTGTCCTCTGAACAGAAAGTGTCGCTGCTGAAGCACGCCTGGCACAAAACCAACCTGCACCATTTTGACGGGACTTCTCCTACGAAAGCTTTCCATCCCCGGACGGGATTGCCTCTGCTCTCAAGTCCTGTAAGTTGCTACGAGATCAGTCCAGCCCTTGTATAACTCCTCCCTTTTCTTTGCTACTTGAAGAAGAATAGGATTTTGTGCCTATCTATCCGATACCACCAGTCTGGGATGTTTTCCCACTCTGGGCGGCAGTGCATAATAGTTCTTCTTAATCGCCTCCTCTTCTTCTACCTTACGGTGTAGAGCAGGGATAGGCAAACTATGGCCTGCAGGCCAGATTTGGCCCATGGCACCAAATAAACCGGCCCTCGCTCCAGCCGCCGCCACCAGAATTGGCCACAGACTCATTTACAGCAAGTAGAAAGGTGCAGGGAGAGTTGCATCCCATAATGCTTACTACCTTGTGCAAAGACAGGTGTGAGGCTTGGGTTAAGGGATGGCTTGTCTTACCTGCTCCAGATGCAATTCACGGGTCTTAAAGCTCTTTTCATCAAAACGTCTTACTTTGGGGCAAAGTCCTGTAATCTCAATTATCCCCCTATTTTTCTCCCTCCTTCTCTTGTTTTTGAGGTACCTGAAAGAAAAACACGATCAGGATGCTTCGATTTGGATACCTCATTATTGCCCCTGAAATGTTTATCCTCCAAAAGGTACTCTTTAAATTATCCCAAGAAAAGTTAATCCTGTTGTCAATGTTTTGAAATTGGGGGGGGGGGGGGGGGGGGGAATCCCAAGCAAGCTCAGTTTATGCATGTTATAACTAGAACTGCGGTTTTTAATTAATAAACTCTAAGGCCATTCATGGTAGGAAAAGCCTAAATAATCCCATTAGATTTAATTGATCAGTTAAAGCAGCACTGTAGTGGCTTGGTGGTTAAGACACTGAGTTTGGAGACTGGGTTCGATACCCAAGTGCTGCACGGCGGATCTTGGGGACATGAAAGGAGCCTCCTTCGGGCGTCCCCTGAGTGGAGTTTCTCCAGCAAAAATCCTTTCAACCCAGACTAATTTCTGACACAAAATTTATTATTAATTGGTTGGCTAATGGTTCTCTAGCCAGTTGACAGCCTCCCCTCTCTAGCCTGTTCCTTATGCTTCGATGTATCCATGCAAAGTTTGGAAACAGTTACTCCTATATAGCAGGGGTGCCCAAACTTTTCAGGCCGTGGGCCGGTCATGTGGTTCAGGAATCCGGTCACTATGGCCTGGGGGCTGGATCTGGCCCCCGATGCCAGTTCATCTGGCCCATGAAGCCCTCGTCACTCCTGGAATTGGAAGTAAAACACGTCCGCTCGGAGTGACAAGGGCTTCGGGGGCCAGATGAATTGGCGTTGAGGACCGGATCCGGTCCCTGGGCTGTAGTTTGGGCACCCCTGCTATATACCATATTTGCCAGCATATAAGACACATTGGAGTATAAGGCACACCCTGTTATTATCAAAATAGCCCACTCTAGGCCACGCTATACAGTACAAGATGCACTCCATTTTTCCAGTTGTTGTTGTTGTTGTTTGGGGGGGGAGTGGGTCTTAGACGCCAGCAAATATGGTAATTTGCTAGGAAAATACACCGCTTCGAGATTATTGGCAATGATCCGTCCAGCTTTAGCCATATAGTCCTGGGTGAACTGTCTTAAGCCCCCCCCCCCCCCCAATGAGCTGTTTCCACCAGCAGCCCCAGGCAGGTGCTTTGTGGGTTTGTGCAAGGGAAGGCTCTTGCGTGCCTCCTTCTGAACCCTGGAAGGCTTAACAGAGAGGGAACACCCCCAGGGAGGGAGGGAGGGTGGGGCAGGGGGGGCACCATCAGTCTTCCAAATCCATAGAAGGGGATTCCATGTGTGTGTGTGTGTGGGGGGGGGGGGGCAGAGCAACTTCTCATTTGTTGCTCTTATTCACTCTAGCCTGCGGAGAAGTCTCAGCAAAGAGCCTGGTCCAGATCTCCAGGCCAAAGCCTTCTTGAGTTGCAGCGCACCGCCTGCCACAAGTCGGAGCCTTCTCGGAAACTTTGAGGTAAGGTACCAGTGGCCGAAATGCCCTCCTGCTGCCTCAGGGGACGGGGACAAAAAGAAATTAAAGATAAAATACAGCAATATAAAAAGTTGAATTTGTCTTGGTTTGCAGAGTTGCATTGTGTAAAATTGTGTAAAATGAAATTATTATCGAGGCTTAATTTTTTGTTTGATGCTTTGCCCATCCAACTCTTTGTTATTGTTGTTGTTGTTCAGTCGCACAGTCGATTCCGACCCTTTGCAACCCCATGGACCATTTTCCTGCAGGCACCCCTCTGTCCTCCACCCTCCCCCTCAGCCCACCCAGCTCTGTGCCCATTGTGTACACAATACCATCTAGCCATCCAACTTAAGGAAACGGAAATCATGGAATTTCAGAAATTGCTAAATAACTACTGCAATGGAGGAAAAAGGCCAAGGATATCTAAAAACTTAGAGTATTTATCTCAGAGAGAAGGTGGCCTTGGATTACCAAATATTAAAAATTATTACAGGGCTTTTCAAGTACTGCAGGACGGAAATGAGCTCCCGTCTTCATCCCAGCTCCTGCCAACCTAGCAGTTCGAAAGCAAGAAATTGCAAGTAGATAAATAGGGACCACTTCGGTGGGAAGGTAACAGCGTTCCGTGCGCTCCGGTGTCTAGTCATGCCTGCCACATGACCACGGAAATGTCTGCAGAAGCAGACAGCGCTGGCTCTTCGGCTTAGAAACAGAGATGAGCACTGCACCCTAGAGTCGGGTACGACTGGCTTTCGAGCAAGGGAAACCTTTACCTTTACCTTTCAAGTAAAAGATATTGTGAAGATTTCAATGAAGGAGGAAGTAATCTGGGAAGAAATTGAGATGAAAGAATTATCCCAAGTAGGCAAAGCAATTTTTTTAGACAAAGATATAGGTAAAATTAGAGTAAGGAATAAAATGACAAAGATAATGTTGGAGGTATGGAAAAAGTTGAAGAAGAAATTGGCCCCGGATGTATCCCCGATTATAGAAATGGAAGATATAAAACATTTTCCGGTAAAGATAGATAGGAAGGTGAAATAAGTTTTTAAAAAAGATGTGTTCTTGTTTAAAGACTGGATACAGATATGTAAAAATAGAGAGAGAAGATTAGAGATATATAGACAAATGTAGTTGAACTGGTTTCAAATTGTGTTAATAAATAAGTGAAACAATAAATATACTAAAGAAACCAGTTTAGAAAGGGAAAGGACAGAATTCAAGGAATTGGTATTCAGAATAAGAAAGGCAGAAATGAGAATTAAGGGTTTGGTTAGTAAAATATATAAGATTTTAAATCAAGAAGGTAGACCTCAGGAAATATTGAGAACAATTTGGGAACAAGATTTGAACATTAAAATTACAGAAACAACTTGGAAAAATAAATGGAGGAGAAGAATTATGAGAACTATGTCTGTTAGAGTTAAAGAATATAACTATAAAAGGCTGTGGAGGTGGCACCTGACTCCAGTTCGGTTACATCAGATGGACAATACTAAAACTAAAATTTGTTGGAGATGCAAGAACACAGTGGGTACTTATGAACATATGTGGTGGAGTTGTAATGAGCTTAAGGATTTCTGGGTAAAAATTGAGAAAGGAACTTCAGGAATAATGGGTGTGAACCTTAAACGGGTCAGGAGCTGCCTTATTAACAGACATAGACAATATGAATATAGATAAGGGTAAAAAAGAGTTGTTATCTATAATATTAACAGGAAGACAATGCATTGCAAGACACTGGAAAAACGATTCATTAAAAATAGAAGATTGGTATAAAGAAACATGGGAAATTGCATTGAATTATAAGTTGAAATGAGAATTGAATTTTAAAAAGGTATAATTAATGAAAACAAATTTTGGGATCTATGGAAACCTTTTGTGGACTATACGTTGGTAGAAGATAAAGGGGGCAGGCCGGTACCAGATCAACTGAATTTTTTGGAAGTAACAAGAGTCGCTGTGATAAACCGCAATTCCTACGGCATTGTATATATCACGGGTGTTTGTATCTTGTTTTTCTTTTTCTTTTTAGATGATGTATTATTGTAATAGAGTAATTTGAGAGTGTTTTATATTATAAAAACGATAGATAGAAGTTTAATAGCAGTGGATAGAGAAACATATACAAATTTGTGTATGAGGATCATAATATGATAGATATACAAATAAGGGGTACATATTAGATGAATGAATTTAGAGAAAGAAAAATGAAAAACGGAGAAAAAATGAGGCTTATTTACTATATTTTACTTTTATTGTATTGTAGTGTAAATATGTTTCTGTATTGAAATGTAATGTATGTATTTTGTTTGTATTTTTTCTATTTAATGTTTATTGTTTATTTTGAAAATTAATAAAATTACTTATGAAAAAATGGGTTTACTGCACATACACACAGTAAATCCATCCATGTGGATTCACAGAGCTGTGTTTCCCAACCTTTGGTTCTTGGACTTCAGTCTTCCAGAAGCCTCATTCAATTAATTGCTCAAAGCACTGATCAGCCAGTGGACTGACTGAGGCTTCTGGGAATTGAAGTCCCCTGTGGGGCGTGGGAACCACTGCTTTAAAGGGTATATATGTCTACTCCAGTAGGTGGGCTTAAGGTAGCCTCTTTAGCCTGATGTGATCAGGGACAACGCTTGTCCTGGATGACTAAGCTCCCTACTGTGACTGAACCATAGGAAGCTTTGTGTACCTGCGACAGGTTCCAGGTGCAGAGGTGGGACCTTTCCCACAAAGCCAGTTGAGGCAGGGAGGCCTGGGAACAAGAGCTTAATCCTTAAGAGGCAAGCAACTGCTGCCCGTCAGAGCAGGCAGCCTGTCTTGGTGCAAGGCGGCTTGGAAGGATCCATTCACTAGTGGGTTTTTCAATGGGGCATTTTGGTTCTCTCCCCCTTCCAGGAGTCTGTCCTGAACTACCGCTTGGATCCCTTGGGGGTTGTTGACGGCTTCACCGCTGAAGTGGGAGCGAGCGGAGTCTTCTGTCCGATGCACACGACGCTGCCGGTCGAGGTCTCCTTCTACAGTGTTTCTGACGACAACGCACCCTCTCCCTATATGGTACCTTTCTTGATTTCTTAGTTCAGCCCCCTGGGACGGTTTGTTTCAGAGTCTAAGGCAGAGAGTGTGAATAGTGTCTTCTGGCTAGAGCAGGGGTGCCCAAACTATGAACCGTGGGCCGGACATGGCCCCCGACACCAATTCATCCAGACCTTGCCGCTCCTGGAAGCAGAAGTAAAATGTGCCCATACGGACGCGTTTTACTTCCGCTTCCAGGAGCAGCAAGGGCTGGATGAATTGGTGTCGGGAGCCAGATCCGGTCCACAGTCCATAGTTTGGGCACCAGCCTGAAAAGTTTGGGCGCCTCTGCCTTATAGGCTGGCCATTTGAAGGGGTAGAGCGACTTCTTATGGGCAGATTGAATCCTGCCCTTTGCTGATCCAGTTGGTCATGAAGAATCTGTTGTAAGTGCAAACTGTGTATAGGTTGAGACTAAAATGCCCTAAATAGCTGTGGCATATCTTTGTGAATTAAGAACCTGTTTGTTTGTAAACCACCACCCCCTTTTTCCCCCCACTCCTCCTTCTTCTTTTCCCCTGCTCCTAGGGCGTCATTGCTTTAGAGTCCCTTGGGAAAAGGGGTTATCGTGTGCCTCCTTCAGGGACAATACAAGTGGTACGTAGTCTATGCCGTGCAGTCACATTAACCGTCCTCTTTCCAGCAGAACCACTCAGGGTTTGCTTCCTGAGGCAGGGAGGGAAGTCTCTTCTGTGGCCCCAGAGGAAATCCCTTCATCACCTACTTAACTTCTAAAGAGAAGCAGATGAAACCCTGGCACCATGTTTGGCTGGTTGGGCCCGATATCCTTTTCACTCCACCTTTTCAGCTGTTCCCCGTTTGAGTTCCACCATCGCCATCCTCAAGCACCACAACAGCTGGCTAGTCCAAACCTTTTGCCCCATTCATCCCATTCACCTAAGCCAGGGGTACACAAACGAGGGCCTGTGGGCCAGATCTGGCCCCCGATGGCAATCCATCTGGCCTGTGCCATCCTTGTCACTCCTGGAAGCGGAAGTAAAACACACCCAAACGGGCGTGTTTTACTTCCACTTCCAGGAACAACGAGGGCAGCATGGGACCGATAAATTGCCATTGGGGGATGGATCTGGCCCACAAGCTGTAGTTTGGCAGCCCTGGTTTAAGCAGATAAAATTGGGGCCTAAAATCTGTCTCATCCTGTTACAAAACAGATTGCAAGGTGCGTTTTACTTCTGTTTCTGGTGGGAGGAACCACGTGACCGGCCCACTGAACCACTTGACCAACCCACGGCCCAAAAAGTTTGGGCACCCCTGACTTAAGCCCATCTCCCTCTTTATTCTGCTGAAAGAAATCTCTGCTGGACCAGAGTTTTCATTCAGCAGAGAGGGACACTATCTATCTAGTCTGTCGGTTTGTCTATCTATCTATCTTACCTAATCTATTATCTATCTCATCTGTCTATCTATGGAGCACTAGAGTCCTCTATCAACCACATCTTTGTGGGCCCCTTGAGCTAGCAAGTGCAAGATCTCCAAGTTGGTGCAAATGTGGAATCTACTTCATTTTGTTCCCCTGGTTGTACTAGCAGGTTACACAACCGGTTGTATATGTCTTACACAGCTACATTTAATCATCCCTTGCATGGATGCTCGTGCAAGCGTGGCATCCAGCAGATTTTGCCTCTGCTGATGTCACCTTGGATGGAGGCTGTTACGTCCAGGTGTTCAGTAGGTCTGCGTCCTTCTGTCACATCTGTTTGAATCCTTTTCAGACCTTATTTAACCCTAACAAGGCGGTGGTGAAGATGTTTGTGGTGATCTATGACTTGCGAGAGATGCCAGCAAATCACCAGACATTCCTCCGGCAAAGAACCTTTTCCGTCCCTGGGCGGCGAGATGCAAAGAGAAACCTCTGCAAAGGAGCTGCTCGGCCAGCGGAAGAAAGACTGCTACGCTACCTCATTCACCTGAGGTGAGGCCTGAAGAGAGAAGGGGGGCCCTCAGGGCTCACCTGTTGTTTGGGGCAGGTGGTAGCTCTTGAGAGAAAGAGCAATCCAGGGGATAAGTCTCCATTTAAACCAGCGGCTTCCTTTTTTTCATGAAGGGCGAAAAGTCATCTGGGAAAAGCCAATAGATGCAAACACTATGTATGAAAAGTCAGGTGGTCTCTTGCTTTGCCTTTTCATTCTCTTCCTCCCCCCTCCCAAGAGTAGGCTTAAAACAGGGGTGCCCAAATTTTCCGGGCCACCGGCCAGTCGCGTGGTTCCTCCCACCGGAAGCGGAAGTAAAATGCACCTTGTAATCTGTGTTGCAGCAGATATGTTTTGCAACAGGATGAGATAGATCTAGGCTGCCGTTTTCTCTGCTTAAACCAGGGGTGCCTAAACTTCGGCCTGTGGGCTGGATCTGGCCCCTGATACCAATTCATCTGGCCCACGCCACCCTTGTTGCTCTTGGAAGCGGAAGTAGAACACGCCTGTATGGGCGCATTTTACTTCCGCTTCTGGGAGCAACAAGGGCAGCATGGGCCGGATGAATTGGCATCGGAGCCTGGATCCAACTCACGGGCCGTAGTTTGGACACACCTGAACTAGACAGAGGCCTTTTAAAAACCTGTTCTTGGCAAATCTCAGGGGAACCGATTGCCTTCCTTGGCTTCTCCCTGCTGGGAAAGGCTTCCAGAGGAAGACACATGGGCTGGATTGAGGATGAAGGCTTCCCATCCCATAATAATAATTTTGTGTTAGAAATTATTCTGGGTTGAAAGGATTTTTTGCGGGAGAAACTCAGCTCAGAATGAGGCTCATTTCATGTCCCCAAGAGCTGGGACAGAGACAGACGCTCAATCTGTCATGCAGTACCTGGGTCTCGAACTGCTGACTTGCCAGCCTTCCAGCTAGCAAGACGAGCTTCTTAATCACCGAGCCACTGCAGCCCATTAGGGTTCCAGCCCAATAACTGACCATGACATTAAGAAGCAACCAAAAGCTGCTGTCAATTGTTTTTCGTATGTTCTTCTTGCATCAAAGAAGTCGAAATGCCATAGTCTGTGCTTCAAACATGAGACACTGAAGGCGAAAGAGGAGGATCCTGGCTCCCTCTGGGGCTCTGGCAGCGGCTAAGTTGGCCAGGCTCCTACTGGTGTGTTGTGTTAACTTGCCTAAGCTAAGTGCTGCTAGTTGACACTTCTTGGTTGCTGTTGGTCAGGTATCATCCCAAGCAGGCAGAGTTGGCTTCTTCCCCCAGCGGGTTGTCACCTAGCTGCAATTAGCCATGGCAAGCTTGCCAACCTTTACATCCAGGAACACCAGCAGAACTCTGGCTGCTCTTCAGATCTGGAAGATATTTCCTGCGGAAACCTCATCCTTCATCCTGTTGACCATTCTTCCTTTCCCAGGTTCCAGAGTTCCAAGTCTGGAAAGATCTACCTCTACAGAGACGTCAGGCTCTTGTTTTCCCGAAAGTCTATGGAAGTTGACAGCGGCGCTGCGTATGAACTCAAATCTTACACCGACTCTCCAACAAACCCTCAGTTTTCACTCCGATGTTAGGAAGATGCAAGAAGAAAACATATTTGGTCAGTTCCCAGGTCACTGTTGGAGGAGAAGAGCTGGCATGACACAGGCTGTGTAGAAGAAGTTAAATAAGGAAGGAAGGGTGGGATGGAGGGAGGGAGGGAGGTGTTGGATAATGATGCATTGAGACAGCCAAGACTCTCCGAGACTCTTGGACCAGTTCTTGAGAAGGCTTCCGGAGTGCGCTTTCTGTATTCCTAATAGGCTGGAACATACGTAGTCCTCATCTTTTTATACTGGTTTCAAACCACTTTGTTGGATGTGTTGCAATAGCAGATTCCCAAATTAGTTTTAGTGTTTACACCTTTTTTATTTTTGGGGTTATTTAATATTTAATGTTTCTTTTACTTCAGTGATGTTTGTCTTACTGTTCTAATGTAGCACAAATCCTATGTAAAATCATACTACATATTTTTGACATTAATATTGAAATCTGAAATATATACAGAAGTCTTTACTTTGCTGCGTGATGTGTTTTTAAGTGATGATACTTAGGCTACTTGAAATGAGGATGGGATTCTGCACTTCCATCACCAGGCTAAGCAAGCATGTTGGGGCAAAATGAATGGTGTAATTTCTGCCTCTCTCTCTCATGCTGTTCATTGCTTTTCCCATGCTGCTGCAAAACTACTGGCCTTTTCATTCAGACCATTATCTCAATTCATACTTAGCCCTCCTTTCCCTTAAAAGACTCCTTCTCAAAGCATTTCACTTTCTGCTAACCAGTATCAAAATTTTACTTAATTCCAACTGTTCCCTAGCGGACCTTCTCAAGACTGTGTTTTTTAAAAGAAAGATGTACTGTGGAAACAAAATAGTATTTATATCTGAAATATATGTGAAAACAGCACGGTTTGAATCCTGGTTTTATTTTGAGATGATCTCTGTGATCCCAAGAAGATTTTTGTTGGTTGGTTTCTTTAGTCCTATTTTGGCCAAGGAGAAACAGAACTTTTGTTCCACCTTGAAATAACAGCAAAGGAATCACCCCTGCATGCCTCGAATCATCTTCCTAAAGAGAGAAGGCACCACTTTGAATTGACAGTGCTTTTTAACTCATCCTAAAAAGCAAGAATAAATGTTCAAAAGAAGTTGAATTAAAGCAGGGGTACCGAAACTATAGCCCTTGGGCCAGATCTGGTTCCTGACATCAATTCATCCAGCCCGCGCTGCCCTCATTGTTCCTGGAAGCGGAAGTGAAACGCGCCCACACGGGTGTGTTTTACTTCTGCTTCCGGGAGCAACGAGGGTGGTGTGGGCCAGATGAATCACCATTGGGGCCAGGATCTGGCCTGCAGGCTGTAGTTTGGGCACGCCTGCTTTAAGTAGAGAAAATGGCAGCTTTTGCTATCTCCTGTTGCAAAACAGATTGCAAGGCGCATTTTACTTCCACTTCTGGTGGGAGGAACCACATGACCAGCCCAATGAACCACGTGACCGGCCCATGGCCCTAAACGTTTGTGCACCCCTGAATTGAAGAAAAAGCAGGGAGATAGCCTGGTTTTGAATGATCAAACATGACGTAAGAGTTATGCACATGTTTGCAAGGACCAAGGCAGTGTTTGCTTGGGGGGGGGGGAGTGGTTTTGGTGTCTTACGTCTTTGTTTAGGCCCAACTGGATCTTGACAGACTACTTTGGCCGCTGGAAAATGGGAAGATGAACAAGGTCTAAGAAGTTGTAGTGCCTTCTAGGTAGGGAGAATCAATAGGGTGAGTTCCTAATTCACTTTTCTTTTCAAGCTCTTTAAGGCCAATCTCCAGTAGCCACTATTTGGCTCAGTTGCCGAAAGGCAATTTGAAAGGGCCGCAAGGTAAGAAGCCTAATTCGTATTGCAGAGAAATCCCATTTGGGGCACTGGAAGTGGGGAGCAGAGAACCGCAGTATCTCATTCACACCTCTGTTCTTCCCTGAACAGGTAAGGAGTGCGCCGCTTAGCCTGTCTCCCACGTGTGGGTGTCCTTTCATTCGCATGTGGCTTTTTCTGTACCCTTGGAACAAGGATAACATTTGGAGGGGAATTACATGGCTTGCAAATGGAGTACGGAGCTGCCAATGAATGTGGTGTTTATACCACCCTTCAATATATATTTTTTCTGAAGCAGTGAAAGAATCTAGAGTGAAAGATTTTAAAAATACCAGGAGAAATAAAACCATTAAACACCTGCATGCAATTTGAAATGGCAGTACTTTACCTATTTCCCTTCTTAAGTGCTTGTATATATTAACTGCTCGTATATTGGTGAGGTTTTACTCTTATGTCTGATGAAGTGGACTTGATCCACAAAAACTCATAAGAAGTTACGTCTTTAAGGTGCCACAACTTTTTTGTTTTGTTTACTCTCTGATATGTATAAAGTGTTTGTATATCATTCTGTCCTACCAAACACACACAATCAATATAATTCTGTGGAGACCTGGAATAATTTTTTCAGAGACTATTGACTCAAAGAATATTTTCATGACCCTGAGAACCACCAGCACTTTATACAGAGATGTTCTCTTCAAAGTTTTTATTTATTTATTTTAAAAAGTGCCTTCATTCCACATCAGAGGAGTTTTATTCAGTGTGCAATTCAAGGTACTGGTTTTGACTTTTAAAGCCCTACATTGTCACTCCCATTCTCCAAGAAGTAAATAGTGTTTAAATAAATAAATCAGCCAGAGAGGTTTTGAAATGGAAAAAGAGAGTTTTATCTAAGTTTTTCTGTCAAAGTACAACAACATACAATTACACATGATCATGGTAAGTCATAATGCATATATGCATGGTCTTGGGTCCATCAGATCCAAGGACCCCGGTAAAAGATATAGCCAGCCTTTTTATACTTTTTGCAAAGTGTCTTCAGTCCAGATGGTCTCCCAGCGTGTTTCACACTTTATCTTGATCTCCATGTCTGTCACGTACATTCTAACTTACATACACAATGACGCACATTCTAACATGTTCAGTGGTAAACATGGCTGCTTATTTCAGATAAGACCCTTTTGGGTTTTATTAGATAGTTTTTAATCTGGTTTTAGAGAGGGGTTTTACTTGATGTTTCTATCTAACTTGTAAAACCGCTTTGGGTGGTCACCTATATGGGTATAAAAATACTGTAAATAAATAAATATGAACTCATTTGGCAGGAGGAGCGTAAACCAGGAGGGCCCCCGTGAATAAAAGGTCTAATCCGAATTAGGCCCCTGCTCTTCTGCGTCGGTTCACTTGCCCCTTGTGTCTGAAAACTCCACTTCCCAGAATGCAACCACCACCACTACCACCACCAGGGAGCGCCCAAGCCACGCCCTCCTCCTCCTCCTCGGAACCGAGACGAGGACGCAAGCGGGGCCAAGTCTCGCGTGAGAGCGGGGAATTCCCGCGCCGCCGCGTTGAGTCAGTGGCTGGTTCTTGGGCCCGTGGGCCGGGCCGAACCGAACGCGAGGAAGTTTGAGCCTGCTGGTTCGCTCGCCCGCCCGCCCGCCCGCCGTCCGGCTCGTCGGGAGCCATTTTGTGCGCGCTGGTGGTGGCGGAGGCGGCGGCGGCTCCTTTCGCTGGGGCGCGGGCGGGAGGCCTTTTTACAGGCGGGCGGGCGGGCGGGGCCGCGGCCGCCGGTGGGTGGGTGGGAGCCATGTCTGCCGAGATCCCGGAGCCTGCTTCGGCCGAGGAGCAGAAGGTGAGGCAGGCTGGTGGGGAGGCCGGGCCGGGCCGGGGAGGCAGGCTAGGCCGCGGGTGGGCGGGGGTCCCTCGGCCCTCCTCAAGGAGAGGGAGGGAGGGAGGGTTGCCTCAGCGTCGCTGGCCCACCGGCCTGGGGTTGAGAATGGTGGTGGGGCTCGCGGGGGGTGGCGGCGCCCTTCCGCCCTTCCTTCCAGGGAGGAGGCAGAGAAGCCGCGAGGACGGAGGAGGAGGAGGAGGAGGCCCAGCCCAGCAGCAGGCAGGCAGGCAGGCTGGCTGCCCAGTGCCCTACCTACGACTAGTAGTGCCCTTAATAATCCGCCCCCTCGCTCGGCGGGGTTTTGGGCCGGGGGGGGGTGTGAGGCGGAGGGGGGGAGGAAGGGATGGGCAGCCGGGCTTCCCTGCCCACCCCTCATGGGCTGCTGGGCCGGGGGGAGGCGAGGAGGCGCTGCCTTGTGAGAGAGAGAGAGAGAGACCGGAGGAGGGCGGCAGCAGCAGCAGCAGCACCACCGGTACCACCGGTAGTAGTAGTAGTAGTAGTAGTTCTCTTCCCCCACCCACCACCCCTGGTCCACGGAGGGAGCTTGTGGGCTGCTTTAGAGGCGGGAGGAGTTCTCAACCGTTTGAAGCCGGGGGCCATTAGGTCACGCTCCCTCAGACAGCTTTGGGGCCCGCTTTGCCCCCTCCCTCCACCACATGGCACTTCCGGGTGTGGTGTGGGGGTGGTGGGGGCAGATGAAATGGTGCCGCTGGCCACAGGTTGAGAATCCCTGAGCTAATGTCATGATGCATCCTATGGTCACCCTCCAGCACTGCATATATACAGCAGGCAGGGGAGTAGAGGAACCATGCAAGGCTGGCCACCACCCAAAACATTTCCAATCCCCAAACTGGAGAAATCTCATGTGTGTGCGTGCATGCGCACCCATAAGGTATGGGACTATAGGTTGAAGCTCTCAACATTCATATTATGTAGGATGGTTCCAAAGGAGACGGGGGAGATGGCTGCCCTGTCCATGTTGGGGGAAGGAAGGAAGGAAGGAAGGGCTCCTTTAGAGGCCTCCTATTGACTGCCAGGGGAAAAGCCAGGAGGCCGATGGAAGCTGGCCAAGGTTTATCTATGGTTTATCTGTGGAAGGGTTGGGTGGGGGGGGAGGGGAGAGAGGGACCCCGCCTCTTGAGAGGGTCTTCCCCCCACCCACCCCACTTCCACAGCAGAGGCTCCTCCTGCTATAGGTTGAAGTATTTGTTTTGTTAGTAACCTTTATTTATTTATTTTACTTATACCTCCTGCCCATCTAGAAGGTTTTCCTACTCTGGGATGCTAACAACACAAAACTCACATATTAAAAGGATATTAAAAACACATTTTTAAAAAATACAAACACCTTATTGGCGATGGAGGGAGACAGAATAAAATACCTAACACTCAGCTGTTGGCAAACCATTCTCAAAGGCCTCTTTAAAAAGAAATGATTTCAACTGCTTTTTAAACATAGGCAGGGATGAGACCTGCCTGACGCAGTTCAACTGGAAGGGAATAATAATAATAATAATAATAATAATAATAATAATAATAATAATTATTATTATTATTATTATTATTATTATTATTATTATTATTATTATTATTATTATTATTACAGTATTTATATACCACTTTTCTTGTGAAAAGGCATCCCAAAGCAGTTCACAATTACAAGATCACATATAAACAATCAATAGCAATGCTAAAAATACAAAATATGCAAAATACAAAATATATATTAATAGAGACACAAAAGTACATAATGCAAAACACAAAATATCCAAATACAATTCAATTCATTACAAAGTTACCCAATGATAGCTCACATATCTTGCTCTGAACCACAAAAGTCCGGAAGTACAAAGAAGCGTTGGCAAGAGTCCCACTGCAACAACGAAAAGCGGCCTTTGAGGGTGTCGGAACAGCCCCCAGGTGCCGCTCATCTTCCTCCCCGGCCGGTTGAGAGGTGATAGTGTTCTCAGCGGCGAGGGTGAGCGGCTTTTGAGGGCATCGGAACAGCCCCCAGGTGCCGCTCATCTTCCTCCCCGGCCGGTTGAGAGGTGATAGTGTTCTCAGCGGCGAGGGTGAGCGGCTTTTGAGGGCATCGGAACAGCCCCCAGGTGCCGCTCATCTTCCTGCCCGGAATCCCACAAAGTTGGTGGTTCCGTGTCTAGGCCAGACTTGAAACTGCCAAAATAAAACCACCTTTCGGTGAGTTCATTCTGCATTTCTTTCTGCCTGATCTTGTGTGAGAAAGATTAGCTGGCAACACAAGGTTGCCGTTACCATGGTATTGTGCCCGATTGTGGTTCAAAAATACCACAATCTTCGAGGAGGCTCTGTGTACCCCAGTAATGTCTTCTTACACACATAATTTGGGTTTGCTTCAGGGCAATTTAATTACTGTTTAACCCACTTGCTTATTAGGCTCAGGCCATAATTTTGCATGAAAGTAACTGTGGCAGGGTTGTTACTGGAAAGATGAATGAGAGGTTGGTGTACCTGTTGAGAAACACATGTGCTTTGCCCAAGAGAAGCAACAGATCCCACAGTCTCTGTCAGTCTCCCACCACCACCATCCCGTTCCCCCCAGAAATGGAGACATGCCATCTCCATCCCACCATCGTTAATCTGTGTAATCTGATAATTATTCACAACAAGACATTTCAGACATTTTCAGTTTAAATGCAGACCGAGTGGCTAAAAAGTGGTCAAGTGAATAGACTTCATGTTTCACTCCCCTTTTGATAATATCAAGTCTGTTCAATAATTTTGGCACATTTGAGAGCCTTCACAATTTTCTGAAATTTCATTTAGTCCCAGTAGATATTTTGTCCACATGTGGCTTTGGGATTTGTAATACTATATCTCTTTCGTGGACTGTGGTGAACTTGACAACTGTAAGGTAGGCAGGTCAGCAGTTCGAGACCTAGGTGATGCATGACAGAGTGAGCTCCCATCTTTGTACCAGCTCCTGCCAACATAGCAGTTCAGAAGCAAGAAGTTGTAAGTTGATAAGTAGGCACCACTTCGGTTGGAAAGTAGTGTTCCATATCTAGTTATGCCTGCCATGTGTCCACGGAAACATCTGCAGACACACATAGCACTGGCTCTTTGGCTATAAACTGATGAGCACCGAACCCTAGAGTTGGATACGACTGGCTTTTGAGCAAGACTGTCCTATATCTCTTTTATTAGGAGGTCAGTTAGAGAGAAAAAAGTTTCAGAACTAAAAAGAAAGCTTTTGCTTTTAAAAGAAACTATTTCCTGTTTGTTCATTGGATCAGGGTTATTCATGCGGCTATTTGTTTGCATTGTGTTGGAAAGTTGTCCCATAACCTGAAACCAAATTGTCTTTTTTTTTTTTTTTTTGGAGGAAATGGAAGACAAGGTGGTTAGTCCTGAGAAAGCTGAAGAAGCCAAGTTGAAAGCAAGATATCCTCATCTGGGACAAAAACCTGGAGGGTCAGATTTCTTGAGGAAGCGGCTCCAGAAAGGAGTGAGTCCGTGTAGTTGGTCTTGTCTACTCAAGGGGCTTCAGTTGGGTTGCAAGTGGGCCTTCTGTTTGCTTCTGCAGCTCACTTTGGTGCCAGGGCTTCAATCCTCAAACTGTTTTCTGGGCAGTGGTGGCCAGTTGACCTCTGCTGAGTTCCAAGGAAAGCATGCTTAGTGTCAAAGCTTTAGGGCAGGGGTGCCCAAACTACAGCCCGTGTGGGCCAGATCTGGCTGCCAACAGCAATTCATCTGCCCCACGCTACCCTCATTGCTCCTGGAAGCGTAAGTAAAATGCGCTCGTACTGATGAATTGATGTCGTGGGCCAGATTGGGCGACCTTGATTTAAGCAGAGAAAATGGCAGCCTAAAATCTATCTCATTCTGTTGCAAAACATATCTGTTGCAAAATAGATTGCAAGGTGCGTTTTACTTCTGCTTCTGGTGGAAAGAACCACGTGACTGGCCCGCTGAACCATGCGACTGGCCTGCAGCCCGGAAAGTTTGGGCACCCCTGCTTTAGGATGAGATGTGGAATATTCCCAGTATTGTATTAAGAGAACTTCAGGGCTGTTATGGTGTTGTTGTTATTTTTTTAAAGGTAGCCGTTCATTACTAATGAGCAGAGGAAAATGGTGTGGCTCAACCTGCCTCTTTCAGAACATATGCTCTAACGTGATAGAAGATACCTTCAAAAATTTAGGAGTTCTAAGACATGGTTTTTACTCTTTTGTTGTGTGAGACATTTTGCATTAAGACATCAAAACTGGGGAGGAATAAATGACTTGTGTCAACGTTTTAGCAGTGAATGTATGATTTTTTTTCATATGCAAAATCAAGGAAGTTATTGGCTTGGATTAATGGAACTGAATCCCTATCGCATATAGTCTACTAAATCACACTACCGTAACCCATTGAGTCAATGTGGATTTGGTGAGTTGTCTCCTGTGTCTGTTCCATTGGTTGAGAAGCGCCTAATCTAGTTGGGAGTAGCTTCAGCATAGTAAATAGGGCAGATTGAAATCGATGGAGGTAACGAAGGAGTTGACTCACCAAATTCCCACTAATTCAGTGGCTCTGTTGTAGTGTAACTTAATGGTTCTAAGCCACGGAGGAGATGATAGAAGTATATTGTACAGATATCCTAATTTACCTTTTTCTGTATCAGTTGAACCAGTGGTCCCCAACATTTGGTTTTTTGACTTCAATTCCCAGAACCCTCACTCAGTCCATTGGCTGATCAGTGCTTTGGGGAATTGTCAGGCTTCTGGACATTGGAAGTCCAAGAACCAAAGGTTGGAAAATGCTGCTCTGTGAATCCACACAAATGGGTTCATTGCACATACGCACAGTAAACCCATTTGTGTGGATTCACAGAGCAGCATTTTCCAACCTTTGGTTCTTGGACTTCAATGCCCAGAAGCCTCATTTAGTCCATTGGATGATCAGTCCTTTGTGGAATTGACTGAGGCTTCTGGGAATTGAAGTCTTAAACTACTGGAGAATACCCCCACCCTTCCGAAGGCATTCTTGAGGAATGGTTTTGGCTTTTAAAATGAATGGTGTTTTTATTTCCCTGCCTTTCTGTCTTGCAGCAAAAGTACTTTGATTCTGGCGATTACAACATGGCGAAAGCCAAGATGAAGAACAAGCCGCTTCCTACTGCCGCCGCTGCCCCTGATAAGACTGAAGTGACAGGTGACCACATTCCCACGCCACAGGACCTTCCGCAGCGGAAACCCTCACTGGTGGCCAGCAAGCTGGCGGGCTGATGCGATGGACGGAGCTGCATGGATCTTTTCATTCCCTTAGTCTTTCCTTAATAGTCTAGTCCTCACATTTTATGTTTCCACTAAGTCATCGACTGACTGACTGCTTTTCAGGTAGTGGTAGCGTGTGCTGCTATTATTATCATCATCAGTGTCCTGTTAAGAATTACCTTTTGTAGTCCTAGGAGTTGAGAACAATGCACTGATTTAAAAAAGAAAAAAGAACACCTTTCGTTAGAGCAATGACAACTACTTGAAAAAATGTACATATTACCTGTTTGCTAGCATAGGGGCTGGTTCCAGCAAGTGACGTAGTGAGTTTCACAGTTTTTAGTCTTTTTTGCTTTCCTTAGTTCACCTTCATTCCAGAGTAGTTTTTTTTTTTTTTTTGATTGAATACAACCCCCTTGCTGTGTTTATTCCTGTTTCGGAAACTAGAGGGTTTAGACCGCAAGTCGCTAGAGGGTAAAGCCTGCATTTAAAAGAGACCGGGCTCTGACTTAATTTGTGTCTCTGCTCTTGAACTTGAATGGCCTTAAACCAACTTCAGCTTTAACAGTAGGGTTTTACTTGGGCAATATTTGCTCATTTTGGTGTAATTCTTGTAAACTTTGTGCTTCTTGACACAACTGCCTGTTGAAGCTGGTATTCCTTTGGGTCCTCTAGTGTAGAACGCACATTTCTGAAGCGAGTGAAGCGTGCATGTATGTGGACTCGATTCACTTTTGTGCCATTTCTGTAAATAAAATAGTTTTGCACAATTTTTTCCAAATATCTGTTAATGTTGCATTTGAAAATGTGCCAATTGGAAGCACAAATTATTCTGTACCCTTGAAAATCCTAACATTTAATTCTGCTACCTTATTAAAAGTAACCAACTATTACGTTTAAAGTCTAAAAGAGCCTAAAGTACTGGTTTATCAGCTTTGCTAGTACCTCTATTTGCATGTCAGCAATGGCAAATAGTATTCCATTGACACAGTACAGAACATCTAAGCTAGTATACTCAAGAAAGTTCTCACTTCAAAAGGGGTGTGTGTTAATTAATTTAATGGCAAATATAGCTCAGTAACCAAATTTTATCACAGGCATTCTAATCAACTTTCCACCCTGTTTTAAAATGTGTTTTAAGAACTTGTGTGAATTGTAGGATGTTTCGAATGTGAAACGGGGTTCATACCTATGCTGCTATTGAAAAGTGTCTCTAGCGCATTAAAAGCATCTTTTAGTTCAGGACTCAGTGGTTTTAAAAAATTACATTTTTGTACAAATATTATTATTATTCATTATAAACCTGCTAGCCCTTTTCTTTGGTGAAACGTATCTTGGAGGGACAGCCTCATTTAGATATAATTTACATCTGACGTATCAAAACTCGCTAACTTGTTGCTAACACTTCCCCTATTCGTGGAATATTTTATTTATATGCAAATATATAAATATATATAGTAAATACAATGTAACAAAACCAAAATACAATATAGCATAGAGCAAGGACAAAAATACAAAAGCAGACAGTAACAATAATAACTCAATAATACAATACAAAGTGAAAAGTGATGGCAGCAGAGTCTCTGCCTCAATGGCCTTTAAGTCCTGGCCGGAGGCAGCTGGTGGCAGGTCCCAGGAACGCCAGCAGTGGTCTCAGCATTCGGCGCTGCGGGGGTCCCTCCGCCCCGCCAGGAGGGCCGGAGGCGGCAGCAAAGTTTCGCTGCCTCAACGGCCTTTGAAGTCCTGGCCGTAGACAGCTGGAGGCAGGTCCCAGGAACACCAGCGGTGGTCTCGGCGTTTGGCGCTGAAGGGTTCGGCGCTGGATGAATTCATGGAGTAAGACCTGCTCTAATATCTCATTGTAGCATTTGAATTTAGGGATACAGTTGCTGAAGCAAACTTAACAATCTGTTAAATAACTTTAACAGAGTAATAGGTAGATCTAAATCAAAATACTAGTCCTAGCTCCGTTGGCTATAGTATTAGGGACTAAGAACTGGTTTTAGCTATTCGTCATTACTTTTCATGTTGAAAAGAATAAGCTATAACTGTTCAGCTCAAGAAGCGTTAATCTCTTCCAACCTAAACACTAAAGCAGGAATTTTCAACCTGTGGCCCGTGGGCCAGATGCGACCTCCGGTGCCATTTCATGTGGCCCTCCACCACACTCAGAAGTGCCATTTGATGGAAGGGCAAAATGGCCGTCCGGCCCCCGAAGCTGTCTGACGGAGTGTGACCCGGTCCCCGGCTTGAAAAGATTGAGAACTGCAGTAAAGGCTAGTTCTTCTTCGTATAGTTTGTGAATCCCCACTATTGGGTTGTGCGCCTGCGCAGAACGTTGATCGGAGGCTTTAAAGCTGATTGGTCTAACGTTTTGGTGGTAAGACCACCCACCGTACCGCCTACCCTTAGGCGTCAGTTCACCATTTTACCTCAGTTCTCTTCTTTCCGCCTCAGCAGTAGGACGATCGTTGAGAGCTTGCTCAATTTTTCGGTCGATTCTTCGAAAAAGACATCGTTTATATATTCATTTTTCCCCGGCAGTGTTGTCCTCCGTGCAGGATTGCCACCCCGGTGCTGCTGCTTCTTTGAGGACTCAGTTACCTTCGCTCAGGTCACCGTTTCCCCCTTCAAGGGGGTGGCGGCTGGCCGGCCCTTCGGGGTTGTTCTTCTCGATTGTTCGACATTCCCTATTGCCTTCCCTCGGAAGACTTTTTTCATGGCTGTGGCCTTTAAACAGTGCTCTTCTTGCTTGAAGAAGTTTCCGGCTTCCGATGGACACAGTCAGTGCCTTTTCTGTCTTGGGGAGTCGCACCAGAGCCAATCTTGTGTGCACTGTAAAAACTTTACTCGTCTCGCGGTCCAAAACCGGATCAATAGGCTGAAGGCGCATCTAATAGAGCTCGCCCGTGCTCCTACCGCTGCTCCTTCCACTTCAACCGCCATGAGTGCTCCTCCGCCTGTACAGGCTCTTCAGTCCTCTTTTCCCTCACTTCTTGTTCGGAAGAAGAAAAAGAAGGACAAGAACGGGAAGAAAAAGAAGCATAGATCGGAAGGACATTGATCTTTACCGTCTACTCCTCGCCCTCCAGTCTCTCCTCTGCCTTCACCGCCTTTCTCCACCGTGAGATGTTCCTCGCCGGGATCGTCCGTTTGGGTTGGCCAGTCTTCATCCGACTCCCCGAACAAGGGCCACAAGGCTGGTGCTTCAGCTTGTCCCTTGCACCCTTCTTCTTTTTCACCTCATGGCGAGAGAGGCCGTTCCGTCACACGACAAGTTTCTGTTTCCCCCAGGCCACGGACTCTGACTGTAGACGAGCCAGCAGCTACCGTTTCGGCGCCTATCATTCCTCCCACCGTTTCGTCTCCCACCATTTCGTCGCAACCGGCTACATCTGGCCCACAGGCGATGGCGAAATCCTTTGCACAGCAGTTTAAGGCCACCATTCCTGCGGCCTCTGCAGCTCCGGTACTGACCACCGCAAGCCCCAGGGATTCTGGCCCTGCTGTCGCTCAGCCGCCCTCTCGAGGTCGAGCAGTCACTCCGCTGACCCGGCCATACCGTCTTGGCACGGTCCAGACGTCGATGCGATGAGCGCCCAGCCCGTCGACCCACCCAGGCTGTACTGGCGCAGTCCCAATGTGGCTTCCAGGGTCTCCCCCTCATCCTCCAATGATTCCAGTTCATCTTCGGAGGAGGGGGATGTGGATGCGGAAAAGACGCCCGATCAGGCGATTGGTGCTGTCGATCAGCTGAGGGGAGAGTACCAGAGATCCCTTATGGCGATGCTCACCCGTTTGGGCACCGCCCTTAACCTGAAGGTTGACCAGCCACCATTGGAGGATGAGGAACAGATGATGGCCAAATTGGACAAAAAGGCCATCCGTCTGGTCCACATAACCATGCTCCCGTCCATGTTGACGTCTGCGAAGGCAACATGGAAGAAGCCCGTTTCGGCTCACTCCGTTTTGTCCAGGCTCGATGGGATGTACCAAGTCCTGGACAAAGACGTCGAGTTCCTCCAGGCCCACCCACACCTCCAGGTGTGGTCCGACGTAATGAACGACAGGTGGGTCTTGAAGATCTTGTCCGCTGGTTACGCCATCAAGTTCGACGGGATGCCTCGGGTAGGGAAACACCGTTTCACCACCTCGTCTCTCCATTTGGAAGAAGTGTCAACCCTTCTCTTCAAGGGAGCCATCGAGCGGGTACCACCAACCGATTGGAACAACGGTTTCTACTTGAGGTACTTCATTGTCCAAAAGAAGGACGGAGGACTCCGCCCAATTCTGGACTTGCATCGCCTCAACAAGTGCATCTATACCAGGAAGTTCCGGATGGTGACCCTCCAGACCGTCCTCCCTCTCATCAACAAATGGGACTGGTTTACGGTGATAGACCTCAAGGACGCTTACTTTCACATCAGCATCCTCGAGGACCACAGACGGTTCCCTCATTTCAGGATAGGGAGCTCTGTCTACCAATACCGTTGCCTACCATTCGGTCAGGCCACAGCACCGAGAGTCTTCACCAAATGCATGGCTCCGGTGGCTGCTTTCCTCCGCCAGAAGGGGATCAGTGTCTTCCCGTACATCGACGAATGTTTGATAGTCCCTCCCATCAGATCGTCCGCCATTCAGGACACGGAGTACACTGTCCATCTCATGGAGAGTCTTGGCCTCAGGATCAACTTTACCAAATCAAAGTTGGAACCTTCACAGCGAGTAGAGTACATTGGAGCAGTACTAGACTCGCTGGCAGTCAGAGCATTTGCCCCGCAGAAACGCTTACTGAACATTGCACAGGTAGTAAGCGACTTCAGGACCAAACCTTTCATCAGAGCGAAGAAAGCTCGACGTCTACTGGGTTTGATGGCTTCCACCATGGCAGTGATTCCTCACGCCAAGTTAAAGTTCCTGTCCCTGCAATCTTGGCTTCTCCACGAGTTCGATCCTCTCATGGAGAGTCAGTCCAAATGGTTGTTTCTGTCTCCGGAACTGGTGGACCAGCTGGTGTGGTGGACCACGCCTCTCAACATGACTACGGGGAAGAACTTTTACCTACCACAGCCGTCCCTCCAAGTTCTGACCGACGCAAGCAACCTCGGCTAGGGAGCTCCGACGCAAGCAACCTCGGCTAGGGAGCTGCTTGCGGGACTCTAACGGTCAACAACACGTGGTCTCCTCACAAGATGGTGTACCACATCAACTACCTGGTGTTGCTGGCCATATGGAAGGCCATGCGATCCTTCAAGACACTCCTCTGTGGCAAGGCGGTCCAGATTGCATCCGACAACACCACCGCGGTTGCTTATCTGAACAAGCAAGGAGGGACAAGGTCCAGTACGTTGCTCTATCTGGCAGTGCAACTTTGGGAATGGTGCCTGGAGAGACACATCTTCCCAATTGGAGTCCACATCCAGGGCAAGCTGAATGTGCTGGCCGACCACCTCAGCCGCCTCACCTCGATGACTCACAAATGGGAGCTGGACAGCGTGGTCTTTCATTCCCTTTGCAGGTCATGGGGGACTCCGAGTATCGACCTCTTTGCGTTGGAGTCCAACAGGAAGTGTCACAGATACTGCTCCAGGGTGGGCATCCGTCTAAACTCCGAGGGCGATGCCTTCATGAAACAGTGGGACCAGGACTATCTCTACGCTTTTCCCGTTTCCTCTGGTTCAAAAGGTCCTCACCAGGATGTACCAAAAGCGGGCGAAAGCGATTCTCATCACTCGGGCGTGGCCGCGTCAACCCTGGTATCCACTTCTGTTGCACATGTCGTTGCAGTCTCGTACACTGCCGGACTCGCCGACTCTCCTGCAAATGGAGCACGGTCAACTCCACCACTCGGACTTGCCCAGCCTTCACCTCACTGTCCAGGATCTTGGAATTAGCAAGGCGCCCCTTTACTAGGAAGTCTTATGTCTCCAAGTACAGCCAGTTTCATGCCTTCCTGGATACCCAGCAAGGGTCTCCACCCAATGCTGGTCTGCGAGACATCATGGTATATCTCCTCCATTTAGCAGAGTCAGGTCTCAGTATTACCTCCATACGGGTCCATCTGGCAGCAGTAGTAGCCCACTCTCCAGCTGGATCATCTGCATCTGGTGCCTTCCGTGACCAAACGGTGAAGCGTTTCCTCAAAGGTCTGCGAAACGCTTTCCCTCCGGTTAAGACTCCGACCGCACAATGGTCATTATCTACTGTTCTCAATGCCCTCACTAGGACTCCTTTTGAGCCGGTGGCTACTGCGGACGTTCATCTCCTCACTTGGAAGACTGCATTTCTGGTGGCCATCACGTCTGCTAGACGAGCTGGTGAGCTGGTAGCTCTGCAGGCGGATGCCCCGTTTCTCAAATTTTACAATGACTGTGTGGTGCTCCATGCAGACATCACCTTCTTACCAAAGATAGTCTCCCAATTTCACATGGCCCAGACTATTTCTTTGCCAACTTTCTTTCAAAACCCCAGCAACGCCCAAGAAAGGACTTGGCACACGCTGGATGTGAAGCGAGCTTTATTGTTTTACACCAGCAGGATGCGTGAGTTCCGGAAGTCATAACGTCTGTTTGTTGCCTATGGGGGAAAGTCTAAGGTGAACCCATCTCTGCCCAAAGGTTCTCCAAATGGATTACGTCAACCATCTATTTGGCCTACGAGTCTGCCTCATTGCCACCTCCACCACATGTCAGGGCACATTCTACAAGGGCGCTTGCTACCTCCACGGCCTTTCTGGAGGGCACTCCGCTTGAGGACATCTGTAAGGCTGCCACCTGGTCCAGGCCTTCCACATTTGTCCAACACTGCAGGATGGACACCAGAGCCACTGCAGACGCCAGACTTGGTTGTGTCGTCCTTGCCAGAGGGCTCCAGGCGCCTCATCCTTGAGGATCCATCCTACCTGACTGACATCTTCATGGACTCATCATCCTACTGCCCACCGACCAAGTAAGTGTGAGCTTGCTAATCTCCCAATAGTGGGGATTCACAAACTATACGTGAAGGAGAAAGTTGGGTTTCACTTACCAGTGATAACTTTCGTTCTTCAAGTGTGTAGTCTGTGAATCCCCCCCTACCCACCCTACCTCCCCTCTTGAGCAGCACGGATGAGATCATTTGGTTTATCCTGTGCTTGGCTTAAGTATGGAACTGAGGTAAAATGGCGGACTAGCGCCTCAGGGTGGGCGGTCTTACCACCAAAACTTTTGACCAATCAGCTTTAAAGCCTTCAATCGATGTTCTGCGCAGGCGCATAACCCAATAGTGTGTATTCACAAACTATATACTCGAAGAATGAAAGTCATCACTGGTAAGTGAAACCCAACTTTCTTACAGGGTGGCAAGAAGTAGGAAAACCTGCCAGGGACGTCTTTTGTTAGAAGGTAACAGGTTTAGACCATGGCCAGTTCTCACGAGACTTAGGTCAGTGATGGCCAACCTTGGCACTCCAACTGTTCTTGGACTTCAATTCCCAGAAACCCAAGTCCCTGTGAATCCACATGCATGGGTTTACTGTGCATATTCGCGTGGATTCCCAGGGACTTGAGCTTCTGGGAATTGAAGTCCAAGAGCAGCTGAAGTGCCAAGCTTTCCCATCACTGACTCTTCATCATAGAAACAGGTTCATCACGGGAGCCCCTCGCCTCAATCCACAAATGAGTACCTGAAGACGTTGCTGTCAAGCTTGCGTGTTTTGTCACCTGCCGTCAAATCGCCTCTGTCTTGTGGTGACCCTATGAATGAGACAACTCCAAAATGTTCTGTACATCCTGTGGAATGAATTTTGTCATTTGATAAAGCACCTTTTCTCCCTCCCCAGAGATCTCTCTACACTTGAGTCTGGCAGTCTGATTTCCCCAGGGATTAGTAGCGCCTGTCTATAATGAAAGCGGTCACACATGGCTGTTCCATTCCCAACCTCTTTCCAGTCATGGCTAGTGGAGGAATCAGGCATCCCTGGCACATCTCCATCCCACTTGCTCATCCTTTATTGCCAGAGGAGGAACATGGGTTTGGTCTGGTGTGTTGATGGGTTCCTGGTGCTTGTGAGGGTGGACATTCCAGTGGCTTCCTCCCACCAGTTGACCTTGTACCTTGTGCATAATAAATTTGGCAAATTAGTTTTCTTCACTTTGTAGGCACTTGTCTGGTCTTTTCCTTTGTATCTCCCACAACCCCCATAGTTTGGGCAGTCAGTGCATTTCCAGTCCTTAATTCTGGCTACAAATAATTTCTCATAGAACTTACTTGCCACTTGAGCGAAAAGCGACCAGCCCTCTTTTCTAGCCTGTTTTTAAACTAGAGAACTATAATGATATCTTACTGTAAGCACCTTCATTTATCTCATTTTTCTAATGTTGGTATTGAAATTTAACATTCAATTTTAATCCCATAACAGGCTCCTGCCCCCAGTCATTGTGAAGCAAACTCATAATATATCCTGACATTTCACCAAGTATCAAGGATTCTAGTGATCAACAAGGTCCGAAGTAGGGGTTTGGGGTCACTCGGCCACATGCTAGTGGAGTTCGTAGCCATCACTTGTTGGCCGAAGGCACAATGTCTTTGCAAAGGAGGTCTCCAAGCGACCTGGGTCATTTGGGGGGTGGGAGGGAGGGAGGGGGAGGCTGCTCTCTGGAAAGGGGAATCTGGAGGTTTAGAGGAGAATGAACCTGAGATGGATGGGCTGGAAGAGGTCTCTCAACACAACATCCAGTTGGGCAAAGAGTGGTCTCAGTTGCCCTTGGTTATTCAAGTATTCCAGTCCCCCCTCCTGAAGGTGGTTAAGACCCTGAACTTGACGACTGGAAGGTTGGCAGGTCAGCAGTTCAAGAACCGAGTGCTGCGTGATGGAGTGAGCTCCCAGCTCTGTCCCAGCTCCTGCCAACCTAGCAGTTCGAGAGCAAGAAATTGCAAGTAGATAAATAGGTACTGATTTGCCAGGAAAGGTAACAGCGTTCCATGTACTCTGGTATCTAGTCATGCCTGCCACATGACCACAGAAAGGTCTGCAGATGCAGACAGTGCTGGCTCTTTGGCTGTAAACATGAGCACTGAACCCCCTAGAGTCAGATACAACTGGCTTTTGAGCAAAGGCAACCTAATTTGTCAGCTGACTTAATAGAGCTGTCTGCTAGCTTTATTATGCATTTATTTTAAATTATATTCTGCTTTTCTCCTCAAGAGCATCCAGGGTGGCCTACAGTATTAAAACGATGCAAAACTTGAAAGGGAAGGAGCAGATGCCCCCACTTCCTTTGGAAGCCAGTTACTGAGGAGTCCTCCTAAGCCACAGGTGCCCAAACTATGGCCCATGGGCTGGATTCGGTCCCTCGTTGCTCCCGGAAGTGGAAGTAAAACGCGCCTGTGTGTGGGAGGGCGGTGTGGGCTGGATGAAGAGGCATTGGGGACCGGATCCATCCAGCCCACAGGCTGTAGTTTGGGCACCCCTGGTTTAAGCAGAGAAAATGGCAACCTAAAATCTATCTCATCCTGTTGCAAAAGAGATTGCAAAACACATTTTACTTCCACTTCTGGTGGGAGGAACCAAATGACTGGCCCGCTGAAACATGTGACCGGCCCACAACCTGAAAAGTTTGGGCATCCCTGCTCTAAGCAAAGGGAGATCTTGGCCTGCCTCCAGGAAGCCAGGAGAGAGAGGGGGCGGGGGGGGGGGCTGCCTTTGGGCCAGTATGGAGGAGGAGGGGGGGCTGCGTAGCCACTAGCTCAACAGTAAAGAGACCCCTGGGCTAGGGAGACCTTGGGCCGGTTGCCCTCAGCCAGGGTTGGCCGGGCCAAGACGTCTCCTACAGAGTGGCCCTCTGGTCAGACTCTGCTCCCTGGAAATGGCCATTGTGGAGCAGCCAGGGGGGGCAGGTAGGGAAAGGCGGGGAAGGCACCTTGCAGAGGCTAGTATCAGCAGAGAGATTTACACTGCAAGTGTACTACGAACGTGGGCACAGTCGTGTAAACATGTTTCTTTGCTCAAGTGAGTGAGCGAGTGGATCACACGTGGAGCCTTTCTTTGTTAATTTGCCAAAGGACTTTAGGTGCTTAAAACATAAAAGGGAAGTTGTGACGGTGGTTGCATTCTCTGCCGTTTTGTGCTTTCCGCTTCCTTGCACAACACAGTCTAGGTGTGTGATGTGGTTTTGGGCGCTATGAAGGATCCATGGTATGTTCGCCTAGGCTTAGGTTTGTGCTCTGGAAAATTTTACTTGTAGGGATTGCTTTGTGGTTTTAAAAACCAGCCGTCTTGTGCCTTTAATGCTTAAAAGCAACTTACTTTCCAACTGTCAACAAGGTAAAAGTTACATTGACAGAAGTATAGGTAAAGGTCTCCCTTGCCTGAAAGCCAGCTGTATCCGACTCTAGGGTTCAGCGCTCATCTCTGTTTTGTAGCCCAAGAGCCAGCGTTGTCTGCATCTGCAGGCGTTTCCGTGATCATGTGGCAGGCATGACTAGACACTGGAGGCGTCCATGGAAGGCTGTTGACCTTTCCCATCGAAGTGGTCCCTATTGATCTTGCTCTCGACCTGCTAGGTTGGCAGGAGCTGGTGGGGCACAGAGACAGGAGGAGACTAAGCCAAACAACAGGGAGGCACAAAAGGACCTTTGCAGACCCTCACTCCTGTCTTTAAAGGTGGGCTTGGTGTGGCTCACGTCCACTTACTTGGTCAGACTTGGGAGAGGGAGACCTCGGAGGGAAATGGGGGGGGGGGGGGGAGGGAGGGAAAGGCTGGAGCCCATTGCTGGGAAGAAGAGGGCCTCCCTCCCTCCCTCCCTCCCTCTCCCAAAGCCAAGGCCCTCCGGGCAGGTGGTGACGGGCGGGCATGAGGTGGCGAAGGTCCAGCGCCGGGGAAGAAACGGGCGATCCAAGGGAGGCTTGCTTGTTCCACACCATGCATGGCACAAGGAAGGGCGGCACCACCACCACCACCACCACCACCAGCCCATCACAAGAGGAGGAGGAGGAGGGTTTAGGATTCCTGGCCGGAGGCTGGCTGGGGTGCTTCCATGCTGGGGAGTGGGGGTGGGCAGTGAACCCCGGGGGGGGGGGGAGGGAGGGAGGGGAGGGGGTGCCGCAGCGTCAGCCAAGGACCTGCCCCTCCCTCCCTCCCTCCCTCCCTCGGAAACCGCTGGCTGGGGCTCCCCAGGGGTTTGGGGCTCCCGCCAGACTCGGTCTCCCCACAACATGGTTGTTTTGTGTGTGGCGGCTGACTTTTTTTGCAGAGCCTTGTGGGGCGGAGAAGGGGGGCGGGGGGGGGGGGAGAGAGATGCTGCCTGCCTGCCTGCCTGCCCGCCCGGCCGCCCTCCTGGGGAGAAGCGGGAGGTCTTTCTCGTGTCCCCCGTTTGCCCCGCCAAGGGTTCAACTTCGGCTCCGCCTTGGTCCTGATGAGGCGTTAGCCGTGCAAAAGACCCGCTCCCCTCCCGGGGCTCTCTTGAAGGGGCTGGCCGGGCGGGGTGGGGCCCGGGCGGGGGGGTCTCCCCTCCCTCCTCCTCCTCTTCCTCCGCCCCGTCCCCGCCTTCCCTCCCGCCTGAGCCGGCTTCGCTGCCGCCGCTGCCGCAGCACCGCCGTAGCCCGCTTCGCCTCCCTCCCTCCCTCCCTCCCACCTGCCTGCCTGCGCGCCGGCCGGCCGGCCGCTAGCTCCTTCCTTCCTTCCTTCCTTCCCTGCCTGCCTGCCTGCCTGCCTCCGTCGCCGGCGCAGCGGCCTCGCTTTGGGCCTCGCCATGGCCGCCACCGAGCTTTACACCAAGGTAGGCGGGAGGGAGGGAGGGAGGGAGGGGGCGGCGGCGAGGCTCTCCTCTCCTGGCGCTCCACGGCCCCGGAAGGATGGAGCGGGGGTGGGGGTGGGGGGCAGAAGGACCCTTTTATGCCCCACCGCCCCAGGCAAAGCAAGGCAGCGGGGGCCAGGCCAGGGAAGGCGCCGCCGCGGATGCTGGGGGGTGGGGGGGTGGGGGAAGAGAAAGAGAAACAAGGCCCTTTTCTCTCGGCCCCCCTCCTTTCATCCTCCCTCCCCCCCCCTCACCTGGAACCGCACCTGTGTGTGTGACACGGCTGACCTGACCTGAAGGAGTCCGGGCCAGCGGGAAGAGAAAGCGCCTCCTGCGCCGCCCGCCCCCCCCAACAAGGATTTGTCCTTGAGTTGGGATGGGGGGAGAGAGAGAGAGAGAAATGGCCCCCCCTCCTCCTCCTCCTCCTCCTCCTCAGTCCCCCCAAAACAAAACAAACCCCCCCCCCCGCGCTTCTGAAATCTCTGGGGCGCCCTAGAGATGCGGCCTGGGTGGGGCTTCTGTTTCTCTGCGTCTGGGTGGATGGATGGGGCGGGGGAGGGGGATGTCTTGTCCCCTGGAAGGGGGAGGGGAGGGGGAGGGCTGGCATCCCATCATGGCCCTGGGGGGGGGGGTTGGGGTTGTGTCCGTGGGTTAGCCAGGGAGCCCCTTCAGTTCCCAAAAAACACCCAAGTGTGTGTGTGTGTGTGTGTGTGTGTGTGTGTGTGTGTGTGTGTGTGTGTGTGTGTGTGTGTGTGTGTGTTGTCTAAGCGTTCTTTCCCAAGGATGCGCGGCAGGCAGGCCGGCAGGGAGGTTCTGACCCCCCCACCCCCACCCCCAGCCCCACCCCGCCCGCCTTTGGAGCGCCTCTGCTTTTGCCCTTCCAGGCCTTGGCGGAGGTCGTTTGGCCCATTTTGCACCCCTAGAAAGTGAGGCGCTTCCTCCTTTCCAAGGGACCCAAGTTGGGATCATGGGGAGGATGGCGTGAAGATGGGGATGCTCGAACCCCCATCCCATCCCATACCATGGGTCTGAACACAGCCACCGCCACTGCCACCACCCTGGCAAGTGTTTGTGGCCCACAGAGAAGGAGGCTTCTCCAAAACCAACCAACCCCCCCCCCCCCCAATTGGGAATCCTCCTCCTCCTCCTCCGCTCCAGAGGAACCCCAGTGGAAGACATGATCTTTCCTCCTCTGGCCGGATTTGGCCTGGGTGGAGGGTGGAGAAGGCCTTCCACTGGGGTTCCTCTCGAGCGGGTGCGTTTTACTTCTGCTTTCGGGAATGACAAGGGCAGCATGGGTCGGATGAATTGGCCTTCAGGGCCGGATCCAACGTGTAGTTTGGGCACCCCTGGTTTAGCCCCTTCCCAGACGAAATGGGATAAGCAAGTGGGGTGGGGTGGGGGGTGTCAGGAAGCCTCTAGTCGATGGGTCTGGGGGTGGGTGGGCTGCAGCTGCAAAGCACGAGGGGAACCCCAGAAGACGAACCCAGCTGCCTGATGGGGGAAAATGGCTTCCAGGAGGAGAATCAGTTGGGGAGACATTGGCGGCCTCCAGTCCATCTCTCTCTCTCTCTCTCTCTTGTGGTTTATCCATGTGGCTGGCACAAGCGTGCCCTGTGGCGTAAGGCAGGTTGGATGTCCCTAGCGGTCATGTATGGGAAGCCATGAGAGAGGAAGGACCAGCCTTGCAAGCTGCAGATGTGCTTCTGGCCCTGCAGTGCTCCAAACCTCCCTGTCTTTGGGGTGCTTCTTACCCCATTTGGCATAACGGGAAGCCCATTGTCCCATGGAACTGGCCTAAAAAAGCAAAGTAGGGACCCATCCCACCCCCAGGCCTACCACTGTGGCACTTCAGACTGTTTGTATCTCAACTCAGGCACCTCGGCCCCTGGGGTCAGGAGCTAGCTTTAGTGGTTAAGATGCTGAACGTGATGACCGAAAGGCCGGCTGGTCAGCAGTTCGAGACCTGAGTGCTGCACGACGGAGTGAGCTTCCGTTGTCTTGTCCCAGCTCCTGCCAACCTAGCCATTCCAAAGCAAGAAATTGTTGTTGTTGTTCAGTTGCACAGTCGATTCCAACCTTTTGCAACCCCATGGACCATTTTCCACCAGGCACCTCTGTCCTCCACCATTCTCCTCAGCCCGCCAAGCTCTGTGCCCATTGTGTCCACAATACCATCTATCCATCTCATCTACTTGCAAGAAATTGCAAATAGATAGATAGGGACCACTTTGGCGGGAAAGGTAACAGCATTGCTGCAGCCACAGAAAGCACTAGCTGTTGGGCTGTAAACAGAGATGAGCAGTGCCCCCTAGAGTGCAGTTTGAGACCCAAGTACTACATGATGGAGTGAGCACCTGTCGCTGTCCCAGCTCCTGCCAACCTAGCAGTTCAAAAGCAAGACATTGCAAGGAGATAAATAGGGACCACTTTGGTTGGAAAGGTAAACAGCGTTCTAGTCATGCCTGCCACATGACCATGGAAATGTCTGCAGACACAGACAGTATTGTAAACGGAGATGAGCACCGAACCCTAGAGTCGGATATGACTGGCTTTCGAGCAAGGGTGACCTTGACTGTGCTGCTTTCTCTCCCTGACTCCCAAGTGGGCTTCAGGCTTCACATGTTGCTTATGTGCCTGTACATGTGTTTGCCTCAAGTTTATGTGCTATTTTGTAAGAGGTTTGTGTCTGTCTTTTTAAAGAGACAGAACTATTTAAAGATTATTTTTCTTGGCTGAGCATGCTGTGGTTTCCTTAAATAATCTGTGTGCCTTTAAGGTCAGATTGCCTTTACTGTTTATATCTCCCCAAAAGACGACGACGACGACGACGACGACGATGATGATGATGATGATGAGCTTGTGATCAGGTTTTCCTGTGCCCTGCAGGGTGCAAAGTGCCTTCCTCTGTATTGAATCTGCTAACTGTGTGCTTCACTCTGCAGAGGAAAACCCAATTCTGTTTTTTTAAAAACAAAACCTTGTAAATCCTTTGCCCATGATGGCGAGCCTTGGCATTCCAGCTGTCCTGGGACTTCAGTTCCCAGAAGCCCAAGTCTCTGTGAACCCACATGAATGTTTACTACTCCGATTCGTGTGGATTCACAGAGACTTGGGCTTCTGGGAATTGAAGTCCAAGGACAGCTGGAGTGCCAGTGAACCCATTCACATGGATTCACAGAGACTTGGGTTTCAGGGAATTGAAGTCCAAGGACAGCTGGAGTGCCAGCGAACCCATTTGTGTGGATTCACAAAGACTTGGGCTTCTGGGAATTGAAGTCCAAGGACAGGTAGAGTGCCATTAAGGTTCGCCATCACTGCCCTATGTTTGTTTTTATAGTAAACTAGCAAAGGTTGCCCGGCGTTGCCGGGCTGTTTTAAATGGTGTTGGAAAGTTTTTGTTGTTGTTGTTGTTGTTAATGTTTGTAAAGAAGAGGTTAATCTATACTTGAAATTTTTAAAATTTTTATTTATACAAATTTTTTTGATGGCCTGTTTTAAACTGTGATGAGTTTTGTTTGGTGTTTTGATTTTGTGGATGAAAAAAAGAATAAAGGATGCTATACTTTTTCGAAAAACTCTTGGGGCCTTTTGTGTGGGGCTATTGTGTCTTTTTGATATTTTTTTTGTTATTGTGGGCAGCAAGTGCTGCTGGTAGGGGTTATCTTGTATTTTGACTGTTTTTTCTCTCGTGGCCTCTGGGTGGAGCTTCTTCCAGCAAGTAGTCTCTTTCTTTATTCATTTCTTTTCCAGTCGTTGTGGTATGAGGTCGTGTGGTGGTGAGTTAGCCGTTTTTCTTTATTTGGGGTGGTGTTGGTGGTTGGATTTTGTGGTGTTTGGCTGGGGGCTGTGTGTGTTTGGAAATGTTTGTTGTTGTTTACTTTTTGGTGTTATTTTTGTTTGTTTTTGTGTATTTTTGAATGTTTTTGATTGTTTGTTTTTGTGTTTTTTGGTGTCCTGGGGGGTAGGAATCCCCTCTCAGACACTCCTTTGGTCCCCCCCACCCTCTGAACCCCAGGGGAGCTAGTAGAGAGGGGGATTCCACTTGGTTTCTTCTCTTTAACATGGGGCGTGTGTGTGTGTGTGTGTGGGGGGGGGGGGGAGGGAGGGAATCCCCTCTCTGCCGGGTCCCCTGAGGTCAGGAGGGTGGGGGAGACAGACTCCTTTTGTCCCCCCCACCCTCTCAACCCCAGGGGAGCCAGTAGAGAGGGGGAGCACAACACCCCCCACCCACCCAGTGATATTAAAGGGGAAACTCCGATTAGGAGCTTCAGGCGCCGTTGGGGAGGGGGGCTTTGTTCCTCGCAGCTTGGTGGACTTGCTCTCCCGGTGTTTTTGTTTTTGCTTTATTTCTTGGGTGCGGGCTTCCTCAGCGTTCTGTACGCTCATGGCGCACAGGACGCTGGGGCTTGTAGTTATGGGTTGGTGCTTTGTGTTTGTGCTGCGTTTTTTAAAAATGCTTTGCTTTTGATTGGCTGCAGCGCGTTTACGAACGCTGTGCCGTGCGAGAGCCTCTCAGTCTGATTGGCTCTGGTGCGGCGCAAGGAATGTTGGGAAGTGAAGTTGTTTCCCTTTCTTCGCGTTTGTGGGGCTATTGCCCCACTGCCGGTTTTCTCAATCCTTCATTGACCTAATGGCTTTCTCTACCTAGAAACTCTGGGATGGGTCACCATAAGTGGGAACGGACTTAATGGCGATCAATTATTGTTATTATCAATAAGTGCGCTCAAGAAGATCTCGCCGTCAGCTTTATTGCCCTTGTTTTCAAAGTGATGTTTCTTGGAGTCGCATCCCATTCCATTTGCTATAAGTGTTTATTTATTATTGGTATGGGAGGAGTAATTATATTCACAGGCTGGCAGTTCTTGTCTCATCAAATCAATATAGCCAAATCAATATAGTTTGGCTATAATAGCAAATACATGCTGGGAATTTGGGTGTATCAATCAGTGTGTCATGGAGATACTGGAAACAGCATTCGGGAGGAAAGGATGAGATTTATGGCCTATTGAAGCAAAGTAGAATTGCTCCTGATCCAATGTCGTGGTTTGTTTAGGCCAGGGGTTCCCAACCTTTGCAAGCCGGGGCCCGGGTCATGCTCTCTCTGTCAGCTTCAAGGGCTGGACACCCGTTTTGCCCTGCCTGCTGCGATGGAGGTGGCCATTTTGTCCCAACAGTTTCAAAGGGGTAGCCATTTTGTTTCTTAAAGTCCCTTGGAGGGGCCACATGGAATGGTGCCACAGGCCGTGTCCGGTCCACGGGCCTTAGGTTTGGGAACCCCTGGTTTAGGAAATAAATCTTCATAATTATAATGCTCTCTAAAACCCACCCACCTATTAAAAACTAACCACATTAAAACTGCCCGCATTAAAAAGATGGGGGCTTCATTTTATAAGCCAGCAGGCGGGGGCCACTCTTCCATCTGAGCCCCACACCTGCCGCACCAACCAGGTTTTTAATTCTCTTCTGAAAGGCAGCAGCTCCATGTGCTCCCACAACTCTACTGGCAGGAGGTTCCACAAGGCTGGTGCGGACACAGAAAAGGCCCTCCTTCGTGTGCCAAAGAGGCGAGCCCCTCTGGCAGATGGCACCATCAGAGAGCCCCTCCGGTCCGCTCTGGTTGGACGGACAGACACTCTTGGCACGATGCGGTCTCTTAGGTATCCTGGCCCACTACCATGTAGGGCTTTAAAGGTCAAAACCAGTACCTTGAATTGCACCCAGAGGCAAACTGGTAACCAGTGCAGCTCCCGAAGCAATGGTGAGGTGCGAGCATAAAGCCCACACCCCATCACCACCCGGGCTGCTGCATTCTGCACCAGCTGTAGCCTCCGAATGGTCATCAAGGGCAGCCCCATGTAGAGCGCATTTCAATAATCTTGCCTGGAGGTCACCAGAGCATGTGTGACCATGAGCAGGGAGGCCCGGTCCAGGAGCGAACGCAACTGACGGATGACGCGAAGCTGTGCGAAAGCCCTCCTGGCCATGGCTGCCACCTGATCTACAAGTAGCAGCCCCGAATCCAGGAGGATCCCTAAGTTGCATACCGGGTCTGTTTGGGGCAAAGCAGCCCCATCCAAGACCAAAGTTGGCAGCTCCCTGGATAACGCGGGACCCCCCATCCATAGCCACACAGTCTTGGAGGGATTCAGTTGTAGCCCGTTGTCTCCCATCCAGACCCCGACAGCTTCCAGACATCTGGATAGGACATTGACCGCATCACTGGGGTTCCCACCCACGGGCCGAGATGTACAGCTGGGTATCATCAGCATACATCAGCGTTGCTTTTCCCATGGCTAAAAGGCCACTTGTTGGGTATCTTTGACACTCCTTCTTCATTTGTGTCAGAAGCAGTTGTGGTCCGGTGGGTGCCCAACAGACTCAAGAATGTTTCCCCCAGTCCTCCCCTTCCTTGAGGGAGCCGGGTGGGGGGCTCCTTCCATCTCTCCCTCCACCCCGTTGTCTCTATATGGTCTGGGACCGGGACGCATGCCTGTTCTTAGGAGGCAGTGGAGATGTTTTTTCATACATAATGACCACGCCACGTAGGGAGAAACCCAACTTGTGTAGAAAGAGCCCTGTGTGCAGAAGGCCTCTTGAGCATCTCAAAGGCTGCTCTGAGGAGCTCCTGCCCTGCCCTTTGGTGGCTTCCTCGGTCCTCTTCTTAGGGTTGCTACCTTTGGGTCTTAAATTTCTTTTGGCTTGGGTGAACACTTGGATGCCAGCCTGTTTACTTTGGGGTGTGGCAGGAGGCTGGCAGATTAGGGCTGAATAATGGAAACATCTCAAAGCGGCCCCACAATGCCCTGGGCCATATTATGACTCAGCACCGGGCAGGATGGCTCGTTCCTGGCATGGCTAGGGAGGACGCGTGGGTTACTTTTGCAAGCAGAAACCCCTTTCCATCAAGATCTTCAACCTCTGGGGCACCTGTCAGCAAATCAGATGCATGGTGTGCTGGCTGGTCCAACCTGTGTGGGTCAAATCCTTCTCCATACCAGCTGTGGTGCTGAGCCAAAGAGAATGGCGCATGAGCATCTATCTTCACAGAAGGGCCTGGGCAGAAATGTGCTCTGCGAGACGGGGGTTCGTGGGCAGAACAAGCTTGGAAACCAGCCAAATCTTGTGCTCCAAGGAAATATGTCTGGTGGGTTTAGAGCAGGGGTGTCCAAACGTTTCAGGCTACTGCCTGGCCACGTGGTTCGCGGAGCTGGTCACTATGGCCTGGGGGCCGGAACTGGGAGCGACGAGGGCTTCCAGGAGTGACAAGGGCTTTGTGGGCCGGGTGAATTTGTGTCCTGGGCCAGATCCAGGCCCCGGGCCATAGTTTGGGCACCCCTGGTTTAGAGCATACCTGTCAAGTTTTGGATTTGGAAATAAGGGAAATTTCCCAGCAAATAAGGGATACTTGACAGCGATGCTTATCCTTTACTGCCCTCCAATGGCGGCAATAGGGCATTGCAGCCTAATTAATAAGGGATGACGGCGGGAAAGAGGGTCAAATAAGGGGTTTTCCCGGCCAATAAGGGATACTTGACAGCTATGGTTTAGAGGTTCTTCAGGAAGCTGAGGCACTATTATTATCTTGCAGTCCAAAGTGCTGGGGGAGGAGAGGAGGAGGAGGAGAAGGCAACCCCTCCCTCCCTCCCATCTAAAGTCAGGTGCTTGAAAACACCCCTTGATGCTCAGGGCTGAAGGACGAAGGCTTCCCTCCCTGAGATTCTGTTTCTGGTAGAAAATGAGGTCTGCAAATGTGAGCTGGAAATGTTCTGGTGCTTCAAGAGGCTGTGGGGATGGGAAGTGCCCTCAACGCAAGACCAACCTTGGGTTGAAGCAGGAAATCGACAGGTGAAGCTTCTCTGGTGGCCAGTCATCCCACCACCACCACCACCACCTCTGATGGAGGAGGAGAGCCCACCACCACCACCACCACCACCACCCCTTCTCCCTCTGAGGCTTTCAGGTCAGAAGGCTCTCCTGAAGGTGAGGCTACCCTGTCTCTTTTCTGGACCCCCCATCTCTTGGGCCGTGCAGGGAAGCAGCCTCTTCCCTTTCCCACCTGCCAGCCCCTTCCGCTCTCCGAAGATGGCCTTCCTCTTCTCCTGACCTGCCCAGGCTTTCACGCTGTTTCCCACCATCTTCTCAACACATTCCAGCTTCTCTCTAACAAGAGCTTCTTCAAACACATTGGATGGAGTCCGGTAGGAAGTCACAGCTAGAGTAGGCCCAATGGGGATTGGGTGAGTAAATGCTTCTGTAAATTCCATTGATCCAATGGGCCCGTGATGGTGAACCTTGGCACTCCAGGTGTTCTTGGACTTCAATTCCCACAAGCCCAAGCACCCTGTGAACCCACACAAATGGGTTTACTGTGATTCATCCGGCCTGCGTTGCCCTCGTCGCTCCCGGAAGCAGAAGTAAAACGTACCCGTATGGAGGAAGGGTTAACCTGTAAGAGCCTTAACCGTATGGGCGCATTTTACTTCTGCTTCCGGGAGCGACGAGAGCAGCGCAAGCCGGATGAATCGCAGTAAACCCATTCATGTGGATTCACAGGGGGCTTGGGCTTCTGGGAATTGAAGCTCAAGGACATCTGGAGTGCCAAGGTTCACCATCACGGGGATAGGCCTAGGACTGGATTTCAGCCAAGGTGTCTGAGCAACAGCCAGCTGGAAGGTGGGGTCTGAGTTTGAGAGGGGGAGGCAAGAAAGCAAGAGCCACAGAGGAGACCTTGGGGCAAAGGTCACCTCCTACCACTAGAGTCTTACAGATTTTTAAATGAGAGCCATATCTGAACAACAGTGGTTAAGAAGCTCGCCTTGTTAGCTGGAAGGACAGCAAGTCGGCAGTTCGCAACCTGGGTACTGCATAATGGATTGAGCGCCTGTTTCTGTCCCAGCTCTTGGGGACATGAAAGGAGCTTCATTCGGGTGTTCCCTGAGCAGAGTTTCTCCTGCAAAAAGCCTTTCAACACAGAAGAATTTAAGACACAAAACTTATTATTGTTGTTGTTGTTGTTGTTATTAGACACCTGTTCAGGCCAAGTTGAGTTCAAATAGCGGTTAACTAACCTAAGGACTAACAGCCTTGGGTGCCAAAGTCCACAGGGAAGGATGTTGGTCCCCAAGTGGATTAAATGCTCCCACTTGGATCCCTCTTGATGGAGGGCAGCAGCTTCATCCATCCTGGCCTGGGGATGATGATGATGAGGACTTTGTGTGCCAAAAGGGCTCAGGACCAGAAAGGGACTCAAAGGAACTGGATCCGTGTCACGCTGCAATGTGGAAGGCCACTGCATTATCTTCTCAGGACAATGTTCATGGTTGACCACCATCAGGATAGCCAATATTCAGAACTGGATATGGCACTCGAAGCAAAAGAAGAAGTGCACATTGAGGCATGGGAAGGGCTCTGCTCTCCATCTCTTCCATCTCGCCAGAGGAGACGGGTGGATTTTTGTTTCCAGGAGACGAAGTGACTTGGTCTCACCATTTGAGAAGACGTGAAGGTACTTTATGGCAACCGCTTGATGTGAACGGAGAGAACAAATTATCGAGGGACGCTGGGAGTGAGTGAGGTTTTCTGCATGTCAGCATTTGATGACTATCACAAGACTGTGCCATCGTCTCTAGGGTCATGGAAAGGAAACACTCTTGCTCTTTGTGTGGTACAAAAAGTCGACTCAGATTTTGTGAATAGGCCTGACAGGGAAGGAATTAGTGATCTGTCATGGCTGTCACACATCAGTCTCCCTTGGGGATTTATGAGGGGGTTTTTTGGACAAACTTTGGAAGTGGCTGGAATCAGCCTGGCAGACCGGACGGGAGACGCCTGCCAGGGTCGGTCTGAGCTCTCCAGTGGATCATTTGCCTCAAGCGGAGAAGGTCCTTCAGCCATGGAAGGCTCACGGCTGGTGAAGGCAGCCACCATGGTGGCTCAGATCACCAGGAGCTTCCACCACCGGAGATACTGGGCAACGCCAGAGAATATGGCCTGTATGTATGTCCAAGTAAGTTCTCTTCTCCCCAGTTGTGGATTTTAGCCACTTTTCCCTGCTCCTGGTTGAGTGCGACTCACTCAGAACGGACCCTACTTGGGCTTTCAAGGTAAGTGAGATATTTAAGGGAGGGGGAATGCCTGTTCCACCTCCCCCCAGTGAGTTTCCCTGGCTGAATGGGGGATTTGAACCCAGGCCTCCAGAGTCTGATGCATAGTGAAGTCTTAGCTTCCAGCCAGGCAGCCTACTCTTACGATCCTATGCCAAGTTGCAGAAGACACTGGTTGATCTCAACTGCAGACAGACACATGGCTGCGCACCAGTGAGATCTCGCGTGGGGTATGTGTGCCTATACTGTATGACTGGGTTGCACGAGTGAGGTTTCTCAGGTGATGGTAGGCAACGTTTGAGCGATTCTGCTCCAGTTTTTCCGAAAGAGAAAGACCCGGCTCCTGCAGTTGGAATAGCAATGGTTCATTGGAACTGAGATATCAGTGTGGACATTTCGTTCGGTCAAATGGTGACTTCTGAGGGCTGGTAGGACTGTGAGCAGAACAACTGGAGGAGTAGAGGCACCCATGTGCTTGTCTACTTGGAAATAAGCTTCAGGTGAGGAGTAAGGTGGCAGCTTTACCTACCGCTAAGTTAGACAAGTGATGAAACCTAATCCCCAATGACTGGTATGGTTTTCCCTTTCAGGCGGTTCCCTGGGAAGAAGCAAAGGGCTGGAGGAGTCCTCTATCTACAGCTACTAGCTGGTGCTCCTAGTGGGATGAGTAGTGGAGAGGGATTGTTTACTTACTCCCAGTTGGAAGGGGGAAACCCATGTCTACTAGGGTGTAAGACCTGTTGAACACAACTTTCTGTCTGAGGAAGTGTGCAGCAGGGAACGGGGCAGGAACCTGAAATTTGGATTTCCCCTCTGGTATTTCTTCTCTAGTGTCTCTAACATCGAACTAACATCTTAGTGGGCCGTTTCTTCATAACACACCGATCCTCACTGAATATGCCAGGCTGCAGCTTCTCCTAAAACCTCCGCTTCCTCAAGGCTCCCCACACCCACCCATGGCAGGGCATGGCAGTTGAAGGAGGCACATTTTTAACAGAAAAGATACCCATAGCTGGCACAAAGGTGAAGCCCTTTGTATCTGTGAGTCTCTGACTGATTTTGGCCACATTTGCTAGAGAGCCCTTACCGAGTGGTTCTCTGGCGTGGAGACGAACTGGAGGGATCTGTCGAAAGCGAGCAGCCAGCCCCTCTAAGGCGCTTGCGTTGCACTTGATGGAGTTCTGCAGAAGTGGGGCTTAGGTGGGGAGTGGGGTATTGTGGACTGAGTGGTGCGCCTGGGCAGGAAGCCTTCTCTAACGTCTCCTGGGAAGTCCTGAAATCAGTGCTGCCCCATCATCTGGTAAAGGTAAAGGTTTCCCTTGCTCGAAAGCCAGTCGTATCCGACTCTAGGGTGCAGTGCTCATCTCTGTTTCTAAGCCGAAGAGCCAGCGCTGTCTGCTTCTGCAGACGTTTCCGTGGTCATGTGGCAGGCATGACTAGACACCGGAGCGCACAGAACGCTGTTACCTTCCCACCCAAGTGGTCCCTATTTATCTATTTGCAATTTCTTGCTTTCGAACTGCTAGGTTGGCAGGAGCTGGGACGAAGACGGGAGCTCATTTCCGTCTTGCAGTACTCGGGAATTGAACTGCTGACCTTCCGCTTCCCAGTCAGTGTCTTAGCCACTTGAGCCACTGCAGTCCCTTCATCTGGCTGGAGGGCCTTTTATTCTCATTGGGGAGCCCATGTGCCTTAACACCCTCCCAGGATCAGACCACAGTTCCCCTGGTAGCCAGAACTTAAGTGAGTTATTGTCTTTGGACTACAGGGCCTAGAATCCTGGTACTGGCCATTGTCCAGGCATCCCATGTTCTTTGTGTGTGTCTTCCAACATCTGGGGCTTTGAGAGCAGATCCCCTGGGCTCTTAGATCCTGTGGTAGGGAACGATCCTGCCTCCATTGTAAAACATTGCTGAGCCCACCCTACTGAAGAGAGCAAAGGATCTTTCCATGATATATGCAAGATGTTCTCCCTGCAGTGAACTGCTCTGTGCTTTTGGATGGGCCCGATCCAGCCACAGGCGTGTGTGCGTGCGTGTGGATTGGGCAGAGATGCTCCATTTCCCCAGCCGTCCTTGTTGTGGGTAGCATCAGCCGTTTGCCATGGTGGGCGTTCAGCAAAAGCACAAGAACATGTGACGTTTGTTCATGAAAGGAGCCTCGTTCGGGCATCCCCTGAGTGGAGTTTCTCCAGCAAAAAGCATTTCAACCCAGAATAATTTCTGACACAACATTATTATGTAGAAATCTCATTGTCGTCATTGTCTGCTACTCGTATCCAAGTATCCATTTCCCCCTCTGGAAACCATTTTCATAGTTAATGGGTGAAGTCTGCTAAAAATGCGATAAGAAAGCTAGGCTGGAACCGTTGATGGGTTGTTACACAAGAGCGTCAACTTTCTCCGGTGAAGATCCATGCAGTTTCACTTCTGCTGCCGGCGCCGCTGCTGTCCTTCCCTCCCTCCCTCCCTGGCTTCCTCTTCTTGCAAATGAAGGAAGTTCAGGGTCCAAGCGTTGCGCCTTAAAGCGCTCTAGAGCAGGAGTTCTCAACCTTTTTAAGCCATTGGGGGCCATTGGGCCACACATTCCCTCTGGCAGCTTTGGGGCCAGATGGTCCTTTTGCCCTCCTTCCACCACATGGCACTTCCTAGTGTGATGGAGGTGGTGGTGGTGGTTGGCCACATGAAATGGTTGAGAACCCCTGCTTTAGAGTTACCCCTTGGTCAAGATGTACGAAGCCAGTTAAAAGTCTGTTCTGTGTGTAAACGGAGGAAGGGGAGGGAAAGGCTGAAGCACCAGAGCACCCTCCTCCTCCTCCTCCTCCTCCTCCTCCTCTTCCTCCCGTGTCCAGGCTAGAAGTGAAACTGCCAAAATGAGGCACCCTTTCATGAATTCATTCCATAGTCCCTTTTGCCTGACCTAGTGTGAGAAAGATTAGCTGACACAAGGTTGCCCGAGCTACGCCCAATTGTGGCTCAAAAATACTGTGCTGCAATCTTCAAGGAGGCTCGCTCTGTGGATCCCAGCAAGAACAGCCTGAAGCACAAACAAGAAAGAAAAGCCCAAGCAAACTCCTGAATTTGCCCACGGGTGTTTCTGCCTTGGCCAGAAATGCTCCTTGCTGTACATCTGTCTAAACCTGGGGTGCCCAAACTTTTCAGGCCGCAGGCTGGTCGTGTGGTTCCTCCCATTGGAAGTGGAAGTAAAATGTGTCTTGCAATCTGTTTTGCAGCATGATGAAATGGATTTTTAGGCTGCCATTTGTGGCGGCCAAACTACGGCCTGTGGGCCGGATCCAGCCCCTAACACCAATCCATCCAGCCCATGGTGCCCTTGCCGCTCCTGGAAGCGGAAGTAAAATGTGCCCAGATGGAAGCGCCTTTTTACTTCTGCTTGCAGGAGTGGCAAGGGTGGCGTGGGCCGGATGGATTTGTGTTGAGGCCTGGATCCGGCCCACAGGCCATAGTTTGGCCACCCCTAGTTTAAGCCAGCTGTGATTTGCTTTCTGGGCTTGCAGGGGCCTCGTGGGGAGATAGATGCCCAGGCTGCTCCTTGGGGACTGGGCCGAGGGAAGCCATGCTGCCCAGGACTGGTGGTGCCTCTTCAGCCTCTGAGGGCTGGAAAGGTCTGAGCAGGAGCTATTCTGAGCCCAGCCCTGAAGGGAAGAACGGCCTTCCACCACCACCACCACCACCACCACCCACTCCACCCCACCCCACCCTTGGGCTTTGAACGGCTGGGAGAGGCAGTAGTCGTGGGGATGGGCCAGGACAGGGAAGGAAGGCTTGCGTTCAGTGATGCTCAGCCTTGCTCTTCTTCCACAGGATGGCTGCTGCAGGGATGAAGGGAGGGCCTTTGGGGTGACTTTGGGCTCCTTGGGGAAAATGCGGGTCATGAAGCCATCCATGAATGGCATCCTGGGTGTCCGCTTGAGGAGAGCCGAATGGGGAAACAAGCTGCCTTATTAGGGGCCGCCGGTAGCGCCTTGGCGAGGCGAACGTCCTCAAGCACGTCTTGTGATGTGAATGTTTTGGTGGTTGGTCTGGTCTGATGATGTGTCCATGTGATCCCGGGTGGAATGCTGGCGCTCCTGCTGCTCTTTCCAAGAGAGAGGAATCCATCCGCCGCTTTCCCGAAAGCCACGAGGTGTTGGTCAAGTGAAGTCCGTGGCACAGAAAAGGCTGCGGGCCCCTTTTGGCCTTTTGCCCTCTTCTGTCCCCCTCTTCCGTGGCAAAGAGAGAGAAAACACACCAGATGTGGCTGGGGAGAAAACATCTGTAAGTCTTTGCAAGACTCCCTCTTGCCGGCAGACTCACTCAGCCACAGGAATGGCCTCCAGGGAGCCGCCTTCTTTCCATTGATAATACTGCCTTCTTTATATTCTGCTTTATGAAACTCGTATTATGATGAGTCTGTTCCATTATTGTAGACAGCTGGATCCCCCCCCCCGTCGTCCCCCCCCCACTCCCCCCTTTAAAAAAACTTCCTCCGTGTCTGGATCAAACCCTGGACTGCCCAAATGAAGCCACTTTCTTGGCTTTGTCATTGGCCAAACTCAAGTCCCCATTGGCGCATGGTGTTTGTTTGTTTGTTTATTCTTCAAATTTCTATTGCTGCCCAACTCGGAAATGACTTTGGGTGACTAACAACAATTAAAAGCAACATCAAACTAATTAGAAGCTCTTAAAAACCCCATTAAAAATTCTAAATTATTTACCCAGGCTCAGTGGTTAAGAAGCTCGCCTTGTTAGCTGGAAGGCCAGCAAGCCAGCTGTTCGGGACCCAAGTACTGCATGATGGAGTGAGTGCCTGTCTCTGTCCCAGCTCCTGGCAACCTAGCCGTTCGAAAGCAAAGCATTGCAAGTAGATCAATAGGGACCACTTCAGTGGGGAAAAGATCTTGGGGACATGAAAGGAGCCTCATTTGGGCATCTCCTGAGCGGAGCTTTTCTCCAACAACCTAGAACTGACACAAAATTCTTATTATTGTTTTTGCATGTTTCTGGTTCTACTTTCATGTCTCGATCAATGTCTTGGCTTTGTTGTTGGCCAAAATGAAGTCTTAATTTCTGCATGTTTCTGGCAGTCATTGGCAGACCAGGAAATGAGCCCCCATGGATTCTGTCTCTCTCCACATTCACACACCACATGTTTTTGTCCACCACTTGCGCCTGTGGGTCTTGCTTTTAGAGGCTCCAGCCCTCAGCCTATTCAGGGCTCGGTTTCCAAAGTGTGCCTCTGGGTAGGTCTGCGTTGGCAACTTCACAGATCTCTGTACCAGGGCAGCATTGCAGCCTAGGCTTCTTCTGCGCTCAAAGCCCTGCTGAGGGGAGCATAGCCACTGTTTGCAAAATGGATATAATTAAAAGCCCTGATCTCTTAGGGTGGGGCCGGCTCAACCGGAGCAAAAGACTGGCTGCTGCTGCTGCTGCTCCTATTGCTTTCTGCAGGGGTGCCCAAACTTTTCAGGCTGCAGGCCGGTCACGTGGTTCCTCCCACCGGAAGTGGAAGTAAAACATACCTTGCAATTGGTTTTGCAACAGGATGAGATAGATTTTAGGCTGCCATTTCCTCTGCTTAAACCAGAGGTACCCAAACTATGGCCTGTGGGTCAGATTCGGCCACAACACCAATTCATCCGGCCCACACTGCCCTTGTTGCTCCCGGAAGCGGAAGAAAAATGCACCCTTATGAACCACCCAGAGAGGATACCAAGTGCTATGGAAAGTGGTGGTGGTGGTGGGGTAGAGAAGTGTCATTCCTTTGCTCTGCTCTGGAGCTCACGTTTTGCTCCGATGCAGCCTCAGGTGTCCTAAAGGCGTAGCCAGAGTTCTTGCCTTCCTTGGCTGTGGCCGGAAGGCTTGACCAGCAGCAAGGAGGGGTGGAGGCCATACTCTCCTCCGGCCTCCTCTGGCCAAGTAGCCATTTGCTCCAGGTGAGTCAGTGGAGGAGGAGAAGGAGCAGGCCCTGGGTTTCTGAGGGAGAACATTGTCTCCTATGGCTCAAAGAGAGGTCTCAAACATGACCTTTTTTTTAAAAAAGAGACCGATCGCAGAATCCCCTGCAGCCATGTGGGCTGGTGGGTCCGAATCCTCAGGGGAGACGGTCCATTGCCAGAACCGACCTGGGAGTGGCGGTTGTTGCATGGCTGAGTTGCCACGGGTGTCTTGCGGGGGCGGAGGGTTGCCCACCCCTCTCCATCTGGCTTGTTTTGCTGTGGTTGCTACACACACACAGATGTCTGTTGTGTTGAGGCTCAGGCAACTGTCGTGAACAGAACAGCCTTGGGATGGTTGTTTGTTTGTTTATGTAGAAATGGTTGCAGCCCATCAGGACCTGAAGATTTTCGAGGCGCTGTTGAGCACTCAAGCATGTGATCCTTTGGGCTGTGCAGGGCTCACAATATCAATGCCATCTGTAGGTTGCCGTAGCGCAGTTGGGCTTCACAGGAGCGGATCAAAAAATAAAACAAAATAGGTCAGCTTCCCACAGTGCTCTTAAAAATAGCATCCACGCCCGGCGGTTGCCTGCGTGGCCAATGCTTGGTGTCCGTCCAGGTCCCACGCTTGGTCTGCTTAGAAATGCGTGACCTGAAGACAGAGGTTTGGTTCATGATTTGGGAGGGGGGGGGGGCAAGGTTGGAAATTGCTGGCAGGGAAACCTTTGGGTGGGTTTTTAAAGGAAATGGGCATGGGCTGTGGGGGAGAAGTGGAGGAAGTGAGCCAAAGGCTTCTGGTCTTGCTTTAAATCCCAGCGCATGGTTTATTTTGTAGCGTGCAAGGATTTGGATACCTGATTCTGATGTGGTCTGGAAGTCAGCTGAACTCCTGAAAGATTATAAGCTGGGAGATAAAGTGCTCCACCTTCGACTTGAAGATGGCGAGGTAAAAACCAAACTCTTACTATTACCTTTATATACTGTGTGTGTGTGTGTGTGTGTGTGTGTGTGTGTGTGTGTGTGTGTGTGTGTGTGTGTGTGTATTAGATTTCTATACCCTTCTTAGGGACTGCAGAGCATCAAGTGGTGAAGATGCTGAGCTTGATGACTGGAAGGTCAGCAGGTCAGCAGTTTGAGACCCGGGTGCTGCACAACAGAGTGAGCGCCCGTCCCTGTCCCAGCTCCTGCCAACCTAGCAGTTTGAAAGCAAGAAATTGCAAGTAGATAAATAGGGACCACTTCAGTGGGAAGGTAAACAGCATTCCGTGCACTCTGGTGTCTAGGCATGCCTGCCCCATGTCTATGGAAATGTCTGCAGATGCAGACAGCTCTGGCTCTGGCTGTAAACAGAGACAAGCACTGAACTCTAGAGTCGGCTACGACTGGCTTTCATGCCAGGGCAACCTTGGCCTTCTATACCCTTCATTCTTAGATTCCTATACCCTTTTCTATAACCCTACTAAATAGGTTTGTATTTAGTTGCAAAAGGTTTCCTCTTTCTTGCTGTGAACCTACTCCTTCCTCTACAGGAATGTTTAAATTCTGCACGTGAAACAAGGCAGAATTGAGTATTCTTAAAAAACAAAGCCAATCCCACCAGCCGTCTGCAAATGCCTCTCCAGATCTGCCTCTGTGCAAATAGTCTAGCCCTCCTCTGTGTCATGATCTGCCATGGGTAGTAAGAGTGTGCTTGCATTCAGTAAAAAGACCCGCACGGTGGACCGAGAATCATGTCATTCATTTCTCTGCTCTTCTTTAATTCCCAGGATCTACAGTATAGCCTCGATCCTAAGACAAAGGAATTGCCGCCTTTGCGAAACCCGGACATTCTTGTCGGGGAGAACGATCTTACGGCGCTCAGCTACCTCCACGAGCCGGCTGTGCTCCATAACCTCCGGGTCCGGTTCACAGACTCCAAGCTCATTTATACCTATTGTGGTAAGCCCAGGTTGGGTCTCCCTTCTGCTGCTGCTGCTGCTGCTGCTATGTCAGAGGAAGAGAAAGGGAGAGGCCTGGAGACGCTCCTCCCAGTCCGCCCCCCACATCCCACATCCCACGTGGGACTGCTTGCTTTGCATGCCTAACCATCTCTGCTCGCTCTTTCTTGCACCCTCTTTTTAATAAACACACCTGACATGTGCTGCAGCTCAGGGTCAAGAAGGGACTGCGGTGGCTTAGTGGTGAAGAGGCTGGGCTTGATGACTGGAAGGTCGGTAGGCCAGCAGTTCAAGACCCAAGTGCTGCATGACGGAGTGAGCTCCCGCCTCTGTGTCAGCTCCTGTCAACCTAGCAGTTTGAAACCAGTGGGAAAGGTAATAGCGTTCCACACACTCCGGTGTCTAGTCCTGCTTGCCATGGGGCCACAGAAATGTTTGCAGATGCAGGAAGCGCTGGCTCATTGGATGTAAGCAGAGATGAGCACCAAGCCCCTAGAGTCAGACACGACTGCCTTTTAAGCACGGGAGGCCAGTAGGTCCTGGAGGAAAGCAGCAGCTCATCCCAGTGCCCAGAGCCTTTTCTGTTTTTCTTTTACAGGTATAGTTTTAGTGGCCATCAATCCTTACGAGAAACTGCCTATCTATGGCGAAGATATCATCAACGCCTACAGTGGCCAGAACATGGGCGATATGGACCCGCACATCTTTGCCGTGGCCGAGGAAGCCTACAAGCAGATGGCCAGGTTTGTGGGCTGAGGCAGCCTTGTTCCTTCCCAGGGACCTTTGCCTTGAGTAAAGTAAAATCTGGAGCAGGTAATGCTCATGCCTAGCTCTCTCAGCTTGGACTGGGAGGTGAGTCCAAGAATGCCACACGCACGCAGACATGCGCACACACAGAAGCCTCTCGGAGCCGCTCATTGCCAGCAGTTTGAGTATTGGAAATATATCTGTTTTGTTTGCCAGTGGAGATACAACGTCATCTTTTTCTTGACTGGCTTTGCAACAGTTTCAGTCTCTCCAATTCATTAAAAAAAATGTTTATTTACATTATTCGACCTGGGATGTTTTGGTATTTTATGTGAGACTATTATGAGCATACAGTGTTTCAGTTTTGAGTTCAGAATAGCAAGCACTTCCTTAAAACCCGAAAGCGACTCTTAGCCTCTGAATGAAAACATTGAAGAGAATCTCTTTCTCAGGTTGCCTCTGGGGCATAATGAAGCCCGTCCGCGTCAGGCGAAAGGTGACTCAGGGGGCCTTTTGTGCTTTGGTGCCATTTCAGAGACGAGCGGAACCAGTCGATCATCGTCAGCGGAGAGTCGGGAGCCGGGAAAACGGTCTCGGCTAAGTATGCCATGCGGTACTTTGCCACCGTGGGCGGCTCTTCCAGTGAAGCAAACGTCGAGGAGAGAGTCTTGGCTTCCAACCCCATCATGGAGGTAAAAGGCCAGGAGTTTTGGGGCTTTCAGGCAGGGCCCCCCAAACTATGGCCCGTGGGCCGGATCCAGCCCTTGAAGCCAATTCATCTGGCCGGTGCAGCCCTTGTCGCTCCCGGAAGCGGAAGTAAAATGTGCTTTTTCTTTCGTGTCTCAATCAAACTCTGGACTGCCAAAGCGAAGCCACCTTCATGGCTTTGTCGTTGGCCAAACTCAAGTCCTCATCGGTGCAGTTTTCTGGCAGTAATCAGCAGAACAGTAAATGAGCCACTGGATTCTGTACGTCGCCACATTGACACCACGTGTTGTTGTCTACCAGCATCCCCCACTTGAGCATGATGATCTTATATTTAGGGACTCCAACCCTTCTTATGGAAGAATACGTGGTTCAGCTGGCTGGTCATGTGGTTCAGCGGGCCAGCCACGTGGTTCCTCCCACCAGAAGTGGAAGTAAAATGCGCCTTGCAATCTGTTTTGTAACAGCATGAGATAGATTTTATGCTGCCATTTTCTCTGCTTAGACCAGGGGTGCCGAAACTTCAGCCCGTGGGCCAGATCCACCCCAACACCAATTCATCCAGCCCGTGCCTCCCTCGTCGCTCCTGGAAGTGGAAGTAAAATGCGCCCGTATGGACGCGCTTTACTTCCACTTCTGGGTGCAACGAGGGTGGTATGGGCCGGATGAATTGGTATTGGTGATCAGATCTGGCCCACAAGCCATAATTTGAATACATCTGTATTATATTAAAAGTATATGTGGGCCCAAAGTGGTTTGCAGACCAGTAAAACAACCAAAGAGTGGCCCTACCTTGAGCCACACAGCCAAGCAAGGCACAAGAGGAAAGGGGGAAATAGACAAGGATTGGTTGGGAAAGAAAAGTCGTCCTCCCAATAAATGCCACTCTTGGGAGGATGCAGAATTTGTTTAAAGAGAAGTACTGACAAATTAAACCCGACTCTCTCTCACCCATAATATATACATTTAAAATATATACTTTTTTCTTGTCCAAGACTTTCTTGATCCACAACCCCGAAGTGGAGAGGGCATTGCCCGCCCTATGGCATCTTTGTCACAGGTGGTTTTGATGTGTGCAGAGAGATGGTAATTCTGCCTGGTTTGCCGTGTTGTGTGGAATCTCAGGATGACTTTGACTAAATGCACAGCAGAGCCAAGTCGATGAACCCATGGTTGTGCAAAGATCTGGCTGGCTCTTGTGAGAGGCCAGAAAGAGCTCTCACAGTGATGAGTTTATGGTGGTTTTGCAAGCGATGGTTTCTATGACAACGTGCTGTGCTCTGGGCTAGGCTGTGGCAGACACCCCCAAAGTTACCCATTTGCAAGGCCACGAAACCAGCCACCCACGGCATCGCTAAGTCCATTCAGCACCAGGCTGCGTGATGTTCCGTAATCAGCCATAGCAATTCCATGAAGCACCGTCATAGTGCGTAGGATGGGTCATAAGGCAATTAGCATTTTACCCCCAACATGCTGGGGACTCATTTTTACCGACCTCGGAAGGATGGAGGAGGCTGAGTCAACCTTGACCCCTGGTCAGGATCGAACTCACAGCATTTTGGCTGCAGGACAGCAGTTTAACCCTTGCACCACCAGGGCTCTATAATGACAGGATCCGTACCTGTAACTTGTTCTTTCTTGTGGTCCCCTGTGAATCCACACGAATGGGTTTACTGCATGTATGCACAGAAAACCCATTCATGTGGATTCACAGAGACCGCTAAGAAGGACTTGATAGTAGCATAAGGGCAGAAATAGACATTATTGATAGTGGGCTACTCAAACACTACAAAGATGCCAGTTGTTCTGGCTTTATAAGCACTGGTGGTGAAAAAGCGCAATGTCGTTGGCGTATTCCTAGCACAGTGGTGGCGAACCTTGGCACTCCAGCTGTTCTTGGGCTTTTATTCCTAGAAGCCCAAGCCCCCATGAATCCACACGAATGGGTTTACAGTGATTCATCTGGCCCACGCTGCCCTCGTTGCTCCTGGAAGCGGAAGTAAAACGCGCCCATACGGGTGTGTTTTACTTCCGGATCCAGGAGCGACGAGGGCAGCAGGCCCGTGCTGGCCATTTGGGACACAGGGGCAGGTCCCAGTGCGCCCCAGTGACTGGTGCTCCCCAGAGGTGGGCAGAAGTATGTCACCTGGTGGCTACAATTCATTACATCATGCAGTACCCCCATAGGCGCCGCCCCTCCCTCCCTGTCCAGTGCCCTTTTAGTGTAGCCAGAATGCCCCTGGAGGACGGCGCGGGCCGGATGAATCGCAGTAAACCCATTCGTGTGGATTCACGGGGGCTTGGGCTTCTGGGAATTGAAGTCCAAGAACAGCTGGAGTGCCAAGGTTCGCCATCACAGCAGCCTAGCCTGTTTGTTCTTTCTTTCCCATAAGTGAGTGACTAAGCCAGGGATGGGATGGATGGCGATCAGAATGCCCAGTGAAAAGATGTCTAACGCTGGTTGATGATCTCTCACTTTGTTTGCATGCCCTTAGCTGTAATCCTGGGTTCAGAATTCACCCCCAGCGATGCCGTCCTTGGCTTCAGGGCCTGCCTTTGTGTGCCTGAGCATGCCGTTTTGTTCATACTGAGGTTTTAATGAACTGGAATTCCTGGTTTGGTGTGAGAATTCCTGCCTGTTCCGCTTCTCATGCTGTGATTTCCCCCTCTCCAGCACAAGAAGAGTCAGAAAAGGGCTTGTTACCTAGGGAGGAATCTTGGTTTGTGGAGATGTGCCAGGCATATCCTTAACAGGCAATGATCGCAAGAAACATTCATGCTGTGGTCAACCTTTTTGGATGGCAAACAGTGTAGGTGAAACTTAAGCCTGCATTCCTGTTGAAGAAACTTTAATCCCTATGAGTTTTAGATGCTTGGTTGATGACTTGTTTAAATTTTCATATGGTTTAAAACAACAACTGTGGAACACTGAAAGAATGTCCTGTTTCTTCGCTCAAACATACCTGGAAGCCGCATTTCAGGGCGGTTTACAATCATATATAAAAATGACATAGTTAAAACTAATTAAAAACCGCCCACCCCCTTAAAAAGGGGACCGAAGGTACCGAAGGGGGAGGTTTTCCACTAAACCAACCACCCCACGGAGGCAACCCTTCCACCTGCACTCCATACTTGGCCTGCCATTTTGAGTCCAGGAGGACCCCCAAGTTGCGCACCGGATTTGTCTGGGGCAAAACTGCCCCATCCAAAACCAAAGATGGTAGTTCCCGGGACAGTAGAGGACCCTCAATCCATAGCCACTCAGTCTTGCTGGGATTCAGTTGTAGCCCATTGGCCCCCATTGAGACCCCCACAGCCTCCAGACACCCAGATAGGACTTTGACAGCATTGCTGGGGTCCCCACGGGCCGAGATGTACAACTGAGTGTCATCTGCGTACTGATAGTACCGCACCCCGTGGGAACGGATGATCTCACCCAGAGGCTTCATGTGATGCTCTTGCAAAGGCCGGCTGCAAATGTTTTAAACTGAACAGTATCTGCTTAACCTAAGGCACCTTTTCAGTTGGTTATCGGGGTAATCCTATTCCTGTAATGGCCCTCCTTGGCACTCCAGCTGTTCTTGGACTTCAATTCCCAGAAGCCCATGTCAACACTCCTGCTGATCAGGGCTTCTGGGAGTTGAAGCCTAAGGAACATCTGGAGAGCCAAGGTTCGCCATCACTGTCCTAGACTCATTTAAAAAATCAAAATTATATCCAGTTGTTAGTCCCAATTACAATAGACCCATTGAATTCAATAGGTAAGCTAGCACTTCCACATTTTCCCCTGATTGAATGGATCTTTCCCTCTTGGTATCCACAATTGAATTTGGGTCTTTGGATTCATTGGGACTTAAACGCCAAGGAAAAGTGTATAGGGCTTGCAGCTTCCAAACTAGTTGGAAGAATTCCTCTAACCAAGTGATTAACTGAGCATTGTCCTTAGAGTGCAAATCTATACTTACAAGTTAAACCAGAGGTGCCCACACTTTTCAGGCCATGGGCCAGTCACGTGGTTCATTGGGTTCGTCACGTGGTCCCTCCCACCGGAAGCAGAAGTAAAACACACCTTGCAATCTGCTTTGCAAGAGGATGAGATAGATTTTAAGCTGCTACTTTCTCTGCTTGAACCAGGTGTGCCGAAACTACGGCCTATGGGCTGGATCAAGCCCATGGGCCATAATTTGAGCACCCCTGAGTTAAAGAGTATTATAGTGATGCTGTTCCTCACTATTCTGATCCCGGTCCGCATGACCTCCTCTGGCGCTGTCTCTGGGTCAATCCAATATTCAACCCTTTCCCTGTGTTTTCTCCGCCCACAGTCTATCGGGAACGCCAAAACCACACGGAACGACAACAGCAGTCGCTTTGGGAAGTACATTGAGATAGGTTTCGACAAGAGGTTCCGAATCATTGGTGCTCATATGAGGACTTACCTCCTTGAAAAATCGAGAGTGGTGTTCCAGGTAAAAAGGGATGGAGACCTATTTGAGATGTTTGGCTCCTTACTGCGATAGCAGCCCTCCACTTAATAGAGGATGGAGAGCTCAGGGGAGGGCTCAGGGGTTGTGGTGTGGCAAAAACTCCATGCCATCAGCTGTGAGGAGGAGGAGGAGGCGGGAGAGACAGGTGACCGTCTTTAAATACCTGAAGGGCAGCCAGGCAGAAGGGCAACGAGGCAGGTGGGTGGAAATTTAGGGAAGCCAGAATAAGTCTAAAATAAATCCTGGGAGAAACTTTCCCAAAGTAAAAGCTCTTTCTGCTGCAGAATAGAACACCTTTTCCTCCTTTTTGGCCAGAGGGGTTTAAGCAGAGAGCAAGGGGTCTGTTTTCAGCAATCAAAATGTTATTTAAAAAGTGGTGGACAGATATGAATGAATGTACGTATGCTTTAGGGACTGTGGTGAATTAGTAGGTACGATGCTGAACTTGATGACTCGAAGGTCAGCAGGTCAGCAGTTCGAGACCCGAGTGTTGCATGACGGTGTGAGCTCCTGTCATTTGTATCAGCTCTTTCCAGACTAGCCGTTCGACAGCAAGAAATTGCAAGTAGATAAACAGGTACCACTTGGGTGGGAAAGGTAACAGCGTTCTGTGTGCTCCAGCATCTAGTCATGGCTGCCACATGACCACGGAACTCTCTGCAGACCAGACAGCGCTGGCTCTTTGGCTATAAACAGAGATGAGCACTGAACCCTAGAGTCAGATATGACTGGCTTTCGAGTGGTGGTGCTTTTCCAAGGCTTTTGATAGAATCCCTGTGACGCCCTTTTCTATGCCACTTCCTTAATGTATGAAATCTCTTCCTCTTTCTCTCTCTCTCTCTCTCACACGCATACACGCACATACTCATAGATCTCTAACTTCTCTTCATTTGTTTTAAAGGCAGAAGAAGAGAGAAATTACCATATCTTCTACCAGCTCTGTGCTTCTGCAGCATTACCTGAATTTAAAACTTTGCGGTTAGGTATGGATTTGCATCTACTGCATTGAATGGCTGGCATGTCATGTGTCACAATAGCATTGCTATGAAAGAATTGTTTCTCTCCAAAGCATGTGCCTCGCTAAACTTTGAATCTGTCAAGGCAAATGCAGGCTTGGCTCTGTGTATTTTAGAAGCATATCTGATGTTGCTGAATGCAGCGCTTCAGTTTGGTTGCTATCCTGCTTCCCACATGTACGGTTTAATAAGAAAATCTAATATCGTATACGGCTTCATGCTTTCCACGAAGAACTAGGATGATAAACCAGGCAGCTTGAGCTAGCGTTACTTTCCAGACTTGGCTTTGGAAGGTCATTTCCCTTCCACTTCTGCTAGATCCTGCTCTTCTTCTTCCAGGAGAAAATGTGCTTCTTTTTAGCTTAACTAGGACACAACTATGGCAGTGATGGCGGACCTTGGCACTCTAGCTGTTCTTGGACTTCAATTCCCAGAAGCTCAAGTTGTTGTGAATCCACACAAATGGGTTTACTGCATGTAAGCATGGGTTTATGCGCAATAAACCCATCCGTGTGAATTCACAGAGACTTGGGCTTCTGGGAATTGAAGTCCAAGAACACGCACAGTAAACCCATTTGTGTGGATTCACAGAGACTTGGGCTTCTGGGAACTGAAGTCCAAGAACAGCTGGAGTGCCAAGGTTTGCCATCACTTGAACCTTGGGGTTGTTGCCTGGTTCTGTCCGCTAAGGAGGGGAATTGGCAGTGTGTTTCTCCTTGGTGTGTATAAAGTAGCTTTGTGTTTCCTTGCTTACGTAGGGAATGCGGACGATTTCTACTATACCAAACAAGGGAGAAGCCCAGAGATTGATGGAGTCAATGATGCCAAGGAGATGGTGAATACCAGGAAAGCTTGCAGGTTGTTAGGTATGACTGAAAAGGACCCAATTGTGCCATTCTAGCCCCCGGTGTGCTACAGCAAGCTGTGAATCATGACATGAGTATATACTGTGGCGTCCTGTTTTTGTATATCAAGCCATGCACATGAAATACATTAGCTTTTGGAAGATGCTTTGGGTGGTTTTGCCCTGAAAATTGGCACAAATGGTATTCTGGATAAATTGGATGAAGAACTGCAGGGAGTTTTGGGAAGATGAAGACCTGACAACACCCCCTCCTCTGCACTTTTTCCATGCTCCATAATATCCTTCTAGAGGAATGGTGACCAGACTGTACACAGTATTCCAGATGGATGGGGCCTCACCATAGATTTATAAAGAGGCAAAATGACACTTGCTGACTTATTTTCTATACCCTTCCTAATGATCCCTAACATTGAGTTTGCTTTTTTCACTGCTGAGGCACACTGGGTTGACACCTTCATTGCGCTCTCGTCCACCAGGACACCGAAGTCCCTTTCCTGGTTTGTCGCAGAGAGTTCAGACCCCATCAGTTCATAAATGTAATTGGGGTTTTTTGCCCCAACATGCATCACTCTGCACTTACTAATGTTGAAGCTCATTTGCCACTGTTTTGCCCACTCCCCCAGTGTCAAGAGATCCCTCTGGAGCTCCTCACAATCTCTCACAGTTTTCACTACCCTGTATAATTTAGTGTCGTCAGCAAATTTGGCTACCTTGCTTTTTACTCCTACCTCTAGATCGTTTATGAAGAGGTTGAAAAGCAGGGGTCCCAGTACTGAACCTTGGGGGACCCCACTCTTTACTTCCCTCCACTTGGAGAAGTGTCCATTTAGTGCTACCCTCTGTTTCCTGTCCCTTAGCCAGTTGCTGATCCAGGACAAAACCTGTCCCTTTATTCCATGACTGGCAAGTTTATTCAAGAGCCTTTGGTGTGGGACCTTGTCAAAAGCCTTCTGAAAGTCCAGATAAACAATGTCAACTGGATCCCCCTTATCCACATGCTTGTTGACACTCTCAGAAAATTCCAACAGATTCAGACCCAAAGTCTGTCGGTTCCTTATCAGTCTTATCCCTTGCCTTGTGCTCATGACAATGCCTAACTGGAGGGGGTTTCTCCTTTTTATTCCTCCCCTTTCTTCCTTCCTTCCTTCCTTCCTTCCCTAAATATGCCAGGCATTTCCGATTCCTGTCAGATGGGAATTTTCCAGATTCTGTCTGCCATTCTTCACCTAGGCAATGTGGAGTTCACCTCGCGGGACGCCGACAGCTGCACCATTCCAGTAAGTTCCCGATAGCTTTGATGCTGTTCCCACTGGAATGCGTTTTACTTCCGCTTCCAAGAGCGACGAGGGCTTCGTGGGCCGGATGAATTGGCCTTGGGGGCTGGATCCAGCCCCCGGGCCATAGTGACCAGTTCCCTGAGCCACGTGACCGGCCCACGGCCAAAAATGTTTGGGCACCCCTAGGCTAACCCTTCCCTCCTCTTCTTGGGGGGCTCCAGTGCTGTGAATTGTGCTCCAAAACTACAGATACTTTGCATTGTCCTGCCTTTTTTAAATTGCCCTCGTTGTCCTCGTTTGTGGATGTTTTAAAATCCTTTGATTAACATTTGTCTTCCTTCTCATTTGTTTGAGCTCTATTACATTGGCAATTGGTGGCCTCCTGAGGAGCAATATTGGGGTTTCTTGTCCAGAAGGACCTTGCATGGAAGGGACGCTTTGCTTTTTGTTTAAATAATCATCCTCTGGTCTATTCGGAGGCGGGGCAGGAATCCCATTCATTAGTTGGGTAAAGCAAAAGGCCAGCAGCACACCCAGTATTTCTGTGGGTTTTGAACCCTTCCTAAAGTAGAAGAGACTTAAAGAAGGGACTGTGGTGGCGCAGTGGTTAAGACGCTGAGCTTGGCAACTGGAAAGTCACCAGTTTGAGACCCGAGTGCTGCACAATAGAGTGAGCTCCTGCCTCTGTCCCAGCTGCCGCCAACCTAGTACGATGGTACCTCGTATAATGAAAATAATTCGTTCTGCAAGGCTTTTCGCTATGCGATTTTTTGCATTATACAAAGCATGCTTCGTATGACGAAATTTCCTATGGGATGCTTCGCAAAACAAAAATCTGTTGAAAGCCACCCTGGGAGAAACGTTGTTTCATAGAACAATTTTTTTGCTCTACAAGGCAACATTTTCCTCCAAATTCCTTTCGTTATACGAGGTTTTTATTATAAGAGCCCTTCGCTATACGGGGTTTTACTGTAGTTTGAAAGCAAGAAATTGCAAGTAGATAAATAGGGACCACTTTGGCAGGAAAAGTGACAGCATTCCATATGCTCTGGCCACATGACCACGGAAACGCCTGCATACGCAGACAGCGCTGGTTCTTTGGTTGTAAACGGAGATGAGCACCGACCCTAGAGCTAGATAGGACGGGCTTTTGAGCAAGGCAGACCTTGACCTTACACTCAAGGAGTCCAGGGTGTGTGTCTGCCACAGAGGAAGCTGTACTGAGACCAGCCCCATGGGCTATGTAATAGGGTTCAGAGTTTCTTCTCAAACAGAGCTTCTTTGCCTCCTCCCTTGGGAGCCTGGATATACCTGTCATGTATCCCGGATTGGCCGGGAAATCCCGTATTCTAGCGCTCCTTCCCCCTCCTTCCCGCCGTCATCCCGTAATTTGACCAGCCAGGAAAGGGGTTACTTCGCATGTGTGCGGTGGTTACTGGGTTACTGCGCATGTGCAGTAACCCAGCAACCCCAGTGCGCATGCAAATTAACCCCTTTCCTGGTTGAAGGGGTTATTGTGCATGCATGCTGCTGCCTCTACCTTTCCTGCCTGGCGCCTGGAAACTTACTGCGCATGCATGCCCAGCTCCCGAATTTCGAAAACCGTGGCTTGACAGGTATGAGCCTGGAGAACAGGCCTCAATGTAGTGAAGATTGTTTCCTTTTCCTTACAGCCCAAACAGGAGCCCCTGAAGATCTTCTGTGAACTCATGTGTGTGGACTACAACCAGATGGCCCACTGGTTGTGCCACAGGAAGCTTGTCACAGCCATGGAGACCTTCATCAAGCCCATCCCCAGGCTCCAGGCCGTAAATGGCCGGGACGCTCTTGCCAAACATGTCTACGCCAAACTCTTCAATTGGATTGTGGGCCACGTGAACCAAGCCTTGCGCTCCGCTACCAAGCAGCACTCCTTCATCGGCGTCTTGGACATCTATGGGTGAGGGGCTTCAATCAGAGGGTCAGGCTGGCTGACTGCTCTGGACAAAGGAAAGAGAGGGATGGGCACGGCATGAGAGGTCGGAAAGGTTGCATGGAGGGACATCGAGATCTTCCCCAGCCTGGACCTGTAGACCAGGGGTTCCCAACCTTTTCAAGCCAGGGGCTGGGACACGCTCTCTCAGTCAGCTTCGAGGGCTAAGGGCAGTTTGCCCTGCCTGCATGATGGGGGTGGCCATTTTGTCCCAACAGCTTTGTTTCTTGAATGCCCTGGGGGAGGATCACATGAAATGGTGCCGTGGGTGGGTGGGTGGAGGGGGGTGGTGGTCTCTGTCCTTGGGCTGGCTGGTTTTGGTGGCCCATAAGGGTTGCTTTAGTGGGTTGGGGGCAGGCAGGGCGCAGGCCCTGCAGAGACTGGGAGGGAATTTGGGGGAGTGTTGATGCCCCCTAAGCTGGTTCAGGGAGAAAGGGGTGTGTATGCATCTGTGCACACACCAGGTATTTATAGCCTTTTGCATGTCGTGTGGGCCAGAGAATCCATAGGCCAGCCCAACATTGACAGGTCGCCTCTTCTCTGAAGTTCCATTTCGGAAGAAATTTCTATTGCACAGAAAAGGCATCCTCAAAGATTGTGGTCGTTTTGAACCACCATCGGGCGTAATACCCTGGGGAACGACCACCTTGTATTACCAGCTAAGCTTCCTCACACTAGATCGGGCGAAAGGAACTGCATAATGAACTCACCCAAAGGTGCCTTGGTTTTGGCAGTTTCACATCTAGCCTAGACATGGAAGGAGAAGGAGAAGCTCTCCCTGCCAGTTCCCTCCTTCATGTCCTTCCCCTCCTTCGGCCAGTGTTTCTTGACCCGAGTCATCCATCTCTGTCATGAAGACTCTTCTCTGCCAGCCCTTCCTTCGCCTACCAAGGCTGGCCTTCCTTCGGACCGGACCGACATTCTGGCAGGTCTTTTGCTCCCATGGAGAAGCTCACCCACCCACCCACCCAATGCCTGCCTCAATTGTGCTGCTCTCTCTCTGCTTTCCTTCTTTTTCAGGTTTGAAACGTTTGAGATCAACAGCTTTGAACAGTTTTGTATCAACTACGCCAATGAGAAACTGCAGCAACAGTTCAATATGGTAAGATATATGCTCCAGGTGTTCTTGGACTTCAATTCCCAGAAGCCCAAGTCTCAATGTGAACCCACACGAATGCGCAGTAAACCCATTCGTGGGCATTTGGTCTCTAAAAGGTTCACCATCACTGCCCTATACTACTGTATAAAATTATTATTATGATTATTATGATTATTATGATTATTATGATTATTGTTGTTGTTGTTGTTATTGTTGTTGTTGTTGTTATTATTATTATTATTATTATTATTATTATTATTATTATTATTATTATTATTATTATTATTATTATTATTATTATTATTATTATTATTATTATTTCAAATTGTGAAAGTCTTCTTAAAACTCTCTAGTTTGAACGTGTTATATACACACAGAGTGAATTGAACTCATGCTTCTTTTGCCACTGAGTCAACCAGGGGGTTCCGTTTTGATGATGTGTGGTTTAGTTGAACATGCCAGAGAAGCATTCATGTCAAGGTTGGTGAAGAAGATGCTCCAGGGCTTTGCTCTTTTCCCAATAGCATGTCTTCAAGCTGGAGCAAGAGGAATACATGAAGGAACAAATTCCTTGGACCTTGATTGATTTCTATGACAATCAGCCCTGCATTAACCTCATAGAGGCCAAAATGGGGATTTTGGACTTGTTGGATGAAGAGTGTAAGGTAAGGGTCCCGTTTCCGTGCGTGCATGCGTGCGTGCGTATGTAAGTAAGTGCGTACAGTCTTACAACTGTAGTGCTGGAAGGTTAATTGAGTTCAGCTCTTTTCAAGGGAGGGAATCGAACTCCCAATCTCTGGCTTCACAGCCAGGAGTTCTATAGGCCAAACATTTGTAGTGGCAGCAAAACAAACCATGGCCTTTTTTAAGTCTCAGGAATTTGAGAGACCCCCAACACTAGGAAGGGGTTTTTTCCTGCCTCGGCTGTAAGACAGATTGATCAGGTTTTTTGCCATGTTCCTCCTCCTCCTCTTCTTCTTCTTCTTCTTCTTCTTCTCCAGATGCCTAAAGGCGCAGATGCCAGCTGGGCACAGAAATTGTACAATACCCACTTGAACAAATCTACACTTTTCGAGAAGCCTCGTATGTCCAACAAAGCTTTCATCATTCAACACTTTGCGGATAGGGTAAGGCGGGTGCCCTAACTTTTTGGGCCGCTGGCTGGCCACATGGTTCGGTAGGCCGGTCATGCGGTTCACCGGGCTGGTCACGTGGTTCCTTCCACCGGAAGCGGAAGTAAAACGCGCCTTGCAAAATGTTTTGCAAAAGAAAGAGATAGATTTTTAGGTTGCCATTTCTCTGCTTAATCCAGGGGTGCCCAAACTACGGCTGTGAGCCAGATACGGCCCCTGACACCAATTTAGCCGGACCCCACCGCTCTTGCTGCTCCTGAAAGCGGAAGTAAAACATGCCCATTGGGGCATGTTATAATTCTGCTTCTAGTAGCAGTTTGAGACCTGAGGGTTGCAGGACAGCATGAGCTCCCATCTCTGTCCCTGCTGCTGCCAACCTAACAGTTTGAAAGCAAGAAATTGCAAGTAGATAAACAGGCACCACTTTGGCAGGAACGGTAACAGTGTTCCGTGTGTTGTGTCTAGTCACGCCTGCCACATGTCCATGGAAAGGTCTGCAGATGCAGACAGCGCTGGCTCTTTGGCTATAAACAGAGATGAGCACTGAACCCTAGAGACAGATACGACTGATTTCTGGACAAGGGCGACCTTGACCTCTTTTGCCGCATTGTTATCTGTGTTCTAAAACCGACCGTTTGCCATTCCAGGTGGAGTACCAGTGTGAAGGATTTTTGGAAAAGAACAAAGATACGGTCTATGAAGAGCAAATCAATGTTCTAAAGTCAAGTAAAGTTAGTACCAAGATTCATGTCCCTTTGCTACCCATTCCCTACGCATCAAACGTTGATTGTTTTTAGCCTACTCAAGTCATGCTAGTAATGCTGTGATCATTTACATTGACCCTCCCTGGCTGAAACTCCCCAGCTTGACACGGGAGGTCTACTTTCGTCCTCAAAGCATGTGATGGTTCTAACCCAGTCTTGTTTAAATTGACTCCAAAGGAGGGTGAGAAGTGGCCGGATGAAGCTGGGTCTGTAGCCAGCCCAGGAAGAAAAAGGGGGACTCCTCTTGAGAAAGGGGTCTGAGGTGGGTGGGTGTGGTTTCTCTCCACCCCCACCCCCCGTGAGACTTAATCCTCTCTCACAGCACTGGCCTCGCCCAGGGTCTTGGGTCTCTCCAAGAGCAGGTTCTGCCAGGTGGCCTTATCTCTGCGGCACGCCAACCCTGGTCCACTCCCCCCCCCCCTAGTTCCCCTCACCTGGGTGTCCTTCAGGGCAGCCTTCGCACCGGGGCTGTGGGAGGGGGACCCAGGCCAGGGCTTGCCCATGACACTGCACCGCAAACTATGTACCGAGGCACCAGTCAGGGTGTGAAGCAAGCATGCACAAGGGTGCGAGCTGGCAGACGATCCTTTAGCCAGGTGGAGCTGTCACCGCCACCGGAATCCTCGCTCGGCAGGAAGGTGTCCGGCGGTATGACAAGGGAGAATTTAGCATTGGCCACTCATAAACACACACACACACACACGAGGTCAATGGGATTTTGGCACATGGTATATAAAGTGGCTCAAGTGGTTAAGACACTGAACTCTGGCTGGAAGGTCGGAGTTCAATTCCCAAGTGTTGCAGGGCAGAGTGAGCTCTCGTCTCTGTCCCAGCTCCTGCCAACCTAGCAAGAAAATGCAAGTAGGTAAATAGGGACCACTTCAGTGGGAAGGTAAACAATGCTCCGTGCACTCCAGTGTCTAGGCATGCCTGCCACATGACCACAGAAATGTCCGCAGATGCAGGCAGCGCTGGCTCTTTGGCTGTAAATGGAGAGGAGCACTGAACCCTAGAGTTCGATACGACTGGCTTTTGAGGAAGGGCGGCCTACATAGAGGGAGGTTTGGAGGCTGTCATGGGGGGTGGATGGGGTGGGCAGGTGGGCAGAAGGATCGGGTTCTTGTTCCCGCTGGACTCACAAAGGACTTGCCTTCTTAGTAGACGTTGTGGTTTCGAACAGCGAGCCTAGGAGGCGCAAAGCTTTTTCCACCCTTTGATCAGAGAGTAAACAAGACAGAGAAACATTGTTGCACCTTAAAGACTTACTAATTGATGCATTTTAATGTTAGCTTTCGTGGAGCAAGTCCGCTTCGTCAGAAATAAGGGTGAGATTTCATGGCATCAGTTGTGTGTGTGTGTGTGTGTGTGTGTGTGTGTGTGATTATTGCCCCTCCTCAAAAAATATTTGCCCCCCACCCACCCACCCTTCCAATCTAGAATCCTGGCTACAGTACTTGGGGGGGCATGAGGAAGCCGGGCCTGTAGCCCCCCCCCCCCCCCGGCCCCCCCGAGTTGTGTGCCTCCCACCTTTTAAAAGCTCAGAAGAGGCAAAGTTTAGAGCTAATCCAGGAAGGTTAAGATGTGGCCTCCTGCGGTTTTTTAATGTGGGATTCCTGCTGCGGAGCCCTGGTGGCGCAGGGGTTAAAGTGCTGACCTGCAACCCAAAGGTTGTGAGTTTGATCTTGACCAGGGATAGGGTTGCCATACGTCCCAGAAAACCAGGATTGTCCCAGATTCAAGTTCGGAAAAATTGTCCCGGTCAGTTCAATACAAATCATGTTAAAGTCCCGGATTTTAAAAAATTGTTAATTGTGCATTATAACACACCATTGAAATAAATTCAAACTCTCGCCATCAAACGAGTGATTCCGTGGCACATTGGAGTTGGAGTATACCTGGAGACAAATCTTAAGGTCCTCCCCTCACACCACCGGCTGATAAGTGTGACCAGGGTGTTTCTTGGAACTGAGGACGTTAAGAGTTGACTGCGACGTGACTTCCCAGAAGTCCAGCAGCAGATCATCTTACAGTAAGAATAAATAAATGTTGTAAATAAATTCATTTATGTATTGATATATTTAATGTGAAAGTGTTTTATAGCTGCCATTATATTATCTTTTTTTGGGGGAAAGGCTATTTTGTAGATAACCCACCCACTTTTGTCAAGTATACTTCTGTCCCGGTTTTGTGGGAGAGAATTATGGCAACTCTAACCCCAGGGATCAAGGTTGACTCAGCCTTCCATTCTTCCTAGGTTGGTAAAATGAGTACCCAGCATGTTGGGGGCAAAATGCTAACCAATTAACTTGTGAACTGCCCAGAGAGTGCACTGAGCGCTATGGGGAGGGGGTGTGTGTGTCTAGAAGTGTGATTGCTTTGTGTTAGCTTCGAGAGTCCATGTTCTTCTGCTGCTTCTAATGGTTCTGTCTTTTGTCTGTGTGGCCCAGCTAAATTTGCTGGCTGAGCTGTTCCAGGAGGAGAAGGAGTCCGGCCCGACCTCAACAACGCCCCAAGGCCGAGCGCCATTGTCTCGAGGGGCGGTCAAGTCAGCAAAGTCTAAAGCGGGCCAAAGCAGCCGCGATCACAAGAAAACGGTGGGGCTTCAGGTGAGTCGGGCTGTTTTAATTACCCCGCATTGAAGGGAAATCCCTTCTGACAGCAGCAGAGAGAGAAGGAAGCATCACTGTGTAGATCAGGGGACATACCCGTCAAGCATGTCTCCGGAAAATACGGGAACTGCCCCGGCCAGGGTGCGCATGCACAACAAAAAGCCCTTTGTGCATGCGCAGTAACCCCTTTGTGCATGCACAGAACCCCTTTGTGCATGCACAGTAACCCCTTTCATGGCCGGTCAAAATACGGGATGGCCACGGGAATGATCATTGAAGAGGAGTGAAATACGAGATTTCCCGGCCGATCTGAGATACTTGACAGGTATGTCAGGGGATGCCAACGGGCCAGATCTGACCCACAGTGCCATTTCATGTGCCCCTCCAAGGGCATTTGAGAAACAAAACAGCCAACCCTTTGAAGGTGTCAGGACAAAATGGCCAGCCCCATCATGCAGGCAGGGCAAAATGGCCATCCGGCCCTTGAAGCTGACTGAGGGAGCCTGACCTGGCCCCCGGCTTGAAAAGGTTGGGAATTTCTGGTGTCAATGCTGGTAGAGAAAGATGGCAGATCTTTTCCCTGTCTTCTAAAAGAAAGAGGAAAAAAGAGAGGGAAGTTGTTCAAGAAAAGACGATGGAGGAGGCGGCAGAGGCGGGGGTCACTTATCTTCTGGGAAGACTGGAATCCATCCTGAACAAATCAGTGCAATTAAAAGCAAAGAGCAGCTTTTGTGTGAGTGTGTGTGTGTGTAAAAGATTTGAGTCCCCCAGATGTGCTCCTTTCCCCCTTCAGTTCAGGAATTCTTTGCAACTCTTGATGGAGACGCTCAACGCCACAACCCCACATTATGTCCGGTGTATAAAGCCAAATGACTTAAAGCAACCATTCATGTAAGTCATTCTGCACAAACTTCGATGAACACAGGGGGAGGGCAATCTCTGGACCTGGGGGCCAGATGTGGCCCTCCTGGCTTGCAGAAAGCATCTAGAGCAGGCGCCATATCATGTGGCCCTCCACCACACCGGTAAGTGATATTTGGTGGAGGAAGGGCAAAATGGCCATCTTGGCCCCTGAAGCTGTCTGAGAGAGCGTCACACACACACACGGCATAAAAAAGTTGAGAACTCCTGCTCTAGAGCACTAGTTCCCAACGTGGGGCCCACGCCCCGCAGGGGAGATGTCTTGGAAGTGGCCGCCTCCTTTGACAGGTCTTTTCTTGCCTAGGTTCGATGAGAAGCGTTCGGTGCAGCAGCTGAGAGCTTGTGGTGTGTTGGAAACGATCCGAATCAGCGCAGCCGGTTTCCCCTCCAGGTCAGCCTGCTTGGCTTGAAACGTTTGTAGGCGTCCAGTCCGCTGTCCGGGTAACATCCCTGGAGTAATGCCGTGTTTCTTCATGAAACCAGGTGGACCTACCAGGAATTCTTCAGCCGCTATCGTGTCCTGATGAAGCAGAAGGATGTCTTGAGTGACCGGAAGCAGACCTGCAAAAACGTCTTGGAGAAGCTGATTTTGGTAGTGAACTCCTGTGGTTTCATTGGCATAAAGGGGGCTGAAGCTAGCAGGACCCGGGGTGGATCCCTTTGGCTAGTACAGGTGTGCCCAAACTATGGGGCATGTGCCAGGTCCACCCCCTGAGGCCAATTCATATGGCCTGTGCTGCCCTCATTGATCCCAGAAGTGGAAGCAAAATGCGCCCATATCTGGTCCCTGGTGCCAATTCATCCAGTCCACACCGCTCTTGTCGCTCCTACAAGTGAAAGTAAAACACCCTTGTACGGGTGTATTTTACTTCCACTTCCAAGAGTGACGAAGGCGGCGTGGGCCGGATGAATTGGTGTCAGGGGCCGTATCTGGCCCACAAGCCATAATTTGGGCACCCCTGGTTTAAGCAGAGAAAATGGCATCTTAAAATCTATCTCAGCCTGTTGCAAAAACGATTGCAAGGCATGTTTTACTTCCACTTCTGGCCTGAAAAGCTTGGTCACTCCTGGGCTAGCAGGGTGGGGCAGGCCAACTGCAAATGGGCCCCTCACAGGAACACCATTTTGCACAGCTGGGCACACTCTGTGCTTGAGCAAAGTTGGATTGTCTGCTTCCCTGCTGGACAATCTTCTCTCTCTGCCATCCATGCGCCGCAGGGAAGCCGAATTGTCTTTCCATTTAAAGAAAACACCCTGTCTGGGAGCTTTTACTAATGCCACTTAACAGCCCCGCATGTTAATGTGGGAGGGAGAATGAAGGAAGACGCTGCCACACGGCGAGGGCAGGACATGTTTCCAGACCAGCTGGCAGAGAGACAGGAACCCTCGCTGGAGGAGGGCACACAAGAGTCAAGGGTGAACGCCCACCCTGCAGTGTAGCCTTGGCTCCAATCCTTGGTCCTCTCTTCCTCCAATAGCCCTGGTGGTGCAGGTGTTAAGCTGCTGTCCTGCAGCCAAAAGGTTGTAAGCTCAATACTGACAGGGAGGGATCAAGGTTGACTCAGACTCTTCTGCCCTTATGCTCTATCAAGTTCTTCTTCGTGGTCACCTGTGAATCCAGTAAACACATTTGTGTTTTTATTTGACGGCTATGTGAGCCGCCCTGAGTCGGGTTTCCTGAGTAGGCGGCATACAAGCATGAAAATTTAATTAAAATTAAAATTAAACTGCTTCCCTTTAGCCAAAAAGCTGTGAGTTCAGTACTGATGGGGATCAAGGTTGAGTCAGCCTTCTATCCTTCTAAGCTCAGTTAAATGAAAATCCAGCATGTTGGGGGCAAAATGCTCTTTACCTTGTGAACCGCCCAGAGAACGCAGGAAGTGCAACAGGGCAGAGGAGAGAACGGGAATTGCTGTTGCTAAAACCCAAGTTTTTTAGAGAAGCTTTTGAGGAGCCGCCCCCCCCCCCCCCCCAGACTGAAGCCTTAGTTGTGGCTGCCATGGGTATTGTGTGTCGTACCCCCTTGCTTGCTAGATCGGCTGTCTTCGAGGGCCCTCTGCCCGCCCTCTCTCTTTCGAAACGAATGCCGCTTCCACTCTGACATGAATTGTGTGTTTCCTCTTTTTTTAAAAAAACAGGACAAAGATAAGTACCAGTTTGGGAAGACCAAAATATTTTTCCGGGCTGGCCAGGTGGCCTATTTGGAGAAAAAGAGAGCCGATAAGCTGAGAGCGGCCTGCATTCGCATCCAGAAGACCATCCGAGGGTGGCTGATGCGGAAGAAGTACCTGCGCATGAGGAAAGCTGCCATTACCCTCCAGCGCTATGTCCGAGGGTACCAGGCACGATGGTAAGCCCACGCTTCGTGGTGGTGGGGTGGTGGTGGTGGGGAGGGTCCTCCAGCTGGGCTTGGGCAGGGCTCTCAGTAGGGTGTCCAGAGACCAGCCCGGCCCTGGGAGGGATGCTGCGCTGGGTCAGAAGGAAGAGCCTGGGAAACGTCCTAGCCATTCAGCCGCATAAACAAAAACATTGACTTCTGGAATAAAGAAGCTTTGGACTAGGTTGAGTTTCTCCCCGACAGAGCAGTTCTTCAAAGTCCCCAAGAGTTCTCTGGTCCTCTTTTAAAACAAGCCGTATCTGACTCTAGGGTTTGGTGCTCATCTCCATTTATAGCCAAAGAACCAGTGCTGTATGCATTTACAGACGTTTCCATGGTCATATGGCAAGCACACAAGAATGCTGTTTCCTTTCCCCACCAAAGTGGTCCCTATTTATCTCCTTGCAATTTCTTGCTTTTGAACAGCTCGGCTGGCAGGAGCTGGGACAGAGACAGAGGCTCACTCTGTCAGGTAGCTCTCAGGTCCTGACCTGCTGACCTCCCAGTCATCAAGTTCAGCGTCTTAACCACTAAGCCACCCTTGCTGACCTAAAAAATCTCTGCAGACAGCTGAAGGATACCTTGGCTGTGAGCATTTGTCCTCCATGCCTCTTTTCCCCCCTCCTCTTCCCTCTTTTCTGTTTTGGGCAGCCTGGCCACTTTTCTCCGGAGAACCAGAGCCGCCACCCGCATCCAGAAGTTGCAGCGCATGTGCGCTGCCCGCAAGCGCTATCGGCACATGCGTGCTGCCACGGTGGTTATCCAGTCCTACACGCGAGGCTGTCTTGCCCGGATGACCTACCGGAAGGTAAGGCCAGGCCCTCCTCCTGGGTTTAACTCCTGGTCCCATGGCTACGGCCAGGGGATGCAGAGAATTGTTCCTCGTGAGCAGAGACGCCGTAGCACCGTAGAGAAAGCGCCCTTGCTCTCTCCTGTCCTGGTCTTGGGGGCTCTTCTCCTTCTGTTTCCTGGCTTCTTCCTCGACTGGGCCTTCAACGTGTCTTTCTAAACCTTCAGATGCTCCGGGAGAACAAAGCTGTCATCCTACAGCGCCATGTGCGTGGCTGGCTGGCTCGCAAGCGTTACCAGCGGACTCTGCGGAGGATCATTTATCTGCAGGCCTGTTGCCGGCGCTTGATAGCCAAGAGAGAGCTGAAGAAGCTGAAGATCGAGGCCCGCTCCGTGGAACACTACAAGAAACTCAACGTCGGCATGGAGAACAAGATCATGCAGCTCCAGCGTAAAATCGACGAGCAGGTAGCGCACCGGCAGGGTGTTTTTGGGAAGAGTGGATATCCAGCCCCTTCTGTGCTCCAGGCTCAGGGCAAGGGCTGTGGGATCGATGCCTGTTCTGCAAACAGCGCTCCGCTTTTTGTCACTTGGGAACTTGGGCGAAGGGAAAGGAAACGGCCGACTGTCTGATCGTCCTCACCTTTGGATTTTTCTTCAGACCAAGGACTCCCGAGCGGTGATTGAGAAGCTGGCCATCTTGGAGGCAGCCTACAATTCCGAGACAGAGAAGTTAAGGAACGATGTGGCGAGACTGAAGATGAGCGAAGAGGAGTCCAAGAACGCCACCAACCGGCTCCTCAGCCTCCAGGAGGAGATTGCCAAACTCCGGACGGATCTGGAGAGAACGCAGGTGGAGAAGAAGACCATTGAAGAAAAAGCAGAGATATACAAACAAGAAACAGACCAGGTGCCAGTCTCGTTTATGAATGAAAGCACACTTGTGCATAGTAGCTGTAGACTCATAAGATTGTGGTTGTGAATTATCTGCCAAGTTTAGTAGATGAAGGCTGCTTGTTTAAAAAGTCAAGATAGGAAAAGCTAAGTAAAGTCCATGAAAGGCCAGGATGTTGTAAAGCAGGGGTGCGCAAACTATGGCCCATGGGCTGGATCTAGCCCCTGATGCCAATTCATCCGGCCCATGCTATCTTCATCACTCCTGGAAGCAGAGGTAAAATGCTTCCGGGAGCAACGAGGGTGGTGCAGGCCAGATGAACTGCCATCAGGGGCCAGATCCAGCTCACAGGCCATAGTGTGGACACCCCTGTTGTAGATGCAACATAACCCAGTTGTGTAGGAGAGTCCTACTCAAGGACAGATGAGCCAGGGTGACTTCCAGCCTCCAGTCGGAGGAAAGATGAAAAGGTTAAGAGGGCAGATTTCTCTGAAAAGCCCTCAGTTAATTGTAAAGTAAATTAAGAACGCACCTCCTGAGAAGACACATGCCTTTCCTCCTCCTTGTAGAATTGAATGCCTCTCCCATGGGATGTCACAGAAAGGAAAAGACAAAAAGGCCTTACGGTGCCTGAACGACTGATATATTCCAAGGGAGAGAGATGGGATCACAGGCTTCCCACCAAGGAGAGTCTGCCTGCCAAGGAGGGTTTCCCTTAGACCTCCTCGTCCGTCCCCCACCCCGAATGGAGAGCGGCAGAAGGCAGTTGGTCTCCTCCAGAAGGGTGGGAGTGCAGATCCCATCATAGACATCCATTGGGAAGGGATTCTGGACGTTGTGGTCCAAAGCATCTGGAGGAAGACACATTCCTCTCTTGGTGTTGGAAGGGGACCCAGAATGGATGAGGCCATCTTGCTTGTGGCATCTCGCCCTGCCTTGAACCTCTGCTAAAAGTGTTGGAGCCACGAACACAGGCTCATTTCAGCCACCTGCTTGGAAGAGGTCAGAGTAGCCCTCCTGCCTGGCCTTCTCCATCAGGATGCCCCACACGAGGTGGAGGGTGAGAGCCGTGGGGGGCATGCCTTGGAGAGATTTGGAGGTCTAGGACAGTGGTAGCAAACCTATGGCACGCATGCCAGAGGTGGCACTCGGAGCCCTCTCTGTGGGCACACACGCCGTCGCCCCAGCACAGAGTTCACTCCATCCCCTCTGCCCAGCAGCCCAATGGGAGTGTTTTCTTCCTCCCCTGTTGCTGTGTTGGCACTTTGCAATAAATAAGTGAGTTTTGGGTTGCAGCTTGGGCACTCGGTCTCCAGAAGGTTCGGCATCACCGGTCTATGATCTGATGTCCGTGAGCAGCAGGACGAGGGCTCCCGTTCTGCATAGCGAGCGCATCCTCTGCCAGACAGTTTGCCCTGTAGGCTTGTATGGACATGCAGTAAATCAATAAGGCTGTTACTGCGAGCGCAAATGTATTGAATAACATTGAGTTGGTTAATACAGATCTTTTTCCACTTTAGAGTCTGAGCTTAATCTGATACTTTTTACTTTTTCTTTTTTTATAAAAGCTGGTACTGGAACTGAAAGAGCAAAACACGCTGCTTAAGAAAGAGAAGGACGAACTGAACCTCCGTGTCCAAGAACAAGCAAGAGAGATCACAGGTAAGCTGGATTCACAAATTGGGCTCGGTTTGATTCAATTAAGAAAATCTATTCTTCCCCCCTCCCTCTCCCCCTCCCTCCCTCCCTCCCTGCTTCAGTTTTTCCTCAGCTGAACTCCTGCCCCAGGTCATGCAAACTCAACAGGTGTCATTGATATGAGGACCCAAGGCTTACCTTAGACTTGCCCCCTGGAGAACATTGCTCAGAAATCAGATTATCTCCTCCTTGGGCCTTAGGAACATGGGTCAGAACTCACACACAAATTGTGTGCCAGACCAATGTTCAAAGTGGCCAAAAGCCCTTCCCTGGCTAGGACTTCCTCCCTACCTAGCAGGACAGGTGGTGTTTTGTTTATTTCTTCCTGGTCCCTAAGATGGCCATTCTGCCAATACAGTACCTCTACATCAGGGGTGCCCAAAGTACAGCCCATGGGATGCATCTGGCACCTGACACCAATTCATCTGGCCCATGCTGCCCTCGTCACTCCCAGAAGCGGAAGTAAAATGCACCCGGACAGGTGAGTTTAACTTCTGCTTCCGGGAGCAACGAGGAGGGTACAGGACAGGGGGCAGATCTGGCCCATGGGCCATGGTTTGGGCACCCGTGGTTTAAGCAGAGAAAATGGCAGCTAAAATCAATCTCATCCTGTTGCAAAACAGATTACAAGGCACATTTTACTTCCGCTTCTGGTGGGAAGAACCCTGTGACCGGCCTGCTGAACCCTGTGACCAACCCATGGCCTGAAAAGTTTAGGCACCCCTGCTGTAAAGGATGGAAGGCTGAGTCAAACTTGATTCCTGTCAGGATCAAACTCAAGACATTTTGCTTGTAGGACAGCAGTTTTAACTCCTGCACCTCCGGGACTCATCAGTCGTAGAGATTCCGGTTTCCTGAAATAGGAATGCAGCCCTTTCCCTGTTTTCCCCCCCTGCCAGATGTCATAGAGAAGAGGTTCTTGGAGGAGACAAAACAGCTGGGCATGGATCTGAACAACGAGCGGCAGAGGTACCAGAATCTGCTCCAGGAGTTCAGCCGTTTAGAGGAACGCTACGACAACCTCCGGGATGAGATGACGTTGATGGTGGTGAGTGGCCGGAAACAAGCAGGAAAAGTCAGTGTGAAGAAACACTGAAGGCAGACTGAGGGGTGGGTGGGGGTGCAGCTGTCCCCCCCCCAACCCCACCCCAGGATCTGCCCCCCAAGGGCTGAGAGGCCCACACACCTGGAGAGCCCGAAGATTGGTTGCCTAATCCCACTGCTTAATTTAATTTTAATTTAATTTTTGAATTTCTATACCCACTCAGGTACAACCCAACTCAGGGCAGTTCAACAGCATAATCTAAAAACACAACATGCAATTTCAATAAAACTAGCATAAAACATACAAAAGATAAAACAGATAAAGCCACTTAGTTAAATTCACCCATCCCTATCAATAAAGAAGGGAGGGGAAGGAGTCACTAAACTGGATTAGGCTATAAGCCAGTGGCCGGGGGCCACATCCCCATCGGGCCCCCCACACCTGCCCTGCCAGCCAGGTTTTCAGACCTTTCCTGAAGGGCAGCAGTTCTGTCTGTAACCTTAGCTCTATCGGCAGGAGGTTCCAGAGTGCCGGTGCGGACACAGAGAAGGCCCTCCTTCGTGTGCTAGAGAGACGAGCCCCTCTGGCTGAAGGCGCAACTAGGGAGCCCCTCCGGTCCGCTCTGGTTGGACGGACAGACACTCTTGAGACGATGCGGTCTCTTAGGTATCCTGGCCCACTACCATGTAGGGCTTTAAAGGTCAAAACCAGCACCTTGAATTGCACCCGGAGGCAAACCGGTAACCAGTATAGCTCCCAAAGCAGTGGTGAGGCGCGGACATAACACCCACATCCCATCACCACCTGGGCAGCTGCATTCTGGACTAGTTGTAGCCTCCAAATGGTCGTCAAGGGCAGCCCCATGTGGAGCGCATTACAATAATCTAGCCTGGAGGTGACCAGTGCATGAGTGACCATGAGTAAGGAGTCCCTTACTCATGGTTGGAAGAGGGTCATTTCAAAAAACAAAACAAATCACCCTTTTGTGACTTGCTTCTTCCTTAGCAAGGGACTGCAGTGGCTTCGTGCTTAAGATGCTGAACTTGATGCCTGGAAGGTTGGCAGGTTAGCAATTCGAGACCCGAGTGCTGCATGGCGGAGTGAGCTCCCGTCGTCTGTCCCAGCTCCCGCAAACCTAGCAGTACAAAATTGCAAGTAAATAAACAGGTACAGCTTCGGTGGGAAAGGTAACAGCATTCCTTGTGCTCTGACATTTTGCCATGCCTGTCACATGAGAATGGAAACACCTGCCGACTCAGACAGCACTGGCTCTTTGGCTGTAAATGGAGATGAGCACCGCACCCTAGAGTCAGATACGACTGGCTTTTGAGCAGCTCGTCCTTAACTCCTTTCTTAGCTTGTTTGACTTTTACCCGACAGTGGCTTCTCTTCCAGCCTCTGCCGTGTCAAGTTCTTACCTGCAAAAAAGGAGAGGATCAAATCAGTCCCGACCTTTCGGAAGCATTAAACTGCACAAAGCCTTGGTACAAACGGGTCCCACCTGCCAGGGACTCAGGCGAGCATCTCTCTCCCCTTCCCCACCTACAGAACATCTCCCGGCCAGGCCAGAAAAGGAGAGATTCCACCCACAGCACGGAGTCCGAATACACCTACAGCTCTGAAGTCACGGAGCCCGAAGAGTTGCAGGTGAGGATGGAGGTAAGGGCGGAGGCACTGGGGAGACAGGGAAGACATCCACAGCTTTCTCCTCCGCATAGAGGTCACCACCACCACCACCACTAAAACTGGCTGTGGGCAAACATGAGCCCCGTCCCTTGTGTGAAGAGCAACTCCCAGGGTGGGAAGAGGGATGGGTTTTGTAGTAGGGAAGGGGGCAGGTCTTTGTCTGAGCCCTTTGGGTCTTCACGGAGATGCCTCTCCTTTCCAGCCACCAACTGGTCTCCTCCTGTGTAGGGCAGTTGACCATTATTTTAAGTATCCACCCAAAAGGCGGCGTCGTCTTGGCAGTTTAAAGTGGGGGTGCCCAAACCTCTCAGGCAGTGGGCCGGTCATGTGGTTTAGCAGGCCGGTCACATGGTTCAGCGGGCCGGTCACATGTTTCCTCCCACCAGAAGCAGAAGTAAAACACACCTTGCAATCTGTTTTGCAACAGGACGAGATAGATTTTAAGCTGCCATTTCTCTGCTTAAAGCAAGGGTGCCGAATTCATCTAGCATGTGCCGCCCTTGCCGCTTCTGGAACATACAGGCACATTTTACTTCTGCTTCCAGGAGTGGCAAGGGCGTCGTGGGCCAGATGAATTGGTGTCGGGGGCCATGTCCGGCCCATGGGCTGTAGTTTGGGCACCCCTGATTTAAAGTCTGATCTAGAAATGGGAAAAGGATAAGGATACTGTATGGCTTTTCCTCTTTTCGACATTTCAGGGCCATGCAGTACAAGAAGGATAGCACAAAATTCAGCACATAGTGCCCCAAAACTGTTTTGTCAGAGCTCAGGCTGTAAAATGGGTGCATAGTTGGGACCTTTGGAAGTCACCCCTTTGGAAGGAGGGTCACTTTGGGAATTTCCCAGCCCGCTCTGGGAGAAAGCAACCAAATGGCTTGGCACGCGTCCGTTCTCACCCCAGCCCTGCTTGCGCCGTGGCTTCTGGAAGGGTTTGGGGCCTCCTTTAGGCTGTCACAGCAGACCACCTCTCGCTTCTCTTGGAAAGAGACACAACCAGAAGATCCCCTTTATTTTCTTTCCGCCAGAAGACATTTCTTGACCAACACAAGCGTTCACAAACTTTCAAAGTTGGGTTCCTTTCCCTAGCCCAAGAGAACAACATTTCTCAGGCCATTCCTTATGTTCAAGGCCAACAATTTTAGAGAGCATTTATCCGAATAATAATAATAATAATAATAATAATAATAATAATAATAATAATAATAATAATAATAATAATAATAATAATAATAATAATAATAATCCCATCTGTGTGTAGTTGTAGAGACTTGCGGTGTTTACAATTTCTCCTGGACTCTAATGTGTAAACCTCCATTTTTCTCTCCCTCCCCTTCCCAACAAGTAAGAAAGAAAGGTATGATCCGTTATCGATCTTTGTAAGCCTTCTAGTTAGTTCCCAGCTTTTCTACCTTTAAAGCTTTAGGGTAGATACTTTATTTTGGCAATAGATGCATTTACTGAAATGCCCTTCTTAAACCCACTGGGTTTCTGAAATAATCATCCCGGGAAGAATTTGATGGCTGATCAGCTGCTCTCCTAATCCAGTAACATTTCCACGTGTCCCTTGACTCTCTCCCTCCCTCTTCTAAATCCTTGCTAACTCTTAGGGCTGGTGTGTGCATGTGTGTGACGACAGGCTCAGCTAATCGCGCCCTAGCCCCGTGATGGTGAACCTCGGCACTCCAGGAGTTCTTGGACTTCAGTTCCCAGAAGCCCAAGTCTCTGTGAATTCACATGAATGGGTTTACAGGGAATTGAAGCCCAAGAACATCTGCGTAGGTGCAGTAAACCCAGTTGTGTGGATTCACAGAGACTTGGGCTTCTGGGAAGTCTAAGAATCATGCACAGTAAACCCATTTGTGTGGATTCACAGAGGCTTGGGCTTCTGGGAATTGAAGTCCAAGAACACCTGGAGTGCCAAGGTTCACCATCACGGGCCTAGCGCCATGCGCTATCCTAGTGTTGCTGCCACTGCTGTGATGGGCTGGGAGTGGGACTGGGCCAGAAAGCAGAGGCAGTTCAAACCCACCCCACCCCAGGATTCCTCTCCCATGGTGGCATGGGGATCAGGTATGGGGACACTTGGGTACCCTACACGAGGCTCAGAAAGCTGCCTGGTTGTGTCATGGAGAAGCTGCCACACATGCACACGCACACAGCCCACTTCCAACTTCCAGGCCATCCATGGGGGTAGATGAGAAGTAGACTGATTCCCTCTCTTGTGTCACCATGAAATGTTTAGATGTTGTGCCTCTGCTTCCCTTTGACTTAGGAGCCAGGCGAGAAGAAGCCTCCTCTGGACATGTCTCTCTTCCTCAAGCTTCAGAAACGGGTTACCGAGCTGGAGCAGGAGAAGCAGTCCTTGCAGGTGGAGCTAGACCGGAAGGAGGAGCAAGTCCTCCGGACCAAGGCCCAGGTGAGAAGAGAAGGACCAAGAGGAAAGCCCCCCTCCCTACCTGAGGACTTTGAAGGCCCCCAACAAGGTTCCCTTTGCATGTGTATCATTCTCCAAAGGCCTGGTAGACCTTCTTCTCTATTGGGCTCCCTGCTCATGGCATGTTGGCTCAGTTGGAGGTGAGAGCTTGGGCCTGTCCATACCTGCTTCCAAAGAAACCCAACTGGACATGGATGCCTAGCAGGGTGGACACATACATGCCCAGGGCCCAGCCTCAGGCCACTTCCCTCCAAGTGCTGGCAGGCTTCTCCCATGGGTAAATATGAACCACTTCAGTGGCTTGTTTTTCAAGAAGTCTCAGAAACATGTTGACAGTCTCCAAACAGAGCAAGGGACGTGGAAGGAGGGACCCAGTCCTTGCTCGTATCTCTCAAGGTTTCTGTCGATCCCCCCATAACACAATAGCTCAGGAGTGCCCAAACTACAGCCTGTGGCCCGGATCTGGCCCCCATGCCAATTCATCTAGCCCACACCACCCTCGTCGCTCCCAGAAGTGGAAGTAAAACATGCCCGGATGAAAGTGTTTTACTTCCACTTCCGGGAGCGATGAGGGTGGCATGGACCAGATGAATTGGTGCAGGGGCCAGATCCAGCCCATGGGCTGTAGTTTGGGCACCCCTGCAACGGCTAATCCTCTTTTTCTGTGTCTCTCTTCTCCTAGGAGGAAGAAAGGCCTCCAATGAGAGGGGCTGAACTGGAATACGAGTCACTTAAGGTAATCTTGGGTGTCTCTTGAGGGTCCCTTTCAGCTGAACTTGGGCTAGACAGAGAGAGATCAGTCATGTACTACGTTATGGCTTGAAGTGTCCTGTTTCTCACCCTTTGGTGTTTCAACACTGGTTCGTTCTTCCCTCATACCCCCAATTTAATTGGGGATGGGGGGACACCCCATTTTTAAGGTTCCGATGGGCCTGGAGACCCCCTTTGGAGTCTCTGGCCAACGGGGCCCTTTGTTTTTCCTCTGCTCCAGCGCCAGGAGCTTGAATCGGAGAACAAGAAACTGAAGAATGAGTTGAACGAGCTGAGGAAGGCCTTGATGGAGAAGGGCGCTCCGGCCACCACCGCCCCGGGCGCTCCCGCCTACCGGGTACTCATGGACCAGATGACCTCCGTCAGCGAGGAGCTGGAGGTCCGCAAGGAGGAGGTCCTGATCCTGAGGTCTCAGCTGATGAGCCAGAAAGAGGAGGCCAGCCAGCCCAAGGTAAGCCGTAGGCAGGGCAGGTGGGAGGGAAGGCCTGGGGGTCACCTCTGGCCCCTTCTCTTGGAGGGTGTGAAGGAGGCCGGATGGGTGGTCCTTCTTAAGAACAAATATCACTAACGAACTTTCTCTTTGATTTCCCTGCTTGCCAATGGACTGCCAGCATGATAAGGTAAGTGGGTTTCTCTCTGTTGTTGGTGAGCTTCCTTTAAGTGCCAAAATGGCCACCGTACCTTCTGTGTGTTTTAAGTCAGTAAGGCAGGGATTCTCAACCTATGGCTGGTGGGCCGGATGAGGCCCAGAGCGCCATTCCATGTAGCCTACCACCACCTCCACCATGCCTGGAAGTGCCATGTGGTGGAGGCAGGGCAAAATAGCTGTCCAGCCCCCAAAGCTGTCTGAGGGAGGATGACCCAATGGCCCCCAGCTTAAAAAGGTTGAGAACTCCTGCAATAAGGTCAAGCTATCTCCCCCCCCCCCCCCCCCCCGGAATTAGCATGTTGTTCTGTTTCCATGTATCCTCTTCATCTTAAAAAAGTGTTGTTGCATTTGCAACCTCTCTAGGCTGCCAAGCGAGGCGAGGCTCCTTTGCAACTTGCTGGGGGAGGAGAAGTGTTTTTATTTTTTTACATTTCTGCCTCCTCCCTCGTTCAAGATGTGCAGGTTAGCTGGTGTGCCAGCCCCATTTTGTACTGATAATAATCCCCCATGAGATGGGCGAGACTTGAAAAGCAACGGGCCCAGGAATCATCTGGTGATCTTTGTGATGCACTCCTTGGGGATTTGAACATGGTCACGGTGCAACCTGCTCTCTGAGCCACCTCCGTTGAAGAGAAATGTTGATCATAAATGAAAAGAAAGAAGAACGACCAAACTTGACCTCCCAGGAAGGATCTGATCCATCCCGTGCAACCGCTTTCCCCGCTTTCTTTCCAGAACACCATGACTGACTCCACCATCTTTCTGGAGGACGTGCATAAGATGAAGGACAAGGGAGAGATCGCCCAGGCCTATATTGGGCTGAAGGAGACGAACAGGTGCGTGTGTGTGTGTATATATATATTTGTGTCTGGTTGTGTGCTTTGTTTGCACATCCTGTTTGGTTCTACTTGTGGCTGCCATTGGTTGAAATCGATGGTTAAAACCAGCAAGAACTCTCAGGATATTGTGTCAAAGCGATGGCTGCCTACAATGTGGGACTTTAGGACGGGACTTCACTTAAAGCTGGTGTTAAGCTTAAAAGGCAGCCCTGTGCTGTGGATCTACATAGATGCAAGACAGCTGTAGCCCGTGATCCTTCGTGGTCTGCTTCCTCCCAATGCAGAGGGTGCATGAGCATGTACAGAGGGCGGCTTCTGGCTCCTCTTCCTCCACTTGCCCTTTATGTCAGGAGGAAGGGGCGGAAACTCTTGCTGTGGCCGGGCTGGTTCCTGCCAGCAAAGCAAGTGAGCCCATAGAAGGACTCTTGCCGTACGGGCGTGTTTCACTTCCGCTTCTGGGAGTGACGAGGGTGGCGTGGGCCGGATGAATTGGCATCAGGGTTGGATCTGGCCCATGGGCCATAGTTTGGGCACCCCTGGTTTATGCAGAGAAAATAGCAGCCTAAAGGCACGTTTTCCTTCCGCTTCTGGTGAGAGGAAGCACGTGACTGGCTGTGTGCTTTTGAGCAGCCGCTGCAGTTTCAGTGCTTTGGGTGGAGAGTCCACCACCCACCCACCCACCCACCCACCCACCCACCTACCCACCTACCTTACCTACCTACCTACCTCTACCTTTTTAAGCCGGATCTTCTCCTCCTCCTCCTCCTCCTCTCTTTTCCCTGGCAGGCTCCTGGAGTCTCAGCTTCAGGCTCAGAAGAGGAACCATGACGCAGAACTGGAAGCCTTTTGTGGGGAGATCCAGAGCCTGAAGGAGGAGAACCACCGGCAGCAGCAGCTTCTGGCCCAGAACCTCCAGCTCCCTCCAGAAGCCCGGATCGAGGCCAGCCTCCAGCACGAGATCACCCGCTTGACCAACGAGAACCTGGTATGGCTTTGGCACGCCGGGTCTTCTGGAAGCTGGTTTGGCTTCTCCTGAGGGAGGGGAAGCTTGATCTGACTCTTGTCTTGGTCTGGAAACACCCACCTCTCCCAGGGGAGTGGTGGTGGGAAGAGAAGGTGCTTCCTCACTAAATGCACAGCAGGCCGGAAGGTTGTTGGTTTCCTCGAGAGCAGGCCTTGCCCAACAGGATCCCACCCACTGTCACTGTCCGAGCGAGCAACCAACCTGAGAGAGTGGGCAGGCCAGATTAAGGGTTGAAGAGAGGGGGCTTGGGTTTGCCCACTAGCCAAAACTAGCAGCTGGGTACTAAGGAGGTGGCTTAAGGGTTAAGATGCTGAACTTGATTACCAGAAGGTCGGCAGGTCAGCAGTTCGAGACCCGAGTGCTGCGTGATGGAGTGAGCTCCTGTTATCTTGTCCCAGCTCCTGCCAACCTAGCAGTTTGAAAGCAAGAATTTGCAAGTAGATAAATAGGTTCTGCTTTGGTGGGGAAGGTAACAGTGTTCTGTGCATCTAGTGTGCCTGCCACACACAGACAGCAGTACCTGTGACACATCTCTTACGTAAGGAGAGGCCAGGTGTGGGAAAGGCTGCTATGCCCAGGGGGTGAAGTCCCTCCTGTTGGGTTTCCAACCAACCCTCGCCTCGCCCTGAACCTCTGGAAGGGGGGCTTCTCTGTCACCCTCCCCTCATCCTGGTGACAGATCAGTGGCCAGAGGAGCACCAGAAAAACTCTGCAGAGTTCCTCCTTGGCTTCTAGAAAACTGGACTCTCACACCATTCGGGAATTGCCCAGTGTGTGTGTGATCCTGCCTCCCCATTGTTGTGGTTGTGGGTGAGTGGGGGGCGGGGAGAGAGAACACATGGGCTTCCTTCCTCTTCCTCCTCCTTGGTTTCAGAGCGTGGGAATCCTGGCACTCACCCACCCAAACAGCACCTTCCTTGCCCTTCTTCAAAGACAGCCAGACCTCTTTGACCACTGGGGGGGGGGGGGGGGATGACGTTTAAAGTGTGTTGATGGTTGTTTGCCCCCTTCTGGATCCTTCTACCGTGGGGCCGGGATGTGTGTGCCTGTGGAGCTGGAGTTGACTTGCAGGGCCTTTCCACCCCAAATCCAGATGAAACACATCTGTGCCATGTGTGTGTCCGGCCTCATCGGCTAGGTATTTCTACTCCTGGCAGGCCCAGGGCTTCTCTAGACCAGGGATGGCCAACCTTTTTATGTCGCAAGCCTGACCATGCCACTGGACAGCATCTTGGCCAGACCAGAGCACCCGGAAGTGGAAACAGGTGCATTTATGGCTGACATAAAAGCACCCACTTCCATATTTACACCAGCTGTGTGTGTGTGTTTGCACATGCATGGGTACATGGGGGCATTTTACGGTTGACGTAAATGCGCCCACTTCCACTTCTGGATGTAGCAGAGACAGCGATTGGCCAGATGGGATGGCATTGGTGCCCAGGGTCGGTCCACGGGCCGTAGGTTGCGAACCCCTGCTCTAGACTGAAGGTTGGGCACTGGGGAATGCAGCCCTTGAGCTGAAACTGGGGTCCTACCCCCACCCCTGTGTTTGTACATCCCTGGAGTTCAGAAGGGGTGAGCTGCCCAGAAGGGTCCCGATCCCTCCAGCCTCCTTCCGTGAATGAGAAGACCCTGTCCTTTATGCCTGTTTTTCCAGTATTGTGAGGACTTATGTCCAGATGACCCCATGAAGTCTCCTTCGTACCGGATTTCCCTGTACAGACGGGTGATTGTACGTACAATACATGCCCCTCGGCCTTCTCTGTTTAATGCTTTCCAGAGCACTAACTGAAGATCTGGAGCCCCACCGTACAATGAAGCGCTTTCCAGAGGACCTCCTAATGACACTCCCCTCCCCGGACGCTTTCTGTTGTGTCAGTCACGCTGGTGTCTTTGTTTCTGTCCATGCGCACACACACACTCCGTTACTAATCTGAGCACAGCTATGTGAGCAAGTGGAGACGGTTCTCCCAGCAAGGGGAAGCAATGTCTGGGAAGATGGGCTGTAGAGACACTGGGTCTGGGCCTTCCCAGATGTGGCTGGAATGAACATCCCGCCAGCCCTCCCCACTCTCTGGTCTACCTAGGACAAGGCAGATGGGCTTTGCAGTTGGCCAACCCATCCCTGCCTGAGAGGGACAGCCTTAAGCTCTCAGATTGAGTCCCGGAGGCATCAAAAGGCCTTAGGAGAGTGCTGGGGTGGAGAGCATCGTGGGCCAGACCAGAGCACCCGGAAGTGGAAACTCCATGATGGAGTCAAGATGCTCACTCTCCTCACCCAGCTTTGGTTGGGGGCCCCTTCTGACATCGTTCTGGTCCTGCCCAGATCAGGAGAGGGACGTAGACCCTGACTAACACCTCCATTCCCCTCTGGACAAGTAGCAGCATTGCTCAAATGATGTTCTGTGGAAGACTGGTGGACTTCACTGCCCAGAAGCCTCAGTCGGACCATTGGCTGATCCTTGCTGCTTTGGGGAATTGACTTGGGCTTCTGGAGGATTGAAGTCCAAGAACCAAAGTTTGTTAAACACTATGTACATGCAGTAAACCCATTCATGTGGATTCACAGAGCAGCATTTGTTTCCCAATCTCTGGTGTTTGGACTTCAATGCCCAGACGCCTCAGTCAGTCAGCACATTGGCTGATCCGTGCTGCTTTGGGGAATGGACTGAGGCTCCTGGGAAAAGTCCAAGAGCCAAAGATTAGGAAACACTGAAGTAGAATATGGCATGGGGTAGTTATGAGGTCTCCTTGACCCCGTGAGAGAGAGAACCAGAATTTCAAGTATGGCTTTTAGTGGCATCGGCCGTTGTCTGTACAGGGATGTGCCAGCAGAAGGCATCTCTCTTGGTCACGTGTTGCTCCGTGTACTTTGATAACATCCTTTGCTTCCCTTCTAGACCACATATGCAGCCAAGACATGTGCATCACCCTTTCTTGCTCTTCTCACTCCTCCTCCTCCTTGTAGCACTAACTGCATTGGGTCCATTTCCGTCTGTGCCATAGAGGAGGCTTTTGGTAGACGTGGACCCTTCTTCTTCCTCTCTCCCATCTTCTTGCGTAGGACTTGATGGACCAACTGGAGAAACAGGACAAGACGGTTCGCAAGCTGAAGAAGCAGCTGAAAGTCTTTGCCAAGAAGATCGATGAGCTGGAAGGTAAGAGGGACCCTCCTGGCAGGCGGGTTGGCTTCTGGCCTGGCAGCCCAAGGATTCAGGGCACTTCGTCTTGGCTTGGGTCAGGGCAGCCAGAGGTTCTTCCATTGCCAACAGCCAGTCAAAGCAACTAGAGGAGTCCTGTGCATTGCAACACATCGTCCGTGGAAGTCTGCTGAAGCCTTGAACATAGCAGATGAGTTTTGGCCACGCTGGTAACCGAGTGGAGAGAGAGAGAATGAAATCCCACCTCTCTGTTGATTCAAGGGAGGGCCAGGTGTACTTTGGGTGAAGATCAGGTGTGTCTTCTGTGGAAGACACCCCCCCCCCCCCGGGGACGCTCGTCCTTCCTTCCCAACACGACTTCAGAATTAACCCTCTCTTTCCCCCTTCTGGCCTTTCCCCTCGGCAGCCCCCTATAAGACCCCCAAAGCCTCTACCACTCAACCTTAGAGCATCCGGAGGCCCAGGCTGGGAAAGGAGCTGAGTAAAAAAACAAACAAACACGAGGGGCGGGGGGGGGGGGCAGGCAGAGATGGGACTGGCTCTGGGGAGGGCAACTTATCTTGCCTCTCTTCCTCCCTTTGGTGTCTGGAATTACCGGGGATTCTCTGAGGGCCGTCATGGAATGTTAAAAGGGTCTCCTTGTGTTCTGCCCTTCCGCACGTGCCACATGTGCCCCATGCCTTCCTGGGCACATCCTCTGCGAAGGAGATTTTGCTTTGCCAAGTGTAATATTGACAGTTTACTCCCTGGTCGCTCGGCCCCTGTGCCGTCCGTCCTTCCTTCCTTCCTTCCTTCCTGGGCAATGCTTGTGCTTTCACCCTTTTCAGAAAGTGAAACTGCAGTTCATTTCTCTCCCTCTCTCTCCTCCTGGTGTGGTTGTAAACCAGGGTTGCCCAAACTATGGCCTGGGGGCCAAATCTGGCCCCAACACCAATTCATCCGGCCTGCGTAAAAGGTGCTCATATGGTCGCTCCACTCCCGGATGCAGGCTTGATGAATCCGGCCCGTGGGCTGTAGTTTGAGCACCCCTGGTTTAGCGGTTGGAGGGAGTGGCTCAGCTCCGAGCCTTGCCTTCTGTTGCCACCCTGAGCAAAGCTCCTCACGGGAGCACAAGCACGGATCCACCTGTCTCAGGTGTGGATCTTCCCCTGGATCATGGCCGGGCATGCAGGTAACCTGCAGAAGGAGAGAAAACTCCTTAAAATGTCAGGGGAGCCCAGGAGTCGACAGGCAGTCGGTTCCTTTCCAGTCCTTGTGCTGCTTTTCCCGGAGCCGTTTCTTTAGCCTTCTTTAAGAAGCAAATCCTTGCTTGTGGGATTTCCTTGAAACGACCTGGGCAAACATTCAGCTCGCAGGCAATGCATGTTGAGGTTAAGTCACTCCCATTAAAGGAAGGGAGTTTAATTAAGATGGCCATAGTCCTAGGAGACGAATAACCTTTTGCTCTTGTATCTGTCGTGAAATTTGACTGCTTTAAAGAAGAAAGAATTGTTTCTTTCAAGTCACTGTGAGCAGAAAGAAACAGTGCCGCTAATCCAAGAGTGCTCAACTATGGCCTGTGGGTTGGATCTGGCTCCGACACCAATTCATCCATGATCCCACGCTGCCCTTGTCGCTCCTGGAAGCAGAAGTAAAATGCGTCTGTACAGGCGCTTTGTACTTCCGCTTCCTGGAGCGACTAGGGCAGCGTGGGATGGATGAAGTGGCGTCTGGGGCCAGATCCGACCCGTGCACCGTAGTTTGGGCACCCCTGGTTTAAGCAGAAAAAATGGCGGCCCAAAATCTCATCCTTTTGCAAAACAGATTGCAAGGTGTGTTTTACTTCTACTTCCGGTAGGAGGAACCACGTGACCGGCCCGCTGAGCCACGTGACCGGCCAGCTGAACCACGTGACCGGCTCATAGCCCAAAAAGTTTGGGCACCCTGAGCTAGCCCATCATCACTCTTGGTCCATCGGCAGGGATTTTAAGGAAATTCCTCAGGAGATTCCTAGCCTCCCATTTTCATCATCCTCTGTCTGTCTTGGGTAGACCTGATGGGAGTTGTAGTCCAATAGTACCAGCCAACGCACTGTAGTTTCAACAGGGAAATCATAGCCTAAGGAAATGGCAGCTTAAATCCTCACTAGATTGAAATCCCCTGGCCGCCGCCTCCTCCTCCTCATCATCATCATCTTTCTCCTACTGCTGGGCTTTTTCACCTTCAGTTTTTCTCCCTTTCCTCAACTCAGTGGGTCACATGGAGAACATTTCGCCGGGGCAAATCATCGACGAGCCGATCCATCCGGTTAATATTCCGAGGAAAGAAAAGGACTTCCAGGGCATGTTGGAGTTTAAGAGGGAAGATGAGCCCAAGCTGATCAAGTACCTGATTTTGGGTGAGCTCCTTTCCATGTGCAGAGTGCAGGAAGAACAGGTTCTACCACTCCAATGTGTAATTGTTGCAGTAATAATAATTTTGTGCCAGAAATTATTCTGGGTTGAAAGGATTTTTGCGGAAGAAACTCCACTCAGGGAATGCCCAAATGAGGCTCCTTTCATGTCCCTAAGAACTGGGTCAGAGATGGGTGCTCTATCCGTCATGCAGTACCCAGGTCTCGAACTACCGACTTGCCATCCTTCCAGCTAACAAGGCGAGCTTCTTAACCACTGAGCCACTGCATCCCCTTATATTGTTGCAGTTGTATCTGTCTTGTGTCAGGAAAATAACCCTCATGGGCCATGAATCTTCACCCCCATTCTGCCTCCCTCCATTTGCTTTGCAGTTTTGCACCCATTCCCGTCTGTAGCAGCCCCAGGAAAATCTGACAACTGCAGGAAGAAATGTAGGCTTGCAATCCAATGAAATAGCCATTTTAACCCTGCCAGGATCGTACCTGCTCCACTTTGAGTGCTACGGGTCTATCAGGCCCTGTCCAAGGAACCCCCGCATAGCCTGACGGCCTGTTATTTACTCTCCCGTAGACCTGAAGCCGCGTGGCGTGGCCGTCAACCTTATCCCGGGACTGCCAGCCTACATTCTGTTCATGTGCATCCGCCACGCAGACTATGTGAACGATGATCAGAAAATGCGGTCCTTGCTGACTTCCACTATTAATGGCATCAAGAAGGTTTTGAAGGTCAGTTGACGATGTGGCTCTTCAGTTAATTTCCCCGTCCGTCCGTCCCCCTTGTCCCCCGTGACCAGTTTCTCTTCTGTCTTCTGATGAATCTTCTGTATGGATTTTTTTGTTGCAGAAAAAAGCGGATGACTTTGAGACCATTTCCTTCTGGCTGTCAAACACATGCCGCTTCTTGCACTGTTTGAAGCAGTACAGCGGGGAAGAGGCAAGTGTGGCCTTGGGTTCTCTTGCTGCTGATAAAAAGGGATGAAAAGTCAAGAAAAGGGTTGTGCAGGGAGGAGGAGGAAGGCCACGATCCGTAGTTGCCCCTGCTGAACCCCGTTAAGCCTGGGGACTGGGCAAGATGAAGGCCCGGTCCAGTGGGAAGGCTTGCGCCAAAGCCATAAATGGGTGGAATCGGAGAGCAAAGGGAGTTGGGTTTACCAAGAATTGGGCAGGATTCAGCGCTTGCAGGAGAACAACCCTCTTTTAGGGGGAAACTTTGCTTTGTGTTGTAAGGTAGAAAATAGGGCATTTTAGGGTAGTTTGTGTTGGCACGAAGGGGACAGTGATGGGCAAATGGAAATTTAACCTCATCTATGTCTTAGATCGGCTGTTGGACTTCAATTCCCAGAAGCCTAAGTCAGTCCTTTGGGGAACTGACTTCATCTCCTGGAGAATTGAAGTCCAAGGACCAAAGGTTGAGAAACATTGCTCTGTAAATCCACACAAATGGGTTTACTGCGCAGTTGGGCCCATTGGTGTGGATTCACAGAGCAGTGGTTCATGACTTCAATTCCCGGAAGCCTAAGTCAGCGCATTAGCTGATCAATGCTTTGGGGAATTGACTGAGGTTTCTGGGAATTGAAGTCCAAGAACCAAAGGATGGGAAACATTGTCTTAGAGCAGGGTTGCCCAAACCTTTCGGGCCATGGGCCATTCACATGGTTCAATGGGCCGTTCACGTGGTTCCTCCCACCGGAAGCGAAAGTAAAATACACCTTGCAATCTGTTTTGTAACAGGATGAGATAGATTTTAAGCTGCCATTATCTCTGCTTAAACCAAGGGTGCCCAAACTATGGGCCAGATCCAGTGCCTGACGCCAATTCATCCAGCCTGCACCACTCTCATTGCTCCCGGAAGCGTTTTACTTCTGCTTCCTGGAGCGACAAGGGTGGTGTGGGCTGGATGAATTGGCATCTGGGTCAGATCTGGTCCACGGGCCGTAGTTTGAACACCCCCTGGTCTTAGAGAATGCTTAGTCCCCCCCTCATGCAGTCTTCCCATCATGGGTGTTTGGGATAAATTGACAATATCTGAGGGCCATCCTCTTCTGCCCCTCCAGGCGTTCATGAAGCACAACACCCCCCGCCAAAGCGAACACTGCCTCCATAATTTTGACCTTGCTGAATACAGACAAGTCCTGAGCGACCTGGCCATTCAGATCTACCAGCAGATGGTCAGAGTGCTGGAGAATACACTGCAGCCGATGATCGGTAAGGCCAGGCGGAGAGAGACGGAAAGCGGCCAAAACCTCCAGCTTCCCTCGGAAGTTGTGGCTGAGGAATCAATCCGTTGGGCTTAAATCCCTGGTGGACTTTCTGAGTGCTTTGGTTCAGCTTTGTGTGTCTTCATTGTACTAATAATTGGTGTCCATCAGTTTCAGGCATGTTGGAGCACGAAACCATCCAAGGGGTGTCGGGGGTGAAGCCCACCGGCCTCCGGAAGAGAACCTCCAGCGTTGCTGCGGACGAAGGGACCTACACGCTGGACTCCATTGTCCGGCAGCTCAACACCTTCCACTCCATCCTCTGCCAACATGGGATGGACCCCGAGTTGATCAAGCAGGTGGTCAAGCAGATGTTCTACATCATTGGGGCCGTGACCCTCAACAACCTGCTCCTGCGGAAGGACATGTGCTCCTGGAGCAAAGGCATGCAGATACGGTAAGGCTGCCTCGCCACATGTCCCCCATCCATCCCACCTGGTCACCTGCTGAATGGGGTGGGGTGGGTGGGGCGTGAGTGACTCCATCAGGCAGCACTTAAGATGGCCTCACCGCATGTCCCCCATCTGTCCCACCTGATCACATCATGAGTGGGGAATGACTCCATCAAGCAGAGTTTTCGTCTGTCGGTAGTTGGTAGGGACTGCAGTGGATTGGTGGGTAAGATGTTGAACTTGATGACTGGAAGGTTGGCAGGTCAGCAGTTCGAGCTCCCATCATCTGCCCCAGCTCTTGCCAACCTAGCAGTTCGAAAGCAAGCCATTGCAAGTAGATAAACAGGTACCACTTCAGTAGGAAAGGTAACAGCATTCTGTGCACTCTGGTGCCTAATCCTGCCTACCTCATGACCAGGGAAACATCTGCAGAGGCAGACAGCGCTGGCTTTTTGGCTGTAAATTGAGATGAGCACGACCCCTAGAGTTGGATACGACTGGCTTTTGAGCAAGTGGGACCATGACTAGCAATGGGGAGTGGTAGGAGAGGGTGGGGGGGTGGGGGTCACAGCTAGGGGGTCTCTGAACCTTTTCCTTCAGGGCATAAATCGGTAGAGGAAGAGGCCAGGGTCCATCCGTCCTCCCTTGCACCCCGTGGCACCTCTCTTTCGATCTCATTTGGCAAAGCAGGCTGAGTGTGATTTCCTCTTGGCCGGAAGGTCTGGTCCGGTCCTGCCCTGCCCTGCCTCGGGAGACTCCTGGGCTGGCCTTTTCCTCTCGTGCCAAGGAGGGGTCTGGAGAGCCACCTCTTCTCTTGGTAGCCGTGTGACTTCCGGGGCAGAGATGCAACAGGCAGGGCTCCCTCTCACGGGATGAGACTCCCATGGTGGGGCAATGGCCAGGCCGCCTTGTTTTCCGAGGGCAAATGTTTGCATAGTTTAGTCACCGGGAGGGAGGCCCAGTTGAGCCAGCAGGTAAATGTCAAGGTGTTTCGGGCTGGAGAAGCCTGCTTGTGACGCTGCAGGTCAAAGAGGCCTGGAGGAGAAAAAACAGGAACTGCTGCCTTTTAAAAACCAAACGAGCACCTTGAGCAGCTTTGGGAGTTTTGGCCCTAAAGTGTTTTGCTTACTGAAGTCGTTTTGCAAAAGGATTTAATGGGCGCTCTAAAAAGCATCAAAGCACCCGCTGCGTGGCAGCAAAGCCGCCGGTGTTAATTTCTCTTTAGGAGCCCGTGGGAATGGGAAAAAATCCCCGAACCGGAACCACCGCCAGCCAAGCCCAGCCAAGCCCAGTCCTGGCGGGAGGAAGGAAGGGAGGAAGCTGCCTTTCCAAGGCCTGGCCTTGAGCTTCGTTTGGGTGGATTCCTTCCTGCAGGTACAACGTCAGCCAGCTTGAAGAATGGCTTCGGGACAAGAACCTGATGGCCAGTGGAGCCAAAGAGACCCTGGAGCCGCTCATCCAGGCCGCCCAATTGCTGCAGGTGAAGAAGAAGACCGACGAGGACGCAGAGGCCATTTGCTCCATGTGCCACGCCTTGACCACCGCCCAGGTAACCCCTCACCACACCACCACCACCACCACCACCGCCAGCCTTGAGCAAAGCCAGTGGCTCGGCTCACAATCCGAAAGTTGTGGCTTAGAATATTGCCCGAGGGCCGTGACGGGGAGCCTTGTTCCTCCAGCTGTTCTTGGACTCCCATTCCCGGAAGCCCAAGTCCTCTGTGAAGCCACATGAATGGTTTACTGTGCGTCTGCACAGTAAACCCATTTGTGTGGATTCACAGAGAATTTGGGCTTCTAGGAATGGAAATCCAAGAACAGCCGGAGAGCCAAGGTTCGCCATCATGGCCCTCAGAAATGGCAGTGAGAGAAGGGGAAATACAGAAACACTGAACCGTATAATTTCTCCCCCTCTTTACAGATTGTTAAAGTTTTGAACCTGTATACTCCAGTTAATGAGTTTGAAGAAAGAGTTTCCGTTTCCTTCATCCGGACCATACAGGTAGGGAACGCGTCTTCCTTTCCCCCTTGCGTCCTTTGGGAGAGGTGGATTTAGCTGGAGGTTAAATATCAAGGGGTAGGAAGAGGGGTAGGATTGTGCCCTGTATAAAAATTAGAGATGCAATGCATCTCTATGGGGAAAACCGCACAACGCATTTTTGTTGTTGTATGATTTTTCCCATAGAGATATTCGTTGTACAATGCATCCCATAGGGAAAATCACTATACGATGCATGCATTCTATAGCAATTTTTCCGTACAACAACGAGCCCTGTGGAACGGATTAAAATCGTTGTATGAGGTGCCACCGTACCTTCTTTACACTTGCTGGTGCAACGGTGTGTCTGTAGGATCTCTTACAAAATGGGAAGTGTCCCTCCCTGGGTGTCCCCTTCACTCCTTGTTAAAAGACAGTGGCCTGCCTTGAACCTCAGTTTGGGTTTGGGGTGTGTGTGTGTGTTTAGTTGGGCTTAAGCTCCTGGACAACTAGCCGGGGAGGGGGCTTGGGAGGGGAGGGGAGGGCAATATCCGTTCCAGCCCTATGGACTTTCTCACCTGACTTCTCCTTCCCTTTTCCAGCTGCGCCTGCGAGACAGGAAAGACTCTCCGCAGCTGCTAATGGATGCCAAACATATCTTCCCCGTGACTTTCCCCTTCAACCCCTCGTCGCTGGCATTGGAGACCATCCAGATCCCAGCCAGCCTGGGGCTCGGGTTCATCACGCGGGTCTAACCAGGGGTGGCCCTTTGCGACTGACCCGTGACAAACAAGAACAAACACACAGAAAAAGCCATGAGGGGTGGGTGGGGGTTTGTGGGGGAAGGTGGGCTTGGGGCCATGATGACGAACCTTGGTACTCAAGATGTTCTTGGACTTCAATTCCCAGTAGCCCCTGTGAATCCACACAAATGGGTTTACTGCGACTCATCTGGCCCATGCCACCCTTGTCGCTCCCAGAAGTGGAAGTAAAATGCACCTGGATGGGCGCATTTTACTTCCGCTTCCAGGAGCAACGAGGGTGGCGTGGGCCAGATGAGTCGCAGTAAACCCCTTTGTGTGGATTCACGGGCGCTTGGGCTTCTGGGAATTGAAGTCCAAGAACATCTGGAGTGCCAAGGTTCTCCATCACAGGTTCTCCATTACGACCCCTGTCGATGAAAATCCCTGTCGATGAGACCCCAGTGTGCGTTTCAGGAAGAGCTGGGTGGCTTTCAAGGGAAACAGGCCCCTTGGTCCAAATCCACCCGTTCTCACGCTACGCCCCGGGGGTCACATCTCCAGAGCGAGGCGTTTTCCACTCCAGGCTGATGGCCGTGTCCTCTCTCCACTTGTCACATTTAAGTTCAGAATTGATTTGCCCCTTGGCCACGAATGCTTGAGCAGCAGGTCTCTGCCATTTTGGGATCCGTGCGCACTCAAGGCGGCTTTTCTCACGGGATTGAGCGTCCCGGTCTTCAAGGGTCGCCCATCACTGGTCTCTGTAGCCAGGGATGCTTAGTGGAGGAAGAGAGCCAGAGGGGGACTTCTAGCACAAAGTCACTGTGTGTGCGCGCGTGTGTGTTAGCATTTCTGTCCATCCCTAAAGTGTTTCTGCTTCTGATGGGGTGGAAGGTACCAGTTTTGCTTCTCCTGGTATGCAGGAGGGCTGGCATTCAGTGATACATGATCTGCTGCTAGACAAGGGCCCAAGGGTGCCTCTGCATCAATGCCAGGCTGGAATCTCCCTTAGGAAAGAACAGAAGCACTTCGGGGTATAGTCTGGGTACCTTTGTGCCCAGGAAATTCAATGCAAATGTCCAGGCAGTGAAGTGAGCCAGGGTGGCATAAGAGGAACCCTCCATGCCCCACCACCCCACCCTCCACCCTTGGGAACTTCTGTTGACCTTGAAGGGCCTTCCAGGTAGAAGCCCATCCTTGAGAGAAGTGCCATCCATCCATCCATCCGACAGCTTCCCTCTTTATGACCGCGTGACCTAGACGAAGACATTTCCAAAGTCTCTTAGCTCAACTCTAGGGTATGAGGTAGCTGTCCATTAGTTAGTATTGTTTGGTAACATATCAAAGTGCTGTGGGTATTATTATTATTATTATTATTTTTAAAAGAATCTACATAACTCTCATTAGGCAGGAGAAATACCTATTTCGAAACAAAACACAACTTTTAATAGTCCAATATCATCATGGCATGTGTGCAAATATCACGAAATATCACTGGTATTAAGAAACGGTAGCGAAGCACAAATATCAAACTGGAAGCCTCATCAAAAGTTATTTAAGGTATGTTTACTGAAGGACTCAAGACTTCAAGGAACAAAACCCCATCATATTCTATTTTAGTATTTATCTATTATTATTATTATTTTTGGTATGTTAATTTTTCACGTTGACTTTCTAGTTGCCGTTTTGTGATGGCCGTGTGTTAGTTTTAAGATTGTTAATTTCAGAATTATTTTGTGTTTGGGGAAGTAGAGGCACATTTAAGTCAGATATAGGAAAAAGTTGAGGTTTTTTCCCCGTCCCAAATCTCCCAGGTCTAAAACGAAGATCTTGCTACATATCTATTACTAGGAAGCTAAAACAGCCCCCGATTAAATGCACTTTGGAAAAATAATACTAGGTTTGCCCCGACGTGAAGCTGACACTTTAAAGGTACTGATAAGCCTTGCCCAATGTTTTATGGGCCCAGTGGGATTTTTGTTTGTGCTTTTTGTTTTGTTTTCCATGGCTAGCAAAGATACATAGGAAGAAATAACATGTTTTCAAATTGCTATGTGCAATATTTTTAAATGTATTGTAGCAACCGTTTGCTTATTTTAAAACAGGGGTGCCCAAACCTTTTGGGCCACGGGTCTGTCACATGGTTCAGGGGTGCCCAAACTACAGCCAAGGGTCCGGATCCGGCCCCTGACACCAATTCATCTGGCCCACACTCCCCTCATCACTCCCAGAAGCGGAAGTAAAATGCACCCATATGGGCGCGTTTTACTTCCGCTTCTGGGAGCGACGAGAGTGGCGTCGGCTGGATGAATTGGTGTTGGGGGTTGGATCCGGCCACCGGCCGCAGTTTGGGCACCCCTGTTTTAAAACATATCTCTGTGCTGGAAAGGCATATCATCAAAATGGTCCAGGCCTTGAAATCTTTCTCTGCTTCTACCTTGGAGCAATATTGAATTGCTTGCTGGTAGAAAGCATTTGTGCTCCAAACAAGGTTTGAATGGGAAGGAAAGAGGGCCACATTTCTCAAACCATGACTTCAAGCTGATTTAGGGGTTTCCCTCCTCCCCACTGTTTTCTTGTGGGGTGAATGATAAAGGAAGGGGGGAGGTGATTGTTTTCCTGCTGGTTGCTAGTTTAGGAAAGATTTGGTACCTGCACTCAAGTGTTGTTGTTTTTAAAGTCTGTTTATTTATGGAGGAAAAGTCTTTACTTGAATATGTTTTATTTTACAACTGGCCTGGGTTGGCCGAAATGACTCCCGAGAAAGGGGGTGTTTTTACTTAGGCCACCTTTCAAGCCCTTTGGCACAGCCGGGCATCTCCTGGGCCTGTGGCCAGTTCAACCAGTGAGCAGATGTAAATGGGGGTGTTGGAAAAGGCCCCCCCCCCTCCAGAACATCCCGAAATGGCCACAGGCTTAGAAGGTGACTTTTGGCTTTAGTTTGGAAAGGGGCCAGCGTAAGGTCTCAGATGTCACTGGATCCCCACTCTATGCACTGATGATGATGATGATGATGATGATGATGAAGTTGGTGATTCATGGAGAGAGCAGCACTTTTTAAGAATGAGAAGACCAAATGACACAAACCATCTCTTCCTGACTCACGGGATTAACTGGAATTTTGCCTATCATTTTAGTGAAATAATTTAATCTCAAGAACCTGAACTCCTTACTACTCAACGTGGTACCTGTTTAAAAATAGTTTTTTGTTCCATTCATGCCATTTACCTGTTACAAAGAGAGAGAGAGAGAGAAAAGAAGCCTTACTGTACTTTGTTTACTGACCAGTGTAATAGATGTCTATTGTCGTTAACCTTCCGTTCAGTACTCTCCGATTACTTTCTGTCACATTAAAGCTGCTTCACGCGTTTTAAAGAAAGATGTGTCTCCGCATTTCACTAGTCTTTAGAGCATGGGTGCCCAAACCATTTGGGCTGTGGGCCGGTCACATGGTTCGGTGGGCCGGTCACGTGGTTCCTCCCACTGGAAGTGGAAGTAAAACACACCTTGCAATCTGTTTTGCAACAGGATGAGATAGATTTTAAACTGCCGTTTTCTCTGCTTAAACCAGGGGTGCCCAAAGTACAGCCTGCAGGCCAGATCTGGTCCTGATGCCAATTCATCTGGCCCACACTGTCCTCGTCACTCCCAGAAGCAGAAGTAAAACGCGCCCACTTCTGGAAACAATGAGAGCGGTGTGAGCCAGATGAATTGGCATCTGGGCCAGATCTGTCCTGCGGGCCATACTTTGGCCCCCCTGCTTTAGAGAAGTCAATCCAATGATTTCTGTAGTGGTTGCTTTAAAATTTGAATCTTGGCGCATAGTGAGAGCCATTCACCCTCTCCCCCCCCCCCTAATGTTCTTCCTTTAAAGCCATGGTTGTTGAGGGTCCCCCACTGTGGAAAGGTCTCTATTTCTCCTTTGGTTAACTGGATGTGGAAGATGTTCTCTGAGTCTGGGCACATATGTTCAGGGCCCGGGTGGGGCTGGAGTGTCCTGGTTAGTGGCCAGAGGCTCGGGGCTTTTCTTTGGGTCCTGTCTTTTCCGGCTCAGCCATGAAGCTCCCCTGGTTCAGCCAGCACAAAGATGGCACATTGGACCCCGGCTCTTCTTACCTGGGCCGGGACTTGAGGGTCAGAAAGGAAAGTGGGCTTGACTAAGGACGGAGGAGGGCCAAAGGCTGGCCTTGGCTTAGACCTAAGCCCTCTGTCTCCTCCAACCTCCCCCCCCCCCCAGTTGTTGCCCTGGGAAGAGCCCCCCCCCCCCCCTTTCAGCCTGGGACACTGAACTCGCTGACTGGGAGGGCAGAGTTCGATTCCCAAATACTGCACGGTGGATCGAGCTCCTGACAACCTAGTCGTTTGAAAGCAAGACATTGCAAGTAGATCAAGAGGTACAACTCCGGTGGGAAGCTAAACAACATCCCGTGCACTCCGCTGTCTAGCCATGCCTGTCACATGACCGGGAAATGTCTGCAGACGCAGCCAGCACTGGATTTCTGGCTATAAACAGATGAGCACTGAACCCTAGAGTCGGATACGACTGGCTTTCGAGCAAGGGCGACCATGATCTTTTGGCCTGGGAGGGGGGGCGGTCAAGATCCCCTGCGCTAGACTTGTGCCCAGCGGGCGGGAGGGAGGGAGGTGGGGCGGCTCCCGGGGGTCCCCTTCGGACGGGCGTAGAGGAGCCTTCCTCCGCCCTCCTCCTCCTGGTCCCGACCGGGGGTCCCGTCGTTGGCCGAGGAGGTCGGCCGGTCCCGGACTTTGGGGAGAGAAGCGGAGAGTCTGGCTTGCGGCTTCAGCCCGGGAGAGAGAGAAGCGGAACGGGCGGCCCGTCGAGCGGCCCCTCCGTGGGGGAAAGGAGGGTCTCAAGGGACCGGGGCGAGGGGGGGGGCGCCAGGCTCAGAAAGGGCAACCGGGGGAAAGGGAGGGGGTGCTTTGCCCCTTCCTCTCTCTCACACCTGCCCATCCTCCAAAGGTCTCCATCCAGCGGGACATCAGCTGGCCAGGCTACGGGGGGGGGGGGCTTGGGACCCCCCACGGGGCCGGGCGCTGGCGGGGTCTCGTCGAGGAGGGCAGCCGGGCGCCTCTCGCCCCCCACCCCGGCGCGCTTCGAACCAACGAGGCAAGAGGGGGCGGGACGAAACCCGAGTCCCCTCCCCCCGACAGGTTATGGCTCCGCCTCTCCGGGAGGGAGGGAGGGAGGGAGGAGGAGCCACCTGTACCTGTTTGCCTAGGAGTCCTGCCGGGGCCGGGCGCGACTCTGGCCGGACTTGCCACGGACGCCCCCCCTCCCTCCCCCCCATGGCGCTCGCCGACCTCTACACGCAGGTGAGACCGATGCCCCCTCCCACAAGGCCTTGCCGCCATCCCCCTCTCCCCGCCTGAAGCTACGGGAGGGGGAGGGGAGGCCGGCGACCGGGGCGAGGGCGGGGGCGGGGGCTCTCAGTCTCTCCCCTCCGGACCCGGGGAATCGGCCACGGGGGGTGGGTGGGCTGCCCTAGTGACGGGGGGGGGGGGGGGGCCTGCAGGGTTTGGGGTCCGAAGTGGGGGACGGGGACGGGACGGGGGAGGCAGGGAGCCCTTCGTTCGTTCGTTCGGCCGGCCTGGAGCCCGGAGGCGGAACCGGCCCTGGCGTTTACCTTGGGAGGCTCCGTCCCGGGGGCCCCTCCCAGCCCCGCCACCGGCTTCGGGCGGGGAAGCCGCCGGATAAGGGCGCCCGGGGGAGGGGAGGAGGGGGGAGGGAGCCTGCCATGGTGTGCCCCCTCCCTCCACGGGGGAGAACTAGGGGGCCCCTCCAAGAGAAGAGAAAGGGCCCCTCCACCTCCGGAAGAGGAGGTCCCCCACCCCACCCCCAGCAGAAAAGGCCCGTTATTACCCCGGGGAGGGGAGGGGAGGGGAGGGGGTGTTCAGCCCCTTTCTCCCCTTCTCCGGCCGGCCTACCTCGTAGGGCTGTTGGGAGGAGGCGTACCACCCTGCGTGCGCTCCTGTGTGTGTGACTCGCGGAGGCTCCTGCCGTGCCGTGCCGTCTCCTAACGTCGGGAGGGACTGGGAGGGGGGAGAGTTTGGAAAGTGGGGGCGGGGGGTCCCTTCCCAGTCTTGCAAAGCGTCGCCCGTTGCCCCTCCCCCCCGACTCCAAGGAAGCTGTGGCTCGCCCCCCCCCCCCCCCCCCCCGCCCAAGTCATGCAGGTGGTTTCTGAGCGGAACAAGTTCGCTTCCGAGCGCGCGCGCAAGGGCCCGTTTCTTGACGACGCCTGAGGAGCTGAAGCGAGAGAGAGACCACGGCACCCGCCTCGGCAAGCCAGACTGCCTTCATTGCGCTCCAAGGAAACCCTCCGCTCGGCTCGGCTCGGCTCGGCTCTCACAGCTCCAGCTCAAGGGGAAAGAAAGGGAAGCGTTTCCAGCGAGCTCGTGCTGGCCATGGGTGTACTAAGTGCGGTGATTTTCACTGTATTAGGGAAAGTAACTGTTTCACAACCAATGTAACAGATTCTCTGGAAACTCTTTCATTTCCCCTGCAGCTTTATACCAGGGGTGCCCAAACTACAGCCCGTGGGACAGATCTGGTCCCTGAAGCCAATTCATCCGGCCCACACTGCCCTCCCCGCTCCCAGAAGCAGAAGTAAAATGCCCGTATGGCATGGGCCGGATGAACTGGCTTCAGGGGCCGGATCTGTCCCACGGGCTGTAGTTTGGGCACCCCTGCTTTATACTGTATTCTTCTTGTGCCATATTCAATCCACAGTCGGAATAGACTGTGCGACTCAACAACAACAACAACATTCAACCCCCAATATTGTCTCTGAAGAAATGGTGGTCAGCCATGAAGATGGCCCTGGGGACCATATCATGCCGTGGCCTTCCATTAGCCTTCAGCATCACAAAGTGACACCCATAATACCACAGGTCCAGTTCCTTTGTGTCACCTTCTGGTCCAGAGCCCTTTGGGCACACAAAGTCCTCCTCCTCAACCTCTGGCTAGGATTGATGGAGCTGGTGCCTTCCCACGCCTTCAAGATGGGTTCAAGGGGGATTTAATCCTCTTGGGGACCATCATCCTTTCCTGTGGACTTTGCCACCCAAGTGTGGTCAAGTTTGTTAACAGCCACCTGACCATCAGCATTGAGTCGCTAGCTCAGAAGTCAAAAGAGTCTTTCAAAAGGAAGAACGAAGCACACATCTAAAGGCACTAGGCAAGTTTTAAGATGGGGCAATATTTTGTCTTTTGGTGTCCCCTGACTCCCCCTCCAAATAAACCCAACACGAGTGAGCCCTGCTCCTTCCTGTGTTGTGTATTGACTCAAACCAATGAGTGGAGGAAGACCCCCCAAACCCCACCCCACCCCACCCCATTCAAACCCAAGGGGAGCTAAATGGTTCCCATTTGGCTGAATGATAGCTGGGATGTATAGCTGGGTGGTTGCTTTTTCTTGGGCTTCAGTTTTTAAAATGCCTTTTGCCTTTGCAACATTGGCAACCTAAGAAGCCCAAGGGTTAGAGTTTCTTTTGGAACTCAGGCTATTCAAACAATCACCAGAGGAAGGAAAAAAATCCATACAGATCCTGGTCTCGCTGATAATGTGATGCCTGGATGTGAATGGATGGGGATCACTGTACTGTATTATTATCCTCAAACACACAGCTAAGAAGATAACAATGCTGGATTTTGTATCATAAACCACTAGTCGAACACTTCCCAAGCGTTTAGGACTGGGTGATGTATCGGCGAATTATGCGGGCCGATCCCAGCAGGGTGGCCTTTTGCAGCTGACTGATGGTGATTTTGTCAACTCCAGTTGTTTCTAAGTGCCTGCCTAGGTCTTTAGGCACCGCACCCAGTGTGCCGATGACCACTGGGACCACCTGTGCCGGGTTTTGTCAGAGTCTCTGCAGTTCAATTTTCAGATCCTGATATCGAGTAATTTTTTCAAGCTGTTTCTCGCTGATTCTGCTGTCACCAGGTATGGCAATGTCGATGACCCATACTTTTTCCCCTCCACAATCGTAATATACGGGGTATTATGCTCCAAAACCCTGTCAGTCTGTATTTTAAAATCCCAGAGTACTTTTGCATGTTCATTCTCAATCACCTTTTCGGGCTGATGATCCCACCAGTTCTTTGCTACGGGCAAATGGTATTTGTGACACCAATTCCAATGGATCATTTGAGCAACTGTATTGTGGCGCTGTTTATAATCAGTCTGAGCAATTTTCTTGCAGCAGCTCAGTATATGGCCTATAGTTTCATCCGCTTCTCTACAGAGTCTGCATTTGGGGTCATCACCTGATTTGTCTATTCTAGCCTCAATTGCATTTGTTCTGATGGCTTGTTCTTGAGCTGCCAGGATCAGGCCTTCTGTCTCCTTTTTTAGTGTTCTGTTAGTAAGCCATAGCCAGGTCTTTTCCTCATCTACTTTTCCGTCGATCTTTTCAAGGAACTGCCCGTGCAATGCCTTGTTGTGCCAACTGTCAGCACGTGTTTGCATCGTTATTTTCCTATATTGACTCTTTGTTTGCTTCACTTTAAGCAACTCCTTGTTCTTGACCTCCATTAAAGCTGGCTCTAGACTGTTTTTTTACATAATCTGCTAGCGCATGCTTCTCTTCCTCAACTGTCTCTTTCACTTGCAAGAGACCTCTACCTCCTGATTTTCTAGGTAAGTACAGCCTATCCACATCACTACGTGGGTGTAATGCATAATGGATGGTCATAAGTTTTCTTGTTTTCCTATCCAAACTATCTAGCTCAAATTATTATTATTATTATTATTATTATTATTATTATTATTATTATTATTATTATTATTATTATTATTATTATTATTATTATTATTATTATTATTATTATTATTATTATTATTATTATTATTATTATTATTATTATTATTATTATTATTATTATTTGCTCTGTTTCTGCAGTACAACCGGGTCTGGATCCCTGACATCCAAGAGGTTTGGCAATCAGCAGAAATAACCTCAGACTATAAGCCTGGAGAACGGGTCCTTCACCTGGAGCTGGAAGATGGCACGGTGAGGGAGAAGCACTGAAGTTACTGAGAGAGGGTTGGGTAAAACTCTGGACCTCCTGGGGAGGGAATAGAGACCAATGCAGGGAAGAGGCCACTGCTTGGTAGACCCCTGCACAGTCAAAATGAGCCCTCGCATGGATTTGGTTCCTCCTGTCCCACATGGGAACATCCATTTGTGATGAGCCAGAGTGGCCTTACCTCCGTCATTGCATGGCTTGTGCAGCCATTGGCAGAAAGCAGAGGTGCCCAAACTATAGCCCATGGGCCATACGGGCATGTTTTACTTCTGCTTCCAGGAGTGATGAGGGCTTTGTGGACTGGATGAATTGGCATTGGTGGCTGGCTCCGGCCCATGGACCATAGTGACCAGCCCCATGAACCATGTGACCAGCCCATGGCCTGGCCCAAAAGGTTTGGGCACCCCTGTCATAAAGCATTGGCCATTTCCCAAGTCATGTTTCTCTGCTCTGGGCCAGAACTGACCCTCTCCTCTGGCTGCCCTTTGGCCCTGGATTGTGGCACTGAAGCCAGGCCTACCTGGGTAGCCTCCATCAGCCACAGAGGAAGGGTCCTTGTGTAGGACTCAGCTTGGGGCCATAACGTGGCTTTGAGTTCCCCAAGTCTGAGATCCCCTTTGTTCTCTCCATAAAGAAACCAGCCAGCACCAATTCCTTCAGTGTGGTTAATTTTATTGTAGCAAAAGAGCCATACAGAACTATTAAAAGTAAAAGAGCATTTCCTCTACTGTCTTTCCCACCTCCACAAGCCTGGTGGAAAGTGAGAGTTTTTCCCCCATCCAAAGGAGGATTAAAAAAACACCAGACACTCAAGGGAAAGGATTTTTTTCCAGGGGGTGAAGGGAACTTTCTCTAAAACTAGTGCACTCAATTATATATGCATTTCTCTGCCTCCAGGCCCAACTTTTCTCACTTCCAGCCTCCCGATGATGATGTGTTCCAATCACTCACTCCTCTGGTGTCAATTACACATATCAATCATGGGGCTTTGCCTCACCTCAAATTCTCACTCTCTAGGCAGCCCCCCCCCCCCTCTCTGGAATGTCCAACACAGATAACGGTGCTGGCCAACAGGCATCTCCTCCTTCACTCCCCCCTCCCCCCCCGGGCCATCTGGTTATGAGACTGTCTGGGGAAAGAGGCACCCACAAAGGGGGGGGGGGAGGGAGAAAAAAGCGGCTGAGACTGCTCTTGCATTCTTACACATGTTGGGTTGCTTAGTGGTTAAGACCCTGAACTTGACAACTGGAAGGTAGGTAGGTCAGCAGTTTGTGACCCAAGTGCTGCATGATGGAGTGAGCTCCTGTCATCTGTCCCAGCTCCTGCCAACCTAGCAGTTTGAAAGCAGGAAATTGCAAGTAGATCAATAAGTACTGCTTCAGGAGGAAAGGTAACACCGTTCTGTGTCTAGTGGAAACAAAGGGAAGGGATAATGTATGCATGCTAAACTGACATTCTGTAAGATTTCTACAAACTAAAGACTCATTTCCAAGTCACTGAACTAGGAAGGGAAAATATGACTTGACTGCTACCTCGACGGCCAATGGATCCATCTTTGGAACAAATATGCATTAACCCTTGCCCTTTTGTTTTAATTTCCCGCTTCCTCTGCCGACAGCAACTGGCCTACCCCGTGGACCCCTCTGCTCTCCCCCCCTTGCGAAACCCGGACATTCTTGTGGGTGAAAATGACCTCACCGCCCTCAGTTACCTGCATGAACCTGCCGTCCTTCACAACCTCCGAGTTCGCTTTGCGGAGTCCAAGCTGATCTACACTTACAGCGGTAAAGAGAGACGCTTGCCCTGTGCATCTTCCGTTGTCTGCCCCCCATAGGTCCAGCCCCTTACATTGGGGTTTCCTCTGCTGTCTGTTGTCCACAGGAATCATCCTGGTTGCGATGAATCCCTACCGGCAGGTCCCGATTTATGGCAATGCCATTATCCATGCCTACAGTGGGCAGAATATGGGTGACATGGACCCACATATCTTTGCCGTGGCAGAAGAAGCCTACAAGCAGATGGCCAGGTGAAGTCGGGGCGCTTGGGGCTGCCCTTGCTGGGCACAGAAGAATCGGGGCTCTGTGGTGCTCCTTTACCTGGTGTTGGCATCTCCCAGCTTGGAAGGGTCACCACTCTTCTCTTTCAGGGCTGGGGGAGAGCTGGGCTGTTCACCTGAGGATCCAGCCCTGAGGAAGGGATGCCAGGGCTGTTTGTGGGTGCTGTTTTGCTTTAAGGCAGAGGTGTTCAAACTATAAGAACATAAGAACAGCCTTGCTGGAACAGGCCACAGCCCATCCAGTCCAGCATTCTGTTTCAGTGAGGCCAATAATATCAATATTTTTATCTATTGCTAAGTATTCCAGCTCCCCTATTTTGTTCTGGAGGCTTCTGGCATTTGCATACAAGCATATGGCCCTGCCACCGCCGGCCATAACTGTGACATTGCTGGGTGGGTGGGTGGGTGGGTGGGGCAATAGGATTGCTCAGTATGGGGCCCAGAAATTTCTGATGGCAGCCCTGGCTTTATAGCAATGGCTTTATAGCAATCTGGAGTGACTTCAGGTCTCTCCCCCCCCCCCACCTTGCTTTAGGAACAATAAGAACCAGTCGATCATAGTCAGTGGAGAATCGGGAGCCGGAAAGACCGTCTCTGCCCGCTATGCTATGAGATATTTTGCTACCGTCAGCCGGACCACCAGCAATGCACAAGTGGAAGACAAAGTGTTGGCATCGAATCCCATCATGGAGGTAGACTTGGGGTTTCACTGTTTAGCAAGTGCTGCCATGGGTTCCCCGTCTGGTGTGCTAAGTTGGATCTTCGGGAATTTTCCTCTCTGAAAGTCTTCATTGGAAACATCACTGCCCAACACAGTTCATTGTGGGAATCAACGTATGTTTGCTAAATTAATACAATTCCCCCTATTGCGTAGGCCATCGGCAATGCCAAGACCACACGGAACGACAACAGTAGCCGTTTTGGGAAATATATGGAAATCAGTTTCGACCGGAGGTACCAGATCATTGGAGCAAACATGAGGACGTACCTGCTGGAGAAGTCTAGAGTCGTCTCTCAGGTTGGTAACATTCAGCAATAATAATAATAATAATAATAATAATAATAATAATAATAATAATAATAATAATAATAATAATAATAATAATAATAATAATAATAATTTCATGTCAGAAATTATTCTGGGTTGAAAGGATTTTTGCAGAAGAAACTCCACTCAGGGGATGCCCAAATGAGGCTCCTTTCATGTCCCCAAGAGCTGGGACAGAGATGGCTGCTTAGTCTGTCATGCAGTACCTAGGTCTTGAACTGCCGACTTGCCAGCCTTCTAGCTAACTAGGCGAGCTTCTTAACCACTGAGCCATGTCTGCTCAATTTGGTTAGGTCACACACACACACACACAGAGCTCCCCATAATGATGCCCTTTGCAGTGGCTTAAGTGGCTAGGACGCTGACTGGGAGGTGGAAGGTCAGCAGTTTGATTCCCGAGTACTGCAGGATGGAATGAGCTCCCGTCTTTATCCCAGCTCCTGCCAACCTAGCAGTTCGAAAGCAAGAAATTGCAAGTCGATAAATAGGGACCACTTCAGTGGGAAGTTAACAGCGCTCCGTGCGCTCCGGTGTCTAGTCATGCCTGCCACATAACCATGGAAACGTCTGCAGAAGCAGCCAGCGGTGGCCTCTACGGCTTGGAAACAGAAATGAGCACTGGACCCTAGAGTTGGATACGACTGGCTTTTGAGCAAGGGAAACCTTTACCTGTTCAGCAACGTTGTGCTCAGGTGGGAGTCCTCAAACGGTCCAGATTCTGGAGGAACCCATTCCTGCACTCTGCTTAGGCTGCCGCCTTGTCTCGAGTGCCAGCTTAAAGAAAGAAAGAGAGAGAAAGGAAGGAAGGGTAGCTTGATTGGGAAAGTGAATTCCAAATAAAGCTGTTGTTGTCTCCCTTGCCCTCTGCTAGGGTTTCCTAGAAGCCTGGTTCTCTTGCTTGCCTGCTCTTGTTGGTGTAGTAGTCCTGTAGTAGTCCAGTTGTTATTAGGTCAGTGGAGGGAGCCCAGAAGGGCTGCATTGCCTTTTTAAAGTCATATTTGCAGGAGTTGGTCTTCTTGAACTAAGGTTATGGATCAGTCCTTCCGCTGTGAACTCCCTGGTCAGACCATAGCAAGGGAACTCCGCTGGGCTTCCTGACCCCTCCACCTGACTTTAAAGGGAATATCTTGCATCGGCGTAACTATAACAGTCCCTGAAAATTTTGAAGCGGGAGCTGTGTTAGTCTGTGCAAGCATATTAGAGAGCAAACAAAAGAAAAGACAAGACCAAAAATAAATAAATGCTGTGGCACCTTAAAGTCTAACCCCTGTATCTCTGTTGCTGTGTTTTTACTCCTTCCGTGTTTTTATCTTCGCCTCCCTTTCATTGACAGTCAGAGAACGAAAGAAATTACCATATTTTCTATCAGTTGTGCACCTCTGCCCTGAGACCAGAATTTAAACACCTGAAGTTAGGTATGTTTCAAAAGATGAACCTCTTTTGCCTCTCCATTGCTTTACTTTAATCCTTTGACTTGCAATCTATGAGAAATGCCTTAAAAGCAGGATTATGAAATGTCACTTTCAAAAATAAACAGTTGTATTTGCAAGGGTCTCAAAAGCAACCACTTGCTGTTCTAAGTAGCTCTTCACCAATCTTTCTCTCAGGGAGGAATGAAGCAGGTACAAACAACAAAAAAGCCGAAGACCACAAGGAGTTGGCCTCCTCCTCCTAGGTCTTTATCAAACTTTAATCCAGGGGTGCCCAAAATATGGCCTGTGGGCCAGATCTGGCCCCCAACACTAATTCATCCAGCCCATGCCGCCCTCTTCACTTCTGGAAGCAGAAGTAAAACATGCCCGTGGGCCGTAATTTGGGCACCTCTGGCTTAAGAAAATGGCATCTTACAATCTATCTCATTCTGTTGCAAAACTGATTGCAAGGCATGTTTTACTTCCGCTTCTGGTGGGAGGAACCACATGACCGGCCCGCTGAACCACGTGACTGGCCCACGGCCCGAAAAGTTTGGGCACTGCTGTTTTAAACTGCTAAAGCCACCTTCTTGGCTTTGTTGTTGGCCAAAATAAATCAGCGTCGACACGTGTTTATGGAGGCCTTCTGGAAGGTTCTTGGCTATCTGCTTTTAACCTGTACATTTGTTTGGCCTTTCGTCTGCAGCAAGTGCTGAAGAGTTTAATTATATGAACATGGGTGGAAACCCGGTGATTGAAGGAGTGGATGATGAAGCCGGGATGATGGAGACGCGAAGGACATTCACCCTCCTTGGTAGGTGACGGTAGGCTTCAGGAGACCAGCCGGATCCCACTGGAGGCCACATTCACTGCGGTCATCGTGTCAAAGGGCAAATCACTGCTGACCCTTGTCCTGCTGGCTGTGTATTGGTGGCCCTCTTGCTCTCTCTGAGGTTTGGCAACCTCTGCCACCAATGAAGGCTGGCTGCCCCAACATGTCTTGCCCACCTAGGACAAGGCCCTGCGAACACCTGGAACATCTCCTACCTGCTTCTCCTGGCTTAATTGTTTCTTGGTTTGGCTTTCAGGTCTTACGGAGGATTTCCAGATGGATGTTTTTAAAATACTGGCAGCCATTCTTCATTTAGGCAATGTGAAAATAGCTTCTGTTGGTGATGAAAGATCTTCCATTAGTGTAAGAATTAACACCAGACTTGTTCTTCTTGGTAACAAAATGCAAGTCCTTAGTGATGTTTTCCCACAAGCTTGTTTGTGTATGTATGTATGTAAATTTTTTTTTTTAGGGAAGTACCACCTTTGGTTGTGCATGGGGCTGTTTTGCCCCAGACAGACCCGGTGCACAACTTGGGGGTCCTCCTGGACTCACGACTACTGCTCGAAGAGCAGGTGGCAGTCGTGGCCAGGAGGGCTTTTGCACAACTTCGTGTAATTCGCCAGTTGCGCCCGTTCCTGGACCGGGACTCCTTACTCATGATCACACACACTCTGGTCACCTCCAGACTGGATTATTGTAATGCGCTGTACATGGGGCTGCCCTTGACGACCATTCGGAGGCTCCAGCTGGTCCAGAATGCGGCAGCCTGGGTGGTGATAGGGTGCGGGCATTATGCACGTGCCTCGCTGAGGCTCCGGGAGCTGCACTGGTAACCGATTTGCCTCCGGGTGCAATTCAAGGTGCTGGTTATGAACTTTAAAGCCCTACGTGGTAGTGGTAGTGGGCTAGGATACCTAAGAGACCACATCACCCTGAGAGTGTCTGCCCGTCCAACCAGAGCGGACCGGAGGGGTTCCCTAATCGTACCATCTGCCAGAGGGGCTCGTCTGTCTGGCACAAGAAAAAGGGCCTTCTCCGTGTCTGCACCGGCCCTTTGGAACCTCCTGCCAGTAAAACTACAATTGCAGATGGAATTGCTGCCCTTTAGAAAAGGTCTTAAAACCTGGCTGGCGGGGCAGGTGTGGGGCCCTAAGGGCAATGTGGCCCCTGCCCGCTGGCTCCTGCCATAAGACACACCCTCTCTGTGTGGGGCTTTTAATCGGGGTGGCTTTTAACTGTTTTTATACTTTTATTACTATGTAAGACGCCCTGAGATGGGCTCGCCTGAGTGGGTGGTGAATAAATTTTAAAATTAAATTTAATTAATTATTTACACTTATATCCCGCCCCTCTAGGGGAAAAAATCATCCCTACTCAGGGTGGCTAAACAATTGCATTTATTTATTAAATGCGGCAAGAAATGCAGTCTTGCCCACCTGCATCTTTTGAGAAGCATGTTTTGGGAGGTTTTGCATTGGAGAAGGAGTCTCTCTTCAGCTGGATTTTGCCTGTTTCAAGGGAGGGGGCTCTCTGGCTTTCTTGTTCTTAAAATAGGATGCTATTTTGAAGGCTCAGTAATTCCCCCACCCCACCCTTTAAATCACTGCCCAATAATTACATGCTTCTTTCTTGTTTCTCAAAGCTGGAGGACAAACACCTTGACATATTTTGTGAACTGCTGGAGTTAGAAGGTGACCCAATGGCGCAGTGGTTGTGCCACCGGAAAATCTTCACCTCCTCTGAGACGGTAGTAAAGCCAATGACAAAACTCCAGGCTCTTAATGCCCGCGATGCCCTGGCAAAGAAGATCTACTCCCATCTTTTTGACTTCATTGTCGAGCGGATCAACAAGGCATTGCAGTTTTTGGGCAAACAGCACACCTTCATTGGGGTTTTGGACATCTATGGGTAAGGCTGGCTTTCTTGGGAGAAAAGAGACTGAATCCTTCTGCAATACTCTGCTTTCTTTCAGCAATGAGAGAGGGGAGAGCCTGTGGTTTTGTAGAGTGGTTTGGAAACCTTAGGACTATGATGACGAACCTTGGCACTCCAGCTGTTCTTGGACTTCAATTCCCAGACGCTTAAGTCCCTGTAAATCCACATGAATGGGTTTACTGTACATGTTCTTGGACTTCAGTTCACAGAAGTCCAAGTCTCTGTGAATCCACACAGATGGGTTTACTGCATGTACGTGCAGTAAAACCATCCGTGTGGATTCACAGAGACTTGGACTTCTGTGAACTGAAGTCCAAGAACACCTGGAGTGCCAAGGTTCACCATCACTGCCTGAGGATATCCATTTGATGTTTAATCTTAGGACAGGGGATTTGTGTGTGTGTGTTTGCGCGCGCGCGCGCATGTGTGCATGCGCGTGCGTGCGTGCGTGCGTGCTAAACTGACCGCTACATCTGATTGGCTGCAGTGCAAGAGTATTGTTGGTTTGTCTGATTCTTCTCCCAGAGGTTTTTCTGTGTTGCCTCCTCCTCCTCCTCCTCCCACAACCAAGAGTAAGGAAATTAGTAACATCCTAGATAACATGAGATACAAGTTAATCATTAGATTTCCAACACTTTGTTTCAGATTTGAAACTTTTGACATGAATAGCTTCGAACAGTTTTGTATCAACTATGCCAATGAAAAACTGCAGCAGCAATTCAATCTGGTAGGGATATATATATTTTTGCAGACCTTGTGTTGTTTTTCTTGACAAAATAATCTGTTAGGTTTCTAAGACATATTTACTCTTTCAGTTGCTTGAAATGTCCAAAGCACCTAAAGGTTTTGTGCTTGTAACTGAAGACAGAAAAAAAATAGCTTTCTTCTCTGTACCAGAATAAGTCTAGAGAAGCGATTCTCAACCTGTGGCCCATGGGTCTGATGTGGCCCGTGACACCATTTCATGTGTCCCACCACCACCTCCACCACACCAGGAAGTGCCATATGGTGGAGGAAGGGCAAAATGTGAAGCCGTCTGAGGGAACGTGACCCAATGGCCCCCGGCTTAAAAAGGTTGAGAACTCCTGGTCCCAAAATGGTAGTCCTTTTCCAGGGTCATTGGTTAATGCCAGGTTTAATCATGTTCAGAGTAGACCCATTGAGGTCTGTAAGAGTCAGGGTTAGCTGGGACAGGAAGATGTTTTGGGCATTGTTAGGGAGGCCTGATTTTAGCCGTGCTTCGGGAAGGAGCTGGTTCTGCCATGACCATGTTGGGGACAATGTCGTTACCAGCATGTCTTTAAACTGGAACAAGAAGAATACATGAAAGAAGACATTCCGTGGACTCTGGTTGACTTCTACGACAACCAGCCGGTCATTGATCTTATTGAAGGCAAAATGGGCATTTTGGAGCTGCTGGATGAGGAATGCCTGGTGAGTCGACCAGGTTCTCAAGGTCTCTCTGTTCCTCCAATACTGGAACCAGAACCCTGAAGTTGTTTCTCATCTCGGTCAAGTTTTGACATTAAACACCCTGTTGTTTCACTTTCTAAACAATGCACAGTTGCCTCAAGGAACGGATGACAATTGGCTTCAGAAACTATACAACAATTTTGTCAACAAGAACCCGCTCTTTGAGAAACCAAAGATGTCAAACTCCTCTTTTGTAATCCAGCACTTTGCAGATAAGGTAAGGCATCCCTTTTGGGTGACTCGGATCCTTCTTGGGTTTTGAATGCCATGTTGAAAATGGCGAAGATTTTTCTCCAGTTGAATAACATTTGAGAAAGGGAAGCGCTGAGTTTCTCCTGCTTCGTCCTTTGCTGAGGCTAACATCTTTCTGTGCAGTTGGCTCTGGCCTGAAACCCTGAACCCTCTCCAGACAGGGAAAGAGTCATCTTGTGGTCTTGAGGATAAAACTCAGGTCTTATCTGAAAGTGCCGCTCACATTAAAGAGGCAGCGGCTGAAGATGACTTCCTCAGGGCTGATATCAGGGCAAGGAAGCTGTGGGATCTTTCTGAGGCTGGGGTGCCCAAACTAGGGTCTGTGGGCCAGATCCAGCCCCCAACACCAATTCATCCAGCCCACACTGCCCTTGTCGCTCGTGGAAGTAAAATGCACCCATTTTACTTTCACTTCTGGGTGTGACAAGGGCGGTGTGGGCTGGATAAATTGGCATTGGGGCCAAATCTGGCCTATGGGCCATAGTTTGGGCACCCCCTGGTTTAAGCAGAGAAAATGGCAGTTTAAATGGCAGTTTAAAGTCTGTCTCATCCTGTTGCAAAGCAGATTGCAAGGCATGATTTTTACGCCCGCTTCTGGTGGTAGGAATCACGTGACCGGCCCACCGAACCACATGGCCAGCCCACTGAACCATGTGGCCAGCCTGTGGCCTGAAAAGTTTGAGCACCCTTGTTTTATGGGGTCTTTCTATGGGGTCTTGCTCCTCCTGCAGGTGTGGGTTGGCATCACAAGTCTCTACTTTTGGTCTGTCATGTTGCTTAGAAATCACCGATGGCCTCTTTCTTGCCCAGGTGGAGTATAAGAATGAAGGATTCTTGGAGAAAAATAGAGACACAGTTTATGAGATCCTGATCGAAACACTGAAAAAGAGCAAGGTTTGTGTTTTCTTACTCGGTACAGTACTTAAGACTGTGGTGACGTTTATGGTTGCAGGATATTCATAAAGAAAGACAACGGGTGTTGCTTTCCATCATTTCATTCGGCCTCATCCGGGTGTCCCTTGAGCGGAGATCCTGCAGCACAAACCCTTCAACCCAGAAAGCGCCTTTGTCTGCTTCTGACAAGATTAAAAATAATAATAATTCATACTTGACACAGGGAAGCATTTGACTGGCTTGCAAACCTCTGGCTTGCCTTTCTAGAGTTCGGTGGTATCTTTAAAGCTCTCTCCTCAACTTAGATTTAGAGTGAGCTGAGTTTTCTCCTCCTTCACTTTCTTCATACCTGGGAAATAACCTAATCGCTTTCCCTTTTGAGCCAGGTTGGCTTCATCTGTAATGCAGGTGAAATTCACGCTTATTTCTTTTCAGTTTCAACTGTGTGCCAACTTCTTCCAAGAAAACCCAGTGCCAATCTCACCCTTCAGCTCACTAATCAAAATCAAGTCTGCAAAAACGGTCGTCAAACCACCTAATAAGCATTTCCGTACCACCGTGGGCAATAAGGTATGTTTTCTCAATATCCTCTTGGGATTAAAAAAAAAATAGACCAGGAATTCTCAACCTTTTTAAACCGGGGGCCAGGTCACTCTCCCTCAGGCAGCTTCGGGGGCCAGACGGCCATTTTGCCCTTCCTCCACCTAACCCTAACCCTTCCTCCACCACATGGCACTTCCTGGTGCCATGAAATGGTGTCATAGGTTGAGCATCCCTGAATTAGGTAATAAACTTTTTTTTTGCTACACTGGGGAATTGGAGGGGGGGGGGCAGACTAGAAAGAGGTGGAAGGGTGGAAGCCTCCCCCCCCCCGAGGCTATTATTGGGGACGTTGGAGAAGAGACGTCTGCCTGCCTTTCCCCCTCAGACGATACTCTGGTACCTAGTGCTGGAAATAGGCTGGGTACAGGCCTCTCTTGTGGCGTCTGCTCTTGCCTTTGACCCAAGGATGATTGGGGGATCTGGTGAGGGTCAAAGTCACTCATTTTTGCCTCCATGTTCTCCAGTTCCGAAGCTCCTTGTATTTGTTAATGGAGACGCTTAATGCAACGACACCACACTACGTCCGCTGCATAAAGCCAAATGACCAGAAGTTAGCATTTGAGTAAGTCTGTCTAACCCTAACCTTAACTTTAATCTTACAATCTGTCGGTCTGATCTTTCTATGCATGGTACCCAGCATGGTCTAGTGCCGTGATGGCGAACCTTGGCACTTCAGGTGCTCTTAGACTTCAATTCTCAGAAACTCAAGTCTCTGTGAATCCACACGAATGGGTTTACGTGCAGTAAACCCATTCGTGTGGATTCACAGAGACTTGGGCTTCTGGGCCTTGAAATTCAAGAACACCTGGAGTGCCAAGGTTCACCATGACTGGTCTAGTGGCTAGACTAAGGGCCTGGAACTCAGGAGGCCTGGGTTCAAATCCCTACTCAGCAGTGGTGGGCATTTTTTTTTGCTACCACACCATGGGTGGAGCCCACATTGTGGGCAGAGGCTACGCTGCAGGCAGAGCTATGTGACTGGGTGGGTGATCTAGTCATGTCTGCTACATGGCCATGAAGATGTCTGCAAACACAGACAGCACTGGTTCTTTGGTTGTAAATGGAGATGAGCACTGCAGTCCTAGAGTCAGATATGACTGGCTTTTGAGCAAGGGCGACCTTTAACTAAACTGGGCCAAAACCTCACAGCAAATTTTAATACCAAGCAGGGATCTTCTGTTATTAGGTAAAGCTGTAAATGTAAAGGTTGCCTTTGCTTGAAAGCCAGTCGTATCCAACTCTAGGGTTCAGTGCTCATTTCTGATTACAGCTAAAGAGCCAGTGGACTTGATCCACAAAAGCTCACATTAAAATACAGCAGTTAGTCTTTATGGTGCCACAACATTTTTGTCTTTTTCTTTCGTTTACTCTCTGATATGCTTGCACAGAATGGTAGCTATGTTAAGTCTGTGTTTCAAGCATATCAGGAAAAAACAAAAATACCTTCCCCCCCCCCCGAACTTAAAAGCTCTCTCTCTCCTCTCCCCCCCCCCACAGAAATCTGTTTACCCTCCCAGCGAAATGGCCCCTGTTCTCCCCACACCTGCTCTTCCTCCTCAAGCTGCTGCTGTGGCTCGTGCTCAAGTGGCTGGGGGAAGGTGTGGGAAGAGCCTTGTGCTGCCTGGAGCCTCCATTTCTAGCAGCAGCATGCGCTGCCTGTGCCTGGACTTGTAGGTGGTGGAGGAGGGCAGGGCAGGGAGGGGGCATGGTCAGCAAATTTTACTACCCGCCCCAGGCGGACCGGTGCAGACCGGTAGCTGCCCACCACTGCTGCTCAGCCATGGAAACTCACTGTGGGAGGTGGAAGTGGTAAAGCTACTCTTCAAATGTCTCAGTCACTTTGTTATGTTGCCTTAAGTCTGTTCTGACTTGATGGCCCATAACTTAACGATGTACCTGGCGACGTATGTACCTTGATGGCCCATAATGTAATGATGTACCTGGTGACGTATGTACCTTGACTACCCATAACTTAACCATGTACTGGCTCTCATTCTCTGTTGCTTTTCATGCAGAGTAGAATTTAATTATGAGATTGATGGTGGATGGGCATCAAACTTATCCCCACTTTAGTTATTCTTAAAGTAATGTGGATCAGAATTTTGCAATTGATCTTCGGTATTAATTGTGCATTATTATGTTGATATTTTGTTGACATTTTGTACTTTATTGTTCTATGACTATTTGCTATGTGTATATTTGCTCTATTGTGTTTATTATTTTTATTGTTTTGCTTGTATTCTTTTGTATTTATTGTATAGGGATTATTACTTATTGTTATATTTTTTTGCTATGCTGTAAGCCTCCGTGAGTGGTGCTCGCACCAGGAAGGTGGGGTATAAATAAACTTCTAATTCTAATTCTTTCAGAAGATCAGCTACAAAAAGTGTAGCTTTTCTTTTGCACAAGCATTGAGTGGCACTATTTTTAAAAGCATTCAGCTCACAGCAGCCTGATTTTTGCCCATTGCTAAAAATCATACACACTGCGATATGATGGTTGTAAAATTATGGGACAAAATGCCTAATATGTCTGGCAGAAGATTACCGGTAACTCTGTCATGAAATTCCTGTAGGTTTGATTCCAAACGCGTGGTCCAACAACTGAGAGCGTGTGGTGTTTTAGAAACTATTCGAATTAGCTCGCAGAGTTACCCATCTAGGTATGTAGCCACCCTGATCAGATTTTATGATTTTGTTTATCTGGATAAGTAGCATGTTCTATTTTTTAAAATTAAAAAAAATAAATCTGTTTTATAGGTGGACTTACCTCGAGTTTTTCAGCCGCTACAGCATCCTAATGTCACAGCTGGAACGTTCTCTGGCAGATAAGAAGCAAATCTGCAAGATTGTTTTGCAACGACTGATCCAGGTGAGAGGTCACCGTCACAGTCATAACCTGGAGGTGCCAAACCTTCTTGAGCATTTGGACATGATCCATCATGTGCATGTGCTGTGCCTTCTTGGCCTTGTGTTGCACTTTATGGAAGCTAAAATTCTGTATCCTACTGGAAAGGATTTTCACACATACTTGAAATGTCTGTCATGCTCTCCCCACCTTGCTTCAAAAATGTAGGACCAGAGCCAATATCAGTTTGGAAGAACAAAGATCTTCTTCCGAGCGGGACAGGTGGCGTATCTGGAGAAACTGCGGTCGGATCGGCTGAGGCAGGCCTGCATCATGATCCAGAAGCACATGCGGAGCTGGTTGCAGCGGAAGAAGTTCCTCCGCATCAGACAGGCAGCAGTAACCATCCAGCAGTACCTCCGGGGACAGCGCTCTGTGCGGTAATTGCAGGGAGCTGCCTAGTTAGTTGGGTGGTTGGTTTGTTGGTTCATTGGTTGGTTGGTTGGTTGGATGGATGGATGATTGGTCCATTGGTTCATTGGCTGGTTAGTTGGGTGAGTGGTTGGTTGGTTGGCTCATTGGTTGGTTGGATGGATGATTGATTGGTTCATTGGTTGGATGGTTCATTGGTTGGTTGGTTGGTTGGATGATTGGTTGGTTGGTTAGATGATTGATTGGTTCATTGGTTGGTTGGTTGGATAATTGATTGGTTCATTGGTTGGTTGGTTGGTTGGATGGATGGATGGATGGATGATTCGTTCATTGGTTGGTTGGTTGGTTAGATGATTGATTGGTTCATTGGTTGGTTGGTTGGATAATTGATTGGTTCATTGGTTGGTTGGTTGGCTGGCTGGCTGGATGATTCATTCATTGGTTGGTTGGCTGGCTAGTTAGCTGGTTCATTGGTTGGTTGCTTGGTTCATTGATTGGTTGGTTTGGAAGGACAGAGCCCTGTGGCAGCAAAACCACACATTCCCACGGTCAATATTGGAGCAGGCTTTGCTGTCTAAGCAGCCCGCTCTGTTTTCTGCTGAGCTGTTTTCTGCCCCTGGGAATAACAATGAAGGGAGTCATGACATTTCATGGCATCTTTTCTGCAGACAAGCCATAACAGCCAGAGCTCTGAAGGAAACATGGGCGGCAATTGTCATCCAGAAACACTGCCGGGGATATTTGGTGCGCCGCTTGTGCCTGCTCATCCGCGTGGCTGCCGTGACCATCCAGGCCTTCATGCGAGGGTTCCTGGCCAGGAGGAGATACAGGAAGGTAAGGACAGTTGCCCAATTCTCTCCACATCCAGCCCCGGTCAAGGAGGGCCAGTGGAGGAATCAATCTCCCAACCTCTGGCTCCACTACCGGGTCCCTAGACCCCATGAGCTGTTTCCAGCAGATTCTCCGATAGATTGTGTCAAGCACACCTAACATGATTTTCCCAAGCCCACAGGGGTGAGGACAAGATTCAGGAACCCCCTTCCCTTTTCCATTGCAAAGATCCTAGCTGTGTCCAAACGTCCTGACATGACTGGCTTGAGAGCGGGATTGTTAGATGACTTGGCCTTTCCCTGTTTTCTTGCTGAGATGGTTGAAGAACAGAAGGCATTGGTGCTCCAGAAATATGCCCGGGCTTGGCTGGTTCGTCGCCGTTTTCAGAACATTCGCCGTTTTGTGATAAACATCCAGTTGTCCTACCGGGTGCAGCGGCTACAGAAGAAACTGGAAGACCAGGTAATGGAGTGGGACCCATCTGTGTGGTTTGTGCTCATGTTCCCTCCATGCAAAAGCTCAGACTCTTTCTGACCAGTCCTGCTTTCAGGGGTTACAGGGCTCTCTGGGAGTGAGTACCCTGGGCACCCTCACTGGTGAGTACCTACTGGGTGGACATGGACCTTTCAGAGATGGTAGTTACCCAGGTGGCCTGGTTGGCCTTGGGAGTGACCTAAAGAAGGCAGAGGCTACAGAGGGCATTGGTGCCCCTTGTCTGGGCATACCTATATTAAGTGACATTTTAGCATGGCAAACCAGTTCATTCCTTCTCCCGCCTCCTCAGATGAAATGCCTTCTCCCTTGGTTTTTAGAACAAGGAGAACAAGGCTCTGATGGAGAGGCTGGCGGCTCTGGCTTCAACCCACTCCGGCAATGTAGAAAGCTTCCAAAAGCTTCAACAGGATCTGGAGAAATTGGCTGCGCAGAAAAAAATGGCCGAAGAAAAAGAGAAGAAGCGAAAGGAGGAATACGAGCAGGTGAGTAAAATGCACCTTGCAATCTGTTTTGTAACAGGATGAGATAGATTTTTAGGCTGCCATTTTCTCTGCTTAAACTAGGGGTGCCCAATCTTTGGCCCATGGGCTGGATCTGGCCCCCAACACTAATTCATCCAGCCCACGCCACCCTTGCCGCTCCTGGAAGTGGAAGTAAAACATGCTTGTACAGGCGCATTTTACTTCTGCTTCTAGGAGCAGCAAGGATGGTGTGGGCCAGATGCATTGGTGTTGGGGGCCAGATCCAGCCCCATGGGCATAGATTGAACACCCCTGGCTTAAAGGTACGTGGCATACCTTGTGATTGACATCAGCCTTCCCTTCCCTGTTTCCTTCCAGAGGGTCTCGAAACTTGAAAAGGACCATTTGGAGCTACAGGAAGAGAAGCAGTGGCTGGAAAAAACACTTCAGGAGAAAACGGAGGAAATGAAAGGTACGGTGATTCAGATTAATTGTTAGTGCATGTTTTGGGAATGAGGCCTTATTGGGGTCTTTTTTGTTTTTGTTTTGGGAAGCAAGCAGAAAAAGCAGTCTGAAATGCTACCAGTCCAGCAGACATTCCCTGAAAATGCCTGGAGGTCTGGTTGTGTTCAAAGGAAGGAGGGACTCTCTATTCTGGACTTTCCCTTTCAGGACGTGGCTTTGTGACACTAGGCTCCATCATTTAGATCAGTGATGGTGAACCTTGGCACCCCAGGAAGGAGGGACTCTTTATTCTGGACTATCCCTTTCAGGATGTGGCTTTGTGACACTAGGCTCTGTCAGGGCTGCGGGAGGGGGAAGATCGGTGGGCCGATGGGGTCTCAAGTTTGAGAATCCCCTTTCACAGGGCTTCAGACCTGCTCCCTCCCTCCATCGCTCACGATCTTCCCAGCAAAGCCAGCTCCCATTTCTCTCTAAGAGAGATCTGTGTTTCTGGGAGTTCTGCCAGAGCCTTCTCCTTATCGGCCTTTCTCCTGACTCCAGACTCCAGATAAGCACACAGACAGGCAGACAGAGAGGATGCCTTTTCAATAATTTTTATTAACCTACTTCTACACAAAACATATTTCTAATAAAATAAAACCATATATAATCAATCTAATTAATTAAGAGAATGGGGCTTCTGAGCCCCTCATAGGTCCCCTTCTAGATGGGCATCTTGAAGTCCAGAGTGACAAGGTTTCACCCCTTGAAAGATGTTTGCTCTCCTCCTTTTTTCTTCTCCTTTCCACACCTTAGAGGTCACTCCTTATAGGGTTATCCTGGGTAACCATGGTAACTAAATGTGCGTCAAAGCTGTGATTGACATTTAACCATGCACCTCCAATAATATAACAACCCCCCCCCTTTATGCTGACTAGACTAGAAAGAAATCTTGCTGACTAGTATGAGAAAGGTTAGCATGTAGGTGAACAAACATGCCTTCAGCCTGGGAACATACATGTGAGAGACAGACATGCCTCCTTGGCAGTGTCTGCAAATTCATACAGCATTCCTGTGGTTTAGCAGGCTCACCGGGCCGAAGCCCAGACTGATTTCCCAGGCTCCCTCCCTTCAAGGAGCAGGTTACCAGGAGACAGCTCTTTATTGTGCCTGGCTGAACAAGCTTGGAATGTTCAGATAAGGAAAGTTACACTATCAGACCTTTATATGGGGAGGTCTGCTCATAGGAATATGATGTTACTGAATACTGTCAGGCTTTTATAAAATAAGCCTGCTCATAGAATCTTACAATCAGTGAGGCTACAGATCTTTATGGGGAGATCTGCTTATTGAATTAGGTGACATTAATGCTATTTGAAGCCCTCATGTGAAGCTTGCCTATTGGAAAGCGCGATGGCTTCGTGAAACATGAACTGACCCCCTTCTACAAGGACTAGGCCCTTGTGAATATCCATGACAGGCTCCATCATTTAGATAAGTGATGGTGAACCTTGGCACCCCAGGTGTTCTTGGACTTCAATTCCCAGAAGCCCAGGTCTCTGTGAATCCGCACAAATAGGTTTACTGCATGTATGCAGTAAACTTGGGCTTCTGGGAATTGAAGTCCAAGAACACCTGGAGTGTAGGTGCAGCAAACCCATTCATGTGGATTCACAGAGACTTGGGCTTCTGGGAATTGAAGTCTAAGAACACATGGAGTGCCAATGTTTGCCATCGCAGACTTAGATGCTAATTTTTGGAGTTTTGCCTCTCCAGAATTTGTGTGAAATCTGCTTTAGCTGTTGCAGATTATTGTGGCCGGACAATTCCACAAAGCCATCCCTAACAGTTGAGACAGGTTTTAATTAAATGTCTTAAGATTTGCTTATCCCTTTATGCCTTCTATGGGTGCCTGTTTTTCATTATCTTATTGTGCAAAGTTTATCAAGTAGTAAAGCCTCTCCTTTTTGCAGGAAAAATGGATGACCTAACGAAACAGCTGTTTACTGATGTTCAAAAAGAAGAAAGGCAGCGAATGTAAGACATTTCACCTGAGAAAGGGCATTTCCCTCCTTGACTGCTCTGATTATCTCCATCTGCAGAGGAATATTTCCTCCCATGATAGAAACAAAAACATGATTAGGAGGAGGTAGTAAATGTAAATAGGCTAGATAGCCAGAGAGTGGATCTGGTCAAGGTCAGCCATGGCTCTAAATCACAGCAGTTAAATTCCTCTTAAATGAACATTTTGGAAAGTGGTCTTTCTCTCTGTCCCTACTGGTGACGGATGTGTGTTAGAGACGAGGTTTCCCAGCTCAAGGGAAATGAATTAATTATTTTTATCCTGAATCTTTGCAGAATACTGGAGAAAAACTTTCACAATCAGAAGCAAAATTATGAAAAACAGATCGAGGGGCTCAAGGAAGAAATGAAATCCCTGGAAAACGAGGCTGATCAGCTCCGAAATCAGGTTCAGGAAGAAGAATTAATTCAAGAGGAGCTGAAAATAGAGGTGCAAGAACTGACCAACCAAGCAAAGGTAACGTAATGACTGATGCCCAGGTTGCCCTTTGGCAGTTGGCTCTCAAATCATGCACGGATTCCTCCATGGATTTCTTGCAGCATAAAAAGAAAAAGAAAACTCAGCAGAGTCAGCGAATTGCTGGCTGAAGGGCAAGGCAACACTTACGTAAATCTCATGGCATCACTAGGTCTATTTTGGTTGGGACCAGGAGTCCGAGACCTGGCCTGCATGTTTTGTGCCTCGTAAATCATTGAGCTCAATGGGCTCAATACGGAGGAGCCGCCTAATGGGTTGTGTCCATTGGGTTCTCTTTGTATATTTAATGCATCTGTATCCTATGAAAGTATGGGATTTTACCCGTGACCTGTGAAACATGAGATCAGATCCATGCAGTGAGTGAATTCGAGCACCTTTCAGGAAATGCGTCACCTTGTGGGGAATTTAGGAAGGCACGGGAAGGAGAAGAATCAGAGTGAACTTTTGATCACGGATTCTGTGAATGGAATATTTTATTTTATGCCTGAAAGCCTGCAAAGGCAATCTTAACCCTTTCCTTTGGATGTCAAATAAATTGATGGGCAGGGAAGGCAATCCTGGCTCCAAACAAGCATGTTTTAAACTCTAGCCTTGCCATCATCCTGTTCCTTTCGCTGACGTTTCCTCTTTGCGCCATGCCTCCTTTTATGTGTGTTTCACGCATTTAGAAAATCCCTGAACTGCAGAAAGAAATTGAGCTCCTTCAGATGCAAAAAATGGATGCGGAGAAGCAGCTGCAGGGCCAGAAACGTGAAATGAGAGGTGACAACTTTTCCCATTCCAGTGGTTAAAGTGTGTGTGTTTGTGTGTCGGTGTCGGTGTTGGTGTCGGGAGTTTGGCTAGATTGGGCCTGCAGAATTGGGAACTTGGGCGTCATGGGTTGTTTCTCTTGATTTACAGATAAGATTTCGGACATCACAAGGCAACTCCGGGAGAGCTACGACTTCACAGATGTCCGAAGCAGGTACGGCTGTTGTCAACCTTTGCTTTGCAAATCATACATATTGGCCTCTGACACTTCCCCACTTTTCCTTGCCACAGACTGTCCACGGAAGACCTGGAGCATTTAAACGAGGATGGGGAGCTCTGGTTTGCCTACGAAGGCCTGAAAAAAGCCACCAGGTAAGCCCTCCTGTGGGGTCTTCTTTTCAGACTGGCGAGACTTTGGGAATGGGAAAGTGGGGAAGGGGAGGGACAATCCTCCTTCATTCACGTCCTCTTCCACACCAGGCTTAAACCAGGGGTGCCCAAACTCCAGCCCGTGCGACACATGTTCCAGCCCTGATGGCAATTCATCCGGCCTGCTCTGCCCTCATCGCTCCTGGAAGCAGAAGTGGAGTGACGAGGGCAGCATGGGCCAGATGAATTGCCATCGGAGCCAGATCTGGCCCACGGGCCGTAGTTTGTGCACCCCTGGTTTAAGCAGAGAAAATGGCAGCTTAAAATCTATCCCATCCTGTTGCAAAACAGATTGCAAGGCACATTTTACTTCTACTTCCTGTGGGAGGAATTACGTGACAGGCCCTCTGAACCATGTAACTGGCCTGTAGCCCAAAAAGTTTGGGCACCCCTGGCTTAAGAGGATAAATAGCTTTGCATGGGAAAGATTTCCACACTGAATTATGGCTAAATTGTGATGCGTCATAGACAGTCCATTGGCTGCATATGGCGGACTGGCTTGATCTCATGCCTGCATGTATTTTTGTCCACTTTTCAGAGTGCTGGAAAGCCATTTCCAGTCCCAGAAAGACGACTACGAAAGAGAGATAGACGGTCTCAGTTCCAAAGTAGAGCATCTCAGTCAAGAAATTAGTCACCTGCAGAAACTGTTTCGGGAGGAGAACGACATGACGGAGAGCTTCCGACTCCAGGTCGCCAGGCTGACCTCTGAAAACATGGTGAGAACTCAGTCTCGGGGGACGGATCCTGTTGCGTCATGGGATCAGAGAAGCCCCATTGTGTGGACTTCTCCCAAGGCTGCTGGTGGTCTCTCTGGTGCCCGCCTAGCCTTCTGCCTCTTCAGAGTTGCATTTGCTCAGGTAACCTTGCAAGAGGAGAAACATGATCTTCTGTTGAGCACAAGACTTGCTGCCACAAAGCCTGGCTTCTTCTTCTCCTCCTTCTCCTCCTCCTCCTTCTTATTATGATTATTATGATTAGGATTTCTATGCCGCCCACTCAACAACATGACTCCGGGCGGCTCACACAACAATAGAGCATCCAACACACGTTATACAGATCATATCATTGAGAGATCTTCTGGCATGGAGAGGGAATCAAAGGCCGCTCAAACATAACTTTGCAAAACATGAGCAGTTCATGTTCTTAGGTTAAATGGCAGCGTGGCATCAGGGTTTGAATATTTCCCTTTTTTCTGTGTGAAGATGATCCCCGATCTTAAGCAGCAGATCTCTCAGCTTTGGAAGCAGAAGGCGGATCTTGAAAGACGTCTTCAAGATGGAGCTGCACAGTATAAAGGTACCTCCTTGCTCCCTGGCATTCCTGGCTCCACACATATATTATCTGATTTTGTAAACCAGAGGTGCCCAAATGAAGAGGGCAGTGTGGGCCGGATGAATTAGTGTCAGGGGCCACATCTGGCCCATAGGCTGTAGTTTGGGCACCCCTGGTTTACAAAGTCAGATAATATATGTGCGGAGCCAGTGACGAGGATGGTGTGAGCCGGATGATTTGGCATCAGGGGGTCAGATCTGGCCCACAGGCCATAGATTGGGGGGGGGGGCTGGTTTAAGCAGAGAAAATGGCAGGCTAAAATCTATCTCATCCTGTTGCAAAACAGATTGCAAGACATGTTTTATTTCCACGTCTGGTGGGAGGAACCATGTGGCTGGCCCATTGAACCACGACTGGTCAACTGAACTACGTGTCCAGCCCACTGCCCAAAAAGTTTGGGCACCCCTGTTGTAAATAATAATAATATATTTTTAACTTGAGAAACTCTTTGGCAGATAGCACAGAGCACCACTAGTAGTTGGTCCAAATGGTCTCTGATATTTTTAAAGAAAAAGTTAGCCTCCTTTTATTAAAGATACAAAATCTCAAGTCTCAAGCTAACTTAGTTAAACTCTGGTTTGTTTGTTTTTTTCTTCTTCTCTATAGAAAAAATGGAAGAAATGGCAGATCTGTTGCAACCTGGCAAAGAGAAAAAAGGTTTACAAAGGAGGTAAGCTTTTGCTGGTTGTTTTTTTAGCCAAAAATGTCGGAGATAGTTAAGGTCCCTATTTAACTTCCCGGAGGAAGAAAGAAAAGTTTGACAGGGACCCTATTTTGGCAGTTTAGGAAGAAAGGGCCCCTCGTTATTTTCCCGGAAGTGGTTTGGACCATGCTTGGGGTCTCTCCTGTTGCTTGTGGGATAATCCTTCCCAGCTGTGTGGCAGAAAGCTTGGCTTGCTTGGTTCTTCAGCCCCGGTTGCCTTCCAAGGGACCAGAGTTGGGCAGGCTGGCTTATTTTTCTGTCTCTGAAGGAAGCCCAAGAGGGAATCATGGGGCAGCTCCGGGAACAGCAAGGGTGGCGTGGGCCAGATGAATTGGTGTTGGGGGCCAGATCTGGCCCATATGAATGAAAATCAAGAGTTCATAAAACCCTTTTGTAGCAGACGATGGCTTTGCATAGGGTGGAATTGGCACACTTTCCTATTGCTTCTTAGAGTCTTGCAAGCTCAAAATGAAGTCTTCACCAAGGAAAAAGAGAGGTTGTTGGGCACAATTGAAGAATTTCAGGGCTCCAATGGCCACCTGGAGAAGCGGCCCGAGGGAGAGAACGAAGCCAAGAGGAAAACATGGCAGGACGTGGTCTATCTTACTATGGAAAATACGGTGAGGAATGGTAGCAGATGGTTTAAACCAGGGCTTCCCAACCTAAGGACTGCAGGCCAGATATGGCCCACAGCACCATTTCATGTGCCCCCCCTGCCTCCATGGGGATTTGAGCAACAAAATGGCCACCCCTTTGAAGCTGCTGGGACAAAATGGCCACCCATATCGTGCAGGCAGGGCAAAATGGCCATCTGGCCCTCGAAACTGACTGAGAGAGCATGACCGGCCCCCGGCTTGAAAAGGTTGGGAACCCCTGGTTTAAATACTGCTCAAAGGAAAACACCATCACCTACATCCACATTTTGGGACTTTAAAACAAAACCCAGATTCCTTTCAGCTATTTCTCTTTGGGCTCTGCAAAAGATAGGACAGGGAGAAAAGGCCAAGAAGCCAAATGGAGAAATGTCACAATGTTGTTCATGAATGCATCAGTCATTGTGGCGGCTTCTGTGACTCGTCCTACCTGGAGAGGTCTAAGAGTCTGAGAAGAGGCTTTTCCAAACTCTGCAAACATTCTGATTTTTCTGCAGGTTTAAGTGTTAGGTTGCGTTCCCTCTTCCCTTGGGGAGGCATACTAGAGAAAGTGCACAAAATGCTATGACAGATTCCTGGGGGAGGTTTGCACAACCAGCAGTTGGTCTTGCTTAGACAGTGACGCACAAGCCTGGAAGAGGTTTCTTTGCAACTGTAACCAAACTCTAGAGCCGTGATGGCAAACCTTGGCACTCCAGATGTTCTTGGACTTCAATTCCCAGAAGCCTAAGCCTCCGTGAATCCACACGAATAGGTTTACTGCAGTTCATCCGGCCCACACTGCGCCACCCTCTTCGCTCCTGGAAGCGGAAGTAAAATGTGCTCGTACGGTTAAGGCTCTTCCGGGTTAACCCTTCCTCCTTACGGCGCCTTTTACTTCCGCTTCCAGGTGCAGTGTGGGCCGGATGAATCGCAGCATACCCATTCGTGTGGATTCACAGGGGCTTGGGCATCTGGGAATTGAAGTCCAAGAACATGTGGAGTGCCAAGGTTTGCCATCACGGCTCTAGAGCAAAGAAGAACAAGGGAATAATAGAAGAATGCAATGTGCAGCAGCAATACATACAGATAGAAATAAAGAACTGTCAGTCAAGCAAGGGAATAGGCAGGAGGCCATAAAAGCATCCCGTGTGTTCATAATATGGCTGCAAAAGTGGCTTTCCCCGTCATCTGTGTGATTAGCAATATTGCTTTTTATTGATCTCTTAGTGAACCAACCAGAATATTATCCATTGTATTGAGCCACATGTGGGCATCGTTTTAAAGGGAAGCCAAATGTTCTGTCATTGACCAAGCAGGCCCTTTCTGACCCCTTCTGTGGCCTTCTTGCAGGACCTGGAGGAGGAGCTGGAGAAGAAGGACAGATTAATAAAGAAACTCCAGGATCAGATCAAGACCCTTAGGAAGTCTGCAGAGACAGGTGGGATGCTTTGAACTGGTGCTTTAAAACCACTTAAATTCTGCCACATGTTGAAACGAGGTGGAAAGCGAGACCAAAATTGAGCTTATCATACAATTGTGGGGGGCAGGTTTCTTCTGTTGCATTCCCTGTCTGTTCTGCTTCTTCTTTCGTGTCCCGACCAAACCCTGGACCGCCAAAATGAAGCCACTTTCTTGGCTTTGCCGTTGGCCAAACTCAAGTCCTCATCGGTGCAGGTTCCGGCAGTCATCGGCAAGAACAGTCAATGAGCCAAAGGATTCTGTTCAGAAAGCAGGATCAAAGCATTTGTCTGCCTGTGGCTAAAGATGGGGTGGGTGGGTGGGTCACTCTCACTAGGTTAGCTATGGGATGGGGCGTCTTCCCGCCTGTCGCCAAAGGGTTGCAGGGCAGGCCACCTGAAACACACAGCCCCAGTCACCCCCTGCACCTAATGGTAGGGCCGGCCCTGGGTCTTGGAAGGCCAACTGAGGTGAACGGTCGGTCATTGACTCTGGCCTGGAGCAAAGTTCCTGCTGGCTCTTGAGAGGTCCTTGCCTGAACATTGGCTGCTCTTCTTGGGAGGGTGGGTTCATGCTCTCTCTCTCTCTAGGCTAAATTTTGCCCTCCCTTCCCTCGCTGGTACTAAGCACAGTTTTCTATGGCTTTTCACCTGCTGCTAACCATAGCTAGCATGAAAGAGATTAGCTCTTCACCTTGCTAACCCTAGTTATGTCTTCAAACACCCGGCCCTTACCTTTCCAGCATCAATTGTGTCTATGCAGATAGGAAGTGAAATGGCAGGTCAGGTTAGCCAGAAAAGGCACAAAGAAGGGAGAGTGTGCGCATGCCTTTCCATCTGTCCACCATACCTGTCAACCTTCCCGGATTGGCCGGGATTTCCCGATTTTCAGCACCGATTTGCGCCATTTCCCACCCGCAGCTGCCAAAACCCCGGAATTGGCAGCTGGGGGAAAGAGGTACAGCGCATCCCTTCTGCGCAAGTCGCGTTCTACGCATGTGTAGAACGCTTTCATGCTTGCGTAGAAGGGTTCTACACAAGTGTAAAAGGGTTCTACGCAAGCGTAAAAGCCTTCTACACATGCGTAGAACGCGACTTGCACAGAACCGTTGTGCGCAGGTCCCGGATTGTACGGAGCCGCAGTTGACAGGTATGCTGTCCACCCATCCCCATAAGTCAGCCTAGGTAAAGGTAAAGGTCACCCTTGCTCAAAAGCCAGTCATATCCAACTCTAGGGTTCAGTGCTCATCTCTGTTTAATATCCAAAGAGCTAGAGCTAGCACTGTCTGCTTCTGCAGATGTTTCCATCGACATGTGGCAGGCAGGACTCAACACGGAATGCTGTTTACCTTCCCACCAAAGTGGTCCCTATTTATCTACTTGCAATTTCTTGCTTTTGAACTGCTAGGTTGGCAGGAGCTGAGCTAGTGACAGGAGCTCATTCCGTCCTGCAGTACTCGGGAATTGAACTCTGACCTCCCAGTCAGTGAGTTCAGTGTCTTAACCACTTGAGCCACCGCAGTCCTGAAGTCTGCCTACCTGTTTGCAAACTACAACTTGCAGGGAGTCAGAGTTACGTCTGAATCCTTGTGCAGAACAAAGACCCACAGGCACATCAGAGAAGGCAGGAAGGCCATTGATTGCTATAGGGCAGGGGTGCCCAAACTATGGCCCATGGGACAGATCTGGTCCCTGATGCCAATTCATCCGGCCCACGCCACCCTCGTTGCTCCTGGAAGCGGAAGTAAAAATGTGCCTGTGCGGGCACATTTTACTTCTGCTTCCAGGAGTGATGAGGGCAGTGTGGGCTGGATGAATTGGCATCAGGGACCGGATCCGGCCCACAGGCCATAGTTTGGGCACCCCTGCTATTATCCTCCTTTTCAAGTAGGATGCATAAATCATTGCTGATGAGCAGGGAAGGATTGGGGCCTGGGTAAATATTTCTCATGGATGTTTTACAGCCGACAGACTGTCCGTGCCATCCTCGCCCAAAGAATATATGGGAATGTTGCAGTACAGGAAGGAAGACGAAGCAAGAATTGTTCAAAATCTCATCCTTGGTAAGTCAATCACATGTCACACTTCAGCTAAGTAGGATCATAAGCAAAACATAAGCACTTCAGACCAAATGTGCTGCATGCGGTGGAGTGGGGTGGTGGTGTCAATATTAGTGGTTTATTCTCCTGTTTCCTTACCAGTTTCCTGTCTTCCTCTTCAATGGACTGTATAGTGTTTCCAAGTAGTTTTGAAAAACTTTCTTAAATGGTCTCGTGTCTTTGTTTTCCCTATTATTTCTCCAACCTCTCCTTCACTCCTGAAGCTATGCTCCTGGAAAAGCTGCCGGGCCCTGGTTCTGCCTTTTCCTTCTAAGATCTGCTCTTACTGTAAGTCTTTCTCTTTAACTAACTGTCTCATGTTAGGGCTGGCTCCGAGTCCCCTTTCCTTCTTCATTCTGTTTATGCTGCATCCTCCATAGCAGACCTTTGCAAGCCACATGTCACGGCTTGACCCGGTTCTTCTCTGCCTTTCCAAGGGTGGCCACATCTTCGCCACATCTTCCTCTCCTCTTTGTGATGCTCATAATAACCCCACACGGTGCCCCTTCCATCCCCAAGGCCTCTCTTCTAACTGATGTCACATATTCAATTTGTGCTTCTGCAAACAAGGGCAATTCCTTGCCTTTTTCTGGTTCATCTCCTGTTTGCTTTTGGCCTGCAAGGCTCATGAATAATGCACCGTTTCAAGTAAGGATAATTATGAGCAATCTATATTCTTCAGTAAATGGTAAGACCTAATTAATAGGGTTGCAATAAGCCACAAGCAACTGGAGGCACCGAATCATGACATACATACATTCTCTTGCATAATGACTGCTCATAGTCTAGATCAGGGGTACCCAAACTATGGCCTGTGGGCCAGATTTGTCCCCTAAAGGCAATTCATCCGGCCCAGGTCACCCTCGTTGCTCCCGGAAGCTGAAGTAAAATGTGCCCGTATGGGCAGGTTTTACTTCTGCTTCTGGGAGCAACGAGGGTGACCTGGGCCGGATGAATTGCCTTTAGGGGACAAATCTGGCCCATGAGCCATAGTTTGGGCACCGCTGCTTTGAGCAGAGAAAATGGCAGCTTAAAATCTATCTCATCCTGTTGCAAAACAGATTGCAAGGCATGTTTTACTTCTGCTTCTGGTGAGAGGAACCACGTGACCGGCCCACTGAACCGCATGACCAGCCCATGGCCCAAAAAGTTTGGGCACCGCTGCCTTAGAACATGCATTATTGATTTATTTATGATTTATATTGCCTCCCAACTCTGAAGACTCTGGGTGGCTCACAGAAAATAAAACCAATCACATTTTAAAGACCAATAAAACCCCATTAAAACTGCCACCAAAAATTATTCCGGCCCCTACAGATTAAAAGAGATTAAAAGAGGGAGAGAGAGTGTGTTCTTACTTAATCAGCCAGCAGGCATGGGTCACCCCATCAATGATAAGCCTGAGCCTAAATGTCCAACAAATGCAGGGCTTCGCCAACACCACTCCACCTGGGCTTTCCTTGGGCCTTCTTGTCAAACCTTAGAAGAATGTGGAGTTCAAGACTTGGGCACCCCCAGTCTAGATTTTCTCCTACATTATCACTAATAACCCCTTTTATACTACACTTCTGGGCAGTCTGACAGATTTGGCAGCTGTGACAAGGTGTCCACTTTAACTGTGTCTGTGATTGTGGTGCCTTCCAACACCAGGTAGTTTCTGTGCATTTGTATGGTGCATAGTTGTGCCAAGAAAGTTGCATTTGGTTTGGGACCAGGTCGACCCTGAGAGAATAATAAATTTTGCCGTTGATTCTTGAACTGATGCAGAGCTGAAACCCCGAGGGGTAGTTGTGAATATGATCCCCGGCCTCCCAGCTCACCTCCTCTTCATGTGCGTAAGATACGCTGATTATCTGAACGATGATGACCTGCTGAAGTCCTTCATGAATATGACGATCAGTGGCATCAAGCAGGTCATTAAGGTAGGCATGGTTTTTTTGGGGTCTGGTATTTGGCTTTCTCAACCCATCCGTTGTGGCGCTGATGATCGGTTGCCTTGTTCCAAAGGACTGCATTGTGATCTAGTCAAAATCTTAATGGTGCAACTGGGCAGCAACAGCGTTTCATTTGTAAATCAAGGCAGAATCACCAAGGTCAGATCCTGAAAGGGTTGTCCTTCCTGCTTATGGATGGAAAATTGTTGTGTTCAATGCCCACCTTTCTGGTTCACAGTCTGCAAAGTGCAGGAGTTGTTGTTTCAGCAAATGACACGGGACAGTTTCCACCAAGTCCCACAGTCTGTTCCATGGCATGTGTGCAAAAGAGTCGGTCCAGTGGCACTCCCCTTCAGCTGACCTTTGCAGCCAGACTGCTTCTGATGATAGACATTGTGTGTAATTCCTGTGCCAGGCTGCGTGCAAATGGAGGGGGAGATTCTCCTGCTAGTCCCTCATCTGTTTGGTATAGATAGGTGAAACAAACACTGTTGTCTTGTTCTTTTAGGACCACGCTGAAGACTTTGAAATGTTGTCCTTCTGGTTATCAAATACCTGCCACTTTCTTAATTGTCTCAAGCAGTACAGCGGGGAGGAGGTAAGAATGATCTCATACTATAAGCAGAATCACAGTCACATTTCATGCTATAAGTCTGTCAAGTGTCAGCCAGAGGAACCAACTCTGCCAGAAAAATCAAAACTGCCTCTTTGGAATCCCTGCCCTTCTGAATCTATGGACTTCAAAGGTCAAGGAAATAGCAAAAGAGAAAGAAAAGAGCTGTGAGTAAGTAATTCAGTGTGGCTGAAGGAATCCTAACAATGGAATAAAAATATGAAGATGGGGGAAATTGGTTAGGAAGATCTGGAACAGTCGTAGCAAACTTTGGCACACCAGGTGTTCTTGGGCTTCCATTCCCAGAAGCCCAAGTCTCTGAAAATCCACACAAATGGGTTTACTGCACGGACACCCAGTAAACCCATTCATGTGGATTCACAGAGTCTTGGGCTTCTGGGAATTGAAGTCCAAGAACACCTCGAGTGCCAAGGTTCACCACGGACCTAGAATCACAGAAAGGAACATAAAAGGGCAACAGTCAAATGCATTGTTTTCCTTTACCAAATCCTCTGATTTAACCCAACCATGTTGTAAGGAAGGGGAGGGGAAACGTTGGCCATCCAGTTGGCATCACCTCTTTTCTTTGGCCATGCTGGGTACACCTCCTTGGACACGATGAACTTGACCTTTCCCCTTCCTAGGTTCATCTTGTGGTGGACAGAAACTAATACATGACCTTATACCCATAACAGCAGGCATTTCCCACTGAAAAGGCCCACAGGGCAGTCTTTCTACCCTCCTCATATTCTACTGACACTAGGCAGAGGACATTTATGAGGAGGAGATTTGTGAGCCAAGTGCCTTGAGATTCCTTCCTTCTGCTGCGTTGTCTGTGCCTTTGTTGGGTTAATGTGTAACTGCATAAAAAAGGCGGTTCTTTTGTGGTCTTAATTGCCATGTGGTCATGACGTTGGAACTGACTTTCAGGAGTTCATGAAGCACAACACGCCGAAACAAAACCGGAACAGCCTGCGGCACTTTGACTTGTCAGAATACAGGCAGGTCCTGAGCGACCTGGCCATACGCATTTACCACCAGTTTATCATCGTTATGGAGAACAACCTTCAGCCCATGATAGGTAAGGAAACAGACCAGAAGGGAGAAGATGTGGGCTTCCTTTCAGGAGATTCCCTCACCCTCCCTGCTCAAGTCCCGAGTCCAACGCAGGATGGACCCCATTCACTGGGGACTGGAGCCATCCAAGACCTGGAGTTGTCCAAGAAGGGTGGAGTGCCTTTTCTTCCCTGCTTCAGTGATGATGAAGGATCCTCCATCAATGTGAACTCAGGCATAGTCTCAGTCCCTCTCTCATGTGCCTACACACAAGTCTATATTTAGTCATTAATTTATAGGTCAAAAGCTAGTTTGAGTGTAAGTGGAATCACGTGGCTAGGGAGGCTGTATGAGATGACAAAAGGCTGGGGGAATTGAGAGAGAGGTCACAGAAAAGAAGTAACTTCTGGGAGTCCCAGGGAAGAGGTTTTTGAGTCTGCTTCAAGGACTGCCTGACTAGTTTCCTTAGAACAGGGGTGCCCAAACTACGTCCCATGGGTCGGATTTAGCCCCTGACACCAATTTATCTGGCCCACGTTGCCCTTGTCACTCCCAGAAGCGGAAGTAACGCCTCTTCACCTGGGCTTTCCTTGGGCCTTCTTGTCAAACCTTAGAAGCATGTTGAGTTCAAGATTTGTCTCCTGAGAGATTGGGGCATCTTTTGGCTTCTTGCTCACTCACTCATGCTTCCCTTCCCCAGTGCCCGGCATGCTGGAGTATGAAAGCCTGCAGGGGATTTCGGGCTTGAAGCCGACCGGGTTCCGCAAGCGCTCTTCAAGCATAGACGACACCGACGCCTACACCATGACCTCCGTCCTGCAGCAGCTGAGCTACTTCTACACCACCATGTGCCAGAATGGGTTGGACTCAGAGCTCCTCAAGCAAGCAGCCAAGCAGCTTTTCTTTCTCATGGGGGCCGTCACGCTGAACAGCCTCTTCCTGCGCAAAGACATGTGCTCTTGCCGGAAAGGGATGCAGATCAGGTAAGAAGGAGCCTGCAGGTTTGGAAGGAAGTCTCTTTCGGCTGCAGAAGGGGAGCTAAAGAACATGCACATCAATGATGACATCTCAGAGAAACCCAACATCCACAGCCCAAGAGAGGCCAAGAAAAGGAACACAATGTAAGCAGCAGTTCACGCCCAAGTTGATGGCCTGGTGCCTGAAAAAGAAGGGATGAACTGGACCAGCCAAAGGGAAGTCCACAGTTTGGGGGCCACCATAAAGAAAGACCTGCCCCAAACAATGCCCGAAACTTTAAAAGTTCTCAATACGTAGGTTGGGAGTTGCATCTGGGAAACCAACATTTCCAGGGCTACAGTTCTTATACCCCTAATCATTTAATACTTCTTCTTCTTCTGCCATATCCAAATCTTGGCAATCCTCATGGCGGTCAGCCATGAAGACTGTCCTGAGAATATAATGTAGTGGCCCTTCATCTGCCTTCCACATAGCAGCATGGCCCCCATAGTACCACTGATCCAGTTCACTTTCTGGTCCTGAGCCTTTTGGTACACAAAGTCTTCCTCAGCCCCAGGCCAGGATGGATGAAGCTGCTGCCCTCCATCAAGATGGATCCAAGTGGGGTTTAATCCACTTGGGGACTATCACCCTTCCTTCCCTGTGGACTTTGCCACCCAAGGCCATTTTAGTCCTCAGGGTAATCACATTAGTTAACTTCTGCCTGATGATCAGTGTTGAGTCACTGGCCGTATGGTCTACTTTATTACCATAGCAGGATAACCTGGCCAGACATTAATCCTTGATTTATAAAAATAATCAATACTTGATTTATATGAAATCCAAACTGTGAGGGTCCCTCCAGTCCAACCCATCAGGTGAAAATGGAAAAGTTTTGTTTGTACGTTGTCTCCATGGCTCAATAGTCCACATCTTGAGGGGGGCTTTCCCCACCTCCTGGTAAATGAGGGGTACAGGCCCTCCAAATCTTGGCCCCTCCTGGAGATATGAATGCAGGGCTGAGGTTTCCTTCTGCTTCTTTCACCCCAGGTGTAACATCAGCTACCTGGAGGAATGGCTCAAGGAGAAGAACCTGCAGAGCAGCTCCGCCAAGGAGACCCTGGAGCCTCTGTCCCAGGCTGCGTGGCTCCTTCAGGTCAAAAAGGCCAACGATGAGGATGCTCGGGCCATCTGCGAGCACTGCACAGCCCTCTCAGTGGTCCAGGTAGGGACCTTCTCAGGAAAGCACAGCCCTCCAGATGGAGTTGGGCTGCAGCCCCCCAAAAAACAACAACAAAAACAACAACAAAAAACCAAAACTTTCCCCTTTGGCTGAACTGGTGGGATAGATGGGGGTCTGTAGGTCAAGCGCTCTCTGAAGGACCCTCTTTTCAAGGGGGGCATTTCTGGCTCAATGCACCTGGTTTCTGAGAGAGCCACCTGCCACTCTCTCCTGGCCCCTGGAGAGAAGCATCCCATGTGACCACGGCTGGTCCCATAGCTTGCGCTTGCTTTTATTCATGCTATACCTGTTAGCCAGGGGAGTTCTTCCTCAAACAGCCTCATCTACCTGGGAGGAGGGATGTTGTGGGTACCATACAGGAAGGAGTACGACTACGCGAACTGCCCTGAAGTCATGGAGATATCCTATGGGAGATATCCTATAGCAGTGATGGCCAACCTTGGCACTCCAGGTATTCTTGGACTTTTATTCCCAGAAGCCCTATCAGCAGCAGGAGTGTTGACTTGGGCTTCTGGGAATTGAAGTCCAAGAACACTTGGAGTGCCAAGGTTGGCCATCACTGTCCACAGGATCTCAGAGGGGAATCTGTGGCTCTCCTTCACCCCATGTCATTCCTGAAAGGCAGGTCAGGCTGAGGGTTCAATGGCTTAGTGGGGAGGTGCTTGTGCTGGGATTTGGCCATTGTCCACCACTGGCCCTGACGTGGAGGATTTCCCTGGTGGGCTGCCGCAAGTTGTCTGCAAGGACGCGAGTTGTGCACTGTTCAACACACAATGCCTTTCACACATTACGGCTGGGTTGTTCTTTGCCATGCTTTCTTTGTTTTTCTCTGTGGCTTTTTCTGGCTTCCTTAAGAAAGCGTCCCTCCATGTTTATGACTGGATCACTTTATATTTTTGCTTGCTTTCTAGCATGGCTTCTTTTTTTTTGCCTTTCTTCATCTTGTGGGGCCCCTCGGACTCCTTCCTCCCTTCTCTTGCCTTCTATTCCCTCTTTCCCTTCCTTCTCTTGCCTTCTATTCTCTCCTTCCTTCCTTCCTTCTCTTGCTTTGAGGATGACCTCAAAGTTACGATTGCGGAATGACTGTGATTCGACCACTACAGAATGCTGAAGCCTCCCTATGTTTAAATCTTCCCTACAGATCGTGAAGATCCTCAACTCCTACACTCCAATAGATGATTTTGAGAAAAGGGTCACTCCATCGTTTGTTCGCAAAGTGCAGGTAACCTTTGAAATGACCCTTTCACTCCACAGACATTCGTTTTGGCCTTATGTGCCAACCGAGGTCTGGTGGGGATTCTTTCTCTCATGGTCCTGGAATTGGCCTGAGATCTTGGGGGACAGGCAGTTCAATGAACCTCGAGAGCGCTGGGGCAAAGGGAGCGGGATTTAATCGTGATGCTTTCCTCCTTCAGCCGCCTTTCTCGTTCTTCTCCTTCCAGGCTATGTTGAGCAACAGAGAGAATTCATCCCAATTGATGCTCGACACGAAACATCTCTTCCAAGTGACGTTTCCCTTCACTCCCTCGCCCCATGCTCTGGAAGCCATAGAAATCCCCAGCAGTTTCAAACTGGGCTTCCTCGCCAGAATTTAAAGAAGAAACCCAGACTGCCAATTCACTCCATGCCCAAAGGGCCGGCGGACACCTTGCACCGGCCCTCTTTCCTCTGCATGGGCAAAAGCAAGTCACGGCAGTTGGGAAATCAAGGCATAAGTTATGAAGGACTCCCATGTTTTTATGCCACACCCCAAACCCTGAAGTCTTCTCCCTTTGTCATTTATAGATCAGAGCTCATTTGCAACCGGTCCCTGAGGAAGCCTGTGATTCTGGGCAATTCTGGCCTGCAGTCCAGGGTGGATCAGAGAAAGACAAACAGGGCAGTTATTTATAATATTTTAGCACTTGATTGGATAATGCTCCTTTGTAAATTTCTATTGATGTACAGTGGTACCTCATATAACGGTTTTAATCCGTTCCATGGGGCTCGTTGTTGTATATATATTTTTGCCAAGTGGTTTTTCCCATTGAAAAATTGTTGTACGATTTTTTTCCATAGGGAAAATTGTTCTGCGGGACGCCATTTCCCCCCAAAACCTAATTGTTATGCAATTTTGTTGCTATATGGGGCGATTGTTGTATGAGGTGCCACTGTATATGCATTTTTTTAAAATGAAGGGTTCATCTTAGATATTAAGCGTGCCTAATATCTAACACAAGGGACTGCAGTGGATCAAGTGGCTAAGACGCTGGCTGGGAGGCGGAAGGTCAGCAGTTCGATTCCCAAGTACAGCAGGATGGAATGAGCTCCCCTCTTTGTCCCAGCTCCTGCCATTCTAGCAGTTTGAAAGCAAGAAATTGCAAGTAGATAAATAGGGACCACTTCGGTGGGAAAGTAACAGCATTCCGTGCGCTCCGGTATCTAGTCATGCCTGCCACATGACCACAGAAATGTCTGCAGAAGCAGACCGCGCTGGCTCTTTGGCTATGAAACAGAGATTAGCACTGAACCCTAGAGTTGGATATGACTGGCTTTCGAGCAAGGGAAACCTTTACCTTTACTAATATCTTACACACAATGCCTTACTCTCCAGTGTAGGTGAAGATTGTGGCAAGTTATTAGCATGTAGGTAGGGTGACACACTGTACAGTCAAACAACCTCCAGAGCCCTGGGAATCAGGCCTTGCAAAAGAAATCCAACTTGGTCTTCCAAAATAAAGTGCCAAAGGGGCTTCCCCCCGCTTGCTGCTTTGGTCATTGTCCGCTCCCTTCTTTGCTTGGAAGCGTCCAGGCTAGCTCCCGAATCCTTCAGCGTTTCCCTGCTGGTGTCTCTTGAGGGTGGACGCTTCAGCTGCAATTGCAATCTCAGTCCTTTCAGGTACAGATGGTCCTCTGGCCCCATCAGTTTGGGAGGGGTTTCCACTGATCTTTTGGTCCTTACTTATTCATGTCTTCTCCATTTTCTGTTACAAAATTCCTTCTTTTGGCTACAGAATTCCTGAAGTTTAAACAGCAGCAAGAAGAGCTACTAGTGCCGTGATGGTGAACCTTGGCACCCCAGGTGTTCTTGGACTTCAGTTCCCAGAAGCCCAAGTCTCTGTGAATCCACACAAATGGGTTTACTGTGCAGACGTGTGCATTCACAGGAACTTGGCCTTCTGGGAATTGAAGTTCAAGAACACCTGGAGTGCCAAGGTTCACCATCCATGTGCTAGTATATTTGAAAATGTATGAAGTTAGCCTTGGGGGCCCTCAAGGATCATCTATAGCACACTAGCATGGACAAATATACAAGCCACAGGATCAAAGCAGGCCAGCTACCAGGCGATCCATCCAAGAGAAGGATTTGCACCCCAGGCCATTAATTCCTTTCCACCATGAGAATTCTTCTTTCTCACTGGAGCCGGTCAAGTGCCAAAGGCTGCCTGATAAAGCCACACCCTGGAGCCTTAATCCCTTCTAAATGGATTAGGTCGGCATTAGGGTTGTCCTCCTTGTGCATCTCCCTCTCCCCTCTGATCAGTGCCTGGCCTGCTTGGTGGTTTCAAGTGGTCACTCGGGAGACGAAGGTAAGAAAGAGGAGGAGGAGGAGGTGGTGGTGACTTATACAATTGCCTAAAAAGTAAACGTATGCTTTGTGTCTTTAATGTGTTTGCTCCTCACAAGTAGGCTTGAAGTAGAAACGTTAGGGGCTGCGGTGGTGGCTCAGTGGTTAAGAAGCTTGCCTTGTTAGCTGGAAGGCCGGCAAGTCGGAAGTTCAAGACCCGGGTACTGCATGACGAATTGAGTGCCCGTCGTCTGTCCCAGCTCCTGCCAACCTAGCAGATCGAAAGCAAAAGATATTGGGGACGCTTCACTCAGCCTTCCCTTGAGTGGAGTTTTTCCAGCAACAATCCTTTCAACCCAGAATAATTTCTGACACAAAATTATTATAGTAGAAATGTTCAAACTATTTTAGATGGTGGCCGTATCCACCCCTACCCCTTCCCCACTTAGTCTGCGTTTGTCCTAGTTTTTTGCTTGTATGGAGTCTACTTTGTTTCCTACAAGGCCCTCAAAATCCATCTGCTGAAATGTCACACTCCCAGTGTTAAAAGGAGTTTGAGCCCATGCGTTGACCCTAAGTAGCAGCAGCAGCAAAAGAAGAAGAAGACAACTGGGCTTCTGGTCCTTGAAAGACCCACTCCTCATCACAACCCCTCATCACCACTTCACCTGGATGAGACCCAGACATTCCTGTTCAGGAAATTCCCCCAGAGTTAGGGAAGCTAGCTTTTAGAGCTTACCCTATACCAGTGATGGTGAACCTTGGCACTCCAGGTGTTCTTGGGCTTCGATTCCCAGAAGCCCAAGTCCCTGTGAAACCACAAGAATGGGTTTACTGCACGTATGCACAGTAGACCCATTCGTGTGGATTCGCAGGGACTTGGGCTTCTGAGAACGGAAGTCCAGGAACACCTGGAGTGCCAAGGTTCACCATCATTGTCCTATACATTATATCTTTACTCACCCCAAAATCTATCAGTCAGAACTGTTTCTTAAAATGTATTTGTTTTGCTATAACTCTTTTTATTTTGCTTTCTATAATATTTGCAAATAATGTGAATAATGATTGATATTTTTTTTAAAAAAAGTTTGACTGGTGCATTCATTTCTAGTCTAGTTAATTTCAAAGCAAGGGCTTCTCTTTCATCATGGGGGAGATGATGGTTCTTCTAAAATGATGATGTACCATTTGATGGAGCCTCTAGAATAAAAAAGATATTCCCATTGGCCTGTCACTCTTGTTTGTCGGGTGAGCTGATGGAATGAATGAATAAACAAACCGAACCGGAGCCTGCTCAGCCTTCCCTAATGGCTCCATGAAGGCAACTTGGATCATGAGCTGGTCAGTCAGTCTGACCCATGGATGGATGGATGGCGGGGGATTTCTCCCACCGGACCCAATTTAGGGACCTTTTCCTGCTCAGAGATTATTTATTTATGCTATTTCTATACCGCCTTCCTCCTTCGCTCAAAAAAGGATCTTCTTAGGGTCGCTGGACGATGATCCTCCTGCTTTGCACCTGCGTGTAGGTGACGGTTTAACCTGACTGGCTTGTAAGGGAGGAGGGATTGATTTCCCACCTAAGTGGGCCGCCCTGGCCCTGGCCCCATCCCTGTCCCTGGTGCTGCCCTCCTCGCCCTCTCCCCCGACGTAACTCGCCGTCTCTTTCCTTGGTGGCGGGCAGAAGCCAGAGGAGGAGAGGCCCACCTGTGCCGTCCCGTCCCGTCCCACCGCCAAGATGTGCGACCAGACCTTTCTGGCCAACGTGTTCGGGCCGTGCGAGCGATGCTCCGAGACGCGGGCCCTCCGCGAGGTCTACCGCAAGGCCGAGAAGCTCAGCTGCTGCGCGCTCTGCGTCGAGATGGTAAGCGAGGAGAGGACCCGGGGCCCCCGCCCCCACCCAGCAGCCCCCGGACACATCCCGGGTCCCCGTCGGGAGCGAAAGGCGAGACCACCCCCACCCCCCTGGAGGGAGGCTCTCGAAGCCGGCCTTCCGTCCAAGGCAGCACCCCCCCTTTCCCCCCACCCCCACCCCCACCCCCGGGTTGCCTGGCCGGGACGAGCCCCCGAGAACAAGGGCCCGATCCTCTCCATCCAGGTTGGCTCAGGCAGCTTGGGAAGATTCCTTCACGCGTGGGGTGGCCCTCCCTGCCGTCTTGTGGCCCGGAGTTCCCCCCTTTGGGCTGCCCCCCGCATCTCTCCCCCGGGCCAGTCCTTGAGAATGGGGGGGGGGCGTCTGTAAGGGAGGAAAGGAGACCCCCGACTCGCCCTCGGCGGCTAGCCAAGAAGGGCCGTCCCGGGCCGTCCCCATCTGCCCTTGCTCGCCTTCCCTTCCCCTCTTGGGCCAGGCAGCCACGCCACCCACCTGGACCGGGGCCCTTCTTGGCTGGGGGGGGGGGGGGGGGGCTGGCTGGCTGGGGGCGTGGCCTTCCTCCATCCAGAGGCCGGACTCGGCCTCCTGGGCGTGGCCTCCCCCTCCTCCTCCCCCCCCTTCCCGTGGCTGACAGTGACGGGGTTTCTCTCTCCTCTTCGCCTCTCTCCATCCTTCTTTCCCTCCTTCCTTCCTTCCCTCGCTCTGTCCGGGCGCGCGGTGCCGCCAAGATGGCCACGGAGGGGCTCCGCGAGAACGAGACGCTGGCCTCGCTCCGGACCGAGGCCGAAAGCCTGAAGGGGAGGCTGGAGGAAGAGCGGGCCAAGCTCCATGACGTCGAGCGTGAGTGGCGGGGGAAAAAAAGGGGGGACGGGGACGGGATTCCAGGGACCCCCGAGGGATGGTGATGGGGAGGGTGGGATGGATGGAGAGAGAGAGCCAGGCTGGTCCCTTCGAGACTTTCACGGGGGGGGGGGGACTGAGGGGGGGATCCATCCATCGGGCCTCCTCCGCGGTTCCTTGCCTTGTTCTCTGTTTTGTAGCAGGATTTCTGGCAGAAAGGGTGGTTTCTGGGAGGCTAAAAACCCATCCACAGGAGAGGCAGAGATGCAATCATGGGCTCCCTGAACCTGTGCCAGATGTTCTCTGAGCTGCTCTGCCTTTCGTGCCTAAATTGGGAAGTCCTTGCATTTGCAACCTTGGAAGAAAAAGCTGGGGGGGGGGGGCTTTCTTAGGGGGAGGCAATAGCTTGCAATGTGGGGGGGAGAAAGTCATGGTTTTATGGAAGAAGGCCTGGCCTTGAGTCAAGGTGGGCAACCTGAGCTACTTGGCTGTACCTGGCTCAGGCGGCTGTGGTCCAGGGGTAGCATCCTGAGGATCATCAGATGCCATCCTTGGCAAGGATGCTCTTTGAAATGACAGGTCCCAGCCTCCCAAACGATGCAGGAGGTCCAAGGGCCATCTTGGCTGCCATGGGTTGTTAAGACCCTAAGGACCACCGCAGACCTCTGCCTTGAGCCCAGGTGGGGCAGTCAGTCCCATTGCCCCCCCCCCGAGAGTCCCACCACCAGTGTGACCCCTCCTCCTTTGGTGACCTCCTTGCAGTGCACCAGGTGGCCGAACGCGTGGAGGCTCTGGGTCAGTTTGTGATGAAGACCCGGCGGACCCTGAAAGGCCACGGCAACAAAGTCCTCTGCATGGACTGGTGCAAGGACAAGCGGAGACTGGTCAGCTCCTCCCAGGTAAATGGTCACTCTCCTCTTTGGTCATTTACTCAGATGCAGCTCTCAGGGAGGTGGTGGGGGAGCCAGGAGAGGCACCTGGAGCTCAGGGGCAGTAATTTTTTTGGGACGATGACATTACTGGGCAAATGCTCCCAATGTTCATTTGGTCTCCCGGCCCTTGTGGCCATTCCTCGTCTGCATCCCCAAATAAGGTTTTGAAAATGTCTTTCAGATTTCAATCTGATCCTTTATGATCTGTCTTTTATATATAGTGTAAGCTGCCCTGAGTGGTGCTCAAATCAAAAGGCTGGGGTATGAATGTGACTAAATAAAAGAGTAAATGAATAAATAAAATTTCTCCATTTTGGAACTTTACGGGTCTCCCTTTCCCCCTCTCAGGATGGCAAAGTGATCGTTTGGGATGGCTTCACGACCAATAAGGTGAGTTGGTTCTGGCTCTGATTTCCTGAAGGAAGGCTGTCCGGAGGGGAAGAGTCTTTCATGGCAGCTTTTGTGCTTCACTTTTGGGGCCCTTGGGCTGAGTCTGAAACTCAAAGAGAACAAATAGGTCAATACTGGAAGAAATCAACCCTGACTGTTCATTGGAGGGACAAATAGTGAAGATGAAGCTAAAGTACTTTGGACATCAAATGAGAAGGGAAGACTCACTTGAGAAGGCCTTGATGCTGGGAAAGGTAGAGGACAAGAGAAGAAGGGGGCGTCCAAAGATGAGATGATAGATGGTATTGTAGATGCAATGGGCACAGAGCTGGGTGGGCTGAGGGGGAGGGTGGAGGACAGAGGGGTGCCTGGAGGAAAATGATCCATGGGGTTGCAAAGGGTCGGAATCGACTGTGCGACTGAACAACAAACTTCCAAAGACCAAAACAAGCATTAAAAAGTTATACATTGTAGCTTTTTGTTTTCCTCTTTAGTTTCCCTCTCTTTGTCTTTCACTATTGTTTCAGGAAGGATTGGGGGGGGGGGGGCGGAATCTAGGGACAATGGATTTTTTCCACCCCGCACCCCAGAACGTTCTGGGCACTTGGGATTTCGTTTAAGCTCGTGATGGTAAGTAAACCTTAGCACTCCAGATGTTCTTGGACTCCAATTCCCAGAAGCCCAAGCCTCCGTGAATCCACACGAATGGGTTTGCTGGGATTCATCCGGCACATGCTGTCCTTGTCGCTCCCGGAAGCGGAAGTGAAATGTACCCATCTGGGCACATTTTACTTCTGCTTCCAGGAGCGATGAGGGCAGTACGGGCTGGATGAATCGCAGCAAGACCATTTGTGTGGATTCACAGGGACTTGGGCTTCTGGGAATTGAAGTCCAAGAACATCTGGAGTGCTAAGCATTGCCATCACAGATCTAAGCCTTTCAATGTGATTACTTCACAAACTGGCGGGGTGTGTGTGTGCGCTTCCCATTTTTATGTCCTGGGTGGGTGGATGGACAATTCCATGGCCTTCATCCCACTTAGCAGCACAGGGGTCAGAGGGGGGGGAATGACTTGGACACTGATCCAGGAGATGGACATTGCATTTTGTGTTTCAGGAACATGCGGTCACCATGCCTTGTACATGGGTGATGGCGTGCGCCTATGCCCCGTCTGGATGTGCCATTGCTTGTGGGTAAGTGGTAGTGTTTACTAATGAATTAAAGGAACTCTAGTGTTTTTGTTTGGACTAAGAAACACACGTTTTATTTTTTGCTGTGGAAGTGTAGGGGTGTTTTCACAACTGCTGCAAGACCTTGTGAGTTCAATCCTGATGGGGGTCATGGTTGACTCAGCCTTCCATCGTTTGATAAAATGAGTCCCCAGCATGTTGTAGGGAAAAATGCTGGTTAACTTGTGAACCCCACAGAGAGTAAACTGAGCGGGATAGAAGTATCATTGACATTGATGATGATGGTGGTGGTGGTGGTGATGGTGGCGAAGTTGTGTCTATGGTGGAAGAAATCTGATGTTGTTCCCATAGTGATCCCTTGCAGCAATATCTTTAGATATTTGGAAACTTTGGACTTCTCTGATTTGAACATCCTAACTCATCCTAACTCTCCAAAAAACAACTGTACTAGGAACTGCATATATACTCAGAAGTTACCTTAACAGCTCTTAGGTCCTTGGTTAGGGCTTGAACTGTTGATTTTATTCCAGTCCTGAACTGTGAATGAAATGATTGATTTGTAAATAATAATAATAATAATAATAATAATAATAATAATAATAATAATAATAATAATAATAATAATAATAATAATAATAATAATAATAATAATAATAATAATAATAATAATAATAATAATAATAATAATGGGATCCTTAATGAATCTTCTATTTTGGAGGGAGAGGCTGTTTTTCTGCCGCTGACATCTCCTTCCAGCCAAAAAATAAAGGCAACCCCACCCAGAGAAACAACCACCCTTGACCAGTCTCGGAACATTGAGTGCTTTAAATGTCACGGCTGGGGAGTTCACAGTCTGGGCAAGGCCCGGCACCTGAGTCAGGGCTCCTCTGTCTCTCCAATGATGTTCCAGGTGGACTGTGGCCTGGAGCTTTGCTGAAGATGGGCAGGTGGACCTCCATTTGTGGGAGAAGCCATCCATGGGGTTGAGGGCACTGGGGGTTCGGGACGCTGGGGGTGTCTCAGTGACTTTATGCAACCAGGGCTTCACCCTTCTCTCCGTTTTCCATTTTCCCATTCTAGCGGTCTTGACAACAAATGTTCCGTCTACCCCCTGACCTTTGAGAAAAATGAGAACATGGCAGCCAAGAAGAAGTCGGTGGCCATGCACACAAACTACTTGTCTGCCTGCAGCTTCACCAACTCAGACATGCAGGTGAGGGCCTTGGGAGGTGGGGGGATGCTCGCCGAGGGTGGGGAGCACAGCTGGGGCTAGAGGGGGCTGCGGGTCTCTTGCATGGGGAGGTCTCACCTCCCTGCTTTCGCTGCAGATCAAGGCATAGCTTAGAGCAGGAGTGCCCAAACTTTTCGGGCTGTGGGCTGGTCATGTGGATCCTCCCATTGGAAGCGGAAGTAAAACATGCCTTGCAATCTGTTTTGCAACAGGATGAGATAGATTTTAAGCTGCCATTTTCTCTGCATAAACCAAGGGTGCCCAAACTATGGCCCATGTGCTGGATCTGGCCCTGACACCAATTCATCCGGCCCGTGCCACTCTCATCACTCCTGGAAGCAGAAGTAAACTGCACCCATATGGGCGTGTTTTACTTCTGCTTCCAGGAGTGATGAGGGTGGCGTGGGCTGGATGAATTGTTGTTGGGACCAGATCCGGCCCATGGGCCATAGTTTGGGCACTCCTGGCTTAGAGGGCTTTACCCGGCTGTGCCTTGTTTGCTGTTCACACACACACACACACACACACACACACACACGCATGCACACACATTCTGGGGTTTCCTCACCAGTTCAAGTCCAGGGTTTCTGTCAATCAGGGGCCTGAAAAGCAGTCCTGGTTTTGTGTGTGTGTGTGTGTGTGTCTTTATTTTGGACAACAAAGCCCAGAATCCCAGTGCCAGTGTGGAGGGGAAGGAGGAGTCTAGCGACTTCAATTCAGTAAATAAGCAAACAAGTCAATAAATCTGGCAGCCAGCCACTCTGGGCTTTCAGGTGAGTCAGTGGTTCAGAGCGAGCGGAAGGTAGGCAAGAGATCAGAGAATGGGTGGGAGGCATCAGCAGTTGAACAAGCAAACGGCTGAATGTGTGCCTTAATGTGAACGTCACCTTCGTATCAATAATGCCCTCCTGTTTATAACCCCCTTCTCTCTCTCTCTCTCTTTTTCTCTCATCCCACCATAAAGATCTTGACCGCCAGTGGAGATGGCACTTGTGCCCTCTGGGACGTGGAAAGTGGACAACTGTTGCAGAGTTTCCACGGCCACGGGGCCGACGTCTTGTGCCTGGATCTCGCCCCTTCGGAAACAGGCAACACTTTTGTGTCTGGGGTGAGGAGGAGGAAGAGGAGGAAGCCTCGTGTCTGGGCAGGAGAAGGGGGAGGGTTGTGTGTGGGGAGTGTGAGTGTGTATTTATCTTTGGAGGCAAAGCGGGAGGGACGGGACACAAAGGTTGCCCCAGACAGACTGTCTGGAAAGGACAGCATGGGTGGTGCAGCTGTTGGATTTCACTCTCTTTGCTGGAATGGAGAACCATCGGTCAAATGAGCAAGTAAAGATAAAGGTTGTCTTTCCTCAAAAGCCAGTCGTATCCAACTCTAGGGTTCAGTGCTCATCTCTGTTTCTAGCCAAAGAGCCAGTCCTGTCTACATCTGCAGACATTTCCATGGTCATGTGGTAGGCATGCCTCAACACCAGAACGCTGTTTACCTTCCCACCAAAGTGGTCCCTATTTATCTACTTGCAATGTCTTGCTTTCAAACTGTTAGGTTGGCAGGAGCTGGGACAGACAACAGGAGCTCATTCCATCCTGCAGTACTCAGGAATCGAACTGCTGACCTGCTGCCTCCCAGTCAGTGTTTTATCCAACATTTGCTAAAATCCTAACCCAGGTCCACGAGATGTTGTGTGGATTCTTTCCCATTCAACCCAAGAGCACCAGAGGTAGAAATGATTACAAAGAGACATTTTAACCAATGGCCCTTCTCGGGTCCCAAATGGACAGTGATATCGGTCAACATTGAAGGATGTGTTAATTTTAACTTTGTGTGTTCTTATGTGCTGGTGGTGCATCTGACACGAATAAAGGAGGAGGAGGAGGAGGAGGAAGGTGGCCTTTTTGTTTTTCTCTTTTTGTTCTCCTTAGGGATGTGATAAGAAAGCCATGGTCTGGGACATGCGGACTGGCCAGTGTATTCAGTCTTTTGAAACCCACGAGTCGGATATCAACAGTGTCAGGTCAGTGGCCACAGCCCATAGGTTCTGAAGTGATGCTTGAACCCAGGGCAGGGTGACCCCTTGGTGAATGGAAAACTCTTCAGCAATGGGGGTGGGTGAGGAGTAGAGAATGGTAACTGATGGTTGGGTTTAGGTCTTGCACACTGTATGGCACTCTATTGCATCATTATCCTCTCCTTCTCTGCCCAGGTACTACCCAAGTGGAGACGCCTTTGCCTCTGGCTCAGATGATGCCACGGTAAGTAATAGCGGTTGCTTGCAAAGAGCTATTTGTTCCTAGTGGGAAGGATGGAGAGCGGTTGGGAGGACTAGAACCGGGACTGAAAAGATCCCCAGCCAGCATCTGGAATACTGTGTACAGTTCTGGTCGCCATACCTCCAGAAGGATATTATGGAGCTGGGAAAAGTGCAGAGGAGGGCAACCAGAATGATTAGGGGACTGGAACACCTTCCTTACCATCTGAGGCTGCAACGGTTCGGCCTCTTCACTCTTGAATGACAGCGTCTAAGGGGTGACCTGACTGAAGTTTATAAAATCATGCACGGTGTGGACAAAGTAGATAAGGAAGAAGTGTTTTCCCTATCACACAACACTAGAACTAGGGGCCACTCCATGAAACCTTTGGGTACTAGTTCTCAAACCAATAAGAGAAAGTACTTTTTCACCCAGAGGATTCCTGGTCTATGGAACTCCCTGCCAGAAGAAGTGGTGACAGCTGTCAGTCTTGACAGCTTCAAGAAAGGATGAGACAAGTTCATGGAGGACAAGGGTATCCATGGCTATAATTATAATGGATACCTAAGGACAACCTCCGGGTTGGAGAGATAGGCAGGATATTTCTCAATGCCATTTCCAGGGAATCCTAAGCAGGTGAAGGCATCTGCTTGGGAATAATACCCTGAAGCCAATGGTGAGCCACTGTGTGAGACAGAATGCTGGACTGGATCATGGGCTCCTGTGGCCTCTTCCAGCAAGGCTGTTCTTATCTTCCATGCACGGCATTTCCTGTGGCTCCCAAATGCTCATTGCAATAGTAATTGCAAGGCCCTTTGTCTAGATGATAGAATTGCACAGGAAGCTCTAAAGACTTCCTCCTTATGGGCCGGAGATTCCCAGGCTCTGTTTCAGCCAATGGCTTGAGGATCTTTTGCTTGTGAGTCATCTCCCTAAATCAGGGGTGCCTAAACTATGGCCCACGGGCTCGATCTGGCCCCCGACATCATTTCATCTGGCCCGCAAAGCCCTCGTCACTCCTAGAAGTGGAAGTAAAACATTCCCAAAGAAGAAGAAGTTTCTCTTTTTCCTGCTCTTCCTCCACTTGAGCACATGTCACCTTAGCTGCCAATCTTTTGCAATCAGACTTTTTAAAAGTTCCCATTGATTTCAGGTGGCAACACATCGTTTCCCTCGCCACAAAGAAGATTGCTTTCCATTTATAGAAACTTAAAAGCTTCTGTTACATATCCATCCCCTCCATCAGTATACATTGATCTCGTAGGCAGCGATAATTTTATTTATATATTATTTTTATTATTTTATTATTTATATACCGCCTTCCTCGCCCTGGGGCGACTCAGAGAATCTGGGTAGCAGATATCAAAAATTTGGGATGATTTCTCTTTATTAAAACCAGATATTTTTGGGGAGTGGCTAAGATGGCGCTGTAGCAACACGGACTTTCTTTTGCTCGCACAAAAAATGTGGTTTTAAACTGGATTAATCAAAAATATCAAACCTAAAATGCTTAAAAAAGTGAATAGCTACTCTCTGGATCCTGCAGTTATCAGTTGGGAGCAGAAGGAGTTTGGAGTCTGAGGGTCAGGCGGCGAGAGCTGTGCGGTGCAGGCTGTGCCTTTCTTGCCGCACTGAGTTCGGACGGGAACTCTGAGGGGTCGAGCGGTGATTTTCATTTAAAAACGGAATTTTAAGTTAAAAAGAACGTGGAACATGGATGCGGTAGTGGCGGATGAGCGGCTCTGGCTGGAATTCCAGGTGGAGGATTTCAGCAGGACTGAGTAAGTGTTGAGGGAGAGTGAAAGTGGGGAAGAAGGAGGAGGAGGCTGAGCTCGATTAATGGCGGCGGAGACTTGGAAGTCGAAACTTAACTAGTTAAGAAATACTCTGAGAAGTTGAGGGTTGAGGAGGATAAAGATGGATAAAGACGGAGCTCATGAGTGGCTGGGAATGGAGGAAGGATGATGGTAACTGATGGATTGATTGAGAGGATTTGCAAGGGGATCTGAGATTGATTTGGGGCGGCAAAACGCTCTGTGAAAACCGCTGCCATTGCCAGTGTGGAATATGTTTATGTTTATTTAATTTATACCCCACCCTACTCAGCACAGGCCGACTCAGGGCAGCTTACAACATGTTAAATTAAAATACAATAAGACAAAAATACAATTTAACAAGAGCACAAATAAAGGTACAAGATCCGCAAGCAATGAGATACAAAATATACAAATTACAAAGCATGTGCAAGTTACAAAACACCAAGATACAATTATAAAATCCAAGTTACAATTACAAAATATCATATACAATGCACACACATTTCAAAGCAAATGCCAGAGGGAAAGCAAAGCCATTACAGGAAGCTTAAACTTGTCCAGTTCCCTCTCTTGTAGCTGCCTGCAGCCCTCCCACAGCGGGTTACACTCTTCTCCGGCCAGACTGACTGAGAGAGAGCAAGGTGGGCATTACATGGTGGGCATTACAGCCTTAGTTGCTGACCTTCTTCCTTTAAGTCAAGGGTTCCCAACCTAAGGCCTGTGGGCTGGATCCGGCCCGTGGCACCATTTCTTGTGGCCCTCTACCCCTCTCCAAGGGCATTTGAGAAGCTAAATGGCCGCCCCTTTGAAGCTGTTGGGACAAAATGGCCACCCCCATCGTGCAGGCAGAGCAAAATGGCAGTCCGGCTCTCGAAGCTGACTGAGAGAGCGTGATTTGGCCGCCCCCAGCTTGAAAAGGTTGGGAACCTCTGCTTTAAGATCTGCTCACCAAATGAGGTGGGCAACTATGTAGGGTTTCTGGGACTATATAAATGTTGTTTCTCCGATTTTTATTTTGGATGTAACCAAGACTTATCTGAAATTTCCAACACGGAGGTGTTTTTTATATATATATATATAAAGTCATTTTGTTTCTTCCCTTCTCTTCTGGCCTTCACACTGGAGTCATAATATCAACAATAGTAACATTTTTACTTTTGTGGAGGATACATTCCCTTCTCTGTGTTTTGGATAGTGGATTGGCAACTAATAAAACCAGATATTTGCAATAATTGCTGGCTTTAATCACGAGCATAAGCCACCTTGATTGGGTTTTTTTTTATAGAAAGGTGGTACAATTTCATAATTAAATGCCACAGTGATAATGCACACTCACTCACTCACTCACTCACTCACTCACTTACTTACTTACTTACTTACTTACTTACTTACTTACTTGGGAGTAAGACCCTTTGTACTTAGCAACAACCTTACAGTAAATCCCTTTAATTCATAAGACATGGTGGCTAAAACCCAGGATATAATGTATGTACGTAAGTATGCATTCTATATTAATAGCAATTGCATTTAGCTATTGTGCCATAGTGCTTGGTGCCCTCTTTGGATGGACCACAAGGGAATTAACATTTTGCCCCCAACATGCTAGAGACTCATTTTACCAACCTTGCAAGGCGGAGAGTCAACCCTGTCAGGATTGAACATGTTATGGAGTGGTGGAAAAGGAGGACATCTAGACAGCCAAAGCACCGAATGGTTTGTTTGTGGCCTTTGGGTCAATGGAACAACATGCTTGTTTATGTGTGTTGCTGACTCTGGCGTTCACCCTCTCACATTAAACGGCTTGAACACAAGTATTGTTTTCCCCTTTCCCTGGCAGTGCCGTTTATTCGACCTCCGAGCTGACAGAGAAGTGGCCATCTATTCCAAAGAGAGCATCATATTTGGGGCATCAAGTGTGGACTTCTCGCTCAGTGGTAAGACACAAACCCTGATATGGTCTTGGCGGGGACCTGGATGTCTGTCCTTGGGGGTTCCGAGTCCCCTCAGCCCCTGACCCCTTAGCCTAGGAGTGGGGCTAGAGGATTGTCCATCCCTGTGGCAGATGGGTATTGGAGTCCAACAGCACCTGAAAAGCTGGGCCCACATTTCCCTGATCTTGTGATGCCAAAGGTTGTGCATCCCACACACAATCTCCTTTGTCCCCTATGTGCACAATCTGTTTTCTAGGCCGCTTACTCTTTGCCGGTTACAATGACTACACCATCAACGTCTGGGATGTCCTGAAAGGCGCTCGGGTCTCCATTCTGTTCGGCCACGAGAATCGTGTGAGCACCCTACGGGTTTCTCCTGATGGGACCGCCTTCTGTTCTGGATCCTGGGATCACACGCTGAGAGTAAGAGGGATCCTGCCTGCCTTTTCTCTCCTCCTTCCTCCACCCTGCCCACCTCCATTGCTTGCTAAGGGGCTTAGCGCATGCATGTGCGCGCGCACGCACACACACACATACCCGTTATGCAGAAATCTTCATGGGAAAGGCTTAAAACTTTGAAACACCAACCCACTGTCTCTAATTCCTACCTGAAAACACAAACCAACTTTAAAAATCTCCCTTTCGGAAGATTATGGGTCTGTTACTAAACAGGCAACTGTGGTGGGGGTTGGGGTGGGCCTCCACCTTTTGTGTGTATGTGGCTTTGCCAAATGGCTATTTTGGGTTAAAACAAGTGTGGGGTGTTTTGTTGTATACGAGCATTCCACAATCTAGAACCTGCCCAATTCAGGGCATCTTGAAACTGGGAAGAGCCCACTGCAGCCATTAAACCCATAGCAGCTGCCCACTTACCCTGAACCCACCTTAATATAATACAGGGATGCCCAAATTTTCAGGCTGTGGGCTGGTCACATGGTTCAGTGGGCAAGTCATGTGGTTCCTCCCACCGTAAGTGGAAGTAAAACGCACCTTGCAATATGTTTTGCATCAGGATGAGATAGATTTTAGGCTGCCATTTTCTCTGTTTAAACTAGGGGTGCCCAAACTACAGCCCATGGGCCAGATCCAGCCCCAATGCCAATTCATCTGGCCCATGCTACCTTCATACGGGCATGTTTTACTTCCGCTTCTGGGAACGACGAGGGCAGTGTGGGCCAGGTGAATTGGTGTTGGGGCTGGATCCGGCCCACGGGCTGTAGTTTGGGCACCCCTGATATAACAGAATGCATCAACATTATGGTAGGAACCTGAGTTGTTTTAAGAGGAACTCCCTAGCCTTGCCAATCCTAAATCTTGTTTTGCTTCTCTCTTTACAGATCTGGGCTTAACCCTCTTGCATTGTATCCATCCACCTATGCATTCAAATGGTTATCATGGGGTCATCCTACCCACAGACCCCTAAAGCAGTCTCGAGCTGGGGGATGATGAAGAATTACAGCAAGGGAAAAATATGTAACGAGGTGGGAGTCGAAAGACTGAATGCTTCTGTCTTTTCTCACATGTTCTGCTTCAATAACAAACACTACTAGTTAGAAATGAACATAGACTTTTATCGTTCTGGGGTGGGGGCGGGGCGGGTGGGACGGATTTGTGTTTGATCTAGTCCACTGTTTTTAATTCTGTTTCTGAAATGACCCCTTAGGACTGGTTTATTAATTCTAAAGCCAGGCTCCTTTCAAACTTATCCCGTTAAAGAAGGATTTTCGTATTCCTCTGTAGATGATCTTTGTGGTGTTTGCATGCCATTTCATTCCTTCCTAAAAGGGCAGCTTGGAAATCAAACCGTGCTTCTGGGTATTTCATGGCTCGCCCTTTACAACCACACCAGGAGGAGATTGAGAGAGAGACAGAAATCTCCTCCTTTCCCTTCCAGGCAGGTAACAGGAGGCCCAATATGTCCATCCCTGCAGGAAAGGGAAACGTCTTTCCGCAAGGGAAGGGTACCCCAGGGGAGACGGGGGGTGCTATCTGAGCCTGGGGTGCTCCTCAAAGGCATCTCTGGGGGCCCCAGCTGTGGCATAAGACACGGGGTTGGTGGTGGTGGTTGTTCAGTTGCACAGTCGATGCTAACCCATTGCGACCCTATGGACCATTGCCCACCAGGTACCTCTGTCCTCCACCATCTTCCTCAACCCACCCAGCTCTGTGCCCATTGCATCTACAATACCATCCAGCCATCTCATTTTTGGCCGCCCCCTTCTTTTGCCCTCCACCTTTCCCAGCATCAAGGCCTTCTCAAGTGAATCCTCTCTTCTCATTTGATGTCCATAGTACTTCAGCTTCATATTTACTATTTGACCTTCTTTGGTGTTCAGAAATTGGAGTCGACAAGCGTTGAAAGTGAAATACAGCTCTTTATTTGGAGGGTCTGAACACAACTTGGATGGGGCAAAACACAAACTTTTATACATACACAGAAAGATACATTTCCAACAGGGAACAAGGCTGATTGGTCAATTAACCTTTGTACACTTCTTAATCCCTTCATTTGCATGAAAAAGATACATAGCTCGCCTGTCAACTTCAAACTGCGCGCTCTCCGAAATCTCGCAATACTTCACGATTTGCTGAGATCTCATGGTTGTCAAACAGCGATGCTGTTTGACAGCAGTAAGCACGGGAACTCAGTGGTTTGAATCTTTGACAGTTTAATGAACACAGTTATCATACATAACATTCCTCCCCCCTAGGTATAGACAAAGTCTTTTAACCAGGATGGCGGTCTGGTTTCCCTTTTGAGTCGGACATTTGGTTGAGCCGGCTCAGGGGCTCTTAGGTCTGGCAATCCAGCTGGAGTGAGAATTTGACTAGTGGGAGAGGATTGAAAACTCAAATCATAGCCCCATTTGGCATTGGGAGGAGCAGGGGATTGCTCTAAATTAAATTCTAATGATGGAGGTGAAAACGACAACTGAGAGTCCCTCCTGTGCTTGTTAAGAATGGAGGGTGACTCAAAAGAATAGTGCTTATTGCTAGCTTGAGATTCCAACGTGTTAGGATGAAACAGTGTGGGGGTACCTTCGGCCTGAGTGGGGGAACCTTTGGCCTGCGTGGGGGAGCATTATGCAAATTCTCCCTGTTCCCCAAAATCAAAACAATCCCTGGAAATCACTGCTGGGTCTATGTTAGCTGGTTGCTGACTATTACCTCTGCCCCCTGGGTTTAAACGGGTGGGGGCCAACCCTAACATTGAATTTCTGTGTTCGTTCTGTGGGTCCAGTATTTGGGGTCTCAACTGGTCCATGTGCCATCTCCAGATCAGACCACTGGCTGTTTCGATTCTGTAAGAAACAGGACACGTTTGGTCTAACACAAAACCAGGTACCCACGTAGGACCGCCTGCTGCATAATTGCAGCAATGAACAAGGTCCCCAGCCGAGAAACCCTTTTGGTGTTGAATCCCTATGTACCCTTGTCCTCCACCCTAGAGGGGTCCAACTTATCCAGCAAGGATGCCAGCTTCCTTTGCTGGAGCAACTCAGCAGAGGATAGCCCTGAGGCGAGGGGGGTAAGTCTGTGCGTTAGTAGAAACTGACATAATTGCAGCTCCAGATCCCCTTCCCCCATGCGCCGGAGCGCATCTTTGGTGGTGTGCACCTGCCGCTCCACCTGGCCATTAGTGGCAGGGTGGAATGGGGCGGCAGTGATGTACCGAATAGCATTCCTTTCCATGAAGGATTGGAATTCTGTAGATGTGAACGTGGACACGTTGTCAGACACCAGAACATCTTGGAGTCTAAATGTAGTGAACAACCTTCTCAAGTGCATAATTGTTGTGGATGAAGTGGTGCTGGACACCCGGATAACTTCCAGCTACTTGGAGTATGAGTCCACTACCAATAAGAATAGAGCCCCCCCCCCCCTAAATGGTCCCACAAAATCTATATGTATGCTGGACCATGGGCCCCTGGCACAGTCCCATTCCCGGGAGGGAAGATGGGATTGCTCGGGCCAAGAACATTGGCAGCTGGCACAAGTGCCTACCATCTGTTCTATCACCTGGTCCAGTTGGGGCCACCAAAAATAACTTCGGGCGAGGGCTTTTGAACGAACAATTCCCAGGTGGCTGGCATGAAGTAATTTCAAAACCTTTTTGGTGGAGGGTGATGGGAATGACCACCCACTGGCCCCACAAAAGGCAACCCTGTTCAACAGACAATTCTAAGCATTTGCGGTGAAACATTTTAAACTCCTCAGCTGGAGGAGAGACGGGCCAGCCTTTTTGTACCCAAGAGATTACCTTCGATAATACTGCATCTTTTGCCGTGGCTTTCGAAATGTCAGATGGGATAACTGGAGGCAAGTCCAGGGCCTCAATCATTAGGACCTGGTGGTCCTGTTTGATCTCGCAATCCGGTTCCCCAACCCCGGGCAGTGGAGAGTGTGACAGGACATCAGCCAAGCTGATGCCGGGTCTGTGTACCAGAGTGAAATTGTATGCATTTTTAAAAATCGCCCAGCACAACATCCATGGGGATAGGATCTGCAGCGTGGGCTACCCATTCACAAAGATGCCAAGGAGGGTCTTGTAGTCAGTCATGATGGTAAAGGGCCTCCCGTAGAGGTAATCGTGAAATTTGTTGGTGCCTGCCACGATAGCCAGCGGCTCCCTGTCAGTCTATGCATAATTCTTTTTGGGCTTTGAAAGAGAACGGGAGTAAAATGCTATGGGGGCTTCCCTCCCATCATTCAATACATGGCACAACACAGCCCCGACTCCCACACCAGGATGACCCATTTGATAGGGTCGAAATGCATTAACACTGCATCAGAAGACAGTAATTTTTTTCAGTTCTTGGAAAGCTTTCTCCTGGCAATGGCCCTAGTGCCAAACAGTGTCCTTTTTTAGAAGCTGGTGCAGTGGTTCGGCAACTGAGGCTTTGCGATGAAGAAAAGCATAATAGATGTTTAGTAGACCCAAAAATGATTGCAATTCAGCTTTACACGTTGGCCTGGGTGCATTCCGCACAGCCGCCACTTTTGAGTCCAAGGGCATGATACCTTTGGGGGGGGGGGGGTATTCCTGTATCCCAGGAACTCCACTTCACTTGCCAAAAATACACATTTGTCCTTTCAAAGACACAGGCCTGCTCACTCGAAACATGACAATACTTTATCAAGCCTGGCCGCTAGTTCGAAGGTGTCCTTAGCGGTGATCTCCTAGCACTGACTGCAACAAGAAATTTCTGGAACATACAAAGAGTTGAAAAACAGCACAACTCCTCCCCCCTGCTCTATCCTCCAATCACGAGCCTCCCTGCCAGAGCCTACCACTACCAGGGTTGAGGGGTGGCAAAGCCCCCTCACTACCTGCATGCGCAGACACAAAGTGGAACCTTCTTTCACCTAAGCAGGAGTTTCTTTAGGTCTTCCTTAGTTTCTGCCATTAGAGTAGTATCATCTGCATATCTCAAATTGTTGATGTTTCTCCCAGCAAATTTAATTCCAAATTGTGATTTGTCCATCCCTACATTGCACATTATGTGCTCTGTATATAAGTTAAATAACCAGGGTGACAAAATGCAGCCTTGCCTTACTCCTTTTCCTATTCCAAACCACATAAGACACTGGGGTGGGGGTGGGCAAAATGGCATTGGACACCCGGATGCAGATCAAAGCTGCCCCCCAGGACTGGGGGCTTCTCTATGGCACAGCATTCCTAGAAAAACAGACCTTGGAAAAATAACTTCTTTAGATGTTGATTGGCTAAGAAGCCCATCCAAAGAATGGCATGTGCTCAAGGTCTCGTCTTTCCTCATCCATCCTTGGACTGGGCTCCAAAAGGGGGCAAAGTGATTGCATTCAGAACTCCCCTCCCCATGGGAAGGGAGGGCAGTTGGGTCTAGGGAGAAGCGTGCACACTTGCCATGTGCACGCATGCACACACACACATGCATGTGCATGCACGCACACACACATGCGCACACCTACAAACACAGTCTCTTCATCATGTCCATGGAATGGGGTCTCGATCTTCACATCAGCCCAGATTTCAAATATTTTGATTCCAGATTTAGATTATGGAGCTCTAGGGATTCCCTGCTTGTAACAAATGGAATGCACTGTATTAAGAAAAAAATAGTGAATATTAAGGGTCCGTAGTGCAATGCTGAGCACTTTGGTTATGCAGTATTTATTGAGGAGATAACTTGAGTTTTGAGTGGAATATGTTGTGTTAATATTTATGAACGGACTCACTACAATAAACTGTATTTTCCATATAGAGAAGCTTTCTCTCTTTCATTGCCTCTGGGTGGTGGTGGGGATGATGATGATGTCCGCACTCATTGCCACATCAAAGGGGAATTGCTTTCCACTATTGCCTTTTCAAACTTAAGGGAACCAGTTCTGTGCATGAGCACACAGTGTGTCCAATGTGACAATATTTGGATCCAAAAGAAAGAAAAAGGGGGTGTTGAATGACAAGAGGCTGGTATTGATTGAGCAGGAGAAGGAGAGCTGAGGCCATGAATAACTCCTTCAAGGGCTGATGCAAGATCAATAAAGAAGAGTCAAGCATTTTTCATGCCAGACTTGCTTCTCAGCTTCTGCTGACCTCTAGCTGGTATCAAAGTAAATAATTTTTTTGCCCATCGGAATCACACTTCCAAGGACACCCCTCCTCTGCCCTAAAGATCCTGAAAGTGTGTGTGTGTGTGTGGGGGGGGGGGGGGCAGGCGGCGGGCAGCCATTGTCTGCTCTCATTCCAGGATACTGAGCAGGCATGGTTTGCTAAGCAAGTTGGGAATGACCATTCCAGGCACCATTGGTGGGCTCTGGGCTACAGACTGTGGGGGGGGGGGGCAATTTCTGGAGAAGCCGACGGAAGGGCAAGTGGTCTGTTCACTCTCTGGTTTTTCATTTGGTTTTCTCTTTGTTTCTTTGAAGGAAGTCTGGGTGCCTTTCCTAATTCTTCCCACCCACATGGGCCCCAAAAGCATATGAGAGCTGTAAAATCATTTGAAAGCACTGAGCATTCCTTGGTGTCCAATGGAGTTCAAAAGTTGCCCTTGCCCAGGGATGGGAAGTCCACATCAATAGACCTGGAAAGCAAACTATCCAGAGGAGACCCTACTGGTCCAGATGGAACTAATGGACACCTACCTTCTGAAGAGGAAGAGAAGAGAGCATGGGTTGGGTGGGCCACAGGGCAGGCGCTTCTCATTGATGCCCAAGCCCTGGAAATGATGGGACACTTCTCCCCTCTACACTCCAACCAGGCTGGCAACTCAAAGGAATGACCCAGAGGCTGCGGCTTGTTTGTCTTTCTCCTGTTGAAAGCCTCGGAGATGCTGCATTTTAATGTGAGCTTTCGTGGATCAAGTCCACTCCCTGTGAATCCACACAAATAGGGTTTACTGCGCATTTACTTGATCCACAAAAGCTCACATTAAAATACAGAACTAGTGAGTCTTTAAGGCAGGGGTGCCCAAACGTTTTGGGATGTGGGTTGGTCACGTGGTTCAGCAGGCTGGTCACATGGTTCCTCCCACCAGATCAGAAGCAGAAGTAAAACATGCCTTGCAGTCTGTTCTGTAACAGGATGAGATAGATTTTAAGCTGCCATTTTCTCTTTTTAAACCAAGGGTGCCAAAACTACAGCCTGTGGGCTGGATCTGGTCCCCGACACCAATTCATCCAGCCCACACTGCCCTTGTTGCTCCCAGAAGCAGAAGTTCCACTTCCAGGAGCAACAGGGGCAGTGTGGGCCAGATAAATTGGTGTCAGCCAGATCTGGCCCACAGGCTTTAGTTTGGGCACTCGTGCTTTAAGGATCCCACAGTGGTTTTGGCCTCCTCCTTTTCCCCACTCAAGGAGTTGGAGGCATGGGCCAGGCAGGCAACAGGAGACCCATTTAAAAAGATCACGTAACCGGATGTGCTTTTCCTGTCTTTAGTGTCTCCAGCCCAATCTGCATCTGCGTAGCATGATAGAGTGGGTCTCTCTGTTATTGAAGGGACAATTGACAGTATTGCGCCCTTGGTTTTCTTCAGGTACCTTAATAGTCTCTTAACTGCATTCCAGTGGTATGTCTTTGGGTTGTTCTGATGTCTCGATAAAAGGTTTACTGCTAGATTTATGTCCGGTCTGGACCAATTGGCCAGGTAGAGTAGTGACTCTATGGTGGATCTGAACAATGTGTTCTCTCCAAAAATTTCATTGCAACTATACGTGTTCCTTAAAAAATCTGTTTGCATTGGTGTGTCCGAAGGGGCGGCATCAGCCATGTTGCATTTCTCCAACAGTTCAGTTATCTTGTCTTCTTGCGAAAGGGAAAAACCACCAGGTACTTCGGATATTTGACTCCCAGGTAATTGTTTACCTTCCCCAGTAACTTCAGAGTGAATTTTTCTTGTAGATTTTGTACAAAGTAGTCACATTTGACCTTACTTTTCCCTATGTACAGAATGTCATCAACGTAAACCAGTATTTTTTCTATATCCCCTTCATTTCTCTTGACAAAAATGCATTTGTCGGCTTGGGTGTGTGAGAAACCCATCTGTTCCAATGCACTAGACAGGCACTCATACCACATTTTGCCGGATTGTTTTAATCTATAAAGACTCTTGTTTAGCAGCCAGGTCCCACCTTCTCTCATCTCGATTCCTTGAGGTGCCTTGACGTATATTTTCTTGTCTAAGGGCGCGTGCAGATAGGCTGTTTGCACGTCGAACTGGTATACGTACTCCTTTCGGATTGAAGCTAAGGCTAGTGCAGCCTTCACACTTTCGGCCCTCACGGTCGGCGAATACGTGTCGGTGTAGTCATCTGGAAATCTCTGTGCGAAACCCTGTGCCACGAGCCTGGCCTTGTAAAGGACTTCATTGTTTTCAAGGGTCTTGACCCTGAAGACCCATCTTGTGCCTATGGTTTTCTGTCCTTCTGGTGGTTCCATTGGAGTGTATACATTGATCTCCTTGAGGCTGTCCAATTCCTTTTTCATCACTTGCTCCCATTTTATTTGTTCTTCAATTGGTAACTTTTTCACATCGGCATAGTTGTCGGGTGTGCCAGTCGAATCGCCTATGGACATCACGTAGTCTTCCAGGCACCTGGGAATTTGGCCTTTTGTAGCTCTGTTTGACCTTCTGTTTGATGCTGTGGTGGTCTCCCTTGTTCCTTGACATTCACTTGTGCCGTCATTTGTGTTGTTTTCTTCAATCTTACATTCTCCAGGAAGACTTGGTGTATCTTGAGTACGCCTGTCAGTTACTACCTCATTTGAGTGTAACTTCATCCAGTTTCCGTTTTCATGGAACGCGGCTGATCTGGAGATGGTTACCTTGTGATGCTCATCTATGAATCTGTATGCCTTGGTTCATAACCAACAAATCTCAGCCTCTTCGATACCTTGTCCCCTTTTCTCCTCAGTTGTTTCGGTATGTGGACATCGGCCATTACCCCGAAAACATGGAGGTGGAAGAGACTAGGCTTGTGCTTGTACAGCATTTCGTATGGGGTCTTCTCTACTACACTCGACCAGATCCTGTTGAGGGTATAATTTGAATACATTAATGCTTCATCCCAATAAGAGAACTTTAGTCCAGCATCTTTGAGTACACATCTCATCATGGTCTGTAGTACCCCATTCCTGCGTTCAGCTATTCTGTTTTGAAAAGCCGAAAAAGGTGCGGTGGTGGAGTGCATCATGCCTCGGGAAGTGATCCATTCCTTGAATTCCCTTGAGAGGAACTCTGAACCCTGTCTGTCATTATTTGTTTTATTTGTGAGTTGTGTTGCGTTTGCACCCTCTTGCAGAACTCCTTGAACTTTGTAAAGGTTTCTCCTATGTCTCTGAGTGTGTAAACAAATCCATATCTGCTGTAGTCATCAACGATGGTCAGAAAGAATTTCTTTTTGTTTATAGAGGTGGGGAGTGGCCCCACTAGGTCCATGTGTAGGAGTTGAAAAGCTTGAGACGTGATTCTCTTTGATGTTTTTGGTCTTGGCATTTCCTTGGACTTTGAGCTTAGGCACACAGAGCACTCCAGGTATTTGTCACAGTTTTTCACCTTCAGACCTTCTGCATGTTCTTGCATTTTTTGGACAGTGGAGAAACTGGTGTGTCCTAATCTTCTGTGTAGCAGGTGAGCGCAATCATCATGCATGGGTTTCCCTATGGAAATGACAGTGGTGCTGTGGGGAGTTGTCGCCTTAGTATACTCGATGTCTGAATTTTCTTCCTCCTGTAGTATTGCAACACTTGCTTCGGCGTGACTTTCAGAGACGTTATGTCTGTTGTTTTCCCCTTCTATTTACTCTGTTTCTGCTTTGCATGTACTAGCATGATCCCTTTTATCACCCTCTCCAGTGGGTACATAGTAGGGCAAACTGCCCACGATGATCACTTCCCCGACATTTCCTCCATTGTTGGTGATGGATACTCTACCTTTCTGAAAAAGTAATTCTGTGGCGGTGTCTTCACATAGCTTGAACGCGGCCAATATGTTGTAAGGAATTTCAGGGATGAATAAGACTCCACTGACGTTTCCCAAACCTGGGATGTCTATGTCTCCTTTTCCCATTACATGAGCTTCTTTTTGATTTGCAACCTTTATTCGGAAGGATGTTTTTGTGAATGAGTTGAATAGGTCTTTGTTGCATGAAGTGTGTATGGTCGCCCCTGAGTCTATTAGCCAATATTTTTTATTATCCAGGGTGCCAGTGGGGTACACCCTGTCTTCTGTGTTGTTTATGGAGTTGAATTCATGCTTCTGGTATCTGTGTTCCCTCCTGGGGCTGGGCGACCTGTTCCGCCCGTGTTCATATTTGTATCTTGCATTGTTTTCAGGTGTGTATTTTTCCCCTGTGTGTGGTCTTCCTTTCCTTTTATTTTGGGGCAGTTCTGTTTGACGTGGTACCTTGAACCACAAGAGAAACAGCCTTGTTGCTGGCTGGTTGGCTCCGTGAATTCTACCATTCTACCTGATTTGGTGTCTCTGTGTATGATTGATCTGTCCCTCCTCATGTTATCATGCGCTATGAGTTTTCCTGCCAATATGTCCAGTGGCATGTTTTCACAGTCTATTGCATCAAGCTGATCCAAGAAATTATTCCAGCTGGGGTCCAGGGAGTTGAGTATTATGCTGACCATGCTTTCCTCAGCGATTGCTTCACCACGCTGTAACAGCTGGGATCTCATGGAGTTTAATCTCAGGAGGTGCTCACCCATTGGGGTGCCAGGTTTCAATCTCGCAGAGTGGAGTTGCCTGGAGATCCGACTGGTGGTGCTTCTGTTGCTGCTGTGGAACAAGGCATTCAATTTGTTCCATATATCAAAAACAGTCAGTTCTTGGGGTATGCTTGGGTAAATGACTGGTTCAATGGAGCTTAGGAGTAGGTGGAAGGCTTTATGATGTTTGCAGTCTGTTTCAATGGACCATTGTTCTTCAGGAGGGTCTAGGATAAAGTACAGTGCATCATGACCCATCAGTAGAATTTGAAATTGTTGTGCCCACTCTGGCAGATTTTCCCCCAGTAACACTTAATTTTGGGAAGTCATTGGGTAGGTTGGGTTGCTGGTTGGAGTTATTCTTGGATTCGGTCTGTTGTTCTAGGTGTCCCTTTTGGTACTGAAAAGGGCAGAAGGGCATAGGTATGCAAGCGGCCGCCTTTGGATTTCCCATTGGTCCTTTTTGTCTGTAGGTTGCTGTTGGAGTTGACTGCGCATGCGCGGCCCAGTGCGCATGCGTGAGGGTCATTTTGCTCAGGTCTTCATTGGGAAAGTACCTCCGCTCTCCTGGTCTAGGGTCCAAGTGGCTGGGCAGAAGGTGGTGGCCAGCGGGTGCTCCTCGGGGCTTGGAAAGTGGTGGCGGTGTTCTCTCTTGGTATGGTGGGGGTGTGTGTGTGTGCCCACGCTCCGGGGTTCATTTCTGGAAGTCTCCAGGGATGAGTAAGTTGCTGTGCAGTAGGATAGTACTGGGTTGTTGGGAATGCCTCTGTCTTCCGATGGGGGACATGGGGGTGTCTGTCCCTGGCTGGATCTATGGCTCATATGTTGGTGGCTGCTGCGCTGTGGGGTTCTTTGCGGGGGGGGGGGGTGTTTTCATGTGGAGGGTTTATGCATGGAGGGCTGAGGACAGCTGAAAGTATGTCAGGGAGGAAGGGTTAACCCTGAAGAGCCTTGACCGTACGTATGGGCACATTTTACTTCCACCTCCAGGAGCGACGTGGGCAGTGCGGGCCGAATGAATCGCACTAAACCCATTCATGTGGATTCACGGGGTGCTTGGGCTTCTGGGAATTGAAGCCCAAGAACATCTGGAGTGCCAAGGTTCGCCATCACGGTTCTATCAAGTTGGGCGCCGTCCTGGCCGCCCCTGCCTCGGCGTGTCGCTTCCCCCACAGGACCTGCTTCGCCCCAATCCTACTACGAGGAGGAAGGCCAACGCCAACGCGGACGGGCTGGGCACCAGGCCAGAGGAGAGGACTGGACTGGTCCACCCCCTCCCGTCCCCTCCCGTCCCCTCCTCCTGCCACCGGGAAGGGGCGGAGCCGCGGGAAGCCGGCCCGGCCACGTGGGCAGCTGGAGGGGACTGGTGGGGGGGGGGGGTGGTGGTGGACTGAGGCTTCTTAGGCAGCAGCAGCAGCCGGCACTAGACGCCGGTGACGGTCGGTCCCGGGTCCTCCTGCCTGCCTGCCTGCCTGCCTGCCTGCCTGCCGTCCGCCCGCCCGGCCCGCTCCATCCTTCTCCTTCCCTGCCCGAGCAGCAGCAGCAGCGAGCCAAGCCATGGACGGCGCGGGGCCCTCGACGGGCGGCGGGGCTTCGCTGCGGGAGGAGACGGAGCGCCTGGTCTGCGACTACCTGGAGCACCGGCTGGCCGGCGGGGGGGGCGGGTCTGGCTCGCCTTCGTCGTCTTCTTCTTCTTCTTCTCGGGCGGCCGAGACGCTCCGTCGGGTGGCGGGCGAGCTGGAGCGGCGAGAGCGGCCCTTCTTCCGGCGGGCCTGCGGGGCGGCCCTGCTGGCGGGCGCGGAGGCGTCGGAGGAGGCGTCGGCGTCGGCGTCGGGGGCTTGCCTGGCGCGGGTGGCGGCGCAGATGGACGCCGAGGGCGGGCTGAACTGGGGCCGGGTGGCGGCGTTGGTCGCCTTCGCCGGGAGCCTGGCGGCTGCCCAAGCCGAGCGGCGAGCCGCGACAGGCGGAGGCGGCGGGGAAGGCGAGGCGGCGGCGGCGGAGACCCGACGGGCCCTGGCCGAGGCGCTGGCCGCCTACCTGGCCGGAGAGAAGCAGCGCCAGTGGCTGGAGGCGCACGGAGGATGGGTAAGGCGGAGGGAGGGAGGGAGAAGTTAAGAAAGAAAGACCCCCTCCACAGACAGACAGACAGACAGATCCCCCCCCTCCCACAGAGAAACAGACCCCGGAACAACCCCCCCTCCTTCCCGGGCGCCATCTCTCCCCAACCCCGCTCAGGTTTGCCATCCCAGAAAGCAGCCCGGGGGTGGGGGAGGTCTCTATCCCCCCCTGCCCCCTCCGCCCGCCCCGAGCCCTGCAAGATCCCCTTTTTCCTGGGAGGGGGAGAGGACTTCCAGATTGCCACTACTAACCCCCAGTTCCGAGGTAGTGGGGCGCAAGAGGAGCCTTCCCCCTCCCCGGGAAGCGGGGGGCAGGGGGGGGGGGTCTGGCAGCGAGATCCGTCCGGGAGACGCGCGTCAGTCATGGTTTTTTTCCCATATAAGGGAGCCCAAAGGCCGTGAGAAACGCCGGCAAAGCGGGCCGAGCAAGGGCGGAGGAGGAAGGGGGGGGTGTCCAAGGCCGGTCTTTCCCACCCTCCGCCCCCGATGTCGCCCCCCCCCCATTCTTTTGGGCCTCTCCCCAGGCCAGGCAGCCCTCGGGTGCTTTGCGGGTGTCTGGCTCGGCCATCCTGGGAGACGAAATCTCCCTTTCCAAACGTGCTTGCTGGAAGAAGGAAGCCCCGGGGTGGGGTGGGGTGTGGGGGCTCCATACCATTTCCTGCAGGACCCTTCAGGCTGCAAAAGAGTGGGAGGGGGAACTGACACACACACACACACACACCCTTTGCGTAGCAATAGCCATTAGCAATGACATTTCTATCCCGCCCCATAGAAGCGCTTAGTTGACTCTTTGGATGGGTCACAAGTGAATGAGCATTTTTGCCTCAAACACACTGGGGGACTCATTTTATCCCTGTCAGGATTGAACTCCCAAGATTTTGGCTGCAATAGAGCAGTTTAACCCCTGCACCACCGGGGCCCTGCTTGGGGAGGGAGCAGCGCTACCCTCTGGTTGGCTCATGTGCTACAGTGGTGGTGTGCCAGATGTGCTCATCGCGCTGGGTGTCTCCCCACTGTGGGCTCCTGGCTTGTGCATCTCCCCACCCCATCCCACGGAAGGGGCCCTTCCTTTTGGGGCTGCCTGCCTGCCTTCTTGCGGGGCCTCCTGCCATCCAGAACAGCCGGTTTATAAATACACAGAGTGACTGTGAAGGTGGCAGGGTGGGTGGGAGAGAGATGCTGGTTTGAGGACAGGTGCCATATGCAGCTGCCTGGCTTTTACATCATCCCCAATTAGTGAGGAAGAGGAGTTGCTCTGCTAGTAGTTCACTTGAGCCGTGTGGGGCCACATGGCTTCTTAGGATGTAACCCAAAGCCCTCTGAAGCCTGGGAAACCCACAAGCACCTGTTTCCCAGGTCAACTGTTGGAGAACTGTTGGCTCCAAGCCATGGACGGGCCATGGCTCTCAGCTTTCATCCCTCTGCAGGGATGGTGGTGGTGGGGGCGGGGGGAGAGGTAAGATACCTGCAGGACTCAAGATACTGCTCTCCACCCCCACTGGCTTTTAGGGAGCCACTGTGGTCCTTCCCCACAGAAGACTTCTGGGATGTGTGGGAGAGGGGAAGGGTTTTTTTGCCATGAAGAGGACAAGTCAATGTGGAAGTACCTCTTGGCCCTCCTCCAGAGAGCTAGACAGGTGGGACAACAGAGAGTAGGACGAAGGAGGTGTAAGGTAGTCTTCCAGCCTTTCCATGTCTTGGCTGAAAGTGGGAAGGGCGTGACACACCTTGGCAATGGGCTGTTTCCCCAGAGGGCTGTGGTTGGTAAATAAATGCTCCTGCTGATCTTCTGTGACTTAGAACATTTCCTGGCTCTGGACCAGGTTTTTCTCCAACCTTTGGCCCTCCAGATGTTAAGGGCATCCACTCCCAGCTGGTTTGGCTGTAAGTTTGGTTATGCTGGCAGCGGACGTCCAGGACATCTGGCCAAGCCAGAAGGTCAATGTTTGTGCTGTGAATTTGGCAGGACTCTGGCCGCAGAGGGAGAAAAGAGATCTTCCGAGGTGGGCCACTTGGAGGAGCCACGGAGGTGGTGGAGGTGTGGTCAAAGTCCCAGGTCAACTGCAGCAAAGCAGCCTTGTAAAAATCGGGATATATAGAGTTGGAGTCCAGAGTTGGGATGGTTTGCACAAAGTGTTGTATCATTAGTGTGAAGGCCAGAATTCCTTTGTGTGTTGTGCAAACATGAGAGCAACTGAAAACAAAGTTAGGATGATGACCGGAGGAGAGAGGCAGCAGCCGCACCAGATCTGCAAGATGGTTCTGAGCCCATCCTAGACACAGCCTTCAAGGACACAGAAGGTGATCGTGAAGCCCTGCCTGAGCCCTGAGCTGTGGTGGGGGTTCCTGGCTCCATTCCTTGTCTTGGCCCACTTTCAGTCCTTTGGCCTTTCTGGAAGCAGTGGCTGATCCAGAACTGTAAGGCCAGCTCTATGGAATGCTTTCGTCTTCTCAAAGCTCAAGGAAGGATGGATGGATCCAGCTGTCCCAGAATCCTCCCAGGCAGCCTGACCAGAGTTGGGCTTTAGCATCATAACTTCTCCGAGCTTTGCTTTTTTCCTTCAACCCTCCAACCTTTCTGGGAAACCAAACAGAAGATGCAGGTCTTTGAAATGCCATGGCCGGCACAGCATCATCTGCTGACGGCCAGAGTGGTCAGTGGCCATTCTGGTGGGGCCGCGTGGCTGGCTGTTGATTCTCTTCTCAGACAGGAGTGGAAGAGTCGGCCTCCCATGAGGGTGGGGCCCTCCAAGAGGAGTCTGTCCTAGTGGCGGAAGAAGCTCACCTGCAGATCAACTTTTGTCCCATCCCTAATTAGGTTGTTCTATGAAAGCTTGTACAGGTCCGATCAGAGAACAAACTCCAGCCTTGCAGTGGAGGTTCAGACTTCGTTGTGCCTCCTTTAATTAATTAATTACATAGTGTGGCTGTTGAAGGACTTTTGCTAGCTTCCCCTTGATCTACCTGGGTTGGAAGAAAGAGGCGGGAGGTGGGGGGGGGAGAGAAGCTTGCCAAAAATATCTTTCCTTTTGTCTTGGACATAATCAGAACTGGAGAAATATATTTCACATTCTTCAGCTCCTGGAACATTTCCAGGTTTTGTGCATAATGTGAAATGTTCTGGCTCTTTCCTACTCTTTCCCCTTCTGCATAAAAGCCTGCCTGGAAATATTTTTGGGGACACGAATGTTAAAATCTGTACATTTTTATGCTTGGTGGATCTTGTAAGCAAGACTTCAGTGGTTTCAGCTGCAAGAATAATGGAACTCACACCGTGATCGTGAACCTTGGCACTCCATCTGTTCTTGGACTTCAATTCCCAGAAGCCCAAGTCCCTGTGAAACCTCACCAATGGGTTTACTGGCACTCCAGCTGTTCTTGGACTTCAATTCCCAGAAGCCCAAGTCCCTTTGAATCCACATCAATGGATTTACTGTGTGTACCCATTCATGTGGATCCACAGGGACTTGGGCTTCTGGGAATGGAAGTCCAAGAACACAGTCAGCCCATCCGTGTGGATTCATAGGGACTTGGGCTTCTGGGAATGGAAGTCCAAGATCAGCTAGTGTGCCAAGGTTCACCATCACTGCACTAGGAAAACCTGTCTGTGTAAGAAGATCTGTTGTTAATCCTAAAGATCAGCCGTAATCCCGGCCAAGGAAGAAAGGGCCCTTCTGCTGCTGCTGCTGCTGTGTAGGCTAACAGCAAGGTTTGGGGATAGGATTTCTTCCCTCCTTGAATGAATGGGTGCAGCAGGTTTCAACCTCAGTCAGGAATGTGAGCGATCCACTTCAAAGTAACTATTTCCCACAATACTACCCCTTAAGGGGGAGAAGGCATAGAAATCTGCATTTGTTTCTCAGTTTTCAAACAGGTCAATGGAGGGGGAAGGTCAGCCTATTCCGGACAGCCAAGGGAACCTCCACTCCACACAAAGGAGGAATCAAAGGTTTCCCCAGACAAAGGCTCCCCCCACCCACCCCCACCGCACTAAGATATGGCTGGCAGGATGAGCCCCTGTCTTCTTCTGTAGCAGCTGATCCTTCAAGGTCCCTGCTGGGACAAGATGCAGCCCGGGGAGGGGAGGGGGACGTGGCCAGCGCCAAGTCACATGGCTGGAGGCCACGGGGGACAGCCATGTGCCCCATGCTTGTGTGGTGTGGATCTTTCACATGAATCAGATGTGTCTGTGCCATGCCTGTGGGAAAGAATTGGCCAGGTGTGTCTTGGGGCCTGATTTGGGTGGGCGTCATTTTGAGAGGCAGCATGGACCTAGTGGTTACAGTTTTCTGCTGAAGGCTTGTGTCTTGGGGCCATACCTGTCAAGTTTCGGGAAATTTCTGCCAACCCCCCATATTTTACACTCTTTCCCCACCATCATCCCATATTAGTTAGACTGGAGTTAGACTGGAGGCCAGCACAGGATAATAAGCATAGCTGTCCAGGTTCCCGTTTTGGACGGGAAATTTCCCTTATTTGACAGGAATTTCCCAAAACTTGACAGGTATGGTCTTGGCTGAAGAGCCACAAAAGTCATTGGGAGTTTACGGCTAAGATTTTCCTCCTCCTCCTCCTCTCTGTGAGTTCAGTCTCCCTCACAGGATAGTTCAGAGGATGCTTCCCAGAGAAAGAAGGGTCACTGATGGGAAAGCGGGATATAAATGTTGACAAATCAGGGAAGCCCTGTAGCTTTGTCTCCCCATTTCCAGGGAGCAATCCAGGAAGTGGGAGCAACAAGGGTGGCTTCGGATGCAAGAATTGGCATCGGGGGCCAGATCTGGCCCACAGGCTGTAGTTTGGGCACCTCTGCTTTAAAGCAGAGAAAAATGGCAGCTTAAAATCTATCTCTTCCTGTTGCAAAACAGATTGCAAGGTGCACTTCTGCTTCTGGCGGGGCGAACCACGTGACCGGCCTGCTGAACCGTGTGACCGGCCCACGGCCCAAAAAGTTTGGACACCTCTGATTTAGAGACTCACAGCAGAAATCCCAAGCTCATACCTGTCCCCCATTGCCTTTGCCCCAGTTCTGGCTACACAGAGTAAGACTAAAAATAGTGGTTTGGGATACAGTAAAACCCCGACTTACATATGCCTAGAGATGTAAAAATTCCAGGAATGTTGAAGCTTGGGAAAACGAAAATTTTCGGGAAAATTTGAAAATCATCTGATACCATACATATTTTTTTAGAAATGATTTATAAAATATTTGAACCCGGCCTTATCTTAAAATATTTTATTCATCATGTTAAAATAAAACATTCCATAATATATTTTTTTCCCAATTTTTTTCGGGAAAAAACAAAAAAAGGCTTCAGAAAAAAAACAAGAGAGAAAAATGGGTTTCCCCCCCAAAAAAATCCAGTTTTTTTCCAGGCCTTCTCTACATATCTCTACATATGCTTCGAGTTACATAAATTTTGACTTACATTAAAATTTGACTTGCACTAAAACCGTGTCCTGATCTACATAAATCTCCCAGTTTACATAATACAATTTCCTATGGGTTTGCTTCGAGTCATGTAAACATTCATTTTTACTATGGTTTTGCTTAAGTAAAAAACCGATTTTCATAAAAGCCTACGGAACAGACTTTTTAGGTTAAGTTTCACTGCATAAACAATCTGCAAATGCAAAAGGCAGGCCAGCTAAATAAAGGGGAGGGGAGGGAAGGGGGGGGTCCCTGATAATCGTGTTCTCAGCCGTCAAGAGCAGGTGGTCTCCAGACAAAATCTGTGGCTGCAGATATTGGCCTCGACTCCCTGGATTCCACCGAGAGCCTGTATTTGTTTTCCTTATAAAGTCTTATGCAGTTGCGCTTTTCAAAGAGCCCCAGCAAAGGTAAAGCTTGCCCTTTCTTGAAAGCCAGTCATATCCGACTCTAGGGTTCAGTGCTCATCTCTATTCCAAAGCCAAAGAGCCAGCACTGTCTCCTTCTGCTGACATCTCTGCGGTCATGTGGCAGGCGTGACTAGACACCGGAGCGCACGGAACAGTTTACCTTCCCACCGAAGTAGTCCCTACTTATCTATTTGCAATTTCTTGCTTTTGAAACTGCTAGGTTGGCAGGATCTGAGATAGAGATGGGAGCTCACTCTGTCATGCAGTACCTGGGAATTGAACTACGACTTTCCAGTCAGCGAGTTCAGTGTCTTAACCACTTGAGCCACTGCAGTCCTGACCTCAGCAAAGCAGGCTGCAGAGAAAGGATCTGTTTCAGCCCCAGACCCACCTCTTGGGGATTCTGCTTCGCAGCAGAAACTGAACGTCTGTCTGTCTGTCCGAGTGGCTGAGTGGTTCTGAAAAGGGAACAGCTCTGGTGTTTTATTTCCCCCCCCCCCCCGATGAAAAGGGGGCTCAATTCATCTCCCGTAATGAACCCACCTGAATGCTAATGACCCGGCGGCGGCAGCTGCTGTTGGGAAGTGTAAACTGACATTCAGTGCAAAATGCGCCCATTGTTTGCACAAATCAGAGTGTCAAGAGCAAAGCTCTGGAAGAAACGAAAGCACACCACTCATTTCCATCGCCATCTGCCAAGCAGGCCTTTCAGAGAGGGGCACCTGGCCTCCCGCAAGCGACTTGTGTCCGGTGGTCTCCAGTCTTCAGGAGCAAGCCCTGCGCACCGGGCAGTGGCCAGGGCCCCTTTCTGGCCTTGTCCAGTTGCTGATGCCCATCGCAGATCCAAGGGAAGGCTGGGCCAGACCCAACGAGAGGCTGACTTCTGCCTTCAAGGGGCAGTTGGTGCTATGGGTCTTTGTTTCCCATCCTGCTAATTTTTCTACTTTAGCTGATGCCATAAATAAAATACAATAAATAACAAATTTCGTGTCAGAAATGACTCTGGGTTGAAAGGATTTTTGCTGGAGAAGCTCCACTCAGGGGGCACCCGAATTAGGCTCCTTTCATGTCCCCAAGATCCGTCATGCAGCACTCGGGTATCGAAACCCGCCCTTTCCACTCTCCAAGACCAGCGTCTTAACCACTAAGCCACCGCAGTGCTTTAGCTCATGGCATGTTGTGTCCAGTTGCAAACCACGTGCGCCTTCTCTTCATCTCCACACACTTGTGGTCCTTTGGGTTGTGGGACAGTTGCCTGTGTTTGCCAAGTTGCAAAAAGGTTGCGGTGGCTTAGTGGTTAAGATGCTGAAATTGATGACTGGAAGGTCTGCAGGTCAGTAGCTCGAGAACGGAGTGCTGCATGACGGGGTGAGCTCCCGTCATCTGTCCCAGTTCCTACCAACCAAGGAGTTTCAAAAGCAAGAGATTGCAAGCTGATAAATAGGTACCGCTTTGGTGGGAAAGGTAAAAGTTTTCCATATCTAGCCATGCCTGCCACATGACCGCAGAAACGTCTACAGAGGCAGACAGCACTGGCTCTTGGGCTGAAAACAGGTGAGCACCAAATCCCTAGAGCAGGGATTCTCAACCTGTCAGCTGGATGTGACCTGTGGTGCCATTTCATGTGGCCTCCACCGCACCCGGAAGTGCCATGGGGTGGAGGAAGGGCAAAATGGCCCTCTGGCCCATCAGCCCCCAATGGCTTTAAAAGGGTTGAGAACTCCTGCCCTACAGTCCTGACCGGGGGGGGGGGGGGGGGGGATGTCTTTCCAGCAAGGGAGAGCCTGAGTTCCGCCTAAATAAATGGTTCTGGTCTTTGCAGCTGCAGCTGGACTGCTGTTACTTTGGCCTCCCTGGAAGCCTCTGTTTTAAGAAAGGGTTGAATGATTGAGTAGGGTTGACTCATGATTGCCTTCTCTCTCTCTCTCTCTCTCTCTCTCTCTCTCTCACCAGGACGGCTTCCACCAATTCTTCAGCAAACAAGGTTCTGATCCGGCAGAGCAGAATAGCACCCTCAGCAACGCCATCATGGCAGCGGCGGGGTTTGGCCTGGCTGGACTGGCCTTTCTCCTGGCTGTGCGATAAAGACCCCCACTGGTGGCTGGGACTTCCGTGGGGTGAGAGGCAAGCGGGTGGACATGCACACACCGGTCAAGAATCCACTCTATAGTCCTAGGAGGGTTGGAGACAGCAGCAGAGATACACACACACACACATACATGCACACAGTATATACAGTATATATATATTTGCTAGGTAGCGTTGGCTCAAACACTTGAGATGCACCCCTGCTTTCTGGAAGTCCAGAGAGCCACTGAATGGGAAGCCACACGCCTTGTGAATGGATCGGAGCATCTTCTAGCGCACGAGGCGAGAGCAGTCCTTGCCGCCATTCACCCAAGGAACTGCATGCGGCAAGAGGTGTGTTTGCTTCATGTTAGTGGTGAGCGTGTGAGGGAACTTAAGTGAGGACGTGTGTGGGTTTCTTCTTGGTATGTTTGTGCATCTGTGTGTATGAGTGTGGATTGAAGGGGGTGGGAGGGATTGGGGGGGGGGGGCAGAGTGGTTGCCTTGTGAAATGTGAGCCAGTATTAACCGGAATGAAAAAGCTGAACTGCAGCAGATGTGGAGTGGGAGGGGCTGCATGCCCCCGTGCAAAAAGATCCGTGTTGCACCGAGTGCATGAGAGCTTACATGTTTGTGTTAAAACGACATTAGTACCAATTACACTACACATTGGGGTGGCCGGAATATTGATACCAAAACAGTGAAAGGCTGCCGAACTGGTTCTTTAAACCGAAGTGAGTTTAACTGTTGGGAAAACCTTTCTGGGTTTGGAAGTCCATTGAAGGCTGGGATTTTTATGGATTTCCTGCCCAAGCCAAAAAATAACTCCATATAACTTAATATATTTTTTGAAATATTTATCATTGTATAATACTGGGTAGTTGGCTAACATCTATTTTTGTTAAAATTTCATTTTTAAAAGAAAGAAACGGGCTCTCTGGAAACTGCTTTCTTGGCTGTCTCTGTATTATACATAACGGTTCTAGTTTTGGTATCTGCTCTGTTGTGTATTGTTAAAAAAAAATAGGCTTTGGAAGTATTCCGTGTCTTTGCCTTTAGCTTGTACAGTTTTAATATGTGAATAAACCTAAGTGAATATTTTTATTTTAAACCAGCGTGGAGTTCTTGGTTGGACTGGATTTGAAAAGAGAGTCTAGGGCCGTGATGGAGATCCTTGGCACTCCAGATGTTCCTGAGTTTGCACTGCTGGGTGGAAAAGCCCCAGGTGATGGTGAGACTAAGGAGAGGCTTTCTGCAAGGAAAGCACGTCACAGTTTAAGGACGTCACGTGAAGGAAACATGTTGTGGCTTGATTGGAAACTGGGTGGCTTTCTCCTTTCAGTCCTGTTTCAGGAAATGGATGGCTTTGGCTTCTGTCCTATTGGGAGCAGCGGCCGGTTTTACGTGTGATCTGGCTGTGCAAAGGAGGGAAGGCCATGCTTTCCTTATCTGTGTCTCATCCACAGCATTCTTCCTTGGGGAGAAATCCCTCCATGCCCTCCTTTCTCCCACAACCCAACTGGCTCCTGGTTCTTTAGAGAAAGAAGGCCAAGCTCTTCCTCTGGTGCTCTGTTGGACGTGGCAGATGGGTTGGCCACAAAGAACAGAACATAAGAACAGCCTTGCTGGAACAGGTGTGCCACAGGAGCCCATGATCCAGTCGAGCATTCTGTCTCACACAGTGGCTCACCATTGGCTTCAGGGTATTCTTCCCAAGCAGATGCCTTCACCTGCTTAGGATTCCTGCCTGGAAATGGCATTGAAAGATATCCTGCCTATCTCTCCAACCCGGAGTTTGTCCTTAGGTATCCATTATAATTATAGCCATGGATCCCCTTGTCCTCCATGAACTTGTCTCATCCTTTCTTGAAGCTGTCAAGACTGACAGCTGTCACCACTTCTTCTGGCAGTTCCATAGACCAGGGATCCTCTGGGTGAAAAAGTACTTTCTCTTCTTTGTTTGAGAACTAGTCAGATTCCTCCTGCCCACAGCATCATAGCACTGGAAGGGAACCCATAGGTCATCTAGCACCACCCCATTCTACCAATGCAGGAACCCACAGCTCAAAGCACCCCCGAGAGGGTTTCCGCCAGGGACACCTTGCGAAGATGCCCAGCAAAAGGCTGTCAAGGAGGCTCAGATGTGGCCGAGAACGACTCAATTTGGGGAATGCCACCTTGTCACAGTGGCTTCCAAATGGATGGAGCCTAAACCAGTGATAGTAAACCTTGGCACTTGTTCTTGGACTTCAATTCCCAGAAGCCCAAGTCTCTGTGAATCCACACATTTCCGAGGACATGTGGCAGACATGCCTAGGCACCAAAGTGCATAGAATGCTGTTTACCTTCCCACCAAAATGGTACCTATTTATCTACTTGCAATGTCTTGTTTTCGAACTGCTAGTTTGGCAGGAGCTAGGACAGAGACGGGAGCTCACTCTGTCGTGCAGTACTCAGGTTTTGAACTGCTGACCTCCTGCCTCCAAGTCAGCATCTTAAGCACTTAACGAGTGGGAAGCTCATAGGGATATGGTTGGGAATTGTCTCTACCATTCAAAGTCCGTCTGGATTCCCATGTCTCTTATTATTCCTACAGGTTTACGTCTTTTCTATTCAGTTGTTTTTCTGTCCTGGCCACCACCTTTCCCCCTCTTGGGAAATAAATGTTTAAAAATATTTCTGCCCTTTCTCCAAAACCGCCCCTCCAACCACCGCCCCTCCCAGGCCAGGCCTTAGTTTGGACCACAAAGAGCCGTGAAGGAGGTAAAGCCGTTTTCCCTGACAGCCTTTGCAAGGTTTTCCCTCTGGAAAACAACCTTCAGAGAAAAGGGCCTTCAGGGTTTGGTGGATGCAATCGGTGGCTGAGAAACTGAGGCAGTCTCTGAAGGTTTGGGATGTTTGAGGGGGTTCCCTGGTCCTCGAATCCCCTCTTGGGGAGCTGATTTCAATGGTGCTGCCCATGTGCTGCTGCCCCCTGAGGTACCGGTGCTGCGACCACACCCATCCATTGAATGGGTCACAGAGAACTGGGGGTTGTGTAGTCCCTTCAGATGTTCATTTCAAGCTGGGCTTTCTTGGCCTCTCTATTCTCACCCCCTTAAACCAGGGATGCCTAAACTATGGTTCTCCACAGGCCAGATCCAGCCCCTGATGCCAATTCATCCATCCCACGCTGTCCTTGTCACTCCTGGAAGCAGAAGTAAAACGCGCCCATATGGGTGCATTTTACTTCCACTTCCAGGAGTGACGAGGGCAGCGTGGGCCGGATGAATTGGCATCGGGGGCTGGATCCGGCCCACAGGCCATAGTTTGGGTATCCCTGGTCTAAGCAGAGAAAATGGCAGCCTAAAATCTATCTCATCCTGTTGCAAAACAGATTGCAAGGCACGCTTTAATTCCGCTTCCGGTGGAAGGTACCACGTGACTGGCCCACTGAACCATGTGACCGGCCCGTGGCCTGAAAAGCTTGGGCACCCCTGTCTTAAAAGCACCTTTGCCCTCTGGACAAGTCCCTAAAATGTCCAGAAGTGTGTTTTAACAGCTCCACAAAGCCAGGAAATGCAACGGAGAAGCCAACACTCCACCCTGTGAGACGCCAAACAAAAAATCCATCAAAGGAGGGTTGTTTAATTTCCTGCCTTTGGGTTGTTTTGCGTCACACAGTGTGGGCGTCCCGAGCCAGAAGTTTACTTTGCTCCTTTCTAGAGCTTAAGTTACTTTACAAAGCCGGGTCTGGGGGCTGCTGGGAGGCCGGCCGGCCGACCCACCGCCCGCCCACCCAGAGGAGGCAATTAAGCTGAGGCCCACAGATGTTGGCAGCTGGAAGCCTCTGCACCCTTTGCTTCTTAGACTGAAATGCAAACTCTGAAAGGGGGGGCAAAAAGCCCCCGCCGCCACCTCCGCCACCAATGAAGCAAAGGTCTAGGCTTGTTTGGAGAAGGGCTTTTGGCAGCCATGGGTGGCAACGTGCGTCCATTCCCCAGGCAGATGTTGGAGAAGATTCATCACTCCTGGTCCAGGCTGGGCTTGCCAGGTGGGAAACAGTGGGTAAGGCCACACACTTTACTCCAAGCCTCGGCACTTGGGACCTGTTGTACTTGGAAATGTATAGATATGAGTCCTGGTGGTGCAGTGTTTAAACTACTGTACTGCAGCCAGAACGTTGTGAGTTAAATCCTGACCATATGCACATGCACACACAGGCCACATGAGAAGGACAGAGGGCCCCTGTGTCTTGAACCTGGGGCTGAAATTCCTTCTCCATCTCAACTACTAAAAGGGCAAGATCCGTCCCGCCCTTTCATGTGGGTGGCCTAAAGGTAAAGGTCACCCTTGCTTGAAAGCCAGTCGTATCTGACTCTAGAGTTCAGTGCTCAACTCTGTTTACAGCCGAAGAGCCAGCACTGTCTGCATATGCAGACATTTCTAGGGACATGTGGCAGGCATGACTAGACACTAGTACATGGAATGCTGTTACCGTTCCCACCGAAGTGGTGCCTAATATCTACTTGTAATTCCTTGCTTTCGAACTGCTAGGTTGGCAGGAGCTGGGACAAAGACAGTAGCTCAATCCGTCATTCAGCACTTGGGTCTCGAACTGCTGACCTTCCGCCTCCCGGTCAGCAGTCTTAACCACTTGAGCTACCGCAGTCCCTGGGATGTGGGTAGCTGTAGTGGACTCTTTCCCCTATAGTTTCAGCTTCTAGATCTGTTCTCTTTGTGGGGAGGGTGGTGGTGTATGATTTGTCCACGAAATAAAAGAGGAATAAAGATAAGGAGACTAATAATCGTGCCTATGTGTCCCAAACTCAGCGAGAGCAACATTGAGTTGCTAGCCTGTCTGTTTCCTTCTCTCTGCCAGGGCTAAATGTCATTTGACTCCGTGGAGTTGGCTAGCGACTAATCCAGGCCGGAGGGAGGGTTTTGCGTAGACTTCCTGACCACCTTACGATTAACATCCGCGTAGCAAAGAAGGATGCTATTTTAATCCCAGGAATTTGTTTAGGGTTTCACTTTTATTCCGCATGTGCTAACCTTTCCCATCACAATGCGCCACCCTTGCGGACAAGACGTCCAGGCCTGGAGCTCTTTTTAGAAACCTATTCAACTTGAGCTTTTGTGTGTGTGGAAGGGAGGAGAGTTTAAAAATACCAGGCACAATTCATGGTTTCAGGTGCCTGGCCAGGGGGATACTTCAAGTCGCTCCCTTCCATCCATGGGGCATTCCCATTCCATACAAACAGGCACAATCGTGAGAATCGCATGATATCACCAGGGAAAGGTTCTAGTAAACAAAAGAGCTACTCCAGATTCAATCCTCTTCCTTCGAAAGAAAGAGAAAGAGCGAGAGAGCGAGAGAGAGAAATGGTGACAAGAGGAGGCAAAGTTTGAGAAAGAAAAAGAAAGAAAGAAAGGATAGCAAAAGAAGGCTAAGTTTGAGAAAGGAAGGAAGGAAGAAAGAAAGAAATTGACCTGAAATTTTGTACTGCAGTGGCTCATGTGGCTAAGACACTGACTGGGACGCAGCAGTTCGAAACCCGAGTACTGCAGGACGGAGTGAGCTCCCATCTCTGTCCCAGCTCCTGCCAACCTAGCAGTTCGAAAGCAAGAAATTGCAAGTAGATAAATAGGGACCACTTCAGTGGGTTAGGTAAACAGCATTCTGTGCACTCCGGTGTCTAGTCATGCCTGTCACATGACCATAGAAACGGCTGAAGAAGTAGACAGCGCTGGCTCTTTGGCTTTGAAACAGAGATGAGCACTGCACCCTAGAGTCGGATACAACTGGCTTTTGAGCAAGGGGGACCTTTACCTTTACTAACCATTTGCAACTAAACAGAGCCAAACTTCACAGTAAATTTGAATACCAATCAGGAATCTTCTGTTATTAGGTAAAGGTCGACCTGGCAAGGGAAACTTTGAGCTTTACTCTTTTTAAAGCTGTTCTTTAAGCATATTTTGATTCAGTGGTTGGTTGAACATGCTTAACTGAGATTCAATATTACAAATTACTGTATTGTGTTTTCCTCCATTGCTGCTAAAACACACACACACACACAAATTTGTAATACACTGTATTGAATCTGTCTATAGCTGCTCAGGACTGCAGTGGCTTAAGTGGTTAAGACGCTGGCTGGGAGGCGGAAGGTCAGCAGTTCGATTTCCGAGTACAACAGGACCGAATGAGCTCCCCTCTTTGTCCCAGCTCCTGCCAACCTAGCAGCTCGAAAGCCAGAAACTGCAAGTAGATAAATAGGGACCACTTCAGTGGGAAGATAGAACAACATTCGGCCTTCCCTGAACTTATTATCTACGATGCCATTGGTCATTTTGAACTTCTTGCCATGAACTCTGGAACCACATTGGTGCACATTTTCAATCCTCGCTCCTATTGGATGCCACATTGGAGACATCTAGACCTGCAGCTGTTGAACTGTGAAGTCTGTTTTTCCTTATGTAAAACCCCAGGGCAATTGCGCTATCAACCCACCTATTGTTTCATGTGATTAACCTTTTTACTGTAACAAAAGAGCTTGTATTGATTGAATCATTGTAATTTTTTATTTTGCAATTAATAGACTAGTAGTAGAGAGCTAGGTTTAGTTCCCTTGGGTGGTGGGTATAAAAATCCCTTGGTAGAAGGTGCCAGCAGCACTCTTTGCACACATGCACACAAGAACCCAACAAGAGCTGCTCACTGGGGAAACTTATTTTAGACAAAAAGGTTGAGACTAGGACTTATGCCAGCACCTGGCCAGCGTTGTTTTTAACTCCTTTTCTATAAACTTATTTTATATTTTTGTCTGAAATAAACGCCTCCTCATCCTAGGGAGAAGGGTTCTGCCAGCGATTATACCAAAGTTGCAACTGTTCTCAACATGCACACTCCTGTAATCAATCAGAAAAAGGGGCGCATCAGTTTTTGGGTAACAAGACTGGCTTTCAAGCAAAGGTGACCTTGACCTTGACCGTTGTGTTTCCCTCCATACCTGTTTCTCAACCCTTGGAGTGTATTGGGTGAAAAGCGCAACCGGGGACTTTCCCAGGTTTCCTCTTTGTGGCTGGTTTTCTCCATCATCTGCCTGCTGTGTCTGGGAAGGAAAGTCCCTCAGATGGAGAACCAAACTCTTGTGATCCTCTATTTACCCAGGTCCAGCCCCATTGATTTAAATAGGTCTACTCTAGGGATGGCTGTATTGGGAGTCAGCTTGGAGGAAGGTCGGCAAACTAGACCCATCTGCACATGTTCCTTCTTAAGCTGACCCAAGGCCAGAAGACCCTAAGGAAACACGGGACCCCAATACAGTACCTGCCCTGCCTGCCCACAGGTTGGCATGGTTGACTTAGTTGGGTGTCTGTGGCTAAAAAGGTGTCACGTGCAGGAAACTGAATAATGCCGTGGTCTGCCTGCCTTCTGGGGGAGGAAAAGTGGCATTATAAAAATACAGGCTGGCTAAAAATATCTCCCTTAATTTGTCTGTAAAAAAAGAGCTTTCACCTCACCGGGACTGTAAACAACTTTGGCAAGAGAAATCTCTTGCAAAACAGAGTTCAGACAAGGGGTGCCCAAACTAAGGCCCATGGGCCAGATCCGGGCTCTGATGCCAATTCATCTGGCCCCTGCCACCCTCGTCGCTTCCGGAAGCAGAAGTAAAACGTGACCATACGGGCACGTTTTGCTTCCCTGTTCCAGGAGCAATGAGGGTGGTGTGGGCCGGATGAATTGGTGTCAGTGCCTAGATCTGGCCCACATGCCTTAGATTGGGCACTCCTGATTTAAGCAGAGAAAATGGCACCCTAAAATCCCACCTGCTCTCATGGCTTCTCAGGTCTGGGGCTTGAAGAGACCCTATCCCCAACTCACCCACCCCCATGAGAGACCAGTGACCTTCCTTTGGGTTGCTCCTATTGGTTGAGCTTCTGAGACATCACAGAGTTTGGCTAAGAAATCAAGCCATAAGAATGACTTCTGAGCTAGGTTGCCCTTGCTCAAAAGTCTGTCGTATCCGACGCTAGAGTTCAGTGCTCATCTCTGTTTACAGCCAAAGAGCCAGTGCTGTCTGCCTCTGCAGACGTTTCCGTGGACATCTTGCAGGCATGCCTAGACACCGAAGTGCATGGAATGCTGTTTACCTTCCCTGATGAAGTAGTACCTATTTATTTACTTGCAATTTCTTGCTAGGTTGGCATGAGCTGGGACAGAGATGGGAGCTCACTCCATCATGCAGTACTCGGGAATCGAACTGTAACCTTCCAGTTGTCGAGTTCAGCATCTTAACCACTTGATCCTTCCTCAGAAGTCTTCTGAGCTCCCTGTATGAAATTTAGTCCAACTGTGTGTGGAAGGTAAGGGCAGCTCTTTACCTTGCAAACTGCTCAGAAAGTGCCCCAAGTACTATGGGGTGGCATAGAAGTGGGATTCCTTTGCTGGCTTGCTTTGCCTGTACCCAAGTAAAGAGAAGGCTGGGTTTGGTGGCCAAGGAGGTGCCTCCCCCCAAGTGAGCTCCTGGCCACCCCCTGATGTCCTCTGGTGGCATCTCCCATGGCAGAACCCCCCGTGGCCCTAAAATAACCCAGCCTTTCAACAACTGGGGGGCTGCCGGATTGGGAAGGGACGAGGAAGGATCGTGGCGTGCGGCACTGAAACCGATCTGTCTTCTGCTAAGCACTGCCAACAGCTGCAGAGGGGCATCGGGATACAGGAGTGGGAAGTGGAGCCGGAGGGGGTGGGGGTGGGGTGGGGAGAAAGTGGAGCTATGCAGGAGCCCAAGGAAGCCAGAGGCAGAAAGGGGCTTCTTAGCACTGAGCTCAGCTTCCTGCCCTCCCAAAACCATGAGCCAGAGAGGCAGGAGGCCAACGGACACCCGGCGGGACAGAATTGCCTCTTCAGGACCACCTCGGCTTGTCCTCTGCAGCCCCTTGGCCTGAATCTGGACTCCCAGGATTGAACGGTCAGGGCTAAGTCCCATCCGTCTGTCACTTCCTGATGCACAAACCAGAACATCCACAGCTAAATTGGGCTTAATGGAGCCAAAGGAGAGGGATGATGAGCCATCGAGCCCTCTTGGGCCAAGGGCTTGAATCCTAGCCTAGTCTGGCCAGGTCAACCTGCTATGGTCATAGAGTAGACCCTACTGCCAGTGACTGAATGTCGATCGTCAGGCAGTGGTTAACTAACCTGGCAACAATCATGAGGACTAACGACCTTGGATGTGGCGAAGTCCGCAGGCAAGAGCGATGGTCCCTAAGTGGATTAAATCCCACTTGAGTCCATCTTGATGGAAGGCAGCAGCTTCATCCATCCTGTGACCATGAGGCTGCCCTTGCTTGAATGCCAGTCATATCTGACTCTAGGGTTTGGTGCTCATCTCTGTTTACAGCCAAAGAGACAGTGCTGTCTGTGTCTGCAGACATTTCGGTGGCCATATGGCAGGCATGGCTAAACATCAGAGTGCATGGAACGCTGTTAACCTGTGACCATTAACTCCCTTATTTCTTTCCGTGCTCTACTTTCTGTCCGATTTGGAGTGGGGAATCTCCTCCATGCGCGCCCCTTTCTCTAATCAGGACCAGTCTGGGACCACTCATGAAATCCCTCCATGCCCTCCTTTCTTCCACAACCCACCTGGCTCCTGGTTCTTTAGAGAAAGAAGGCCAAGCTCTTCCTCTGGTGCTCCGTTGGATGTGGCAGATGGATTGGCCACAAAGAGGAGCTGTGGATGGATCCCTCCTGCCCACAGCATCATAGCACTGGAAGGGAACCCAAAGGTCATCTAACCCCACCCCATTCTGCAAGTGCAGGAACCCACAGCTCAAAGCACCCCGAGAGAGGGTTTCCTCCACATCCGGGCTCTGAAAGCGACATCATGCAAAGATCCATAGCAAAAGGCTGTCAAGCAGCCTCAGACGTGGCCGGGAGCAAGAACTGCTCATTTGGGGAAGGCTACCCTGTCACAGCGGCTTCCAAACGAATGGAGCCTAACCAGAGATGGTGAACCTTGGCACTCCAGGTATTATTGGACTTCAATTCCCAGAAGCCCAAGTCTCTGTGAATCCACACGAATGGGTTTACTGCATGTCTGCGCAGTAAAACCATTTGTGTGGATTCACAGGGACTTGGGCGTCTGGGAACTGAAGTCCAAGAACAGCTGGAGTGCCAAGGTTTGCCATCATGGGCCTAACCGATCCCAGGCAGTCCTGGAGAACCCCCTCCCAGCTGGCCCAGAGTGCTGAATTGGATCCCAGCTGACTCTGGGACAGGTGCTACAAACCCTGCCCCCGCTTTGTAATTAAGCAATAAAAATAAATGTGCTCTTGGTTGCACGAAGCACACAAGTGTGAGGTTCGCTTAAAAATACAGTAAATGTGGGTTTGCCTTCCTTGAGGAAGAGGAGATGAGTAAGAAAATCCTACTTCACACACCCTTCAATTATCGCCCTTTGCAAACATCTGCCAGGTTTCGAGGCAGGGCCTTTCTGGGCCCAGTTGCTAGGACGGCATGGGGCAATTCCTGACCCTCCATGGTGAGGACTGTGGTTTCCCCCTCTTCCCGAGGCTAGGAAAGCAAGCCCTTGGCCACACAGGGACCTGCTGTGGGAAGCCACCCCTCGGGGCCACCTGCGAGCTGTCTAAGCATCTCCACCTGTACCATTCATGTTCCTCCATGAAGTCTTGACATGACCTACCTACCTACCTGATGCTTGTTAGCAGCCCACCATCATGCACAACTCAGGTGGACCTGCTCCGAACGCACCCCCTTTCTTCAATGGGTTGACTCCTGGGAGGGAGAGGCAGGCTTCCTAAGGGCTCTGGCCAAGATGGAAAGTTTACAGCACACTGGGTTGGTTTATGGCAGGGATTCTCAAAATGCAGCCTGCAGGCCAGATGTAGCCCACGACACCATTTCATGTGCCCCCCCCCCCGCCTCCATCACACCAGGAAGTGCCATGTGGTGGAGGAAGGGCAAAATGGCCATGTCTGAGGGAGCATGACCCAATGGCCCCCGGCTTTAAAACTCCTGATTTATGCCAACCTTTACCACTTCTCCACTAAACCGTGATGGCGAACCTTGGCACTCCGGCTGTTCTTGAACTTCAGTTCCCATAAGCCCAAGTCCCTTTGAATCCACACAAATGGGTTTACTGCGCGTGTTCTTGGACTTCAATTCCCAGAGGACCAAGTCCCTGTGAATCCACATGAATGGGTAGATGCAGTAAACCCATTTGTGTGGATTCATAAAGACTGGGCTTCTGGGAACTGAAGCCCAAGAACAGCTGGAGTGCCAAGGTTCGCCATCAGAGGTTTTTAGGGTAAAGTGGTCCAGGGTGAGGGTGCCCTACTTGGCTCTCAGCACGCAGCAAAGGGTGGGTCCCAAATATTTGGCAATAAAACCCTGATGCAGAAACAGGTAAGAGGCAGGGCCTGCTCAAAGCCCCCCCCCCCATATATATATATATGGTTGTATCTGACTCTAGGGTTCAGTGCTCATCTCTGTTTGCAGCCAAAGAGCCAGCGCTGTCTGTATTTGCAGATGTTTCTGTGGTCATGTAACAGGCATGATAGACACCCATGGAACACTGTTATCTTTTCTGCTAAAGTGGTAACTATTTATCTACATACTTACAATGCCTTGCTTTCGAAGTGCTAGGTTGGCAGGAATTGGGGAAGATGACAGGAGCTCACTCCATCCTGCAGCACTCGGCTTCCGAACTGCTGACCAGCTGACCTTCCAGTCGTCAAGTTCAACATCTTAACCACTAAGCCACTGCAGTCCCATTTCCCCCTTAATTTTTCCTTAATCAATGCCAATTTCTACAATCAGGTGGCAATCGGGACTTTGAAAGATAACACATAATTGTCACAAAACATCTTTCTCTGGGATGGAATAAAATAGCCTAACAGTTGCAAGAGGGGACTGTTTTTATTTTTATTTTTAAAGCAATTTATTTTTTAGGAAGAAAACTACACTTTGAACAATTGTTTCAGATCGTAATAAGAACGGAGCCCTGCCCAATTTTCTCCCTTTAAAGGAATTTTGGCTTCTTCCCATCGCTTTGGGTCGGAGGTTTTTGTTCTGGTCTTGTGACTCTGACTAAATATGTGATGTGATTTTGCTAGCGTCAAGATTTTTCTTCTTTTGCTGTGTGCACGCCAGGTTTTTGGAGAAGAAAAACTTGCTGAAACAGAAAATCCTTCCAAGATGTAAGTCCGTGATGGTGAACCTTGGCACTCCAGATGTTCTTGGACTCCAATTCCCAGAAGCCCCCGTAAATCCACATGAATGGGTTTACTCAGATTCATCCGGCCCATGCCGCCCTCGTCCCTCCTGGAAGCGGAAGTAAAACGCGCCTGGACAGAGGAAGGGTTAATCCAGAAGAGCCTTAACCGTCCGGGCGTGTTTTACTTCCTCTTCCAGGAGCAAAACTACAGGGAACAGAGTCCACTTTGACTACCCACATCCCAGGGACTGCAGTGGCTCAAGTGGCTAAGATGCTGACTGGAAAGCGGGAGGTTATCAGTTCGATTCCCGAGTAGTGCAGGATGGAATGAGCTCCTGTCTCTGTCCCAGCTCCTGCCAACCTAGCAGTTTGAAAGCATGAAATTGCAAGTAGATAAATAGGGACCACTTGGATGGGAAGGTAAACAGCATTCCGTGTGCTCTGTTGTCTAGTCAAGCCTGCCACATGACCATGGAAATGTCTGCAGAAGCAGACAGTGCTGGCTCTTTGGCTTTGAAACAGAGATGAGCACTGCACCCTAGAGTTGGATATGAGTGACTTTAGAGCAAGGGAAACCTTTACCTTTACCTAACACTGTTACCCTTCCTGCCGAAGAAGGACCTATTTATCTACTTGCTTTTGAACTGATAGGTTGGCAGGAACTGGGACAGAGACGGGAGCTCATTCCGTCATGCAGTACTCAGGTCTCGAACTGCTGACTTGCTAACCTTCCAGGTGTCAAGTTCAGCATCTTAACCACTAAGCCACCGTAGTCCCCAAAATAGAAACGGTTCCTATAAAAACAGAACCTTCCTTATCTTGCTGATTTACCTCCTTCCTCCCCATCTCCGATCAATGTTCTTATTTATAGCCTCCCGAGAGCGCTGGAAGCCACTTGCCCACATCAAAGGCAGTCAATGAAGAAGCGGGCCTTTCTGCCCCATCTGCCGCCCTCCTGTTCAAACACTCGAGCGAAGGAAGGAAATGTCTTCTCTGGGCTCCCTTTGTTGTATTGACAGAGCTCTCTGTGCTGAAGTCAAGGGTCATAAGCCCCATGGCAGGATCATGTCCCCCCCCCCCCACACACACACACACACATGAGGGAAGCACGCCTGGGCCAAAGGCCTTTTGAAGACCCAGGGTGTGAGTTTTATGATCTTCTGAAATACTCAGCTGAATTCGTTTTCATTGTCTGTTTTTCAAATCCCATAGAAATGGGGGTCTAGTTAGGCTCCTCTCAGAAGGAGGACCATTCCTGCCAAAACGTTGCAACCCTGATGTTGTGTTCTAATGGTTTTACCTTCCACTGGGATTACAATGTAACCGTGCCCATAGCAACAATGTAACCTACAGCTGTATCATATAAACCCTGTAAGAGGACGCGAGCCAATGACCACCAGCTGGCAGCAGCGAGCGTCCAAGCTCTCTTGGTCCGAACTCATCAAAGGCAACAGCGCGGGAAGCTTTCCCGCCACCACCTACACCTGGACAAGAAGGGCGTGACTCAAAATGACGTCACGCAGGCAGTAGCCAATGGGCTACCATGGCACCACGTTCAAATGTACTACTGCAGTATATAAAGAGCTATCGATCCGCCATTACCTCATGTTCCCTCTGTCCACGATGCAATAAACCTGAGTTAACCCAGCCCGAGGCTGTGTCCTGTGTCTTGGTTTTCATACACTAAATTGGCGACGAAGGTGGGATAATGGAGTCCCAAGGTGCCAGGACACAGAGCGGGTTCAATATTACCAAGCCGCAAGACTGGACCATCTTTAACATGGATTTCAAGGCGGCATTGGTGGAACTCAAAGTCAAAGACGACGAGGAAAGGAAGAGGGCCATCCTCACCCGAATGCTGGGAGTAGAGACCAAGCGGACGCTGGTGGGCATGATCGAACCGAAGACGTTGGATGACTTCAAAACCGACGACATACTGAAGTTGCTGCGTGAGCGTTTCCAACCCTCGAAGGCAATGTTTCCCGCTAGGAGTGCGTTTTGGAGGCGAGTCCAAGCGCCGGATGAGTCGGTAGAGGCTTTCGTGGAGGCCCTGAGGGTAGCCGCCGTCCCCTGCAAGTGGGACAACCTGGAGATGATCATGAGGGATGTCGTGCTGTGTGGCCTGAAGGACAAGGAAGTGCAGCGCAGCCTGATGAACAGGGAGCCGCCACCAACGCTGGCCGAGGTCGTAGAGACCGCGGAGTCCGCGGAGTCCACGAATGCGGGAGTGGACGAAATACACGAGTGGCGTGAGTGGCGTCCTAGGGCCAGCAAAGCGGAAAGCTCGGTGCGCGGCAAGTCAGGACAGCCGGTGCACGCGACCCGACGAACCTCGAGATCCTCTACAGATGGCAGCGACGGCGAAGAGGTACAGAAGGTCCGGAAAGGGGGGCGCCGCTGCGATGGTTGTGGGGCGGCCCACGAGCGTGCGAAGTGCCCTTTCAGGAAAGCCGAATGTTACAGCTGTGGCCGGCGCGGGCACATCGCCAGGGCATGCAGAAATCGGAAAGAGGGCCGGAGGCATTCGAAAGACCGTTCGGCCAGACCGGACCGTTCAGCGAGACCCCAAGATGGCGCCCGAACCACGAGGAAGCAGGACGGCGTGGGTCGCGTCTCGGACGGCAGTGAGGACGACGCCCCCGTGTTCAGCGTGTCCGCGGGACAAAACCATTACTTCGTTGAGGTAATAGTACAAGGGGCCCCTGTTAGGATGGAGATTGACTCGGGGTCCTATTATTCCATAATTCCCCAGAAAGAGTTCTTGAAGATCGACCCCCAAGCGCGGCCCAAACTTAAGACTCTGAGGTCCACGCTACGAGATGTACAAGGGAACAGCATTCCAGTGCTGGGGGTCGGGAAATTTCGGGTTCGTTATAAAAGACATTCTGCAGAACTCCCTTTAGTCGTTCTCAAAGGGGGAAATTGTAGCCTCCTCGGGACGCAGTGGTTTCAGCCCTTGGGTTTGTTCATAGGGGGGGTGCATGCCGTGGGCGCGGATCCGATTCAAGCGGTGTGTGACGCGCACCCCGCCGTTTTTAAAAAAGGACTTGGAAAGTTCAAGGGGCCCCCCGTAGCGTTCGACCTGGACCCGGAGGTCCGCCCGATAAGACTCAAGCCACGAAGGGTGCCGTTCGCACTCAAGGACAAAATAGAGGCGGAACTGGACAAACTGGTGGGCCAGGGGATTCTGATTCCTGTTGATTCCGCGGAGTGGGAAACTCCAATCGTAACTGCACTAAAGGCTAACGGGGAGGTGCGCATTTGCGCTGATTATAAGTGTACAATTAACAAGGCCATCCGCCCTAATGCATATCCGGTGCCCGTGGTCAGCCACCTTCTGGCCAGACTAAATGGGGGCAAATGTTTCGCTAAACTCGACTTAGCACAGGCCTATCAGCAACTTCCCGTTACCCCCGCCACGGCAGCGGCCCAAACAATAGTCACACATAAAGGGGCGTTCCAGGTGTCGCGGTTACAGTTCGGCGTGAACTCGGCACCCGGTCTTTTCCAATCGCTTGTGGAACGCCTCCTGAAGGGTTTGGAGGGGGTGTTGCCTTATTTTGATGACGTATTGATAACAGGGGGGAGTGAGGCCGAACTGGCCCAGAGATTGGATAAGGTGCTGACGGTGTTCGAGAAGGCGGGGCTGCGGCTCAGGAAAGACAAATGTGTTTTTTTCGAAACGGAGGTTGAATTTCTAGGGTTCCGTGTCACACCCGAGGGAATTAAGCCCTCCCAATCAAAAGTAGCCGCCATCAAGAAGGCTCCCCGCCCCACATCCAAAACCGAGCTACAGTCATTCCTGGGGCTCTTAAATTTTTACCACACTTTCCTTCCTAGGAAGGCGTCCGTGGCCGAACCGCTCCATCGGCTGCTTAAAAAAGAGGAGGCATGGCTGTGGGGGAATGAGCAGGAGAAGGCTTTTAAAGAGTTGAAGCAACTCCTAACGTCCGAAGCAATCCTAACCCATTTTGATCCCAAACGGCCAGTGGTCCTAGTTTGCGATGCATCCCCGGTGGGGGTGGGGGCGGTCCTTTGCCACGTATTGAAAGACGGGAGGGAAGCCCCGGTAGCTTTTTATTCAAGGTCCCTGTCCCAGGCGGAGCGGAATTACGCACAAACCGACAGGGAGGCATTAGCGATAGTAGCGGGCACAAAGAAATTTCACGACTTTCTGTATGGTCGCCCGTTTACGATCGTGACTGATCACAAACCCCTGTTAGGAATCTTTACTGCAAATAAGCCCACGCCACAGATACTGTCCCCGAGGATGCTGAGGTGGGCTATTTTCCTTAACGCTTACCAACATGAGTTGGAATACCGGCCAGGAAAGGAGATCAGTCACGCAGATGCGCTCTCGAGGTCTCCTCTACCATTGACGGGCAGCCAACAGGCAGGGATAGAGAGGGACCGTCAGGTGTTGCTGATAGAGGTGTTAGAGGAACCCCCGATAGTACCGGCCGACATCGCCAGGGCGACAGGAAAAGATAAGACGCTGGAGAAAGTGACCTCGTGGGTACAGAAGGGGTGGCCGGCGTCTTCCCCGGGTCCAGAATTCGACCCATTCTTTAGGAAGAAGATTGAGCTGTCCCTAGAAAGGGGATGCCTGTTGTGGGGTCAAAGGGTGGTGGTCCCCACATCCCTGCGATCGAGGGTGCTCAAGCTGCTGCACGTCAGCCACCCGGGCATCGTCCGCTCCAAGGCGCTGGCCCGGAGCTACTTTTGGTGGCCCCAGTTGGACACTGATATAGAGTACATGGTCGGCACCTGTGAAGCCTGCCAGGCCTCCCGACCGGAGGCGACCCGACTTCCGCACAGGGAATGGGACACAGCAAGGGGGCCATGGTCCAGAGTGCACATTGATTTTGCTGGCCCGTTTCGAGGAACCCTTTTTCTCCTAGTGGTGGATGCGTACTCCAAGTGGCTGGAGGTGATTCCGGTCAAGAGCACGTCCTCCACCACTACGATAAATCAGTTAAGGCGAATTTTTTCCACGTTCGGTTTACCCGACACTTTGATCAGCGATAACGCCAGTTGTTTCACGTCCACGGAGTTCAGGGCATTCACCGAGGCTAATGCCATTCGGCACGTTACGTCCGCACCGTTTCACCCGGCCACGAATGGCCAAGTGGAACGGTTGGTGCGCACGACAAAGGATGCGTTGCGGCGCATGGGCCCCGGGGACCTAAATCACCAAATTTGCCAGTTCCTACTAGCGTATAGGGTGACCCCCTTAGCGTCAGGATACTCACCGGCAGAATTGTTGATGAAAAGGAAGCTGACCACACTTCTGACCAGGCTAGACCCGACGAGGGTCGAGGACAAAGGGAGGAACGTGGAGCTGGCAGTATCGAAAAGTTTTGCAGCCGGCGATCTGGTACATTGCAGGAATTATACTAGCGGAGGGCCGGCCTGGGTACCAGGAAGGATCGTAGAACAGACGGGACCGGTGTCTTATAGGGTAGAAACGGGCGCCGGCCTGCTCTGGAGACGGCATGCCGATCAACTCCGCAGCCGCGTTCCCGAAAAGCAGTCCGCGGACGGCGCGGAAAACGCCTCAGCGTTAGGGTCCTCCTCCACCCGTTTAGCCCAAGGGGGAGACAACGAGGGGCATCAGTCCCAAACAAGGGGGGGGAAGCAGTCGGACTCATATCCTTTTGATACGGCAGTTCTGTCAGGGACCGGGGAAGAGGGAGATGAGTCTGCGACAGATGAGTTTGCGACTGCTGCCCCCGATTTTGGTTTTCAGTTACCGAGCCGGGGGGGGTTTTGGGAGTGTTCCCCCACCCATCCAAGCGAGAAGAGGGGATTTTCGTTAGTCCCCAGTGCCCCCGGTTCAACCACAGCCCAGCGTTCACCTCCCCAAGAAGCCGCAGAACCGCGGCAAGTAACTAACAAGTCTCCCTCTCCAATTTCAGGACAGGAAGACAGGGGACAGAGTGAAGGTAGCAAACCCGGAGCAGGGCGGCCCGCACCGAGGCCCCAGCGTGTTCGAAATAAACCATCCTAGGGGGGAGGGGTGTTGTGTTCTAATGGTTTTACCTTCCACTGGGATTACAATGTAACCGTGCCCATAGCAACAATGTAACCTACAGCTGTATCATATAAACCCTGTAAGAGGACGCGAGCCAATGACCACCAGCTGGCAGCAGCGAGCGTCCAAGCTCTCTTGGTCCGAACTCATCAAAGGCAACAGCGCGGGAAGCTTTCCCGCCACCACCTACACCTGGACAAGAAGGGCGTGACTCAAAATGACGTCACGCAGGCAGTAGCCAATGGGCTACCATGGCACCACGTTCAAATGTACTACTGCAGTATATAAAGAGCTATCGATCCGCCATTACCTCATGTTCCCTCTGTCCACGATGCAATAAACCTGAGTTAACCCAGCCCGAGGCTGTGTCCTGTGTCTTGGTTTTCATACACTAAACCTGAGGATGTGGTTCTCACGGTTGCACATGAACTCAGCCCACATGTATTTCATGCTAGCCCCTTGCTGTGAAATGGCTTCTCAGCCCAGCCCAGAACCTCACATTGATATGGAAGGTCCCTTCCAGTTCAGTCCCGAACAAGAGGCAAGCCTCCTTTGTTCACCTTCATCTCCTGCGCAAGAAAATGTCCAGAAAATCATCATCCTCCACCCAAAGCCCAGTGCTGCAATGGGGGGTGGGACAAGTAGGACTCCTGTCCCAGGCCCGGAGATGACGGGGGCCCGTCGGCGCCGGGAAACAAATGATGTGTGCATGTGCAAACAGACCATGCATACGCAGAAAACCACAGGGGCATGGCGCCGCCGAGAAACCACCAATGTATGCATGCGCAAACAGACCACGCATGCGCAGAAACCACGGGAGGCATGTCCAAAATGGGGGGGCGAGTACCGGGCCCAGAAATTTCTGATGTTGGCCCTGCCAAAGCCACTGAGGGTCATGTGACACCCACAGCGAGAGGAGGATGAGAAGGATAATTTATTTGCACAAATTAAGCCAGATCACGGAAAGGACCCCAAAATGCTGCTTCCATTCCACCTATAAATAAATTTAATGTCAGGAATTACTCTGGGTTGAAAGGATTTGTGCTGGAGAAACTCTGCTCAGGGGACGATGCCCGGATGAGGCTCTTTTCATTTATTTCCCCAAGATCCGTCGTGCAGCACTCGGGTATTGAATCCTGACCTTTCCATTCTCCAAGCTCAGCGCCTTAACCACTACGCCACTACAGTTCTGCTAAGGCTGGGGTTCTCAACCTGTGACCCGTGGGCCGGGTGAGGCCTGTGGCACCATTTCATGTGCCTCCCCCCACCGCCTCCACCACACCACAGGAAGTGCCATGTGGTGCAGGAAGGGCAAAATGGCCATCCGACCCCCCCAAGCTGTCTGAGGCAGCGTGACCCGAAGGCCCCCAATGGCTTTAAAAAGGTTGAGAACTCCTGTGCTAAGGGCTGTGGAGGACCAGCGGCATCCGAGGATGGGTTTGGAAGACCCCTCTTCGGAACAATCAGTCAGGGAGGAGCACCTTTGGTTCAACAGCTTTGGTGAGCCTCAAACAGGGTTCCAGGCTTGGGGGTTCTGGAGACCTCTTCCACCTTCTTTGAGTCCCGGAACAGCCGCCGTGCCGTTTGACACAGGATTTGTCCATCTCCATCTCCGAGGCTGGCAGGAATCCCCAGGGGAGACCTGGGTGGGAAGGCAGACAACTGGAGGGATTAAGCAAGGCTAAAAACAGACACAAACGTGGCCTTCAGCCCAGCTCAGGGACCAACCTTGGCCGAGGGCTTTATTGTCTGACGCAAGGCACCGACAACATGTGCCAAACCCTCTGAGACAGCCAAAGGGTGTCAGGGCAGTCATGCTCCGGCCCATTGACCGGGGACCCTGGCACGCACATCTCCTGGTTTCCCAATTTCCCTGGATCTCAACAGGTGAAGAGGAAATGACAGACATGCCACTCGAAAGGGGGAAAGGCCAACATTGTGTTATTATGGCCTCTGGCTTTTATACAGGGACACTTTAGTCCTTCCATGATGATGCTGGGAAAAGGAAGGGGATCTTCCAAACAATGGATCAGGTTTGGACACGTTGATGACCCAAACCCCTCCATGGCCACTTTTAGCTCCTAAGGCCTCTGGGAGGTGGAGGGTTCACTATTTGAATGATGATGGTTCTTCTTCTTCTTTTGTGTCCAGGACAAACTTTAAACTGCCAAAATGAAGCCACTTCCTTGGCTTTGTGGTTGGCCAAAATTAAGTCTTCATCAGTACATGTTTCCGGTTCTAATCAGTAAAGGTAAAGGTGGCTCTGGGCGGCTCACAAATATAAAACTTACACAGCATAGAATTACAAAAAAATAAAACATTAAATACCATAAAAACCACTAAAAATACCCTCCCAAAACCCAGACATTAAAATGGTAACTAAGAGCATGGATGGGATGGCTTTGTCCCTCAAAACTGATAAGGTTAGGCTAGATGGATTGTGTTTCCACCCTCCACCACCGCTTCTCTTGGTGCAGTGCTGTGAGCAGCTCATGCCTCATTTCCCAGCTCCTGAGCTTAAACCAGGGGTGGCCAAACTACGGTTCACAGGCCATATGCGGCCCTCGATGCCAATTCAAGGCCCACGCCTCCCTCCTTGCTCCTGGAAGCGGAAGTGAAATGCACCTGTACGGGCACATTTTACTACCACTTCCAGGAGCGACGAGGACGGCATAGTTTGGGCATCCCTGGTTGAAGCAGAGAAAATGGCAGCCTGGAATCTATCTCATCCTGTTGCAAAACAGATTGCAAGGTGCATTTTACTTCCACTTCAGTGGGAGGAAACACATGACCGGCCCACTGAACCAGGTGGACCGAAAAGTTTGGGCACCCCTGAAAACAGCCCACACCTCTCCACCTTGCCATTTCCCCATGTCTGAGGTGTGTCCTTCATGGCTGGGTGGTGACACTCCCAGAGGTAGGTCCACCCAACCACCTCCTGCCCAGCAGTTTCACAGAGGGGCCACACCTGCGTTTTCTGAGAAAGCCATTGGGGTGGGTGGGTGGGTGGGTGGGGGGCTAATTTCCTCCCGTTCTGGCTTCCGGGTGGGGAGGACATAATTAAGAGCGGAGAAGCACCGGCTGACCAACTCGAGGTGCTGGAGGTAGAGAAGGGATGATTTGTTTGTTTGTTTGTTTATTCAATTTGTATAGCCGCCCCAATCGACATGCGACTCTGGGTGGCGTACATAAAATCCCCAATGTTTAAATTATAGAAACCCTTGAAATTCCTAAAAACACTGAAAAACTACCAAAAGGTGGCTCCGTTTTGTCAGTTTAAAGTCTGACATAGACACCAAAGAAGAATATAAATATAAATATAAATATAAATCATAGGTCACAGATCACACTCAAACAAACTCACCCCAATGCATTTCAACGTAAGTTTTTGAATTTAGGGTTAGAAGTCAGGGAAAGGTTCCTTTTTGGTTTTGCTTTTCCATGGGAAGTTGCCTGGTTTCAAATCATTGACTCGAGATGTGCTAACGTGTCCTTCGAAATCACTCCTCCAGATTTGGCAACAAGGCCCTGCATTGGGGAGGAACGGACCCCATACGGACAAAATGAACGCAGGCTTGCAAACCAAAGGCAAACAAATTGCATTAAAAACCTGTTGATATATATATATATATATTTTTGTTTACCAAGTGGAGGACTAGCCAGTTTGTGTTGCCCCCTCCCCTCCCACAGCCAAACCTAGTCACTGTCTTGGACAAGCCACCTTTGCCAACCCAAGTTTGCCCTCTTGTGGGAAGAGACAGAAGAATAACCCAGAGCTTCTTAACGTGGAAAAGAAGAGCAATTTAAGCGAGCAGAAATATGGGGCCTAATGATTGCTCTGAGGATCCACCTGTGTCTAAATCAGAGGTGCTCAAACTATGGTCTGTGGGCTGGATCTGGCCCCCGACGCCAATTCATCTTGCCCATGCCACCCTCGCCACTCATAGAAGCGGAAGTAAAATGCGTCTGTACGGGTGCGTTTTACTTCCGCTTCCGGGAGCGACGAGGGTGGCATGGGCTGGATGAATTGCCATCGGAGGCTGGATCTGGCCCACAGGCCATACTTTGGGTACCCCTGGTTTAAGCAGAGAAAATGGCAGCCTAAAAAATCTATCTTATCCTGTTACAAAATGTAACAGATGGCGTTTTACTTCCGCTTCTGGTAAGAGGAACCATGTGACCGGCCCACTGAACCACATGACTGGCCCACACCCGAAAAATTTGGGCACCCCTCGTCAAAATAGTGGGATGAGTATTCCTTCTTTTCTGTCCTTTCTCTTTCACAAACAGTTGCCGTGTGTTTGATTTCGCTTGGCTTCCACATCCAACAACACACCAGCGTTGCAGTTCAAGGCCAGGCTGGATGGGATGCAAGGAAATCTGTGATGGAGCTTTTGCTGCCCATAGAAGATCAAAGGCTGAGGCTGAGTCCCCTTGTGGGTTAATCATCATCCCAGGCCATCTCCCCTAAAAGGAGAGGCTTATGGGTTGGGGAATCTCTGTGCCTGATGGGAGTCTGCTTCCCACGTGCCAACAAGAGGGTCCCTGCCCTTCCTTTGTGGCGTCCTTTGACCTAAAACAAATAGTTCAGAGTTCAATTCCCGGGTGCTGTATGAGAGAGTGAACTTCTGTCATCTGTCCCAGCTCCTGCCAACCTAGCAGTTCGAAAGCAAGAAAGTGCAAGTAGATAAATAGGGACCACTCTGGTGGGAAGGTAAACAGCATTCCATGCCTGCCACGTGACCACGGAAACATCTGCAGATGCAGTCAGCACTGGCTCTTTGGCTGTAAACAGACATGAGCACTGAACCCTAGAATCAGATACGACTGGCTTTCAAGCAAGGGTGACCTTTATCTTTGCTACTAGCTTGGGGCTGACTCAATGGGTCTACTCTGGACTCTGCTTTACCCTTTATAAATGGATTAAAGCCTTTGTCTAGATGTGAACTTTGGTAGGACAGGTAGACTCTGACCTCAGCCACAAAGGCACCTTGCCTGAGAATTTGCCTTCCCAGCCTCAGCTTGTTACTGTTTATCAAGCAGAATGCTGTCCTTCAGAGAGAAGGTCCATCATGCCCTCAGTCTTTCCTTTAGCTCAGGGGTGCCCAAACTACGGCCCATGGGCCAGATCTGGCCCCTGATGCCAATTCATCTGGCCCATGTCGCCCTTGCCGCTCCTGGAAGCGAAAATAAAATGCACCCGTACAGCTAACCCTAAGCCATATGGGCATGTTTTACTTCCACTTCCGTGAGTGACGAAGGTGGCACGGGCCAGTTGAATTGGTGTCAGGGGCCAGATCTGGCCTTTGGGCCATGGATTGGGCACTTCTGCTTTAGCCCACACCTCAAAAATCCAGGTTTTCGGCAAAGCCTTTGATCTGATCTCCTCCTATCGCTTCCCACTCCGGAGCTGCCGTGCAGTTTTAGTGGACAGATTTGCTTAAGGCAAAAATAATTTGAAGGCTGGCCATGTAGTGGGTGGTCAAAAGGGCTGTGGCGGCCCAGCGGTTAAGAAGCTCGCCTTGTGTGGTGGAATGTCTGCAAGTTGGCAGTTCGAGACCTGGGTACTGCATGACGGCATGAGCGCCTGTCTCGGTCCCAGCTCCTGCCAACCTAGCAGTGCAAAAGCAAGCAATTGCAAGTACTGTAGATAAATCAGGGACCACTTGGGTGGGAAAAGATCTCGGGGACATGAAAGGAGCCTCATTCGGGCATCGTCCCCTAAGCAGAGTTTCTCCAGCAAAAATCCTTTCAACCCAGAATAATTTCTGACATGAAATCATCATCATTATTATTATTATTATTATTATTATTATTATTATTATTATTATTATTATTATTATTATTATTATTATTATTATTATTATTATTATTGGGTGTCTTTCCCTTCCCTGTCTTTTGTTGGAAGAAAGTCTTCTTCTGTAATCCTACAGCAGAGGCCGCTGGAGCACCTTTGGAGTTTCAAGGAAAGGGCTTTACAGCAAAAGAGAGAGGAAAAGAGGGAGGGAGGGAGGGAGGGAGATGAAGCTACTAGATCTGTGATGGCGAACCTTGGCACTCCAGATGTTCTTGGACTTCAATTCCCAGAAGCCCCCATGAATCCACATGAATGGGTTTACTGCGATTCATCCGGCCCACGCCACCCTCATTGCTCCTGGAAGCGGAAGTAAAATGCGCCCGTACGGTTAAGACTCCTCCGGGTTAACCCTTCCTCCATCCGGGCGCGTTTTACTTCCGCTTCCAGGAGCGATGAGGGTGGTGTGGGCCAGATGAATCACAGTAAACCCATTGGTGTGGATTCATGGGGGCTTCTGCGAATAGAAGTCCAAGAACATCTGGAGTGCCAAGGGTCGCCATCACGGTACTAGATGATGCTTGACCAAACATGCTTGGCAATGTATTTTGGATCCTGCCCTTCCCACTGGAAGGTTTGGGAATCCTGTTTTTTTTTTAATCATTTGGGTGTGTTGTTCTCTTAGCCAGGTGGAGAGTTTGGTGGTTTAAGAGCCAGAAGTTAGGAAGAGCCAACCTTGGCCAAGGTCAAGGTCACCCTTGTCAAAAGCCAGTTGTGTCCAACTCTAGGGTTCAGTGCTCTTCTCTGTTCACAGCCAAAGAGCCAGCGCTGTCTGCATCTGCAGACGTTCCTGTGGTCATGGGCCAGGCATGACTGGATGACGGAGCATATGGACCGCTGTTACCATTCCCACTGAAGCGGTACCTATTTAGTAAAAGTAAACGTTTCCCTTGCTCGAAAGCCAGTCCTATCTGACTGTAGGGTTCAGTGCTCATCTCTGTTTCAACGCCAAAGAGTCAGTGCCGTCTGCTTCTGCAGATGTTTCCGTGATCATGTGGCAGGCATGACTAGACACTGAAGCGCATGGAACACTGTTTACCTTTCCCACCCAAGTGGTCCCTATTTATCTACTTGCAATTTCTTGCTTTTGAAGTTCTGCTAGGTTGGCAGGAGCCGGCCTTGGTAGACCTGGGCAAAGTGCAGTAGGATGGGCATGGTGAACAGTTTCTGAGTATTCTTTACCTAGAAAACCCTGGGAAGGGTGGACCTACAGTCAGAATTGACTTAAAGGCAGATGATGGTTTATGGATAACCCAGTGATGGGCAGTCTTGGCACTCCAGCTGTTCTTGGACTTCAATTCCCAGAAGCCTAAGTCAACACTCCTGCTGATCAGGGCTTCTGGGAATTGAAGTTCCAGAACAGCTGGAGGGCCAAGAGTGCCCATCACTGGGATAACCTGTCATTCTACTGATGTCTACTGCTTTTGTTCTGGTCAAGAATGCCCCCCCCCCCCCCAGAGCTGAACTGTGGGAGGGGAGGAGATGGACTCCTGGGCACTTAAGCCACCAGAAGAAGCAAGAGGATCCAAATGTCCTCCTCTTTCAGTGGTGCCCCAACAGAGCTTTTTCTCCCTGCCGGGATCACCTTTAAGAAAGCAGGTCAGTTCCTTCAAACCATACCATATGAGGGCCCTGAGCACAGGAAGGTGTATCGATGCTTACCCATGGGCCTTGTTATTCATGGGATGGAGCTTCAGGTAGGTGGAGAAAACAGGGGGAAAGAGAAAGACCAGAGTGGGGGAGATCTCAAGATCCTCCAACAGACTTGGGATAAATTCTGGGCATGGGGCTTGCCTTCTCCACTTGGGGGAAAATCTGTGTTTTTCTGCTTCTCCTCCCCAGAGCTCACGCATGGATTCTCCTCACCTGGACTTCGGTTTCCTTCCTTCCTCCATCTCTGCTCACCTTGTAGCCTTCGGGAAAGAAATATCTCCACTCCTTCCAGTAATGCCAGTGGGCAAAAACATCCCATTCTTGTGTGTGACACCAGTTGTTTTTATTCCCTGCTTAAGGATTGGTCTTATCCAGATTAGATACACAGCACACTGGATATACAAAATACACCCAGGCGCTGAATCTCGTCCTTCATGTTGCATCTGCCAGGGCTAGAGTGGAACAAGCTGCACATCGTTCCTGTCTTGCATCAACTTTGCTGACTCCCAAGTAGAGTTCTGGTTTCATCTCAAAGGGAGGGGCTGTGGTGTCTCACTGGTTAAGAAGCTTGTCTTGTTTGCTGGAAGGCTGGCAAGTTGTCAGTTCAAAACCAGGGTACTGCATGATGGATTGAGTGCCCGTCTCTGTCCCGGCTCTTGGGGACATGAAAGGAGCCTCATTTGGGCGTTCCATCAGCGCAGTTTATTTCCGCAAAAATCCTCTCAACCCAGAATAATTTCTGACATGAAATTATTATAGGGGGCTGCAGTGGCTCAGGGGTTAAGAAGCTTACCTTGTTATCTGTAGGGCTGACAAGTCAGCAGTTCGAGACCCGGGTACTGCATGACAGATTGAGCACCTGTCTCTGTCCCAGTTCTTGGGGCCATGAAAGAAGCCTCATTTGGGTGCTCCCTGAGCTGAGTTTCTTCCTCAAAAACCCTTTCAACTCAGAATAATTTCTGACACAAAATTATTATTACTAGCTCAAAAGGGTCCTGGTTGGCCCTTGAAAGGGATAGACCCATGATGGCGAACCTTGGCACTCCAGCTGTTCTTGGACTTCAGTTTCCAGAAACCCAAGTAAACCCATTTGTGTGGATTCAGAGACTTGGGCTTCTGGGATCTGCAGTCCAAGAACAGCTGGAGTGCCATGGTCGCCGTCACTGAGATAGACTTTGGGGGTGGGGGGACTCAACTTTTAGGGCTCCTCTGAAGTTCTGACTATGTGCTTGGTGTCCCCTCTTCCTGCTTTCTGGGTGGCTCTCTAGTGGGCAGAGCAAAAGACAATTATCCGGTGTGTCTGGAGGAAACTGGATCAAATTGTCTGTTAATCCTGTTTGTTGCTTCCTGGAGATAATATTCCTGCAGAACATTTAGGCTGACTCCAGTCTCTTATCAGAGGACATGGTGTTGCGGTTCATCTATCCCTCTATCTGCAGGGCAGGCACAGTCTGTGGGGCTGGATGTCCTCTTCAAACTTCACCTCCATTAACTTCTGGGAACTGTGACCCAAACACCAGATCTGCTGATCTGGCTGTCTGCAACCCTCCCTTCCTTCGGGTGCCTTTTCTTGTTTTGTGCATTTATGACAAATGCCGATTCATCTCACCACCTTGCAGTACGTCAGTTCGCAGCTGTGAATATTTGACACAGGACGGTTGTGCCTTGGGGAAATCAAAGCCGCCTTTGAAGAACCAGCTGTTTTCTACACCCTCTGATTTCAAACAACAACAACAACAACAACAACAACAGTAACAAGGTGTGCAGGAGACAGGAAGGGTTTTAGAGCTTGGGGAGATCCAGCCGACATTTATCCTCCATTCTTGCTCCTGGGTCAACACGAACACACTTTGAGCAGAAGGAAACTAGTTATGAGCTTATGTTGGCATGAGAAGCGCAAGTCCTGCCCTCATATACTAAATGAGCAAGATAGAAATCCAGTTAAGGTGCCAAGAAAGCATGCCAATTCTGTCAGGCTGAGTCTTCCCAGGCCAGAATAGCATTCCCTGCGGATGGAATGGCCAAAGCCACCCATGGGGGGTCTCATAAACATCACATGTGTGTGTGTGAGAGAGAAAGAGGTCCACCTGCTTTGTGCATGGCATGGGCAAAGCAGCCTGGAAGGTCTCCATGGTCAAGCTCAAGCAAAAACCTGTCAGTTTGACATGTGTCCCAGGTAAAGTGATGGAAACCATCCTAAAAGATAGAATTAATAGGCACATAGAAGAGAAGGCGCTGCTAAAGGAGAGCCAACATGGCTTTTGCAAGGGCAAATCATGCCTCACTAATCTGTTGGAATTTTTTGAGAGTGTCAACAAGCATGTGGATAAGGGGGATCCAGTTGACATTGTTTATCTGGACTTTCAGAAGGCTTTTGACAAGGTCCCACACCAAAGGCTCTTGAATAAACTTACCAGTCATGGAATAAAGGGACAGGTCTTGTCCTGGATCAGCAACTGGCTAAGGGACAGGAAACAGAGGGTAGCACTAAATGGACACTTCTCCAAGTGGAGGGAAGTCAAGAGTGGGGTCCCCCAAGGTTCAGTACTGGGACCCCTGCTTTTCAACCTCTTCATAAATGATCTAGAGGTAGGAGTAAATAGCAAGGTAGCCAAATTTGCTGATGACACTAAATTATACAGGGTAGTGAAAACTGTGAGAGATTGTGAGGAGCTCCAGAGGGATCTCTCGACACTGGGGGAGTGGGCAAAACAGTGGCAAATGAGTTTCAACATTAGTAAGTGCAGAGTGATGCATGTTGGGGCAAAGAACCCCAATTACATTTATAAACTGATGGGGTCTGAACTCTCTGCGACAAACCAGGAAAGGGACCTTGGTGTCCTGGTGGACTCCCCTCAATGAAGGTGTCAACCCAGGGTGCTTCAGCAGTGAAAAAAGCAAACTCAATGCTAGGGATCCTTAGGAAGGGTATAGAAAATAAGTCAGCAAGTGTCATTTTGCCTCTTTATAAATCTATGGTGAGGCCCCATCCATCTGGAATACTGTGTACAGTTCTGGTCGCCATACCTCCAGAAGGATATTATGGAGTTGGAGAAAGTGCAGAGGAGGGCAACCAAAATGATTAGGGGACTGGAACACCTTCCTTACCATCTGAGGCTGCAATGGTTGGGCCTCTTCACTCTTGAACGACGACGTCTAAGAGGTGACCTGATTGAAGTTTATAAAATCATGCACGGTGTGGACAAAGTAGATAAGGAAAAACTGTTTTCCCTATCGCACAACACTAGAACTAGGGGACACTCCATGAAACTTTTGGGTACTAGTTCTCAAACAAATAAGAGAAAGTACTTTTTCACCCAGAGGATCACTGGTCTATGGAACTCCCTGCCAGAAGAAGTGGTGACAGCTGTCAGTCTTGACAGCTTTAAGAAAGGATTAGACAAGTTCATGGAGGACAAGGATATCCATGGCTATAATTATAGATACCTAAGGACAACCTCCGGGTTGGAGAGAGAGGCAGGATCTCTCTCAATGCCATTTCCAGGGAATCCTAAGCAGGTGAAGGCATCTGCTTGGGAATAATACCCTGAAGGAAATGGTGAGCCACTGTGTGAGACAGAATGCTGGACTGGATGGGCTGTGGCCTGTTCCAGCAAGGCTGTTCTTATGTTATATAAAGATGGCACCTGTACTGACTCTGGCTGGGGCATTCTGGGAACTGTAGTGCGGGAAAGGAACCTGCAGAGAACCAGGCTGAAAAAGGTTGGCTGTCCAACAGCCATCCAGTGGATTCCATAGCCGAGCGCAGGCTTGAATCCTAACCAGGGCAAGACTCTAGCTCAGGGATGCCCAAACCTTTTGGACCATGGGCTGGTCATGTGGTTCTGTGGGCCAGGCATGTGGTTCCTCCCACTGGAAGCAGAAGTAAAATGCGCCTTGCAATCTGTTTTGCAACAGAATGGATAGATTTTAGGCTGCCATTTTCTCTGCTTAAGCCAGGGGTGCCCAAAGTTTGGCCCGTGGACTGGATCTGGCCCATGACACCAATTCATCCAGCCCACGCTGCCCTTGTCACTCCTTCCAGGAGCGATGAGGGCAGCACGGGCCAGATGAATTGACACTGGGGGCCAGATCTGGCCTGTGGGCCATAGTTTGGCCACCCCTGCTCTAACTGCTACTGCTGTTGCACATACTGGCTCCAATCAAGAGGGTATAAATGTTGGTCTGAGCTGTTTAGAAGCTGCTTCTGGGAAAGGGTCAGTCCTTTTCCCTTTGAGAGAGCAGTCCACCTCTGGTCAGTTTCAACCCCAACACCTCCTGTCTTGGATAGCCATCCTTTTGGCAGGGAGAGGAGCAGACCTCTTGACTGATTTAGCAACAAGGGTATATATTTGCAGTTATAAATAGATCCGTTTTGTCTGCTTTATACCATCAGCTCCAGAGGGACAAACCAGGAGCTGCTCGGGGAAAGAATATTCATGATGAATTGTTCCCAAGAATAACTGATCACATGGGGTATGCATGCATGAGTGTATGCATGTGCAAGGAACAGGGCAGGGCTGTGGGTGGGGGAGTCTGCATTCAAATGGCCATGGATATCTCACACGGTTTAAGTCCGTGATGGTGAACCTTGGCACTCCAGATGTTCTTGGACTTCAATTCCCAGAGGAACAAGCACCCCCCCCCCCCATGAATCCACATGAAGGGATTTACTGTGATTCATCTGGCCTGCGCCGCCCTCGTTGCTCCTGTACAGAGAAAGGGTTAACCCGGAAGAACCTTAACTGTATCGCAGTAAACCCCTTCATGTGGATTCACGGGGGCTTGAGCTTCTGGGAATTGAAGTCCAAGAACATCTGGAGTGCCAAGGTTCACCATCCTGGGTTTAAGTAGCCTTCAAGGAATCCCGTTCTTTGGCCCTGGTTTGGCAAAGCAAGGCTGGCTCTGAGGATTCACCCAGATTTAACCCGATCATGGCTTGCCCCTAACCAAGGTTCATCTTCTTCAAGGATTGCGTGTCGTTTTGTTCTATTTTGGGCCCTGCTTAGGTTGAAAGAAGAGAGTGCAAAAGCTGGCCTGAGACTCAACACTAAGAAAACCAAGATAATAGCCACAGGACCCATCAGTCCCTGGAAAACAGATGGGGAAGGAGAAGTGGAAGCAGTGACAGGTTTTACTTCCTTAGGATCCAAGATCACTGCAGATGGGGATTGCAGCCACGAAATAAAAAGGCAACTGATGCTTGGGAGACAAGCAATGAGAAACCTGGGGAACCTAGTGAAAAGTAGAGACATCACCTTGCAAACAAAAATTCGTATAGTCAAAGCAATGGTATTCCCGGTGGTAATGTATGGCTGTGAGAGCTGGACCATTAGGAAGGCTGAGCGCGGAAGAATAGACGCCTTTGAGATGTGGTGTTGGAGGAGAGTTTTGAGAGTCCCTTGGACAGCGAGGAGAACAAATAAGTCGATCTTAGAAGAAATCAACCCGGACTGCTCCATTGAAGATGAAGCTAAAGTACTTTGGACACCAAATGAGAAGAGAGGACTCACTTGAGAAGGCCTTGATGCTGAGAAAGGTGGAGGGCAAAAGAAGAAGGGGGCGGCTCAAAATGAGATGGCTAGATGGTATGGTATATGCAATGGGCACAGAGCTGGGCGGGCTGAGGAGGAGGGTGGAGGACAGAGGGGCCTGGCGGGCAATGGTCCGTAGGGGTCGGAAAAGGTCGGAATCAACTGTGCAACTGAACAACAAAGGAGGGGTGTGTGTCTATTTTGATACACTGGGGTAACTACTCCAGAGTTAATTAAGCCCAGCCTTCTCCCACCTCCATGACCTCTTGGTACTCAGTTAATTGGCTATGGGTCCCAAAGCCAAGACCTCTCCCCTCCCCGCTACCTTTGGAGGTCATGGGCAGGGCAGGGGTGGTTTCGCCTTAATCCCAAGACCACCTGGATATCTGCGGAGGGTGACGCATGGCCTCAGTTACCTCTGTTTCCAGAGCTACCACGTCTCCACTTCTCCATCCACCACAATTACTATGGACATTCTGGTCCAAACAAGTTACTTTTCCCGAACACGCTTCTGACACCACCTGTCCACCCCGCTCCTCTTCCAAATGTCCGGATGTCTTGTACATTTCCCCCACCCACCCACCCAGCGCAGCGCAGCCCAGTGTGTCCGCCCATTGCTTAGACAATGACTTCACAAGGAAATGGAAAAGCTGGTTCTAACAAAGGAAATAAATGCCTTTAGCAACAGCATCAGGGATGAGTCAAACTTGTGGCTTCCCTGACCACAAGAACAGACTGGAAAAAAGGTCAGCTTCTAAAACAGGGGTGCCCAAACTTTTTGGGCCATGGGCCGGTCACGTGGTTTAGTGGGACGGTCATGCGGTTCCTCCCAGCGGAAGTAAAGCGTGCCTTGCGATCTGTTTGGCAAGAGGATGAGATAGATTTTTAGGCTGCCATTTTCTCTTCTTAAACCAGGGATGCCCAAACTATGTCCTGCAGGCCAGATCCGGCCCCTAACATCAATTCATCTGTCCCATGATGCCCTTGCTGCCCATACAGGTGCATTTTACTTCTGCTTCCAGGAGTGACGAGGGTAGTGAGGGCTGGACGAATTGGCGTCGGGGCCCAGATCTGGCCCATGGGCCATAGTTTGGGTACCCTTGGATAAAAGGGTGCAGCCCAGTTACTCAAAGGAACTGGTTCAAGAAAGATGCAAGCCAAAACATGAGACTGGAGGGAAAAGAAGCAAAAACGGTCTAGAAATGCCAACCACTTTGCATAGGGCAGGCACTCCAGGTGCTCTTGGACTTCAATTCCCAGAAGCCCAAGTCCCTGTGAATCCACACAAATGGGTTTACTGCACGTACGTGTGGATTCACAGGGACTTGGGCTTCTGGGAATTGAAGTCCAAGAACAGCTGGAGTGCCAAATTCTGGGTTCATACAGGGATGTTTCATAAGGTGCATAGAATAAATAACAGTAACATTAGAATTAATAACAGTAACATTTTTTTCATGCTACTGTACATATTTCAGGTTTGTGTCTTCAGTGATACAAGTTACTTCGCCTTATCGAGCTCTGCTGTCTGCAGTTTGCCAAGTATCAAAAAGAATAGCTACGCTGTATTTTGCAATAGATACGACGTGCTACACAATTTCTACTAGCAGTCCTGTTTAGACAATCTGGCTTTGTCAACTCCCCTGGGAAAATTTTACTCAAGGGAGTATAATTCGGCAGCCAGAGTTCAGAACTGATGAACATGGAAAACCTCAGTGTTCTGGTTTGCATGGATGGAAAAGAGGCTTACAGTCTATTGCAGTCGTGTGCAAACTATGGCCCATGGGCCGGATCTGGCCCTCACCGCTCCTGGAAGCTGAAGTAAAACACGCCCATACAGGCACGTTTTACTTTTGCTTCTGGGAGCGAGGGCCAGATGAATTAGCATCAGGGGCCAGATCTGGCCCACAGGCACCCTGGCCTAAGCAGAGAAAATGTCAGCTGAAAAATATATATCTCATTCTGTTGCAAAACATATTGCAGGCACATTTTACTTTCGCTTGTGGTGGGAGGAACCACGTGATCGGCCAAAAAAGTTTGGGCATCCCAATCTATTGAATAAAATAAGGTCCCCCCCCAAAAAAAACAAAAACACACACACACACACACAAACAACACTAGAAATTGAGGGTGGCCGGTGGAAATTCCAGCCTATTCTATCCTCTGAGTGTAGCCTGAATTGCAGAAGAAAGGTAGAAGTGATGAGCCTGTTAGCAATGCTGATAATGTACATTTCAGTGGTGCATTTCAAACTTTGGGACCTGGTTTGGGGCTTTCAGGACATTTCTGCCAAATCCAGGTTGTAAGCCAGGGGCTGGTGTTGTCTTAGGTGGGACACAGGAAACGGTCCGCTTCAAATGGTTCAGCCATCCTCAGGAGACGCCCTGCAGAGAGTAGCAAAAAGCCTAAGCAGCCTAAATTCTGTTCATTCTCCACATACTCAAATTATTAATGTTAAGCTTTTGGCTCAATGCCAAGGAGCTTTTGGGATACGGGCTGCAGCGGTTTCCTATTAAAGCTCATGGCCAAGAGCATGAGCATGACACAGGGCATGCAGCAAAGCACCTCAAACGTCACATGTGTTCTCACAGGGCAGGCCAAGCACTTTGGGATTAACTGAAACAATCGGTGGACTAGATTTTCTGGTCACCATTTCCTGCTTCAAACAGAAATCAAAACCGGCTAAGATTGTATTTTTTTCTTTTTGTTGCTTTGTTTGTATTTTTTGAAAGATTATTTTTTTAAAAAAGAAATCAAAATCAGCGAACTCCTCGGCCACAGCCGGTGTTTCCCTTCAACGTCTCAGAAAGAGGCTCCCAAGGAGTCAAACGGGTCAGAGGGGCGTCGAGACACAACAGAATCTGTTTCGCTGGCCATGTTTTTATTGATTGCTTTCTTTAAAACAGGGGAGTCAATGATATGTCCGTTTCCCAAACAAGGTTAAAAAACAAAAACAGAACTCAGAGGGCAAAACAAACTTTCAAAAGACCAACTTGGCTACATGCTACATTTAACCTAATCACACTCATGCTTGCTCTGGGAATGAGACAATTCAATAAAAACAGACAGTAAAATCAAAATGCCTGACACTATAGAACTCTGAACCTAGAGTCATGTTGTACCTTAATTGCTTCCATGCACACAGCTAACGTTACAAAAAACGTTTTTAAAAAATTTAACACAATTAAGACTTCTAGGAGCATCTTATCATAAAACAATTCCTAATTTCTTTGTAGAGAGAGAGAGAGAGATCCAAGCATCTCCAAACTGCAAATTCCTACCCACAGTGAGTGCCTTACTTGAAGTGAAAACTCCTTTTTAAAACCTGCCTGGATCCCCTCAGAAGAAGGGGAGGGAAGTTCATCTCTTTCAGCGACGCAGGCAATTAAACCAGAGGACTAACGAGAACTTTATCTGTAAAGCAAGTCCCAAGAATTGTTTTTTTGACTTTCTATCCTTACAGAAAATATAATTTGCCAAAATAAATAAAAACGCTGCATATTAACATTTCCACTATAAAGAATGCATACCAGAATATTTATAAATATTGAATGATTTTTCTTCTTCTCTGCAATACCACCTACTACAATGATGCTGGCTATATAGAAGTGCGTTATGAAAAGCACTAAAGGTGGTTAATGCTTCGCCACATACTGCTGTTACCTTGAGGTAGATAACACACATGCGTACCAAATTCTGCATTCATTTACAGTTGCTGCTGGTATCATGTGTCTAAGAAATGTGTACAGTATGAAAAATTTCTAAAATACATATGAATGAAAAAATGTTTCAGGGAAAAATAGATATTTTCATGCAACTATGTATAGTCTCACTGTGTGAATGAATGTTCAAGGCAAGATTCTTACTTCAGCTCTGCAAAGCATGAACGGTTTAAACTGAGAGTGTTTTCTAGTTGGTTTAGTGCATATTCCTTCCGTCTTCTCCTGCAACCTGCATTGCCCTGCTCTGTTCTTTACCTCTGTGTGCAAACAACATGCCAGTTTTAAAGAAAAAGAAGAACTCTCGTGTAAAGAAAAGTTAAGTCTGGATTGTAAAAGCAATGGTAAACAGGTAACTAAGAGTATCCATACCAAGTTACATCCTTTGATTTCAAGTAAAAAATTTCTTACAATAAAAAAGAACACACACACACACATATCGCATGAGTAGGAAAAAGAAAAGGTCTGCCGTTTTAGTTTAGGTGTTTCAGAATGCTGCTATAGGCTTTGTGGGGAATTTGAGGGGAGGCCTTGAGAGCCGAAGAAGGGGCCAGCGTGGCCTGTATGGATTTCAGGGGGGAGCCGCTGCTGGGGCTGTGCAGCTGGGAGATCCCGATCGCTTCCAGGTGCTTGTGGATGAGGAATTCCCCGCTCTGGCTTAAAAGGCGGCTCCCTCCTCCCCCCTCCCCCTGCTCTTTCTCCCCAGCTTTACCACCACCACCACCACCACCACCACCACCACCACCACCCCCTTCCGCTGGCTCAGATTCTGCCACTTCTGCCTCTTCCTTCTTGCTCAAAAACCTGTCCAGGTAACTAGTGTATGGATTCTCCTTCTCTACCTGCTCATCCTTCCTGACATCACAACAGAACTGCCCTATCGCAAAGGACTCCTCCCCTCCACTGCTACCGCCGACCGGCTGGCCCTCCACGGGGTTTTGCTGCTGCTGAGCTTCTAGCTGGGCCAGGTTCGCCATGCCTTTCTCCTGCTTCTCCTGGCTGACTGACTTGGCAATGCCTTTGGGCTCTAGCTGGGAGACAGAGCTATTCAGGCCATTCAATTTGTCCACCTCGGTGGCCTCGGGCTGCAAACTCAGCTGGATGGTCCCTGCGATGAAGGAATCAAAGTCAAAGCCCTGATTCTTCTTCTTCTCCTTCTTCTCTGCCAGCTGCTGTGAGGCTTCCTCAAAGGCAATCTGCGCCTTCACCCACCCGTTCCGCTCACATTTGGTTTTGCCCTTCCTGTCTGACTTCTCCTTACTCTGCTCTTTCCAGTTAGAAAGGTTGATGATCAACTTGGGCTCATAGTAATGATTCACCTCACTCTCCCTCCAGACTAAGCTATCCAGGTAGGACGAGGACCGCCTTTTGTAATTGCAGGTGTGGCTGCATTCCAGGTCACAGTACTTGTTTTCATGGTGGTCTGGGTACTGCCAGCCAGGCTCAGTGGAAAAGTGGGTGTCAAAGGCGGGATCCTCCCGGTATTTCTCACGATCGCCATCCAGGTACTTGCGAGGGTCCACCTGCACCTCCTCCTCGTCCGTCCCGTCTGAAAGAGCCCTGGGGTCACGCTGGACTTCGTCGGAGTCAAAGTTGTTGTGAACAGGCCACTCGTGGTCTGAAAGCTGACTGTCATGGTATCTGCAAGGATCAATGGCCTCTGTTAGTCAATTACAAGCACTACCTTGGTCTCGCTGCAAATGGGCAAGGCCAGCAAGAAAATTCTCAATCCATCACCACAGGCTTTGGAGCTGAAGAACACCCACTATTTAACTGTCAGCTTCGCGCATTCCTTACAATACCTTTAATTTTCAGGCACAGCCTTTTGGGCACAACTTAAGCAAGGGTGCCCAAAAAGCTCAGGCCATGGGCTGGTCATGTGGTTCCTCCCACCAGAAACAGAAGCCATCTATGGCCGTACACCGCTTTGAGTCACCCTTGAGGGTAAAAAAGTGGTATATAAATTAAACTTCGAATCGAATTCGAATCGAAAACACGCCTTGCAATCTGTTTTGTGACAGGATAAGATTTTTAGGCTGCCATTTCTCTGCTTAAATCAGGGGTGCCCAAACTATTTATTATTATTTATTTCAATTTGTATTGCCGCTCCCTCACCTGAGTGACTCTGGGCGGCTCACAACTAAATTTACAACATAGAAACATTCAAAACCCCATCAAAAGACCCAATTAAAAACCATTAAAAAGCCCGCCCGCCCCATCTGCAACGAGGGAAGTTCAAATAAGCCAGCGGGCAGGTGCCATCTATGGCCATACAGGTGTGTTTTACTTCCGCGAGCGACAAGGGTGGCTTGGGCCAGATGAATTAGTGTCTGGGCCGGATCCGGCCCCCAAGCCATAGTTTGGGTACTCCTGATTTAAGCACGATCTTTCAGATGACCTGGAAACTCTTGAATTAGATTTTATTTTTGCAGTAGCAAAGAAAGGAATGGACTCTTACCGCTCACCAAGAGTATTAAGAGAAAACAGTCTAACACAGGCTAGCTTCGGCTTAAACCCATAAAACTAAGTTTTCTCTTTCCACACCCAGTTTTATCACAACATTCCACTTGTGCCTATTGCTGTCATGCTTTACATTAAATGTGGACTTTTAGAATGACTCTTTTTAAAAATAGTTTTGTGGACTATTGTTACTACATCCACTACTTTGCTTCTTCCTTTAATTACCTTCACCCACCAGCATATTCATGCCCTTCCAACTACAAAATTCAAGATATTGGACTGCTGCTTTTATGTACTGTCATGTCACTTCTGAGCGATGATGATCTTAACAAGGGTTTCAAGATACACAAGACATTCAAGGGGTGATGTACCATGGCCAACTCCACAAGGGAGGGCCAAGAAGATTAACAGAAGATAATGGAAGTGGTTCAGCACATTACAGTACTTGTGATGAATATGCAGCAACGAGATATTTAAAAAAGTGAGCATTGTACACAGATTAATTAGAATAGGCAACATTCTAAGAGAATCCATCTTAATAAAAATGAAGAGTCATTATGGGTCACTGTGTTAAATATCCCACCTCTCTCTTCCTATGGTTTAGATCAGCCCCTACACTCCATCAAGTTCTGCTTCGTGGTCTATGTGAATCCACATGAATGGGTTTACTGCGCATACACACATTAAACCCATTCATGTGGGTGCACAGGGGACCCATGAAGAAGAACAGTTACAGGTAAGCAACCTGTCATTATAGAGCAGGGGGTCTGCAAAACCTGGCTCTCCAGGTGTGTTCTTGGACTTCAATTCCCAGAAGTCCAAGTCAACACTCCTGCTGATCAGGGCTTCTGGGAACTGAAGTTCCAGAATACCTGTAGTGCCAAGGTTGGCCATCACTGTCCTATGGGAATGTGTCTCCCACCATAAACATTAAACAAAGATACCCATTGCTATCTGGAACGCAGGCACAGTACACGCTTTTACCTTTCCCAGTTAGAGGTTTGGCTGTGGCTTTCATCCATCAACAGAATGTCGTCCACCTCATCTTCAATGTGGAAAGGGTGGCTTGAAATGGGCTCATCCGTTGGGTAGGAGTAAATGCTCATATAGGGATGGGACAACGCTTCTGCTGCCGTCAATCGGTCCATCGGACTAAAGGTCAGGATCTGTTCCAGGAAGTCCAGTGCTAAAGAGACAAAACCAGAGCAGCCAAAGGTTGGAAACCCCCATGCGCCTAACGCGGGAGGAGAACATAAAAGGCAAGGCCAGAGCTTACTTTATTTAGGGCAGTAATGTCGAACCATGGCACGCCAGCTGTTCCTGGACAGCTGTTCCTGTGCTATGCACAGCTGTTCCTGCGCTATGCACAGTAAACCCATTTGTGTGGATTCACAGAGACTTGGGCTTCTGGGAATTGAAGTCCAGGAACAGCTGGAGTACCAGTAAACCCATTTGTGTGGATTCACAAAGACTTGGGCTTCTGGGAATTGAAGTCCAGAAGCAGCTGGAGGGCCAAGGTTTGCCATTACTGCTTTAGGGGGAAAGAGGCAAAACCTCTGGACATCAACAGCACATACCAAAGAGCCATGAGGAAAAATAAATAACCATTGCCTGCTGCAGCCAAGAGTTCTCTGACTTTGGGTTCACTAGGAAGTGGGTTTCCCATTCCTTTCTTCTGGGGTTGTACCGTTTGCCCAAGGATACACAGGTAGGCAGTGGTTCTCCCAGGAAGCTCAGTGGGGACACAAACTCTCAACCTCTGGCTCCTCAGCCAGAGACCGAAAGCACTGAGCTATCCAGTCAGTTCCATGGGAGGAGAAAAGGTGGCGTTATCAGTAACATAAATATAAAACAAACCAACACATTCATTCTCAAATGCAGGCAAATTACCTTCAGGGCTAATGTCTGGAAGGAGCTGAGTTAAAGGTCTGTGTGGCTCAGTCATATCATTGTCAATGTAACGTGGAATTATGCCGAAAAGTTCCTGCCGGTCTTCTTCATGCACAACAGGAATCGATTCTAAAATCAGCTGCATCTGTTCAAGTTCATGGGCGCCTAAAATGTAGGAGTGAGAAAGTCCACGTCAGGGGTGGTCCAATAATTATCTGTCGCTTCATCAGTGCTACAAACAAGTTTCCTATAAGGCTACCATCATCAGAACTACTAACATGCCTGACCATATTAGGCCAAACAGCATCCTCCACTCACGAGGCATTACCACCAGAAGGTCGGTGTTTGATACCCAAGTGCTGCACGACGGATCTTAAGGACATGACAGGAGCCTCATTTGGGCACGCCCTGAGCGGAGTTTCTCCAGCAAAAATCCTTTCAACCCAGAGTAATTTCTGACACAAATTTTTATTTTATCAGCAGAACAATGCTTTAAAAACATTAACAACAACAACCAAACAGAGAAACCTAAGGAGGGGGACCCTTCAAAAATATGCTCTTTGGGACCAAACAAACCCAGGCGCCAAAAAGGCAGAATAGAGCAGCTAGAATTCTGAACTGCAGCACTGCAACATTTAGTTGCAGGCCTGTGTTATGCAAAAGTTACTTATTCCTGCCATTTACTAGTTACCAAGATCGGAAAGGATAATAATTAAGATCAACACTTGCCTTAAGGGCCGAGTTCCCCTACATATACAATAGCTTAATGGCAAATGCTTATAATTCAGTGAATTCAAAAGCAATAAAGGTACAAGAAATGGTTTCACAGGATATACATTTTTAACAGCCATATTGGTTTTCAACCTATCCTCACGACCGACTTCTCCCTCCGTAAGATTGTCTTGTCATGATAAAGATCTATACTTTAATCCCGCCTTTTGCAACCTGTTATCCAAATCTGGCATCAGCTGGCCTCTCTCTATACCAGGGGCTCCCAACCTTTTCAAGCTGTCGGCCGGGTCACGCTCTCTCATTCAGCTACGATGGCAGGATGGCCATTTTGCCCTGCCTGCATGATGGGGACAGCCACACACACACCCAAGAGCTTCAAAGGGGTGGCCATTTTGTTTCTCAAATGCCACTGGAGGGGTGGGGGGAGCACATGAAATGGTGCTGTGGGCTGGATGCGGCCCAAAGGCTTTAGGTTGGGAACCTCTGCTCTATACTCTGAGATATAGTCACGTTAGTATCAATACGTTGCAATCAGTTGCTTTGAGTTTTAAAACAGCTACTATCTCCTTCCCACCAGGTGCTTCTAACATCTGCAAATGGATTGTGTCCATTATTTTTATTTCACAGCAAGCTACCCGAAAAGGCAGAAGCTGAGCTTTCAGTGGCACCAGGAAAGCACTTGGTGCTTAAAACGAGGTTTGTAACCCTTGTTCTCCAACTCACCAGCAAATAGTGTTTTCCCTGTTAGCATTTCAGCAAAGATGCAGCCAGCAGCCCACATATCAATGGCTTTAGTATAGTTGTTGGGCGAAAGCAAGAGGCGAGGTGATCTGTACCATTTAGTGACCAATCCTTCAGAAAGATGGCCCTACGGAGAGAGAGAGAGAGACAGAGAGAAATGTTATTGCCATTCCGTTTATCACACTTGTATAGTTCTACTAAGATCCAAAATAAACTTTGCAAAAAAAAAAAAAAACCACAACCCTTTAAAATGTCATTACTTTCCTTCCCTCGCCACCCATGTTTAGCACAGCCATACTCAAGGTGTGAATGTGACAAAAATGTTTCATAACAGTCAAGCAAGGAAGCAGCAATTGGGGATACTGTATATACTTGAGTATAAGTCTAGTTTTTAGCCCCCAAAATGAGATCCAAAAAGGAGACTCGACTTATACTTGGGTCAACGACCCCAAGGGTCCCAAAACCGCACTGGATTGAGACGTGCCAACCAACAAGATGGGGAACTGGGCGCGTCTCAAACTGGCATGGAGAAACACTTCCATAAACACTCAAAAATATACCCACACAAATGTCTAAATTAATTAATTTTACCATATTTTCATGTATTTTAATTATTGAAACTCACTAGCAGCTGCTGCATTTTCCACCCCCGACTTATACTTAGGTCAAACTATTCTCCTAGTTTTAGAGGTCCAAATTAGGTACCTCGACTTATATTCAGGACAGCTTATAGTCAAGTATATACGGGTAAGTCTGCTTCTACATACATCGGGTAGAAAGAAAGAAAGACAGACCATGCCCCTTCATTTTCATACCTTGTGGGAATAATGAGGGTCCATGATCCGGGCGAGGCCAAAGTCTCCAATTTTCAGCACCAAGTCTTCGGTATTCAAGAACAGATTAGCTGGCTTGAGATCTCTGTGCAGAACATTGGCTGAGTGGATGTACTTGAGCCCACGAAGCAGCTGGTACATGAAGAGTCTGGCGTGCTCCTCTGGCAAGGGCCCCTGCTCCACCAGGTTGGCGAGGTCAGTCTCCATGTACTCTTGGACAATGTAAACACAGTTCAGTTCTGTCAGAGAGGCCGCATCATCTGTCAGTTGACTCCCGTTGGGACCAAGGATCTCAAACACTTTGACAATGTTGTCATGGTCGAGCCTTCTAATGATTTTGATCTCACGCAGAGCATGTTTCACACTCTGAGGATTGGTAAGGACAATTTTCTTGACCGCTACCCTTTTGTCACAATCGTTATCGACCGCAGAAAAAACTAAGCCATTGCCACCACAGCCCAAAGGTTTTAGGTCCATATAGCGAGAACCTACATCGAATCCATGTATGTTCATGAGACTTTCAAACTTTTCTGCCATCTTGAAATTTGGTGCCTTCTGATAGTTTCCCCTCTTAAAACTACTGAGCCTCTAAAAAGAGATGCTTCCACTTGTATACGATGGATCTTGCAGAAAAGGAGAAGAAAAATGCCACGTTGATTGCAGGATGGTTTCCTAACTCTTTCATTGCATCATCATCATCATCTTCTTCTTCATCGGCCAGCCAGCCAACCAGGCCTGATGTGTTCCCCCTTTAGATACAGAACTCGCACACTCTACAAACCAATCTGAGCGAAGATAGAGAGGTTGCAGCATTCATAGTTCAAGAAAGGTGCAGCATATCCGCAGACATTAAAAGGAAACACGTATAAATCAAACGGAATGAAGTGACATTATATTATGCACTCTGCTCTACTGTGCTCAACTGCTTAACATTTAACAAAAAGGTGAATAAATATGCACATAAAAGGCTTCTCTTAACATCCTCCTCCTCACAGTGCGGATACATTCAGTGTTGGACTGGTTTCGAGCAGCTTCATTCTGTGATGTTGGTAAAAAGCCCTTGTTTTTCTCCTCTTCTTCTCTCTCCTTTTGCTTATTATGGTCTAGTTTACTAAGGAACAGGCAGCTCTTGGTCTACTACAAAAGATGCTGTTAGTTAATGATCAGGTGGCTCTAGCTCACCACAATCACAATCGAAGCTGCCATCCATCTTAACTGGCAAATACCTGAAGAGAAAGAAAGAAAGAAAGAAAACCTTGTGTCAGCTTTCCAAAAGTCTTAAATGCTCAAAAAGCAACGGCGCTCCTTAAACCTGCAACCTTAGCACACTTCAGTGCCAACCAAAATGAAAAGTGTGGACAAAATTAGGCAAAGGGGAAGCTTTTGATCTGCAGGAAACGCAAGGTGGAATTTCTTTCTGAACAAGTTAACTCTGGTGAACGATGCTGCACTTGCCACTACACGCAAAACTAGGAGAAGCTCTTAAGAAAGGCTCCAGCTTAAAAAAGAAAAATTCTCATGGTTTTTTCCATCGGCATGAGATAGATCTCAACACATTGTTAGGTTTTCAAAGGCACTCCTTCCCCCAGACATGCTCAATAGATTATGATTTCAACTGATGAAGTCACTTTCCCAAGAAGAGAGCCTTATTTTGAAAAAAAAAAATCCTAAATTACATTATAGGTTGAGCCATGGTCCTAGCTACCCCGCATGGCTTCACTGATGTCTCTCTGAAGTCCACCACAAATACATCAGACTTAGCAGAATGGGAGAAATGCTGCATTATGATTTATTTTCAAGTGTCTGCCCTGATGCCAATTCATCTGGCCCACGCCGCTCCCAGAAGCAGAAGTAAAACATGCCGATACAGGAGTGACGAGGGTGGTGCAGGCCAGATGAATTAGCATCGGGGGCGAAGTACACTTTGGGCCGGAGTTTGAGTATCCCTGGTTTAAGCTGAGAAAAGGGCAGCTTGAAATATATCTTATCCTGTTGCAAAAGAGATTGCAAGGCACATTTTACTTTCACTTCTGGTGGGAGGAACCACATGACCGGCCCACCGAACCATGTGACCGGCCCACGGCCTGAAAAGTTTGGGCACCCCTGGTCATAGCTGTCAAGTATCCCTTATTGGCCGGGAAAACCCCTTATTTTACCCTCTTTCCTGCCATCATCCCTTATTAATTAGACTGCAAAGCCCTATTGCTGCCATTGGAGGGTAGCACAGAATAAGCATAGCTGTCAAGTATCCTTTATTTGCCAGGAAATTTCCCTTATTTCCAAATCCAAAACTTGACAGGTATGCCCCTGGTTCAAACTACTAAGCACAGAATGATACTATGCCAGAAAACCACAGGACATGAAACTGGAACTGCATTTCTCAGTCACTACAGCTTGCTTGTATAATACAGTAATACTGCGCATAACAAACGCTTCGTATAATGAAAAAATCGCATAACGAAGCATTTGTTAGGCAATGGCGATATCCCGCATAACGAATTTTCCCCCATTATGCGTGTTTTTTTGGTAACCGGGGTATACCTGGTCAATGGGAAACCAGGATAACGAACATTTTTTGTTTGCTAGCTGGGGCATCTCCCATTAGCTTTACATAATGGGGGAAAAACCCGCATAGCAAAGAGCTCTGTGGAACAGAGTTTTTTCGTTATGCGGGGTTCTACTGTATTTAAAATGTTGCTCATTTTTCATCTTTCTGCCCAATCACAGGCCGCTAGCCATGTTCAAACTTGCCAAGTGCTTCTTCCCTGATAGTCAGTTCTGTGTCACTGTGAGTCAGAGTGTCAAAACAGACCCCAAGTATTATGTATGACCAGACTTGACCAACTTTACAAGTGGCTGCTCAAATCCTCCGGAAAGAATGAGAATGAATCACCTTTGTGGCTCTTGCTGTTTTTTCACTTCCAGGAAAATGTCTGCTGAGGTGGCCCAGAAAGATTAATAGCCAGGTGGAAACTGGAAGTTGGCCTGTGTTTGGGCAGCCCTTAGCAAAACATCCTTAAGTAAACAAAGATCCAAGGGTACATTTCTGACACTTTCACTCACACCTGACTTCCACATCGGCCTGTTGTTGAAAGGCATTTAACTGTCTGGATTTTTATAACCTCTTGTGCTACAATTAAAACATAACGTAAAAGCCACTTGATCAGAACTGCTTTTAATTTTGTATTATTGTCAGTCAATGCAAGAGCCCCCCGAACACACTCACTCAGTCTTTGATGGGAAGACGGGCCAGGGAATACGAGCAAGAGGTTAGCCGGAAGCCTTGTAGACTCCTGAGAATAATACAGGACTCTACTTGGCTTCTTTTATTCCTTCCCAGCCTCCAGGTTTTTTCACTTGGCAGGAAAGCAGCACAATAGTAAAGGTAAAGGTTCCCCTTGCTCGAAAGCCAGCCGTATGCGACTCTAGGGTGCAGTGCTCATCTCCGTTTACAGCCAAAGAGCCAGCGCTGTCTGCTGCTGCAGACGTTTCCGTCGTCATGTGGCAGGCATGACTAGACACCGAAGCACACGGAGCACTGTTACCTTCCCACCAAAGTGGTCCCTATTTATCTATTTGCAATTTCTTGCTTTCGAACTGCTAGGCTGGCAAGAGCTGGGACAAAGCTCATTCCGTCCTGCAGTACTCGGGAATCGAACCGCTGACCTTCCGCCTCCCAGTCAGCGTCTTAGGTACTTGAGCCACTGCAGTCCCACAAGCAGCACAATAAAAACAAACAAACAACATAATACTCATTGGTGTACAGCATCAGAAATGACCAGTTCATTTTGTCACCTTATTTAACTTTATGAACAGCCTTTCATTTGTACTTTAGCTATTTATAAGTGCCACCGTTACATAATGCATAATTCTAAGTATCAACCCCATAAAACTGTTCCTATTACATTACAAAGCTACCAGTTTCATAGAAGACAAGAGTTTATTTTGGCTATCCACAAGTTTTCCTTTTAGTAGCAATGCATTGAGGAAGTCTTCCAACTCCTACAGAGTCTTTTCAACCGGCAATCCGATCTACCTCTTATAGGAAGGAGCAGAACCCTTCTTACCTATCCATGAGTTAGGCAGCCCTAGGCAACTTCAAGATAAGAACTTATAATAACTCTAGGTAATCAGGTAATTCCACCTTTAAGCAAGACTGGGTAAGAGTTAAAAGAAAGCGGGTGCATAAGTTGACAGAAACCGAAGGCCCATCTGTGTAACTATAAGACTGCTTATGTGGGTTTTTTTATAAAACCGGCCACGCAAGCAGTAGGCAGTGAGTCATCACAACTCTGAGAACTGCAGCTTTTTCTCATGCCTCCCACCTCTTCCTCACACACACACACACACACACACACACACACACACACACACACATGCTGAAGGCCAAGGTATTGTTAATCTATAAATGAGAAAAACCTGATTAAAAGACAAAATGTAAAGCCACATCACTTTTCCCCCACTATAAATGAGAACTTAAACATTCTGCCAAGATCAAAACCTCTATTGGCAGAACAAATTTAAGCTCTTCACCAAAAGTGCTCTGCAAACTCACTGCTTTCACAAGAACAAACAACTTGAAGAAAGGCTTCACAACCCCCTTCCCTGCCCGCACCCCACCCCAGTTCAGATAGCTACATATAACTCAGAGCCACAAACTGGGAAGCAACGGCCATAGATAGCCCACTTTGGCGCCAAACCATCACTGCTGCTACCGATCACTTCGAAGGAGAACGCCACAGATGTGAAGAGGCTAAGCGACAAACATGAAAGCTTCGTCAAACTCAACCACACCCTCCACCATCTATTCAGTGTACTGTGTTGTGGCCCCATGTTTCATGTCAGGTTTGATTTGTTGAGTCACCAGAGAATATCCATCAACTGAGAAAGTGACTTGCAGGAAAAATGTGTCCACAAATATGAGTAGCAGCCGCTTCCGCCACCACCACCAATATAACTCAAACTACCAACAAGCTAAATTTACTAGCATGTTTGGTGCAGTAAGACTACGACTTTGACAAGCCACTGCTTTTTTAACCTATTCATGAGATTTTTACATGCATGACAGCAAATCTACTTTTCCCAGTAGGTGAACCCACACTGAGGACAAGTGATTTCAGTCATCACAAGCTGTCTTCACCATCACCATTAAGCTTTGCCACTTAACTTCACCTATCTTCCCAAACAGATTAAGGACCTCCCAGAGTAACCAGTTTAAGATCAAAATGCGAGTTAACTTCTACTGTCATCTAGGATCAGCTTATGAGTGAAAAACATAAACATAAATTCTGGCAGAACAAATGCAAGGCAACAATCAGGAAAGCAAAGCAAGACTTTGAGGAGCGTATAGCTAAAAACACTCAGAGAAACAACAAAGACTTCTTTAAGTACATTAGAAGTAAGAACCCAACTAGGAAGGCCATTGGACCATTGGATGACAATGGAAGGCAAGGGGTTATTAAAGAGGGAACAAAGATTGCAGAGAGACTCAATGAATTCTTTGCTTCAGTATTATTCACTGAAGAAGACAGAGACCACATGCCCAAAACAGAGCCTATCTTCGTAGGGAGGGAAACCGAAGAATTAAGCCAGATAGAAATAACCAGGGAGGAGGTCCTTGCATGTCTTGTTAAACTAAATGCTAACAAATCACCAGGACCAGATGGCATCCATCCACGAGTGCTCAGGGAACTTAAAGATGAAATTGATGATCTCCTAGCCAAAATATATAATATTTCCCTCAAATCAGGCTTTGTGCCTGATGCCTGGAAGGTAGCGAATGTAAGACCAATTTTCAAAAAAAGATCCAGGGGTGATCCAGGAAATTACCGACATGTCAGTTTGACATGTGTCCCAGGTAAAGTGATGGAAACCATCCTAAAAGATAGAAATAATAGGCACATAGAAGAGAAGGCGCTGTTAAAGGAGAGCCAACATGGCTTTTGCAAGGGCAAATCATGCCTCACTAATCTGTTAGAATTTTTTGAGAGTGTCAACAAGCATGTGGATAAGGGGGATCCAGGTGACATTGTTTATCTGGACTTTCAAAAGGCTTTTGACAAGGTCCTGCACCAAAGGCTCTTGAATAAACTTGCCAGTCATGGAATAAAGGGACAGGTCTTGTCCTGGATCAGCAACTGGCTAAGGGACAGGAAACAGAGGGTAGCACTCAATGGACACTTCTCCAAGTGGAGGGAAGTAAAGAGTGGGGTCCAGTACTGGGACCCCTGCTTTTCATCCTCTTCATAAATGATCTAGAAGTAGGAGTCAATAGCAAGGTAGCCAAATTTGCTGACGACACTAAATTATACAGGGTAGTGAAAACTGTGAGAGATTGTGAGGAGCTCCAGAGGGATCTCTTGACACTGGGGGAGTGGGCAAAACAGTGGCAAATGAGCTTCAACATTATTAAGTGCAGAGTGATGCTTGCTGGGGCAAAAAACCCCAATTACATTTATAAACTGATGGGGTCTGAACTCTCTGCGACAAACCAGGAAAGGGACCTTGGTGTCCTGATGGACAACTCAATGAAGGTGTCAACCCAGTGTGCCTCAGCAGTGAAAAAAGCAAACTCAATGCTAGGGATCATTAGGAAGGGTATAGAAAATAAGTCAGCAAGTGTCATTTTGCCTCTTTATAAATCTATGGTGAGGCCCCATCTGGAATACTGTGTACAGTTCTGGTCGCCATACCTCCAGAAGGATATTATGGAGCTGGAAAAAGTGCAGAGGAGGGCAACCAGAATGATTAGGGGACTGGAACACATTCCTTACCATCTGAGGCTGCAACGGTTGGGCCTTTTCACTCTTGAACGACGGCGTCTAAGAGGTGACCTGATTGAAGTTTATAAAATCATGCACAGTGTGGACAAAGTAGAGAAGGAAAAACTGTTTTCCCCATCGCACAAGACTAGAACTAGGGGACACTCCATGAAACCTTTGGGTACTAGTTCTCAAACAAATAAGAGAAAGTACTTTTTCACCCAGAGGATCCCTGGTCTATGGAACTCCCTGCCAGAAGATGTGGTGACAACTGTCAGTCTTGACAGCTTTAAGAAAGGATTAGACAAGTTCATGGAGGACAAGGGTATCCATGGCTATAATTATAATGGATACCTAAGGACAACCTCCGGGTTGGAGAGATAGGCAGGATCTCTCTCCATGCCATTTCCAGGGAATTCTAAGCAGGTGAAGGCATCTGCTTGGGAATAATACCCTGAAGCAAATGGTGAGGCACTGTGTGAGACAGAATGATGGACTGGATGGGCTCCTGTGGCCTGTTCCAGCAAGGCGGTTCTTATAACATATCAGACTCAAACTACCTGTAGATGAATAACACTCCCTTCAAGAGGAGATTCAGGAACTCAGAGGAATCCACCTGGTTCCCCAGTCAGTCCACAGCCTTCCGGACAAGAGACATACGGGGCTCTCTCTGACTGAATTAGAGCCAGGGAAGGAATCTGCTTCCCAACCCTAAACCAAGCAAGATACCAACACATGTAAGAGGGAAGCCAGGGCTCAAATCAGGCAGGAAAAGTGTTTCATTCCTCCGAAACCTCCTTCCAATACATCTTGCACAACCTGTTTGCTCCCTGCCTCAATGGGATTTTCTCCACGCTGTTCCCCATTGTGAAAGTAGAGTATTGCCAACCTCTACACTTGCAGAGCCGGATATTTTAATAAGGACTTGGGTGCAGCAAGGAAGCGGCAGCCAAAACTTTGCAAAAATATTACAGAACCAGATGCCTTCTAGCCAACATGAGGGGGAAGAACAGAGGAGAGGCCTTTCAGAATCATGGGTTTCTTTTAACCAGAGGGGCCTCTAAACTTCTGCCATTAGTAGAACTGCAATTGTTTTCCTCACCACAATTAGCACTTTTCCTCCCTGGGGCTGCTCTTAAATAAGAGTGGAGAGGAGAGGCCAGCTCTCATAATAGCTTTAAATGGAAGAGGTGCTGGGCTTCTCTTGTTCCTTTGGATTAAGAAGCATTGGAAGAAGGGGGGCGAGAAAGAGAAGGCAAGTCTTCCCTCCATCCGCTCCTTCTGTAAGGCAAACACAGCAGCTGCTTCTGCTTCTAAGAGGAGCACAACAGGAGGGGCAAAAGGGGTGGGTGGGTGGGAGGGAAATGCATGAAGAAAGACCTCACAGCAAGCCAAGGGAGCTTTGCATTGCCTTCTTGGGATTCCTCCCCTCCCAGACACACAGGAGGGCTGGGTGTTGATTTCTCAGCAACTACACCCACATCAGACCCTACTACCCTGGGGTAGGGAGAAAGAGCCTCCTCCTCCTCCTCCTCCAAGAGGGTGGCATTTTTGAACCACCCCGGGCAAATGGCAACCTTGTCGGCTAATCTTTCTCACACTAGGTCAGGTGAACGGAACTGCCAAAGGTGCCTTCATTTTGGCAGTTTCGCGTCTGGCCTAGACACAGAAGAAGAAAAAGAAGACCCTATCTCTGTGATGGCGAACCTTGGCATGCCAGATGTTCTTGGACTTCAATTCCCAGAAGCCCAAGCACCCTGTGAATCCACACGGAGGGGTTTACTGCGATTCATCCATCCCATGCTGCCCTTGTCGCTCCTGGAAGTGGAAGTAAAACGCACCTGGACAGTTGAGGCTCTTCTGGGTTAACCCTTCCTCAGTACGGGCACGTTTTACTCCCGCTCCCAGGAGCAACGAGGGCCGGATGAATCGCAGTAAACCCCTTCGTGTGGATTCACAGGGTGCTTGGGCTTCTGGGAATTGGAGTCCAAGAACATCTGGAGTGCCAAGGTTCGCCATCACAGCCCTATCTTCTTTCCTTACTCTCCGATACCTTCCTCACGTTTACATTTCTGAGTGCCCAGAGAAAGAGACACAGACCCTATGGCACCACCACCACCACCCTACAGGTGCGTTTTACTTCCGCTTCCAGGAGCGACGAGGGCTTTGTGGGCCGGATGAATTGGCATGGGGGGGGGGCTGATCCTGCCCCCGGGCTGTAGTTTGGGCACCCCTGGCTTAAAGAGGCTTCGAAGCCCTATAAAGCCGATGTAGAATTGGGGAATCATTACAACTGCCTCCCTTCGATCCCATCAGTTTATGATAACATCCCAGAGGGGCGGTTTAGAAACCTAATAAACTAAATTAAATGTAAAGAGGCCTCTTTTTCCCCCCACCGCCCACCCACCCACCCACCCACCGGCCGGCTTTCTTTCCTCCTTCCGTCCCCGGAGCCCCGGCCTGGCCCCGACCCTTCGCCGCCGCCGCCGCACTGCGGAAGGCCAGGACAGGAGGGACCACCGAGGAGAGAACAAAGCGCCCTTTGTGCGGCCTAGCGACGATGCCGGCCTTCGGGGCCCGGCCCTACTCGAGCCCCGGGGCTCCGGCCCGGCCTCCACCCGCCTTCCTTTCACCCTTCCCCCGCCTGGAACTCACGGGGCTGCCGAGGCTCATGAGGGAGAAACGCGGAGGCCTCCGAGGAGCCCGCCGGGCCAGGGAAGAAGCGGCAGCGGCAGCAGCGACGGCGCCTCCTCCTCCTCCTCCTCTCTCAGCCTCGACTAGGCCCAAGCCCGCCCAGGCCTCGGCCCACGACCACGAGGACGGGGACGGAGAGGGCAACCAGGCCGCCGCCACTGCCAGGTGGTAACTTAAGAAGAAGCCTTTATTAGGAGGAGGGCGGGCCGCCCGCCGCCCGGCCGGGAAGGAACAGAAAGGAAAGGAAAGAGAGGGCGGCCTCCGGCTCCGCCTCTGACTGGGGAGGAGGAGGAGGAGGAGGAGGAGGAGGGCCAGGCGGGCGGGAAACGTGGCGGCGGCGGCGGCGGCGGGGAGGGGGAAAGGGGCCCGCCTCTCGTATTTAATCCCCCCCCCTCTTTTTGTTTCTCTGAGGTAAAAAACAAAACACCTCCCACCATGTCTGTCTGACTCTGACGAAGCCGGGGGGGGGGGACTTGGCCTACCATGGAAAGTGACGTTAAAACAGACCCGCTCGCCAGTGCTACGACGCGTTTGTTTCTTCTGAGGGGAAATTGTCATGGGCCTCCATGGAAATTAGGGTGCCTTTTTTGTGGGTGGTGGGGAGGAGGAGGAAACATCGACACCTCCCCTCCCCTCCCCTCCCAAAATGGCCGCCTCGCCCCCCTCACAGAACCCCCCGCCTAGCCTGGCCTGGCCGTGGGGAAACACACCACAGAACTGACCCACCTCCAGGCTTCAGCTTAGGAGGAGTCATTCATTTTAAAAAGTACCTGTTTTATCTAATTCAGGGGTGCCCAAACTATGGCCCGGATGTGGCCCCCGACGCCAATTCATCCGGCCCGTGAAACCCTCGTCGCTCCTGGAAGCCGAAGTAAAGCGCCCATGCGGGCATGTTTTACTTCCGCTTCTGGGAGTGACGAAGGCTTTACTGGCCGGATGAATTGGCGTCAGGGCCCACATCCAGGGCCATAGTGACCAGCCCTCTGAACCCTGTGAGTGGCCCACGGCCCATAAAGTTTGGGCACCCCGACCTACTTGCAATGTCTTGCTTTCAAAGAAAGTAACTCTCCCCATGTTCCTTTTGTGGGGAAGGAATTTCCCCACAGCAGGAAGCCTTCCTTGCTCTCCTCTGGCCAAGGATAGGGCCGGCCCCAACATACACAAAAAGGGTCTCTCAGGGTGACCATCAAGGGTGGGATTGTGGCAGCCATCCCAAAAGCCACCGTCCCATGCTGGGCCCAGTCCTGGGGGGTGCCCTGGGTGCAAAACCCATAATTGCAAGTACAGTAGATAAATAGGTACTGCTTTGGAGGGAAAGGTGGTGTCGTTCCATAAGAAAGGGGCTTAAGTCACGGTCTCCCTTGCGCGGAAACCAGCCTTGTCCATTGCGCTGGTGTTCGGTGCTCATCTCTGTTTGCAGCCAAGAGCCAGCACTGTCTGAGACTACAGACATTTCTGTGGTCAGTCATGTGGCAGGCAGGACTAGATGCCAGAGTGCATGGAATGCTGTTACGTTTCCTGACAAAGTGGTACCTGTTTATCTACTTGCAATTTCTTGCTTTAGAACTGCTAGGTTGGCAGGAGCTGGGACAGAAGACAGAAGCTCACTCTATTGTGCAGCACTCGGGTCTTGAACTGTTGACCTGCCCACCTTCTAGCCATCAAGTCCAGTGTCTTAACCACTAAGCCATCGCAGTCCCTAACTGCTAAGCCACGCGCAGTAAACCCATTTGTGTGGATTCACAGACTTGGGTTTCTGGGAATTGAAGTTCAAGAACAGCTGGCGTGCCAAGGATTGCCATCAGTGGCACTAGACAGAAGAGCAGAGAGAAGAGGTGGGAAATGTCTGTTTAGGTAGCAGCGCAATTCCATGACTAACCCCCCCCCCCCCCTATTCCTCTTCCTGTGCTTTTAATATAGAGATACGTTGTAAAAAATATGTTGTTACTTACTTTGATTATTATTTTTTGCTGGGAAAGTGGAACAATGTCAAATAAACACACAAACTGAAGCTTTTGGGGTAGGACAAATGTCATGGAGTGCCTCAAAATTACCAAAAGACATAGGTGGGATCAGAACTCTACACTACAATAAATACCCGAGGACAGATGTTGAAGAGAAGCAACATGGGATAATCCTTGGCCAGTCAGCATGGTCGGTAGCAAAGGATGGGAGTTATAGTCAAGCAACATCTGGAGCAGCCAGAGTTCCCCACCCCTGCTCCAACAGCCACCCCAGGAACAACCCGGGTAGAGAATTCGCTTCAATCAGCCAGATAATGTCTTCTACAAACGCAGAATATGCAAGGGGCACATCTAGGGCCACCATCACCACTGGATCCATCACTACACCAGGGATTCTCAACATGCAGTCTGTGGGCCAGATGCCATACCTGTCAAGTTTTGGATTTGGAAATAAGGGAAATTTCCCGGCAAATAAGGGATACTTGACAGCTCTGCTTATCCTGTGCTGCCCTCCAATGGTGGCAATAGGGCATTGCAGTCTAATTAATAAGGGATGACAGCGGGAAAGGGTAAAATAAGGGTTTTCCCGGCCAATAAGGGATACTTGACAGCTATGCCAGATGCAGCCCATAGTGCCGTTTCATGTGGCCCCCCTACCACCTCCACCACACCAGGAAGTGCCATGTGGTGGAGGAAGGTCCCAATGAGGGAGTGTGACCCAATGGCCCCTGGCTTAAAAAGCTTGAGAACTCCTGCACTAGGCAACAAAGTTAGCCCAACTCCTCTGTTGATGTTGTAGAGAGGATAGTTTGGCAAAGATCCAGGCATTTAAAAGGCAGTTAGAATGGGAACGGACACATTGTGGACCGGCTTTTCTTGTGCAGCAGCAGGTCGCTTCTTCAAGTGCAGTTTTTTCCCCCCAGGTGACTCAGGTTTTCCATTTCTCCCATGAGGCGCATTGTTTGTGTGTCTGCTGACCCTGGCGTTGCTTTCACTCCTGTGACTTCCTGCCTCTGTCAGTCGGCCAGGACTACTACTACTACTACTACTACTACTACTACCAGTACCTCCTTCTGCATTCTCTCTCCCTTCTATTCACCACAGCACATATATACTGTGCAGTAGATCCATTTTTTTACCACCCACTAACAATAAACGATTCCCTTGGGGCCCAATCCTCAAGAAGAATGCTCTGGTATCTGTATTTTGGTTGGCATTTACTTCAAAAGTTAGCCCCCCTCGCCCAGGACTGCAGACTAGACTTGCCACCAACCAGCGATGGAAAAGAGGTTTGTTGGGTTCAAGCTTGGCTTCTTATTCACACAACCCCTTTCATGTCTCCCAAGACTATAAGCAAGAAGATAAGGCACATCTGGACGTTTTCCAGACTTGCTGAAGCACTGCATAGGTTTGGAAAATGCTTAAGGACACATTTTGACTGATAGGGCGAAAGCACGCATTAATAAAGCACAGGCATTTTAAAGAGGCACAGCAAATTCTGTAAAGGCAGGAAAGTAAAGACTTGTATCGAAAGGGAGCCCTTTTCAGATGCTCAAAGCCAAGCTAATTGGGTGGTGTACACAGGTGTGCCATCCCTCCATACCTCACCTTAGTCCTGTGATGGCAAACCTTGGCACTCCAGTAAACCCCTTCATGTGGATTCACAGGGGACTGGGTTTCTGGGAACTGAAGTCCAAGAACACATGGAGTGCCAAGGTTCGCCATCACTGCCCTAGCCTTTTAGAACCACAGAGCAGCATCTTATTCATGCTCTGTGCCATAGCCGAGACATGCAGCCCGCCCCCATGTCTCTCCTTGCTTTGCCAATTCAGCCACACCATTGCAAGCCATGCTGTCAATGTGGCTAGAAGCACCACATGATCATGCAGCAAGATCTCAGAGACCTCCCACACTTGCTGCCAAATTTAATATGCAGTTTGGAATCGTGGCAGTGGGAAGCCATGTACCAAAGCCCAAGAAGCTGGATCTATTCAGAAGCATGTGGAAGCTCACTCAGCTTAAACATTTTGGTTGGTTATTGAGCTGCCTCCTGTTGCACCTGGATCCTGAAGCTGGACCTCATGTTTCCTTCTTAGCTAAATACCTTTGACGGGTTAGCATTGGATCTGCTTAAGCATCTGAGAACTTTAGAGGTTTTCTGGTTCCTACATATTGTAAAGGGACTGCGGGGGCTTAGTGGTTAAGATGCTGAATTTGACGATTGGGAGGTCAGCAGTTCGAGACCCAAGTACTGTACTGCATGACAGAGTGAGCTCCCGTCTCTGTCCCAGCTTCTGCTAACTTAGCAGTTTTAAAGCAAGAAATTGCAAGTAGATAAATAAGTACCACCTTGGTGGGAAGGTAAACAGCGTTCCATGTACTCCATGTCTAGGCATGTCTGCCACATGTCTGCGGATCTGCAGACGCAGATAGCACCAGCTCTTTGGCTATAAACAGAGATGAGCACCGAACCCTAGAGTCAGATACGACTGGCTTTCAAGCAAGGGCAACCATTACCTTTACCTTACATATTGTTACTTGATCCACAGCTCTGTGACCTATAGAAACAGGAATGAAGTACTGTATTGATTTGACTACGACTTGACCTTGAAAGTGTATCTCCGTGCAAGACAGATGTACCCCACCCATTGAAACAGGATTTTTTTCATTATTTGCTAACTCAGGACTAATGAAAATATTTAAATTGTGAAGTTTGCCAAGAAAGACGGGTGTTTTGCTGCCACTCCACTTCAACTGAGCTGAACGCGTTATTAGGCATAGCTGTCAAGTACCCCTTATTGGCCGGGAAACCCCCTCATTTTACCCCTCTTTCCCGCCGTCATCCCTTATTAATTAGACTGCAATGCCCTATTGCCGCCATTGGAGGGCAGCACAGGATAAGCTTAGCTGTCAAGTATCCCGTATTTGCCAGGAAAACCCCTTATTTTACCCCTCTTTCCCGCCGTCATCCCTTATTAATTAGGCTGCAATGCCCTATTGCCGCCATTGGAGGGCAGCACAGGATAAGCATAGCTGTCAAGTATCCCGTATTTGCCAGGAAATTTCCCTTATTTCCAAATCCAAAACTTGACAGGTATGGTTATTAGGATTATTATGTTCTAAGAAAATTGATCCACATTGGGGTGGAACTGAAATCAGCATACATCACTGAAGGGGAACTTCTGGCCTACAGGTCAGATCTGGTCTGTTGCAGGACAAGGTTTCAAGAATGCCTCTTCCCAGAACTGTACACTGTGGGCAGTTCTCATGTCTATGATCATCTTCCCTGCTCATTCCCCCAAGCTAGTAAGTTAAGGGGCAAGGGAAAGGGCTGGCATGGCTCTCTCCAGTATGAAGTAGAGATAGGGAGCCATGCCAACCCAGTAAGGAAACACGCCAGAAAAAGAAAGGCAACTCAACCCAAGCACCAGAACAGAACCCTCTGCAAAAGGGGTTTCTTCTCCGAACATTGTCCACACACAAACTCTGGAAGATAGATAGGGAGGGTTGAGACCAACCGACCCTAAGCCACCCAAGAACTCAAAGGTCTCGTGCAAATATTGTCAATGTAAAGTTCTACATTTAGACGCAAATAAACCAGATGGACAGTTGTAGGATAGGCCACTGCAGCCTCTTTGGAAAAGATAGAGGCAAGAGTCCTTAGCAGAAGACAATCCAGACCAAAAGAAAAGCCAGCGTCAAAAGAAGAGTTGAAGCCTGATCTCTCAATTCCAAGTCCTAGCCAAACATTCCCTAAGAAGAAAATCATTCTGACTAAACAGGAAGGACAACTTTCTATCACTAAAATCTGTCTGAGAGTGAAACAGATGGCCACAGAATTAAAGTACAGTGATACCTCATAACAACGTCCAAACTTGGTTCCACAAGTTTGGACTTTGTACGGATTTGGACTTTGTATGAGGCATGCAAAATCCTAGCTAAGATGCCTCATACAACGTCCAAATCCTTGCTGTGATGCCTCATACAACGTCGTTTCCATAGAGATACATTGCACTGCAACAGCACAGACTTCAGGGCAAAGTCAAGGAAACTGACAGAACTTTAAGAAATCATTATCTAAAGGCTAAAAACATTACAAAAACATGATTGTCCAAGAACCTGAAGAATGCTGCAAAAATCCCAGGAATGCTTCTAAAAATTATGACGAAAAAAATCAAAAAAATCCAAAATCGCGCTTAAAACCACTCCTAACCACTCTTCGCCTCATGCAAAACCCACAAGAGCAATGCACGCATGTGTCCTGCCTTTTATACTGCCCAGGCACAATGCAACCTGGGAAAACCCCAATGCCTCATACAAAGTTGCACGGCTTTGTATGAGGCAACTTTTTCCAAGGGATTAGGCAATGTTGTATGAATCCGATGTTGTATGAAGCGGACTTTGTATGAGGTATGACTGTAGTTTTTAAAGAGAGAGAGAGGCTGGCTATGACGGCTGCTTTGTCTTAGGCAAGCCTGCAGTCCCTAGATTATTGTAATGCGCTCTACATGGGGCTGCCCTTGACGACCATTCGGAGGCTGCAGCTGGTCCAGAATGCGGCGGCCCGGATGGTGATGGGGTGTGGGCGATATGCCCATGCCTCACCGTGGGCGATATGCCCATGCCTCACCGCTGCTTCGGGAGCTGCACTGGTTACCAGTTTGTCTCCGGGTGCAATTTAAGGTGCTGGTTTTGACCTTTAAAGCCCTATATGGCAGGGGGCCAGGATACCTTAGAGACCGCATCGTCCCAAGAGTGACTGCCCGTCCAACCAGAGCGGACCGGAGAGGCTCTCTAATGGTGCCATCAACGAGGGGTGCACATTTGTCTAGCACCCGAAGGAGGGCCTTCTCCGTGTCCGCACCAACCCTCTGGAACCTCCTACCAACAGATCTAAGACTTCAAAGTGAATTGCTGCCCTTCAGGAAAGGAGTAAAGACCTGGCTGGCAGGGCAGGTGTGGGGCCCGAACGGGACTATGGCCCCCACCGGCTGGCTTTTATAAGACTCTCTCTCTTTCCCTCTGTGTGGTAGGTGGGACGGGTGAGTGGGATATGGGTTTTAAATGGGGGTGGATGTCGGTTTTTTTTATTGGGTGGGTTTTTTATTGGGTGGGTTTTATAAGGTTTTACAATGTTTTTATGTATTTTTTGGAGTTGTTGTAATGCCGCCCTGAGTCGGGTTCTGCCTGAGTGGGCGGCATTTACAAATGTGAATGATAAATAAATAAGATAAATAAATTTGTCTCCTCTTGCAGCACTTGGAAAGCATTGTTGTTTTTCTCTTCTTGGAAGGCTATGTCCAGAATCATCCAGGTCAGGCCGGCCGAGAGCGGTACTTCAAAGTAGCATCAGCGCATTGTTTCAGCCGTGTTCGCTTACAGTCTGGTAAATCACACTTTAAGAGCCTGACAGCCTCATCTTCTCTCCATTTACCCAGAAAAAAGCATTCAGACAGACAATCCTTCGTTGGGCTGAGCCCATTTCCAGCCCTTGGTACTTTTCTGCCCGTGGAAACTGTTAAAAGTTAACCTCTGCCCAGCTATACCAAAACAATACTTTTAAAAGCCTGCAAATAAAACAATTTAGCTGTACTTTTCTTAGTGTCCAATAATTCCAGGAATAGACACTTAACCTGTCTCAGGTCAAAATCCACAGTTTGCTTCTTCCAGGGTTAATACGACTTTTGTTAGGGCCATATAACCGGAGCACTGACCTGTGAATCAGTGACTTGTCAGTGCAGTGTAGCTCCTATGAAGTTGGTGTAGTAAGTGCTGTAATACAATATGGTAGTGAAGGGGGAATGGAAATCCAGCCCCTCTCAAAATACATGAGCAAGGGGATTATTATTTTACTCACAGCACAAGAGAAACTAGATCCAAAACATGGGATGAGTCATCAAAGGTGACATAAGAGAGGCCCTGGGAAAGCCTATGGGACGGTGGACTCCCACCTGTGATCATGTTTAAAGAAAACATGGCAGGGGCTGCTTAAAGAAATGGATACAGGGTCTGTCAATGATTTGGGGGTTAAACCATGATGGTGAACCTTGGCACTCCAGCTGCTCTTGGACTTCCATTCCCAGAAGCCGAGATCTCTTTGGAGCCACACAAATGGGTCTATTGCATGGACAAGCAGTAAACCCATTCATGTGGATCCACAGAGATTTGGGCTTCTGGGAATTGAAGTCCAAGAACATCTGGAGTGCCAAGGTTTGCCATCACTGGACTAGGATATTAGCACCTCTGTGTGCAGTGGCACTATATCACTAAGCACCATTTCCTAGGCCCATGATAGCGAACCTTAGCACTCCATATGTTCTTGGACTTCAATTCCCAGAAGCCCAAGCCCCCGTTAATCCGCACAATTGGGCTTGCTGCTATTAATCCAGCCCACGCTGCGCCACCCTTGTCGCTCCTGGAAGCGGAAGTAAAAACCCCTTATAATTAAGGCTCTTCCAGGTTAACCCTTCCTCTGTACAGGCGTGTTTTACTTCCACTTTCAGGAGCAACGAGAGTGACACGGCGCAGGCTGGATGAATCACAGCAAACCCATTTGTGTGGATTCACGGGGGCTTGGGCTTCTGGGAATTGAAGTCCAAGGACATGTGGAGTGTCAAGGTTCACCATCACAGTCCTAGGCAGAAGCAAGAGAAAACTAGACACACATCCCTCCACTTCTGGGTTTTCCTGAAGCTAATGAGAACTTTTGTGTCTCAGAGGCCCCCCTGGGAAAGATTCCAGTCCTAATGTGAGGGAAAGAAAGGGGTTGTTTGCCTCCAGTCATTGGGTCTCAGGCTGCAGAATGTCTTGGGTCAGCTATGTGGCCCGTCCCTTTCCTGTTGTCTTTCTTTCAGATAGTATCGAAGTCCCCACCACCACAACAAAAAATCAAAAAAATATCATTTCTCTTGCTTAGATGCGAGTCTTCTTTTTCTCCTTCTTTTTCTCCTCCTTTTTCTTCTTCTTTTCTCCTCCTTTTTCTTATCCTTTTCTCCTCCTTCTTTTTCTCCTTCTTTTTCTTCTCCTTCTTTTCCCTCCTCCTCCTTCTCCTCCATCCTGCCTAGCAAGCAGAGTCTCTGAAGGGAAAGATGCAAGAGTGTCCTTCTCTCCCCGTGCCCCCCACCCCAGCCAAAGACACCCCAACAGCCCCCTTTTCTTCAAAGCAGGGATCTTGCCTTTTGCAGAGCTGCTGCTCCGTCTCTTTGCTGTTCCTGACCTTGACGGTGGCGAGGGTGGGAGCTGGGAGGATTTCCATCTCACACGTTAAGTAGAACAATCCTCTTAGCACCAGAACATTTCGTGAAAAGCTTTAAACAGGGTTACATAATTTCATTTGTAGTTCTGAGAGCAAACATCTCTCTTCTGGAGCCCACAAGGACCGATAGATGTTGTGAGCTTTTGGGACAAGGTTGATTTGCCATCCACTGACCTGATCGTGTCCTGCAGTAAACCCATCCGTGTGGATTCACAGGGACTTGAGATTCTGGGAAATAAAGTTCAAGAACACCTAGAGTGCCAAGGTTGGCCATCACTGTCCTAGAGGCATGTTCTCAAGATCCTTCTGCAACAGAAGGTCCATCACAATGACGACATGGGTCCAGCTCTTAAGTCCTGATCTTGAAGGCCCTGTTTAAATGGCAGAGACATCCCCCAGCTCTCTCCTTAGTCGTGGAATGTGATGAACTTAATGGGTGGTGGTGGGAATTAAGGAGCCATTTTAAAGAGGCACAAGTATATATAGTTGAGTCGCGCTGGCCAGGATGTTCTTTAGTATTGATGGTAGGAATAGTCTTACATAACACTGCATTATATATACACCACTTTGTATAGTCATTCTAATACCTTCCAGATGTATCCACCCACCCTTGAATGTACATACAGTATATAGGTCCTAGCAAGGAAATACCTGCTCAATTCCTCCCTCTCATTAGGTTTCATAAACAAAAGGCTTCTAGTCATCAGAGGTTAACGGGTAGCTTCCTTTTCTCAGTACCTGCCCTACTAACATGACACGATTAAAGAGATGCTGGCAGATTCACCATCATCCTGATTTGCAAATATACGGGGGCTTGGAGCTATTTTCTAGTTTCATCTAATTTGGTTTATTATAGCTTTAAAAGCAGGGTGCCTATTTGAAACCTGAGGCTGCGGTGGTTGGAAGGCTGGCAAGTCAGCAGTTCGGGACCCAGGTACTGCATGGTGGACTGAGCACCCGTCTCTGTCCCAGCTCTTGAGGACACGAAAGGAGCCTCATTTGGGTGTTCTCTGAGCGGAGTTTCTTCCGCAAAAAAACCTTTCAACCCAGAATAATTTCTGACACAAAATTATTATTATTATTATTATTTGACACCTGTTCAGGCCAAGGTGAGTTCAAAGATTAAAAGCCAAGAGAGGAATGACCTGAATTTTGCTCATCACCATTCATTAGCACCTAGACAGTTGTTGCGTGAGCAGAGACGCACATCACACGGCCTCAGTTTCCCCCTTCTGCTTCGGTGCATTGAGTTTTTATTTGAATGCTAGTCATTGCATCTACTTTTGCCTGCACACCCACAGATGAGCACAATATAATGTTATGCAGTGTGCTCTCCTCTTTCCCCCTCTTTCTTTGGCGATGCACAAGTGGAATCCATAAGAAAAAACCCCCTCCCAGCCCACCATTCTTTTTCTTTAACCCAACAGTTTGCTAAATTAGGCTGGAAGTTGAGCAGGCGGATCATCCTACTTACCATGGCTGCAGTTCCCCTCCAGTTGCCCCTTGGGTCTCACGTTGGGTTCCTAAGGGGCTAAAAGAGGAATCGTCGGAAGGAGAACTTTCTGGCTAAACCTTTAAACCATCACCCGGAGCAGACCAAAAAGGTCAAGCCGAAGATGGCTGGTCAAAAATAGAAGCGCTCTGCAGAGGAGAGAGTCCAAGGGCTCCTCTGACCTGAGCCTTGGCTCTACTACAACAGCTGTTCCATCACCAGCACTTCATCTTGATATTTAAAGGAGAGGAGGAGGAGGAGGAAGAGGAGGAGGAGGAGGAAGAGGCATGGCTTTCCCCAAAGGCCCCTCCCTCCTGCCAAGTCTCTTCAACAAAGTAAACTCACCAGACCCCAAAAGCTACTGGAAACTGAGCATGTAGACAACTGCAGATTTAGAAAGAGCCATTGATGCAGGGTGAGCCGCTCTAAATCATTCGTGGCTACAGAGCAGTGATGGCCAACCCTGGCACTCCAGTTGTTCTGGAACTTCAATTGCCAGAAGCCCTGAGCAGCAGGAGTGTTGACTTGGGCTTCTGGGAATTGAAGTCCAAGAGCACCTGGAGTGCCAAGGTTGCTCATCACCAACCTTGGCACTCCAGCTGTTCTTGGATTTCAATTCCCAGAAGCCCAAGTCTCTGTGAATCCACACAAATGCATACAGTAAACCCATTCGTGTGGATTCAGGGAGACTTGGGCTTCTGGGAATTGAAATCCAAGAACAGTTGAAGTGCCAAGGTTGGCCATCACTGCTATAGGCGAGAGGGCGCTTTGGTGAGGGGTGGCTAAACAAGTCAAATAAATAATACAGTAAAACCCCTATTTGTGAAAAAAAGTCCGTTCCACATAGGCTTTTGCTTAAATCGGTTTTCATTCCCAGCCAGCGTGTCAAAGAAACGACTCCTCCTCCTGCAAGCGCTGTGAGAATCACACCAAGTGCACGTGAAAGGGCCGCCTTCCCTGCAACTGATTCCTTTTCGGCTTTTACCTAAAGACGCCACAGGTTGCAAAGATCGAACCTCTCTCTCTGACCCTGCCAGAAGAGAATCACAGCCAAGCGCCTTCTCTCTGTTTATCACCTCCTGCGCATCAGAGCAAGAGGGACTCGCTCAGGTTGACAGGGATCTGCGAAGGCCTCCTGTCCAGTCAGAATACCCGCGCGGTCAGTCGCACGCAAGGCACCGTCCCCTCCTGACCAGTCCTCACAATGAGTTTTTGTAATGAGCAATTAAGGCATTATGCACAATGCTCAGCCACTCCAACAAGGCAGCCCTGAGAAAAGCTGGGCACACACAAACCAAAGATGACCTCAAAGGTCTCCATAACAAGCCTTCTGGGAAGCCCATCTCATTCCACCCCCACTTGGCTTCTTTTATGCCACACGGTAGTGGACAATGTCTCTTCAAAGCAGGCACGGCACAATTCCCCCCACCCACCCACCCACCCCTTCCCATATGAAGGCTTGGCTATTCTGGTTCTGATTCAAAGGCGAAGAACCAAACGAAAGGCGATCGGAGGCATTGAAGTTGGCCACCATCCACTGTGGGCCGTCTTCTCCTCTCAAGTAACAAACAGCATTTCAGAAATACCGTACCATCATGCTCTTTCTGTACCACTATATCAACCTATGCTGTTTAAGTGTATCCCTTTAGCTTCCATTTTTAGAAAGGTGTCCCTGACAACCAAATTCACCCAAGACCGATCAATTCCCGTGCATTTCCACTTAGCCTTATGCTTGATCTGGGCCAGTGATGGCGAACCTTGACACTCCAGCTGTTCTTGGACTTCAATTCCCAGAAGCCCAAGTCCCTGTGAATCCACAGGAATGGGTTTACTGCATGTATGCCAGCTGTTCTTGGACTTCAATTCCCAGAAGCCCAAGTCTCTGTGAATCCACAGGAATGGGTTTACTGGGAATTGAAGTCCAAGAACAGCTGCAGTGCCAAGGGCACAATCCTGAACCTGTACGCTATGGGGATGGGCAGGGATCAGCAGGCAGAAGCCAGCTGGAGGCATGTTCTCCTCACATGTTAAAAAGGATCGCATGACTTGCTGTATTCCCTCTGCATTGCATCTCCAACCCACAAATGACCCTCTTTTAAAAATAGACAGAAAGTTTTCATTGCAGCGACCAGACGCCTGTGGTTACGCCTGTGGTTAGGCGTAGCATAGGAACTTCTCTCTCTCCTCCCTTCCAAGCAGTGTCACGGTAGTTTAGGATAAGCATCAGAGCCAACATGTTGGGGTTTCCCTTTTGGCTGTTATGCTCTTGGTTCAGCATCATCTAAGGCCAGTGATGGGCACTCTTGGCCCTCCAGCTGTTCTTGAACTTCAATTCCCAGAGGCCCTGATCAGCAGGAGTGTTGGCTTGGGCTTCTGGGAATTGAAGTCCAAGAACTGCTGGAGGGCCAAGGTTCGCCATCACTGATCTAAGGCAGTGGTCTGCAACCTTTGGCTTTTGGACTTCAATTCCCAGGAGCCTAAGCCAGTCCATTGGCTGATCAGCGCTTTGGGGAATTGAAGTCCAAGGACCAAAGTTTGTGTAGCACTGCTCTGTGAATCCACACGAATGGGTTTACTGTGCGTACACCAGTTGCCAATCCCAGCAAGCAGAGACTAGACCAGCAATGGCGAACCATGGCACTCCAGATGTTTTTGGGCTTCAATTCCCAGAAGCCCTGATTAACAGGAGTGCTGATTTGGGCTTGAAGTTGAAGTTGAAGGAACAGCTGGAGTGCCAAGGTTCTCCATCATTGGACCAGACAATTCAGGGTATTGAGGTCAAAAAAAGTAACTTTTCCTGTTCTGCCTAGACTGGACAAGAAAGGCTTCATTGCGGGGAAAGAGGACTGATTCTGCCGCTGGAGTGTGGAATGAGAGATCCTCGGCTCTTACCCCCCAAAGGACTCAACCGGAGGCAGCACTCCAGTGCCTCAGACCTGGATTATCTGCCCCAAAGCCAAGCCCCAAGACAAGCTATTGAAGAACTCTAATAATCATCCGGGATGATGGAGGGAGGTGTAAAACCAAGGGGACAGACCCATCCTTTCAGAGAGGTCACCCTTGCTCAAAAGCCAGCCGTATCCGACTAGGGTTCAGTGCTCATCTCTGTTTATAAGGCAAAGAGCCAGTGCTGTCTGCGTTTGCAGACATTTCCATGGACATGTGGCAGGCATGCCTCGACACTGAAGTGCACCGAACACCATTTACCTTCCCACCAAAGTGGTCGCGATTTATCTATTTGCAATTTCTTGCTTTCGAACTGCTAGGTTGGGCAGGAGCTGAGGTAGAGATGGGTGCTCACTCTGTCGTGCAGTACTCGGGTTTTGAACTTCCGCCTCCCAGTCAGCTTCATAACCCCTGGAGCCACTGAATTCCTTTCAGATAACTGGATGCCAAATTAGATTCTTTTTCTAAGGTTGGAATCAGTCGGAATAATATTTTGAAATTACACATAATGTTTCCCCTTTGGTAACATTTTGAACGTCAGCTATTTAACAGAACAATCTGTTGCTGATCCTCGTAGGAGGAGGAATGGCTGGGATACAACACGGCACATACGGGTGCCACCCTTCTGGGAAGGAGACCTGAGTCACAGCAAGAAGAAGCCCCCCCCCCCCCCACACCTTCAGAATTCAGCCAGGCACACCGCGTGGCCCATTTCTGCTCAGGGAAAGGCAACCCTACATGACGGTGCAGCACCATGATGGCGAACCTTGGCACTCCAGATGTTCTTGGACTTCAATTCCTGGAAGCCCAAGCACCCTGTGAATCCACATGAATGAGTTTACTGCGATTCATCCGGCCTGCGCTGCCCTCATCGCTCCCGGAAGCGGAAGTAAAACGCACCCGTACAGAGGAAGGGTTAACCCAGAAGAGCCTTAAGCATACGGGCGCGACGAAGGCAGCGCAGGCCAGATGAATCGCAGTAAACCCATTTGTGAGGATTCACAGGGTGCTTGGGCTTCTGGGAATTGAAGTCCAAGAACATCTGGAGTGCCAAGGATCGCCATCACAGGTGTAGCAGAATAGGAGCTTCTGAAACGAATACAGGCACCTTACCTGTGTGGTGCCTGTAGCAAGAAGGGCCTGTCTCCAAGATATCCTAAGCAGGCCCTACAGCAGAAGGCAACCGATTCTGGTACCAGCCTTGGCATTAGGAAACATGGGGTCATCGCCTTATGGGGCCGGTGCTGCCCAGATGTTTTGCAGCGGGGCGAGATAAATTTTAGGCTGCCATTTTATCTGCTTAAACTGTACGTGCGTGTTTTACTTCCGCTTCCAGGAGCTGCGAGGGCAGTGCGGGCCAGATGAATTTGCATCAGGGGCCAGATCTGGCCCAGGGGCCATAGTTTGGGCACCCCCTGCTTCACAGGAATATGCGGAGGCTGAATTATTGCAGGCCTGAAGGAGGACAGTAGCATGCAATGGCCGTGCCATTAAACCATAAACCCTTATGGGGCCATTGGGCATAGAACTTTTGGAGCTCATCGTGACCATTGAATCAGGTGGTGGGTTGGATTACAGTCTCTGGTGTCCTATTACAGTTTATGATGCCAGAATCTTGCTCAGTCATCCCTCTCGACTTCAAAGGTGTGAAGTCAGGTGTGGTTAAATATAGATCAAGGGCGGCAGTGACCACCGAGGGTCATTTGTAGAGGACCTGGTCTCACCAGACTGAGTGACCAGCCACCCCTCAATGGCTGACTCAGGAAAGGCAAAGCCAGGGGCTCTTCCCGACAACCAGAGATCTACATTTTAAGTGGTGTGTAGAGTGGTTAAGATGCTGAACTTGATGGCTGGAAGGTTGGCAGGTCAGCAGTTTGAGACTCACTCAGGCAAGTCGATAAATACAACTGGCTTATGAGCAAGAGAGACCTTTGACCTTTGCTTAGGGTCTTTTTGCAGCATTTAATCCAGAGCCCCAGAGGATACCAGGGTCAGTAAGCCAGTTCCTGCTCTACAGGTAAAGTCACATGACCTGTATCACACACACATGCATGCATGCACACATGCACGCACACACACACAAAGGAAAGGCTTAAAATTAGCCCCAATTCACCACTGGGCTCCAAAAGTCCACCTTTGCTGCCCAGGTGGGGAAATGTTTTGTACACACCTGACTTTTTTCTGAGACCCACCCCCGCCCCCCCCCCCCCCGCCCCGTCCCGCGCCCTTTTGCAAGGATGTCCATTGCCTTGGCTGCCTCTCCTTCCCGATCCCTTTCCTGTTGGATGAAATCATTCCACCCAACTCATCAAGTGAGGCGGAAAGAGATTGCCAAGAGAGATCTAGGTCAGTGGCACAGGAAGCCATCCTATACTCTGCGTGCATGCGTACCCATTCACAGCATTGGCAACAAAGTGCCCTGTGGCAAAATCAATGGGTCATTTTGTTCACCAGCAGTTGGGTCAAAATAATTCACTTGGAAAACCACTGTTCAGCTCTCATTTAGGAACACAAAGAGGAAAGAATGTCCTCCGCCCAGTTTCTTCTTCTTCCTCCTCCTCTTCCTCCTCCTGTGGCCATAAGCCTCGCCGCAGCGCTCCTTGCTCTCTGCCTCTTTGCTGGCTTTCCCATGGCATCCATGAGCATCCTGGGGGTTTTGTGGTGGAAGTTGATGGTTCGCCTCAGGCAGCCCAATGTCTTGGGTGGTGGTGGTGGTGGCGGTGGCGGGCTTTGTCCATCACTCCATGCCAGGAGCAGAATGAGTGGGTGATCACCTCCCATTCACACAAGACAGTCTTCATAGCTTTTCCCCACCCAAAACATCACTATCTCAAAATCATCTCTTCCCTTTGATTCATTTTCATTCAGAAAACTATATGTAGCCCGGGGGTCCCCAACCTTTTCAAGCCAGGGTCCGGGTCAGGCTCTCTCAGTCACCTTCCAAGGCCAGACAGCCATTTCCCCCTGCCTGTATGATGGGGGTGGTTTTGTCCCAACAGCTTCAAAGGGGGGAGGGCTATTTTGTTTCTCGAATGCCTTTGGGGGGGGGGGCACATGAAATGGTGCTGCAGGGCAGATCCGGCCCACAGGCCTTAGGTTGGGAACCCCTGATATAGGCAGTTACAATTTAAAGTAAGAACAAGCATGGACAGAATAATAATAACTTTGTATCAGAAATTATTCTGGGTTGAAAGGATTTTTGCGGGAGAAACTCCGCTTAGCGGGCGCCCGGATGAGGCTCCTTTCATGTCCCCAAGACCTGGGATTGAGACAGGCGCTCACTCTGTCATGCAGTACCCGGGTCTCGAACGGCTGACTTGCCAGCCTTCCAGCTAACAAGGTGAGCTTCTTAACCCTTGAGCCACCTTCGCAGCCCCTATGGGCAGAATGAAAACCCGAAATGTAATGTGTCACCACAACTCTTGCAGGGATAAAATAGCAGCTCTTCCAGAGGCACAAAAACCCCAGAAACAACCTCCCACCCCCTCAAATCCTGCCAATAATAATAATAATAATAATAATAATAATAATAATAATAATAATAATAATAATAATAATAATAATAATAATAATAATAATAATAATAATAATAATAAATTCAAAGAATAAAATGTACTGCATTTCCAATGGAGTGCTGTCCTCTCTGAAGTAGATCATTGCTCAAAAGCCAGTCATATCCAACTCTAGGGTTCAGTGCTCATTTTTGTTTATAGCCAAAGAGCCAGCAGTGTCTGTGTCTGCAGTCGTTTCCCTGGACATGTGGCAGGCATGACTAGACACCGGAGGGCACGGAACGCTGTTTACCTTCCCACTGAAGTGGTCCCTATTTATCGACTTGCAATGTCTTGCTTTCGAACTGCTAGGTCGGCAGGAGCAGGGACAGAGACGGGCGCTCACTCCGTCCTGCAGCGCTAGTGTCTTGAACTGCTGACCTGCCAACCTTCCCGTCATCCAGTTCAGCATCTTAACCCTAAGCCACCGCTGTCCTTGAAGTAGGTCGTCCTGGAGGTTGGAAAGAGGCTCTTTTCGGGCTCTCGCCAGGCCACACTGGGAGATGTCACTCCCCAGAAGTCCCTTTCCCCCATGCTCTGACTTGAGCCCTGGATGACTGACCAGGGGACGGACGGGGCTCACATGACATGAGTGTTGTGGTCCGTCCACCCACCCACCCACCCACCTTCTTCTTCTTCTGAAAGTGTACTAAGGAGAGGTCATGCCATGCCACCCTTCCTCTTGGCCTGCTTGCATTCTCAGCTTGCAGATAATATGACTTTGCCCTGAATTCCTTCGGGAGGAGAGCAAACATTTGGCCTGAAATTTGACCCTTCTCAGGACCAGCCCTCAACCCAAGGCTTGATTTCTTCATTTTATTGTTCAGTTGCACTGCAATCTTAGTTAATCTATATGTGGGGCTTTTTTGGTGCTCTTTAACTCATTTCTTCCATGCATTAAGTTCAGCATCATCGACACCTCTTTTCCTCCCCTCTTGAGATCTGAACCGATACAAGCTTAATGTTCAACAGAACACGTGAGACCCAGAGGGAATCTTTCCAGGAAAATCGCATGCTTCAAGACATTTATGGTGCGTCTGTAAAGTGCCACTTCAAGTGGAAAGATCGGGGTGGTTGGGATGGGTGCAGAGTGGCATTTTCAAGATCCCAACCTCCTCTTCTTTCTTTCTTTCTTTCTTGTAGAATCTGGGTGCTGTCTATGTTCTGGAAGTCTTCCATTAGAAACCCCTTGCCTGTTCCCATAATAGCACATTGATGCATAATAGCATTAATAGCACAAAAGCACATTAATGCATAAAAGGCAGATACTGTTTACTTGGATGGCATGCCCCAATCTGATATGCTGCACCAATGGTAAGGTCAAAGTCAAGGTTGCCCTTGCTGGAAAACCAGTCATATCAGACTCTAGGGATCAGTGCTCATCTCTGTTTATACCCAAAGAGCCAGGGCTGTCTGCATCTGCAGACATTTCTCTGGACATGCGGCAGGCATGACTAGACACTGGAGTGCATGGAACACTGTTACCTTTCCCAATGAAGTGGTCCCTATTTATCTACTTGCAATGCCATGCTTTCGATCTGATAGGTTGACAGGAGCTGGGATAGAGATGGGAACTCATTCCGTGGTGCAGCACTCGGGTCTTGAACTGCTGACCTGCTAAACTTCAGCGTCTTAACCACTAAGCCACCGCAGTCCCTGCATCAATGGTAGGCCACCCTTAAATGGCAGTCCTTGCCAAACTTAACCTGAATCATCGGCTGCAGGAAGAGCCCTTGCCTGGAAAGCAATGGTCAGGCAACACTAGGCAAGCAGAAATCGGGCCAAGCCGGATCTTGTCCTTCTGGCTTCCAGTAGAACTGCCAGATTGATAAGACATGGGTGACCTTTTTCCCTTTGGGAAAAGGAAAACTACCTCCCTGGGGGCAGAGAAGGCCTTTGTGCACCTCCCTTTCTATCTACTTCTAGACCAGGAGTGCCAAAACTTTTTGGGCCATGGGCCGGTCACGTGGTTCCTCCCACAGAACCATAGCTGTCAAGTATCCCTTATCGGCCGGGGAAACCCCTTATTTTACCCTCTTTCCCGCCGTCATCCCTTATTAATTAGACTGCAATGCCCTACTGCCACCATTGGAGGGCAGCACAGGATAAGCATAGCTGTCAAGTATCCCGTATTGGCCGGGAAATTTCCCTTATTTCCAAATCCAAAACTTGACAGGTATGCACAGGAAGCAGAAGTAAAATGCACATTGAAATCGGTTTTGCAACTAGATGAGATAGATTTTAAGCTGCCATTTTCTCTGCTTCAACCAGGGGTGCCCAAACTATGGCTCATGGGCAGAATCCGGCCTCTGATGACAATTCCTCCAACCCGCGCCGCCCTCGTCGCTCCCAAAAGTGGAAGTAAAATGCGCCCGTACGGGAGCAACATGGGCAGCGCAGGCTGGATGAATTGTCATCAGAGGCCGGATCCAGCCCATGGGCCATAGTTTGGGCGCTCCTGTTCTAGACTGAGGGACCATGACTTGAACAGCGAAGAGAGAGAGAGAGAAATGGAACAATCCTTCCAGGTGAAAACAAGGAAACTATGATCTGGATCAAAGCAAGAGGGGAAAATTCTCGCTGGGATTCTTTCCCAATCGCAGATAAGAATCAGAACATCCTGGAACAAACATTTCTCCGCTTGTCTCAGGACAAACCCAGCCCTACGCCCAAGGGAGAGAGACCTGAGTCCTGCAAGCCTGTTGCGATCTGCCTGCCTACTGCAGCGGTGTAAAAGTCACGACACGCAGACGTTTCTTGGAGGGTCAAAGTGAGACGACGACATGCTTTAGTTAGCAGGTAGTATATATACACCTTCAAGCTTGGTGCTATTTTTAGAGTACACATTCCTAGTCTAACAAAGAATCTAGCTACGTGACAATGCCCAACCACTCTTATTGACAGATAGGCTTTTCCCTGGCTCCTATGACTCAGGGAATGTCAAGAGATAGTCAATGTTTAGGGTAGAAGGACCTGTGGGGTGAATTAGATTAGTAAAATCCCATGTCAAAAGTTGAAATACTGGTTTTCCGGAGGCCAAAGGACTGTTTGTCCAAATTAATTAATAGCGGGTTCAGCCAGGTTGTGTTCCGTAGCATTGTTATGAAAGATCACAGTGTGCCATGCTTTCCAGCAATATCGGGCCAATATCATTGCCTCACCCTTTCGGAACTCACTATACTAAATAACAATGTGTATATATTTTAGGGTGATCATGGGGGTCAAACTAATATATCATCACTACACAAGCCACCTTTTATTATAGAGCTTGATCCCTCTGCCAAAGGAAGGCTGTCCCTGTGGCCTTGCGCTTCCACCACTGACTGACCCATGGCCAAGAAGATTGGAAGAAGCCCATCAGTGTTGGCCACTTCACTAGCAGTGATTTCCACTTGGGAATGGTTGGCCTTGAACGGCCCACAGGGGCCCATATCACTTCTCAGCCTTGGGGCTAAGATCAAGCATAGTGTGGATATGGAAAAGTTACTCTTTTGTACCAGAATCCCCAGTTGAGGGTCCTCTGCTTAAAAAACTCTCTTGCCTTCTTCAACCGTCTCTTCCCCATCAAGAAATAATTCCTTATGTTGACTTGGAATCCCCTTTCTTATAGCCTTAATGTGTAGGGTTTAATGGTTAGAACAGGGGTGCCCAAACTACGGCCCAAAGGCCAGATCTGGCCCCTGATGCCGATTCACCCAGCCCATGCCGCCCTTGTCGCTCCTGAAAGCAGAAGTAAAATGTGCCCATAGAGGCACATTTTACTTCGGCTTCCGGGAGGGATGGGGGCGGCATGGGCTGGATGAATTGCCATTGGGGGCCGGATCCAGCCCATGGGCTGAAGTTTGGGCACCCCTGGTTTAAGCAGAGAAAATGGTAGCTTAAAATATATCTCATCATGAGACAGGGTGACCCAATACGAATGAGCTGCAGTGGAAACGGAGGCAGGCCAAGAGGGCTGTTCTCCTGAGTGCTTCGAGCACATTGTGCCGGTGACTCTTCCGTCTCCTTTCCTGCCCACACACATCTGGGGAGGGGTGGGGAGAAGACACCCTGATTACACACACACACACACTCACACACACACAGCCCCAGTTTTGGACGCAATCCTGGGTGAGTGCAGGAACCAGTAGAGGGAAAGGTGGCCAGAAAACAGCCTTTCCCCTTATGTGCCCTTCCTCCATACACACAGGTTACACACAATGATCCCCACAAAACACACACACGCGCGCGCACGCACACACTTTCTAACCACGCAGGCACAATAGAGTTGTCACTCATTTGTTGTTCTGGTTGCTAAAGCTGACTGTGCCTGTTCTTGACCTCAGCTATTCTGCATCGACTCCTACCTGCCTACTCAGAACACGAGAGCGCTTAGTAATGGGGGAAGAAAGCCAATAAGATGGAGATGGAGTTATATCATGGTGCGGGGTGGAAAAAAAACCCACAAAGGCATGTCATTGAATCATAGTTGATCATGTAAACCAGGGGTGCACAAACTAGTGCCTGTGGGCTGGATCCACCCCGACACCAGTTCATCCAGCCCGCGCCACCCTTGCCGCTCCTGGAAATGGCACATTTTACTTCCATTTCCAGGAGCGGCAAGGGGGTGGGTGGGTGTCAGGGGCCAGCTCTGGCCCACAGGCCGTAGTTTGGGCACCCCTGAAGTAAACCCTGTAGGCAAAAAGCCTTCTGTTGTTGCTGTAGTCCTTCCCAGCCTTTGGGCTGCTGATCTTTATGTCCTTCACATGACTGATGAGGTCTCCCATTGCCAGCATCCCCAAGCCAGCTTGAGCCTGAGGGTCTTTGGAGCAGGGGAAGGAAGTCCTTCCCTCCCAAGACCACTGCTAAGCATAGGATAGGAGCAGGTGTTCCCGGTGGGGGTCCAACCCTGCCTTCCCCAGCACGGCAGCCTCACCTGGCATCTTTGCAAATGAGCTTGTGTTTGTTTGGCAGTTGGAGGAAACAATACGCTCGGTTTCGCAAACACAGCTGCTTTGAAGATGGGTTTTCACGCTCGCTCGCTCGCTCGCTCGCTCACTCCTCCGGTTGCAAAACTGCCTTGGCACTCTGTTTTGGCCTTGACAAGTCAGAAGGCCCAAGGAACCACAGGCTCTAATCCGGAAGACCAGCCGCCCTCACAGCAAGTGCGCGCGCCTGCCAACTTTGGGAGGAGAAAGACCCTCTTGGCGAAACACCTGCACAAAAGCAGCCCCTCCTTTAAGGATCGCTCCCTTTCCAATAGGTGTGAGGTGGAGCCATGGCTTGTTTGAACAGCAATGAGAGATCTTGGTCATCATTCCTGACAACCTCCCAAGTCCCAGTGTGTTGACTCTGAGACTACAGGTTCTGCTACAAACTTAGTAATTCCTAGGGCCATGATGGTGAACCTTGGCACTCCAGCTGTTCTTGGACTTCAGTTCCCAGAAGCCCAAGTCTCTGTGAATCCACACAGAGTACACCCATTTGTGTGGATTCACAAAGGACTTGGGCTTCTGGGAACTGAAGTCCAAGAACAGCTGGAGTGCCAAGGTTCGCCATCACGGCCCTACTAAGGCCTCTCTTAGAACCCAGTTTCCTGGCTCCGTGGGCAGATGGAGCCTCCTTCTCTGGCCCAGGTTTTATGTCCTACTACTTCTCTTTTTGGAGAGCTTCAAGAGGGAATCAGGTGGGATGGAAAGGTCTCCTGCGTTACCTGGGCCTTCCTCTGCTCTGTCTCCACCACACCTACTTCAGAGACCACAGAAGACTGCCAGGGGAGGACTTCCAGAAGCCCCGGCATGGAACCCAGTTGACCTTCCTCGACCTTTTCTTGGCCTCTCGCTTTGGACCGCAGATTGGCCACTGGGTTGCCCTCCTGAAGGTGGTGCCCCTTCCTGCCCTTCTCTCTCCCAAAGCTCTGCACTGCTAACAGGTGCTCCAGAGGCAGAAATTCAACAGGGCCAGCTTCCAACCCAAGGGAGAATGCTCTGCTCTGCTCTGCACTCCTGCCTCCCTTGCAACGGTTACACTGGGAGGCTTAAGGGCCCTGAGGTGGTGGTGGTGGTGGTGGCGGCAAATGAAGGAGACTCTGTTCAGGCGCCACTGGTTCACTTCCGGCCGATCGACCAGGGCTCCTGACCCCTAGTGTGGCTCAAGTGGTTACGACGCGGACTGGGCGGCGTGAGGTCAGCAGCTCAAAACCTGAGTACTACAGGACAGAATGAGCTCCCGTCTCTGTCCCAGCTCCTGCCAACCTAGCAGTTCGAAAGCAAGAAATTGCATGGAGAAAAATAGGGACCACTTTGGTGGGAAGGTCAACAGCCTTCCGTGCACTCTGGTGTCTAGTCGTGCCTGCCACATGACCACGGCTCTTCGGCTGTAAACAGAGATGAGTACCAAACCCTAGAGTTGGATATGACTGGCTTTTGACCAAGGGTGACCTTTAGTGCTTCAGAAAGGCCAGTGGCCATAAAAAGCCCAACCCTCCCTCCTCCGTGGAGGTGAACAAGGGTTATATAACTCCCATTAAGAAGTGGTGTGTGGCAGAGGTTGAATGTGGGTCATTCGTTTTCGCCAAAGTGCTCAACAAGGCCTTTGGCTCATTAGCAGCCTCAAAGGGTCGGCGTTTCTTTCCTGGACTGGTGCTTTCTCAGAGCTCTGGGGCAACAGAGGAGGAGGAGGAGGAGGAGGAGGAGGAGGAGGAGAGCAACCCCAGCCGTTCAAATGCTTCTCTTCGCTGCCCTCCTTCTCTCTCTCTCTCTCTGGCAATGGTTTCAATGCAACGAGGGAGGGTGCTCTCCTAGTAGGTGAAAGGGGTCTATTTGCCCTGGCCACGTGTTCCTCTGCACCTCCACATCTTGCACTCCAGCATGCCTGGCTTTGCAGTTGGTCCACAGGATGTAAACATGGGCTTAGCCTGCAAATCTGATTTGAAGAGCCATCAGGGAATCCAATTGTCATGGGTAACCACAGAGCACCACTTCTAAATTATGGGCTAAGCCTATTGTCTTGTGTGACTTTAAGCCAGGGGTGCCCAAACTACGGCCTGGGGACTGGATCCGGCCCCTGATGCCCTTGTCGCTCATGGAAGTGGAAATAAAATGTGCCCGGAGTGACGAGGGCATCGGGGGCTGGATGAATTGGCATCGGGGGCCGGATCCAGCCCCTGGGCCATAGTGACCATCCCCCTGAACCATATGACCAGCCCACGGCCCAAAAGGTTTGGGCACCCTTGCTTTAAGCTATGGTTATGGAGGCTGAAAAAGAGTTAACGGACAGGCACATCATTTGCTACAGCGAACCAAGCCGCACAACAAAGGCATTTGGTTGTCCAGTCCCCACCCATGCTAAACAAACTGTAGGCTCACCTTTGGGGACCAAAGCGTCAGCAGCGCATGAAAAGGAATGTAAGACAGCTGACCCCCACCCCCCTGCCGCATGCCCCCCCCCCCCACAGCTTGGCCTCTGCCCCCTCCAGGCACAGGCTCCGTTATCCCTCACCCTCTTCTTCACTTTCCTGGGGGGTGCTTCGTTTTTATCCTTGTCCTCAGGAAGGTGCTCTATTTCAACTCCCACCCTCCCTTCCTTGCCCCTCTCTGGCTTTGCCGGCCAAAGGCTGAAGAGCTGGAGGTCACACATTGTACATCCCTGGTGCAGAGGGCCCAGAAGCCAAGCTGGCAGGTGTGAAGGAAGGCGTTGGGCGCTTTCACCTTGGGGAAGAGAAGGCTGAGGGGTGGCCATGATTGTTGTCTTCTTCAGACCATCCAGACATCAGGTGGAGGAAAGTTCTTAACCTGGGTTCGACCGAGCCCCAGGGGTTCAGTGAGTCAGTCTCAGGGGTTCAGTAGAGGGGTTTGTGTGTTGGTCTGTTCCATTCACCAGGGTATTTATGGCAAATTCTACGAAGGGTTCAGTAATGCATGTATGAAACCTGCGGGGTTCAGTACCTCCAACAAGGTTAAGAACCACTACTCTGGAGGGTAAAACCTGAACCAGTGGGTTCTCATTCAGATTACGAAACAGGACATTCTGAGTAAACATTCCTAGTGGTAATAGCTGTTGGACAGGAAGCTACTCATCTCCTTCACAGTAGGTTTGAGAGAGAGAGAGAGAGAAATCATGAGTCCATCTGCCACAGAAGCGTCAGGAAGGGTTCCCTCTCGCTCTTAAAAGACCACCATTCTACCATGAAAGTGAGGGCCACCCATGGCCTTTCGAGCATTGGCCATTTAAGAAGGAAACCGTTTGCAACAACCACCCTTGGCTCTACTCATGACACAGTTGACTCCTGTCTGTGTGTGTGTGTGTGTGTGTGTGTGTGTGTGTGTGTGTGTGTGTGTGTGTGTGTGTGTGTGTGTGTGTGTGTGTGTGTGTGTGTGTGTCAGTGTGTGTTCTTGACTTGCATTGGGTTGGCCAACGGAAGATTGACTCTCTGGATCCCTCTAGTGGCCAACTCAGAAAATGGCCCCATCAAGAAAACACCCTGGGTGCACCTAAAGGTAAAGGTCACCCTTGCTCGAAAGCCAGTCGTATCCGACTCTAGGGTTCAGTGCTCATCTCTGTTTATAGACAAAGAGCCAGTGCTGTCTGCTTCTGCAGATGTTTCTGTGATCATGTGGCAGGCATGACTAGACACCAGAGTGCAAGGAACATTGTTTACTTTCCCACTGAAGTTGTCCCTATTTATCTACTTGCAATTTCTTGCTTTCGAACTGCTAGGTTGGCAGGTGCTGGGACTGCACTATTCGGGTATCAAACTGCCGACCTGCTGCCTTCCAGTCAGCATCTTCTTAGCCACTTGAGCCACTGCAGCCCCTTGTTAGCTGGCAAATAATAAAACTCCATATTGTTCCCGATTCGAGGCCCAGCACCACAGGCAGAGCTGAAATGCAAACCTTCTCCCAAACCTGGTATTTGCATCCCTGTGCCAATTTTTATGATGAATCTGCTCAATGGCCCCCAAATCTGCTTTGAGCCAGAAACACCAGTTCATAATGATAATTTCATGTCAGAAATCATTCTGAGTTGAAAGGACTTTTTGCTGGAGAAACTCCATTCAGGGATGATGCTCCTTTCACGTTCCCCAAGAGCTTTCCCTACCAAAGTGGTCCCTATTCATCTACTTGCAATTTCTTGCTTTTGATCTGCTAGGTTGGCAGGAGCTGTGACAGAGACAAGTGCACATTCCATCATGCAGTACCTGGGTCTCGAACTGCTAACTTGCCGGCCTTCCAGCTAACAAGGTGAGCTTCTTAAAACTATTGAGAACGACTGTTTCCTAGGCCCCCAGTGGCTGTGGCCCTCCTGTCCTGCCTGGAAACTGGCCACACTGGGAAGAGAAGTCTGCTTGGGTGAGAGATCTTTGATCCGGCTCAGCCTGGCTTTCCTACTCACTGACAGCTAGAACACATCCTTGGGTCACCCATTGGTTGGATGCAAGAGGATATGGTGAGAAACTGGTTCTAGCACAGGGTTGCCCAAACTATGGCCTGCGGGCCGGATCCAGCCCCTAACACATATTCATATGGCCCATGCTGCCCTTGCTGCTCCTGAAAGTGGAAGTAAAACATGCCCGGATAGGCATGTTTTACTTCCGCTTCCAGGAGCGGCAAGGGCAGCATGAATTTGTGTCGGGGGCTGGATCTGGCCCACAGGCCGTAGTTTGGACACCTCTGGTTTAAGCAGAGAAAATGGCAGCCTGTAAATCTATCTCATCCTGTTGCAAAAGAAATTGCATGGCACGGTTTACTTCCACTTCTGGTGGGAGGAACCATGTGACCGGCCTGCTGAACTCCGTCACCGGCCCACGGCCCGAAAAGCTTGGGCACCCCTGTTCTAGCAAAAAGCCCAGCGTAGGTCTGGGAAGCTTCAAGCCTTCGGGAAGGCAGAGAGGCGTCTCCTTGCTCCGGATCAGCTTGCCAAGTCTCAATCCCAGGCCGGAAAGTGGGCCAAGGGAACGATCCCTCGGATCATGGCGGCTCACAGGCTCCTGTTTGCTTGGTTCCAAGAAGACATCCTTTCCTTGCCTGACACACCCCAGTGCGCGAGGCAAACCTCATGTTTCATCCCCCGCCTGACATGTCGCAGCTTGGCGGGGCTTCTTTGGAAGCTAAAAGCAACACGTGCCTTTCTCAAGGCGCAGGCAGAAATCCATCCCTGCTCCTTGAGTGCAACACAAGAGGAGGAGAACCAGCTGCCGCCTGCAGCCTACGTTTCTGCTTCGAGAGGCTTGTTGACGCATCCACGACATCGACCTTCTAGGGACATCTTTCTTCGCAGAGGCTCAAAGGGACTCTTTGGAGAGGAAAGGCTGGTTGGGACATCTGCCGGGACCCCTTGGGGTTCTTGGGAACTGCAGAGATAGCCAACTTCACCTGCAGCAGGTTGTGCGCTGCCTTCCGTGTCCCCAGCAAACCCTGGACGGCCCAAATGAAGCCACTTTCCTGACTTTGTAGTTGGCCAAACTCAAGTCCGCATCAGTGCATGTTTCTGGCAGTCATTGGCAGACCAGTAGATCATGAACCAATGGATTCTGTGTCTCTCAACATCAGGGGTGCCCAAACTATGCCTGTGGGCCAGATCTGCCCCAATACCAATTCATCCGGCCCAAGCCGCCCTCGTCGCTCCTAAAAACGGAAGTAAAACATGCCCGTATGGGAGCATTTTATGGGACCCCGTTGGGGTCTGGATGGGGGCGAATGGGTTACAGCTGAATCCTAGTAAGACTGAGTGGCTGTGGATGGGGGGTCCTGTGCTATCCCAGGAACTGCCATCTTTGGTTTTGGATGGGGCTATTTTGCCCCTGACCGACCCGGTGCGCAACTTGGGGGTCCTCCTGGATTTGCGGCTGCTGCTAGAAGAACAGGTGGCGGCTGTGGCCAGGAGGGCCTTCGCCTAACTTCGGGTGATTTGCCAGTTGCGCACGCTCCTGGACCGGGACTCTTTGCTCATGGTCATTCATGCTCTGGTGACCTCCAGACTAATTATTGTAATGCGCTCTACATGGGGCTGCCCTTGATGACCATTCGGAGGCTGCAGCTGGTCCAAAATGCGGCAGCCCGGGTGGTGATGGGGTGTGGATGTTATGCCCATGCCTCACCACTGCTGCGGGAGCTGCACTGGTTACCCGTTTGCCTCCAGGTGCAATTCAAGGTGCTGGTTTTGACCTTTAAGCCCTATATGGTAGTGGGCCAGGTTACCTTAGAGACCGCATCGCCCTAAGGACGTCTGTCCGTCCAACCAGAGCGGACCGGAGGGGCTCTCTAATAGTGCCATCGGCCAGGGGGTCTCGCCTCTCTGGCACAAGGAGGAGGAGAGCCTTCTCTGTGTCCGCACCGGCCCTTTGGAACCTCCTGCCTGTGGAACTGCGTCTCCAGACGGAGTTGTTGCCCTTTAGAAAAGAACTAAAGACCTGGCTGGCGGGCCAAGTTTTGGGTGCAGGTGGAGGGGTGGCTTCCGTTGGGTGGTTAATATAGGGGAGGATGCTTGCCCCGTGGTTTCTTCAGTTCCTGCACCCCTCTCTTTTTAGGGGTGGGTTCTTATTGCTGGTTTTTATCTGTTTTATTTGTTTTTATCTGTTTTTACCCACTGTTGTGAACCGCCCGGAGTCGGCTTTGGCTGAGTGGGCAGTATAAAAATTTAACAATAAATAAACAAACAAACAAATAAATAAAGCTCACCTTTGCTTGAAAGCCAGTCATATCTGACTCTAGGGTTCAGTGCTCATCTGTTTTATAGCCAAAGAGAAAGCAGACATTTCCAAGGACACATGGCAGGCATGACTAGACACGGGGTACAGGGGGGCACTGTTTACCTTTCCCACCAAAGGGGTACCTATTTATCTACTTGCAATTTTTTGCTTTCAAACTGCTGACCTGCTGCCTTCCAGTAGGAGGCTGCTTAATATATATATTTTAAAAAAGAAGTTTTGATTTCCCAGGCTGACTCCATCCATTCGGGGCAGAAGGCTTCTCTATCCCTTCTTGTTTCCATTCAAAGCATTTTGACAGTTACATAAAGGCAGCCAGAGAAAACCCAGAATGAATAAGCAAATTGTGTTTCTATCAGCCAAAGGATTAGCGCCGTCTTTCACAAAGGTTTACATCCTAATTCCCAAATAGCCTCTGTTACATAAAGTATTTCCTCCTCCTCCGACCCAATCCAGCGAGAGGGCCGGATTGGAAGTGCTCAATGGGGAAAGAAAGCCAACCGGGAGGTGGAGAGAGGATTCACAGTGCAGTTTCCCAAGCTCAACTGGAGCCTTTTCCTGACTCAGAGAGATTGAAACCAAGAGATTCTAGCACAGGTGTGCCTAAACTACGGCCCTTGCGCCACATCCGGCCCCCAATGGCAATTCATTCAGCCCACACCACCCTCGTCACTCCCAGAAGCAGAAGTAAAACGCGCCCATTTTACTTCCACTTCCGGGAGCAACGAGGGTGGTGTGGGCTGAATTAATTGGTGTTGGGGGCTGGATCCGGCCCACAGGCCGTAGTTTGGGCATCCCTGGTTTAAGCAGAGAAAGTGGCACCTTAAAATCTATCTCATCCTGTTGCAAAATAGATTGCAAGGTCGCTTTACTTCCGCTTCTGGTGGGAGGAACCACATGACTGGCCCATGACCCGAAAAGTTTGTGCACCCATTGCTGTCTGTCAATGGTCGAGGTTTCATTCCGGCCTCCGAAACCTCCACAAGCCGACAGGGACTCACAAGATTCCCAACCAGGTTCAAACCTAGAAATGGTACCAGGGCATTTGAGGGAAACAAGGCAAGACCTTCTAGGGGGCTGGTTGTGTGTGTGTGTGTGTAGTTTTATTTGTTTTAACATTACAGATCTTAATGCAGGTTGCCTTTATTTATTTTTTTAAAAAAATGCACGAAACCAACCTGCCAGGGCTTCTACTTACTTCTTGGCTGTTGAATCAATCAAGAAACCTTAAAGTCAAGAGTCCGCGTAGTGGGCTGGGCGGCCCTAGGCTTCCACCTCCTCCTCCTCCCTCTGCTCCTCCTCCTCCTCCTCGTCTTCCTCGTCGCTGACCACGTACTTCCTCGGCTTCTTGCTGGCCTTGTCGTCATCCTCTGCCTTCCTCTTCCCAGAAGGCTCCCCTTCCTAAAGGACAGACAAAAGCGGGGGAAGGCCAGGCTTACCCAAGTCCTCGTGAAACCCCTCAGGCCCCAACTGCCCCAGATGGAAGGGGACAAACTTCAGGGCCCTTCATCCCCCCCCCCCAAAAAAAATACTCCCTTGTGACCCTTTTTTGCCCCAAGTTTTATCTCATATACTCTGATAGGGCTGTAAGCAGGAATAAACCCCAATAGTTCAGAATGGGACAGAGGTTGTAACTCAGTCATGGCGAACCTTGGCACTGCAGGTGTTCTTGGACTTCAACTTTCAGAAGCCCAAGTCTCTGCTGAATATACACAAATGGGTTTATTGCGCAGAGTAAACCCATTCGTGTGGATTCACAGAGACTTGGGCTTCTGGGAATTGAACTCCAAGAACACCTAGGCCCGTGATGGCAAACCTTGGCACTCCAGATGTTATTAGAAGCCCAAGCCCCCATGAATCCACACGAATGGGTTTGCTGCAATTCATCCAGCCCACGCCGCCCCCGTCGCTCCTGGATTCATGGGGGCTTCTGGGAATTGAAGTCCAAGAACATCTGGAGTGCCAAGGTTCACCATCATGGACCTAGAGTGTTCATGCAGTAAACCCATTCATGCGAATTCACAGAGACTTGGGCTTCTGGGAATTAAAGTCCAAGGACCCCTGGAGTGCCAAGGTTTGCCATCACGGTTGCAACTGACTCCTAAGCAGGAGGGAGAAGGAATAGGTGGGGAAAGAATGAGGGGCTTGGGTGAGAGATGGCTAGCTTTATTTTTAAAAAAATCTTCAAACACACATTTAAAAACTGCACCATTTAAGGGTCTACTTCTGAATCTCTGTTGCATCAAGGAATAGCTGTGGGTATGGCCCCCCCCGCCCCCCAGAATATCAAAACGGGGATTTGCTATCTTTAGGAGTTAAAGCCTTCTTGTTGTTTTAAATCTATAGCCTAAGTCCAGTTAGTAATCCCAAATAGCTGCTGCCCCAGTGAACCAGTTGCTGAAAGACGACGACTCAACCGTTGTGCAACAAGGACTAATTCAAGCCACCGGGTTGCCGTGGCTCAGCACTGGCAGCAGGGATCCAGCTTGGCGTCGCAAATAGTAACTGCTGCATGTCATTAAAGCCGATTCTGATTTAGGGCGACCCTTTCCTGGGCTTTCAGCGGTCCCCGGTCAACCTCTGGTTCTGAAGCCAGAGACCTAAACCATAGGGGCCGCCAGCCACAAAACCCAACTGGGTACCCTTGGGATCAGCCACTCAGTAGAAGAGACCGAGGTCACAAGGGCGTTAGTGTTGAGTATTGTAGAGCAACCCCAGCACACAATGGCTTATTAATGTTAATTTTAACCCTGGTTCACCAATAGAAAAGTCTTCTGTCTTCCCATCTCTAGGGCATGTTTTTCTAAAAAATATATATTAAGACTCATTGTTCAGGTCTCTTCCTTGTTCTACTCTCAACTCTTCTCCTTCTTCTTGATATTCTTACCTTACAAGCAACAGCACGTATGCTTAATATCAACCATTTTTGTTTGGGCACGTGGCATTCCTTTGTGAAAATAACTTTTACAAAGCAGGCCACGTGTTTATCTCTCTGAAACAACTGTAAGTAAAAAATTCTGTTTGGTTTCTAACACGTTGTGTGGAGTGTGTCTAATTATTGGACTGGAGTGGGGAGTAAAAAGCTGGGAGAACTTGCAACTCAAACACAAGCTACAGTAATACCTCGAATAACGCTAAAACTTGGTTCCACAAGTCTTAGCGTTATCCGATTTTTAGCATTATCCGACGCAGGCATTGAATAACGCTAAAAAAAAAACCAGGGGGTCCATGCATGGAATCCCCGTTGCCCTTTCCAAAGAGGCAGGCGGATCGAGCCAAGCACCAAAGTCGGCAGGACTGGTTTCTGCCTAGGAAGCGCCTTCCCAGGCGGAGAGAGCAGCCCTGCCGGCTTTGGGCAGAGACCTCTGAGATGCCCTCGCTATTTGGAGGCTTGGCTCGAGACAGCGAGGGAACCACTGGTGCCTGATCACTGGCTTCCTTTCGTGGAAGGCGAGGCGGGCTGCGCACCTCACCTTCCCTGAAAGGCAGCTGGAGATCAGACTGCCGGTTTGTTTGGAGTGAGGACGTGCCACGCAACGCTTCCTCACCCAAAACAAACCAGCAATATGAGTGGCAGACCGGCGGTTTGTTTTGAGTTAGAACGCACCGCGCGGCGTGTTCACATCCAAAACAAACTGGCGGGCCTTCCGCCTTGCCTTCTCCGGAAGGCAGTGGCCGAACGGAGTGCCTGTACGCCAGCTGCCTTTCACCCTACGGCCCTTTGGGAAGGGAAGCAGCCAGGCGCTTGGCCGGTTCCCTTCCCGGAGGGCCAACCATGGATGAATCGGATAACACTAAAATGGTGTAATCCAATGTAACAATTTTTTCAACATGTTGCATCATTATCCGATTTTAGCATTATCAGTCGTTATCCAGGGTTTTACTGTACTTGTAAATCTGCCCCACTTTCCTGCTGCAAACCACTCTAACTGTTATGGCCACCAAGAGGGCAAGAGGAAACTCACGTTGGGCCGCCTGGAGCTGTCACCAAGAGGAAGTCAGCAGGGTTTGCAAGCCCTTCCTTGCCTGAGTCATGTGGGACCCCCTGCATGTCCCACCCCCACCCCCTTCCAGTGCTTCCCCACTTGCTTTCTGGAGTTGACGGAGAAGGATTCTCATTTACTCCAGGCAGGCAGGCAGGCAAAATGCTCATCCACTAGAGCTCATCCCTGTAACCTAGAGGTACCTCAGACCTGTTTGAAGGCACGCCACCGGCCTGGGTCTCTGCAGGAGTCCTCCTCCCTCCCTGAACAGCCCTACCCACCCATGTGCCAGAGGGGGGAGAGGAATGTCTTTGGCCAATCAGGTTACAAACCAGACTCCAACATTTCCGCCAAAGGTCCACCTTGCCATGAGAAAAGCAGCCAGACCGAACTCCTCACCTCGTCGCTGTTGAGCTTCTTTGCCTTCAGCAACCGGTGCGTTTTATCTTCCTCCGAGCCCTCGTCGCTGTCGGAAGAGTAAATCCGGGCACGTTCCTCTAAAAGGGAACAGAAGAGGCGTCACCCAGGCGCAGTATTCGAGCCGCTGTGGCCACAGCCGCCTGCGACTCACCAAACGTACCAGTCAAGCGGTGCTTAAAGAAAATGCCACGGGGTCCTTAGCACGGGAAGCCCTTCTGGCCAACCAACAAAGGGTCATCTCAGAAGGCTCAGGTCAGAGCATTTTGCATTGACCCTCTGACCTTTTTAAACACCCCCACACAGGGGGCAATGCCGTTGAGGTGGGGTGTGCGACTTTATTATTATTATTGTTATTATTATCCTCAAACACACAGCTAAGAAGAGAACAATGCTGGATTTTGTATCATAAACCACTAGTCGAACACTTCCCAAGCATTTAGGACTGGGTGATGTATCGGCGAATTATGCGGGCCGATCCCAGCAGGGTGACCTTTTGCAGCTGACTGATGGTGATTTTGTCAACTCCAGTTGTTTCTAAGTGCCTGCCTAGGTCTTTAGGCACCGCACCCAGTGTGCCGATGACCACTGGGACCACCTGTGCCGGGTTTTGCCAGAGTCTCTGCAGTTCAATTTTCAGATCCTGATATCGAGTAATTTTTTTCAAGCTGTTTCTCGCTGATTCTGCTGTCACCAGGTATGGCAATGTCGATGACCCATACTTTTTCCCCTCCACAATCGTAATATCCGGGGTATTATGCTCCAAAACCCTGTCAGTCTGTATTTTAAAATCCCAGAGTACTTTTGCATGTTCATTCTCAATCACCTTTTCAGGCTGATGATCCCACCAGTTCTTTGCTATGGGCATATGGTATTTGTGACACAAATTCCAATGGATCATTTGAGCAACTGTATTGTGGCACTGTTTATAATCAGTCTGAGCAGCTTTCTTGCAGCAGCTCAGTATATGGCCTATAGTTTCATCCGCTTCTCTACAGAGTCTGCATTTGGGGTCATCACCTGATTTGTCTATTCTAGCCTTAATTGCATTTGTTCTGATGGCTTGTTCTTGAGCTGCCAGGATCAGGCCTTCTGTCTCCTTTTTTAGTGTTCTGTTAGTAAGCCTCATCTACTTTTCCGTCGATCTTTTCAAGGAACTGCCCGTGCAATGCCTTGTTGTGCCAACTGTCAGCCCGTGTTTGCATTGTTGTTTTCCTATATTGACTCTTTGTTTGCTTCACTTTAATCAACTCCTTGTTCTTGACCTCCATTAAAGCTGGCTCTAGACTGTTTTTTTACATAATCTGCTAGCACATGCTTCTCTTCCTCAACTGTCTGTTTCACTTGCAAGCGACCTCTACCTCCTGATTTTCTAGGTAAGTACAGCCTATCCACATCACTGCGTGGGTGTAATGCATAATGGATGGTCATAAGTTTTCTTGTTTTCCTATCCAAACTATCTAGCTCTGCCCGAGTCCAATTTATAATGCCAGCAGTATACCTGATAACAGGTACGGCCCAGATGTTAATGGCTTTGATGGTATTGCCTCCATTCAGTTTGCTTTTCAGAACTTTTCTGACCCTTTGAGTGTATTCTTTACTGACCACACTTTTCACTTGCCCATGCTGTTCCTTCTTTCCCTCAAGGTCGGGGCCGGCCAAGGGAAGAGTCCGGCGGCATCCTTATGACTTACCTCGGATCCCTCCTTTGTATCTGCTCTTGATGGCCGCCAGGCTGATGGCCTCCTCCCCTTCCTCCTCCTCCTCGTAGCGGTCCGGCTCCAGGTAGTTGGCGCTTAGCCCCCGCTGGTGCTGCTTCTCCCGCATCCGCCTCTGCTGGGACTCTCTGCGGATCGAGGCCCTCAGCCTCTCCTCTTCTTTCTGTCGGGGGTGAGGAAGGCAGTAAGAGAGGCAAAGCTCAGCACATGGGCAAGGAAGGGACATCCCAGAGCCATGATGGCGAACCTTGGCACTCCAGCTATTCTTGGATGTCAATTCCCAGAATCCCAAGTCCATGTGAACTTTGGCACTCCAGCTGTTGTTAGACTACAGTTCAGTTCTTAGACTGTACATTCACAGTAAACCCATTTGTGTGGATTCACAGAGACTTGGGCTTCTGGGAACTGAAGTCTAACAACAGCTGGAGTGCCAAAGTTCGCCATCAGTGCCCCAGAGGAATTGGAGGGGGGAGGAGAGTGGCTCTTTCGGATTATCCATCCCAACACAGGCTGGGGGACTCTGGGTACGTAACAACCACAACACTTGGGGATTCTGCCCTGCCTCTTTCTTGGGGTAGGAAAGGCTCCCTACTGCCGGGTTCCCACTCCCCATACTGTTGCTCTTGGGCCTCATCTTATGGGAATCCCACATGGCAGGGGAAAAAGAGAGGCAGGAGAGTGGGAGGTGGGGGTCTAAACCACACGATGGCTGCTTTCCAGAAAAGACCCTTCTTACTACGAAGAAAGCCAATCGTGACACACAGACCCCTCTGCATCCTTGAATTGATACCTTAATCATTTCTGTGCGCTGGGACTCTGGATCGCGGCCAGCCATGGGCAAAATGCGGATTTTCTGCGTCTTCGAACATCTGTCTGCGAGTGAGAGGGTCATCTTCCTGTGGGTGGCGCTGTCTGTGGAGTGGGGCCTGGTGGGGAAAGAGAGACCCACTGAAGGCACTTTTCAGGGAACTCCCATGGTAAATGGACCATGCGGGATTAAAGGATAATCAACTGGGATTTACCGGAAAGTGAGCTTGGTCTTGAATACCGCCTGCCCCTGCAGACCCGTCCCTTGCCGGATGAAGAGATGGTTGTGATCCCCCTGCAGTGGGGCTTTGTACACGTCAAACACCTCATTCCCCAGGTGCAATGACATGCTGCACAGAGAGAGAGAGAGAGAGTCAGAGAGAGAAGGAAAAAAAGGGGGTGGGTTATGGCACAAGGCACGAGGAAAAAGCGCCACCCCATCAAGTCAACTCACCCTACAAATGCCCAATTACACTCACAACGCACTTACTACCCGCCCCTTACATTCTCTTTGTGTCATAGCTGTTTTTAGGCAGTTAATGTGACAGGAGTTTGCAATACTCTTTGTTCCCAATACCACTCGAGTAGCTAAGACCCTGACTAGGAGGCGGCAGGTCAGCAGTTCGATTATTCCCGAGTACGGCAGGACAGAGTGAGCTCCCGTCTTTGTCCCAGCTCCTGCCAACCTAGCAGTTCGGAAACAAGAAATTGCAAGAAGATAAATAGGAACCACTTCGGTGGGAAGGGAAACAGCGTTCCATGTGCTCCGGTGTCTAGTCATGCCTGCACAGGACCACGGAAGCGTCTGCAGAAGAAGACAGCGCTGGCTCTTTGGCTATGAAACAGAGATGAGCACTGAACCCTAGAGCCAGATACGACTGGCTTTCGAGCAAGGGTGACCTTTACCTAGTAAACACATGTGATATAGAAATACAAGCTTACCATCTGACTAATTCAGATTTGCTCCACAAAGCACTGTCAAACCCTCTACGAGCGCAAGAGGGCAGAAATCTCACGGGGGGGAAAAGGGGAATATTTCTACTCCATTTACTGAAGGGCAACTTAAAAAACCCCTCTTTAAGCTGATCCGCCAAAGCCAATCAGACTTAGCCCAGTCGAGATGTACTTTAGACCTTGCAAAAATTCCCAAGCTAACGAAACTCTGGGATGTTGTGTATGGGTGCCTAGTGGAGCTACACCCAATTTATCCAACAGAATTTCCTTGTGAAGCCTTGGGGGGGCGGAGGGGCGGGAGAAAACTGCAAAATGTTAGCACTCTTCTCAGTTTTTCGATTATATCTTCTAAACCATGCGTTTTTTGTGTACTACATGTAATTAGAAAGTTGTACAGCATTAAAATTCTTTCAAATATCACTGGTCAAACTTATTTTTTAACCCTATAGGTACCGAGATACAGAGCTTTGAAAAAGTGCTAAATTTCTCAAATTTGTAAAAAAAAAAAAAAACCTGCTAAAAAGGCTGGGTTTTGCTAAGTATCTTCCATTTTGCAACATATTTAATGGAATTTTGGATTCTATTTCAATTTCCAAACGTTCAACTACATCCCTCCTCCTCCCCCTTCCCCCTCCCACTACCCCCTCCTCTGTAGGATGTTCATACTTACAGTGTACATCTAAGGTTCAAAGAGCATGAAAACCGAGAGGATTGAAGTGCAACAGGCTACTTACTAAAGATGCCGATGTTATGATTGTGAGAACAGCAATATCGAAGGCTGCTGCATATGACAGTGTTGTAATCACAGGTGATGTTGATCTCCTCGTGATACTGACAGCCCTTGCCTCCACTACTCACAAAAACATCTATTTTCAGAAGAGTGGGAGAGGCAATGTCTTATCAACCTTATATTCAGCAGCTTCATGCAAGATCGACCCAAAAGACATCCTGTTTCTTCACACAGTCAGCGGTTGAGACACCACTTCAACCCCCTTTGGACAAGGGAAGAAGAAAGTGTACAAGCTGTGTGAGAAGAACAGTTCCTTACACTTCTTGGCTGCTGCTTTTAAAGACTCAGAAGCCACCCCCTCCCAGATTTCCAAGGCAGGGGAGAAGTTTTTTGGTAGCGCTGTAAGGGGGGGAACATGGAGACCAACACGTTGGAAAACCTCCGGTACCGGATAGTGGGAGGGGGATGAGGAGGGAGGGGAGATGTAGTTGAACATTTGGAAATTGAAGTAGAATCCAAAATTCCATTAAATATGTTGCGAAATGGAAGATACATAGCAAAACCCAGCCTTTTTAGCAGTTTTTCAAAGCCTTGTATCTCAGTACCTACGGGGTTAAAAATAGGTTTGACCAATGGTAACTGAAGGAATCTTAATGCTCTACAATTTTCTAATTACAAGTAGTATACAAAAACCACATGGTTTAGAAGATATAATCGAAAAACTGAGAAGAGTGTTAAAATTTTGCAATTTTTGCCCCCCCCCGCCCCCCCCCCCCCAAAAAAAAAAATATAAATAAAAAAAGTTCCACAAGGGAATGTTGCTGGATAAATTGAGTGTAGCCCCACTGGGTACTCATACACAACATCCCAAAGTTTCATTAACTTGGGAATTTTTGCAAGGTACACCACCCCCCCCACCCCCCATTTTGGACCTATGGCGACTGGGCTAACTGGGACCAGAGAAGGCTGAACCCAGACCTAAGACAAAGGTTGGAAGAATTACATTCTCTGCTTGCCTTGCCATACATTCCTTTCTCTATTCACATGGCCAGCGATGGGTCATTCATCAAGGCCAGCAACCATGTTAGCTGGGGGATTCTGGGTGCTGTAGTCTCAACCCCGCCAAGCTCTGGTTATTTATTTATTTATTTTTCACGCTTATATACCGCCCACTCAGGTACAACCCAACTCAGGGCGGTTTACATAGCGGACAGTAAATACATAAAAGACACATGATAAAACAAAGTTTAAAAAAAAACTACCCCTAAAAGGTGCGCAAGAACCGAAGGGACCTTGGGGGAAGGCACACTTCTCTATACCAACCACCCAACGGTACCCCCATTATACATTGGGTATACCCCTTTATACATTGGGTAGCGCATCATTTTAGTTTTCTGAGCCCAAACAAAACCCAACCAGCACAAACTCACCTCCCATCAGACCATTTTACTATCCGTGCGTTGCTTTCTCGAACCTCACTTCCTTCTTCATCTCGCCGAGTCCGCCAGCGTATCGTGTTCTCTACCTGTCAGGACACAAAGATGGCCATTTGCAGAAGGTATTCCTTGAACAAGCGGCTTGCAAGAAAATCAAGGGAAAGAGAGCTACAGGAACATCTGCAATTGTTGCTCCGACAAGGAGCTGAATTTATGGCTACGAGATTATATTAATAGCACTATTCAGTGGCAGTTCATAAGAACAGCCTTGCCAGAAGAGGCCACAGGAGCCCATGATCCAGTCCATCATTCTGTCTCACACAGTGGCTCACCCTTTGCTTTAGGGTATTCTTCCCAAGCAGAGATACCTTCACCTGCTTAGGATTCCCTGGAAATGGCATTTATTGAGAGAGATCCTGCCTCTCTCTCCAACCCGGAGGTTGTCCTTAGGTATCCATAATTATAGCCATGGATACTCTTGTCCTCCATGAACTTGTCTAATCCTTTCTTAAAGCTGTCAAGACTGACCGCTGTCACCACTTCTTCTGATAGATAGATTTATCAAGAGGCAAAATGACACTTGCTGACTTATTTTCTATACCCTTCCTAATGATCCCTAGCATTGAGTTTGCTTTTTTCACTGCTGAGGCACACTGGGTTGACACCTTCATTGCGCTCTCGTCCACCAGGACACCGAGGTCCCTTTCCTGGTTTGTCGCAGAGAGTTCAGACCCCATCAGTTTATAATTGGGTTTTTTTGCCCCAACGTGCATCACTCTGCAATTACTAGTGTTGAAGCTCATTTGCCACTGGTTTGCCCACTCCCCCAGTGTCAAGAGATCCCTCTGGAGCGCTTCACAATCTCTCACAGTTTTCATGATGAATGGGGTCCATGAGAGAGCAGAGAGCCAAGTGCACTTGTGTGTGTGTGTGTGTGTGTGTGTGCGCGCGCGTGCGTGTGCATGAATGAACCCCTTGCAGTATAACAAACTCTAAAGCACAAGTCTCAAGGCAGGGGCACATAGTCTTCAGGGGTAAACAAAGAGTGCGTATGTTTGTGTACACAGGTTACTGATGGGGTGGGGGATGAGGAGAGAGGCGGAAATGTATAGAGCCCATACCTTCAGTTTCAATCTCGTTCTACCTTCTTCATCCAGCATCTCCTCGTCTTCAAATTCATCCTCATAATACTGAGGATCAAAAGGCCTGCCGGAGAATTAAAAATGCAGGAAGATCAAACCAGCCTTGCTAATTGTTGCACCGGGCCAAAGGCATGAAGTCTCCCCAACTCAATGAAGCAGCTAAAACAGCCATGGTGAACCTTGGCACTCCAGGTATTCTTGGACTTCAATTCTCAGAAGCCCAAGTCTCTGTGAACCTCTGTGACAAGGTTCGCCATCATGGCTCTAGGACACACCAGACCTCCACAGAACAACGTCTTCCAGCTAGGTTGGATTGAAATGCTCAGGATCTCTGGCCAGAATGAGCAATGCTCAGGAATGGCCTGAGCGAGCCAAAACATCAGGGTGGAGGTTGAGGGAACTGCTACAATCCCCCCCCCCCCCCGCCCTCAACACCTCAAATCAACCAAGTCTGCTTGTTCTGGGGGTGGGTGGATCCCCTGGGATGGATTTCTTCTTTGTTTACCTGGGCTCCACACTGAGGAAGTTGGGAAGCTTCACAAAGTACAAGTCATTCCCTAAATCCGTGTTTACTTTTGGGATTTCCACTTCTATGCGTGTCTCTGGAACCGGCTCCTCCTCCTGCTGGTCCTCATTCAACCCATTCTCATCCTAATAAAGGGGAAGGATAAAGAAGCGCAGATATTTTTAAAAAATGACTACATTTAATACCTAGATTGGAATCCTAACATACATAACTTACTATACAAAGAGCTGTTCTTAAACTTGCTTGTTTTACCTCCTTCCACTTTTCATTTTTCTTGTGTTTTTGCTACCACAATTCTTGGACTGTCTGGTTTTGTTTTGCCTCTTCGGGTAGAGTGTGTGGAGTAAAACTGCTTTCAAAATTGTTATGAATCATGTACTCTCCACACACACCCAAAACAAATTCTCGAAGTTCTTTCATGAATAAGGTTGAATCATGAAAGAAAGGGGTTCTCTGGATAAAAGGTGCGACTGCAACACCTCACTCAAGATTATTAGCCCAAATTTAGGCTGGTAAACTCTACAGAATAGCCACTTATCTTTAACTTTGGGCAAGGCACTAGGGATTATTTGCATACAGTATAATGTTTGAGGCGCATGGCAGATGTGGCTAGGAATAAAACGCCATCAAGTAAAATATGCACCATTTCTTCTGCCAGGCACTGCAGATCCACTAAGCTTTCATCATCTTTAATCCAAAACCCTGAAAAACCAACCCACTGCCACAGAGAGCGATGGGGTGGAGTGGGGTGGGGTGGGGTAGAGGGTCATTTCATCAACCCTGTTGAAACTTTGGCTCCATCTGGCCCTGCTTTTCCTCCTCTCTCTCTCTCTAGAAGACCAAGGGACTCACAATTGGTTGCCCTGGAGTCGGGGGTTTGTCTTCCCCATCGCTTCCGGAAGAGATGTCGTCTGCTCCTCCAAAGAGATCCATGGCATCCCTGTTATCTTGCCCAGAGAATAAGATAAATAAAGGTCACCACCTCACCTCTTCCAATTGCATCAAGCAAGGCAGGAGAAAAGGCTGCAACTGGATATTTTAAAAATGACCCTAGAGATCAGTGTTGTACAATGTACAAAAATCACTATGGCTATCTACGTCAGGGGTGCCCAAGCTACGGTCCGTGGGCCAGATCCTGTCCCCAACATCAATTCATCCGGCCCTTGCCGCTCCTGGAAGCGGAAGTAAAACATGCCCAAATGGGCATGAATTGGTGTTGGGGACAGGATCCGGCCCATGGACCATAGCTTGGGCACCTGTGGTTTAAGCAGAGAAAATGGCAGCCTAAAAATCTATCTCATCCTGTTGCAAAACACAGGTTGCAAGGCACCTTTTACTTCCGCTTCTGGTGGAAGGAACCACGTGACCAGCCTGTGGCCCGAAAAGTTTGAGCACCCCTGATCCATGTTATCACATGTACTAACACAAAGAGGAGGATCACATTAAAACAAACCCAAAGAGCTGATGGGGAGGAAATTGATGCCAGAGGTGAAACACCAGACTCGAATCCCCCTCCAGGCAAAAAGTTTACTGGGTGAGGCTAGCCCTGCTTCTTTGTCTCAGCTTCATCTCACTTCTTAAGTAAGTAAGTAAGTAAGTAAGTAAGAAAGAAAGAAAGAAAGAAAGAAAGAAAGAAAGAAAAGGTGTTTCTCAGCTATTATGCAGATATCCTGGCTTTCCCTTCCAGTAGCTCAAGGGAGGCGGAGGCGACGTGGGTCTCTCTCCCCCCCACCCCCCACCCCAATGTTTAGATCTCCCACAACTCGATGGGGCCAAGAAGGCTGCAAGATAAGCAACCAGCTTATTGGAGGCAGGGCAGAGGAGCCATTCTTATCTTTCAAAACGCAGCCCTTAGATGATGTTGATCCTCCTCTGGCCTCCTCCACAAGAGCTGTTCCTCTTGTGGAGGAGAACAGATGACAGACGAGAGGCCTCTGAAGGACTGGGGAAAAGCGCCACTGGACATTCAGGGCTTGAACAACGCGCCCAATTCCTGGCTCAGAACCACCAGCAATCTCACCTCTGCTTCCGGGGAAGATAGGAAGTGCCCTTGCTTACCTTTCATCCCTTCCGCATCACTTTCCATTTCGGAATCGGACTGGATTTGTTTCTTACGCTTCATGTGGGGCATTTCGTCGTCGCTGTCACTGCCCGGGGCAGAGTCTGGAAGGAAACAGCCCTGTTCAAAAGAAGCAAGGAACCGCAGGCCTCCTCTGAGGATTCACCCGGCCATCTTGTGTGTGTGTGTGTGTGTGTGTGTGTGTGTGTGTGAGTGTGTGTGTACCCAATTCACAAACCTTCCTTCCACGCTTACTGCTTAGCTCAGTCTTCCCTAACATGGGGCCTCCGGAAAAGCCCCTCCCATTCCCCACCCCCCACCGGGAGCCCCTCCAACCCATTCAGAAGGCTTGTGTCCCTCTCCCCCAGTAGTGGGTGAAGGCCAGGCCATGTTTCCTCCCCCAACCCAGCCTGCCTCACCAGATTTATGCCCCTGCTCTTCCTCATCTTCTGACAGCCTGCGCTCCTCCTCCTCCTCTTCGTCTGAATGGGGTGGCTTTTCGTCTTCCGAGTGCTGCATCTTCTCTTCGTCAGAGTGTGGCGGCCTTTCATCCTCCTCCTCCTCTGAATTCAGTCCATTCTCATCGTCCGAATGCCGAGGCCTTTCGTCTTCATCCGAATGGGGCAGCCTTTCCTCATCTGACACCAGTGGCTTCTCTTCGTCGTCCGAGTTGTGCGTTTTCTCCTCATCCGAGTTCTGCAGCAGCCTCTCCTTGGAGCCAGGAAGGGTCTCTCCCTCCTCCTCCTCTTCCTCCTCCTCCTCTGAATGTTGCAGCTGTTCTTCATCGTCAGAGTTCTGCAGCTTCTCCTCCTCCTCATCCGACTGATCGCTCTTGTCTTCGTGTCCCCATTTCCCGTCCTCCGAGGGGAGCTTCTCCGACCCTTCTGCCTCAGAGCGGTGGCTGCCTTCATCGGAGTGGCGGTCCTCCTCCTCTTCCTCCTCCTCCTCGTGACCGGCTTCTGAACTGCTGTGCTGGTCAACGTCTGACTGGTCACGCCCTTCATGTTCAGAGGGTCCAGAGACTTCAGAGGGATTGTAAGACCGCTCAGACCGATGGTCGCTGCCACTGTGGTGAGAGGCGACATCATCCTCACTATCCTCACCAAACAACTCTTTGTTACTTGGTTTCAAGGCCTCACGGTCATCTTCTCTGTCACTCTCGCTACCAGAAATGTTACTGATCGATCCTGCGTTCTCTTGATCAGAATCAGACTCTGATCCAGAGTCAGAATCTGTAAAAATAAAACATAAACACACAAATTAGATGTACATGAAACGACGCTATTGGCCGGAAAAAGTAAACCGATATAGAAAACCCAAAAGGGATCGTTTCTCTGCTGTTGCTTCAGTTTGAATGAAATGCGTTCAGCAAGGAAATTTTAAAAAATCAAAGATGACACATCCTGCTCCCTTATCTGAACTGCTAGCATCGATGGAACAGCCGGTTGCAACAGAATGAAATAAAAAAGGAAACAAAATGTGATGATGGGAAATGGGCACGAGAGTGAAAATGTGACTTTATGGAGCCTGAGACAGAGGGTGCTTTTCCCCCCCTTGGAAAAGAGGAAAGCAGGGACTAGGAGGCCAAGTCTCTGACCTTCTTGGCCACCCTTGGAGAGAGATGCCAGGCCCGACGTGAGTTTGAAGCGCCCTTAACAACATCATGTACCTTGGACGGAAGCCACAGACTACAACAGAGGGACCCAAACTATGGCCGGGGAGACCGATCCGTCCCACTGATACCAACTCATCTGGCCTGCCTGTGCTGCCCTTGTCACTCCCAGAAACGGAAGTAAAACGCGCACGTTACTTCCACTTCTGGGAGGGAGGAGGGCGGCGCAGGCTGGACAAATTGGCATTGGGGGCCGGATCTGGACCATGGGCTGTACTTTGGGCCCACCTTGGTTTAAGCAGAGAAATCCTGTTGCAAAAGAGATTGCAAGGCGTGTTTTACTTCTGCATTGGGGGGGTGGGGGTGGGGGGGGTTAGGAACCACGTGACCGGCCCGTAACCTGGAAAGTTTGGCCACCCCTGGGCTAGACTCCCCCACCACCCACCCCTAGCCACGCAGCCCCACCGGGGAGGGGGAAGACTCTTGTCGTGAGGGGAGAAAAACTAGGGAAGGGGAAGAAGGAGGGCTTCCGGGTGAGGGGTGGGAGGACTCGGGCACTCTGCACGCGCTCAGAGGAGCTCTGCTCTTCCCGCCCTCCCCAGGGCACCTTTTTGCTCCGGGTCGGTGTCGACGTCGGTGCCGAAGAGCTCCTCCATGTCCGCCATGGCGAGGCGAGGCGAGGCGAGGCGGCCCTTTCTCTCTCTCTCTCTCACCCAAACAAACACAGGCAGGCTCCGCGCCCGAGCACCCGGCCCCGGCGGCAGGGCAGGCCAGGCCAGGCCAGGCAGGGCGAAGTGCCGCCGCCACCCACTCACCCACCCAGGAAGCGGCAGCAGCGGCCAAGGAACGAAGCAGGGCGCCGCCCCCGAGTGACGCAATCAAGCCGCGACCCACGGAGGAGAGGGCGTGGCCCCGGGAGGGGAGGAGGCGCGGCGGACCAATGGCTGTTTTTTTAAAGAGGCGGAGACAGAAGACACGCTCTATGGGTTGTTTTTTTTTTTGGGGGGGGGGGAAATGAGGGGCAGAGAAACGACGCTCTAGCTCTTCACATCTCCATGGCGGAAGCGTCTTTTAGCGGCTTAGCCATAGAGCTACGAAAGCTTAGAGTGCCTCTATAGTAGAGTGAGAGCTGTGGCCACGTGATGGGCTCCTTCAGTCCCTCCTCCTCCTCCTCGGGGGTGGCTCTTCGGCTATGAAACAGAGATGAGCACTGCACCCTAGAGTCGGATACGACTGTCTTTCGAGCAAGGGTGACCTTGTTAACCCTTTAAGGCTCTCTGGTGAAAAAGCAGCAGGCGCCCACCCAACGGGCCAGAGGGTTGCGTGGAAAGCAGAGGCGGCCGCGGCCACCCATCCCCGCTGCCCAGAGGTCGAGAGAGAGGAGGAACATAAGAGCAGCCTTGCTGGAAGAGGCCACAGAAGCCCATCATCCAGTCCAGCATTCTGTCTCACACAGTGGCTCACCATTTCCTTCAGGGTATTATTATTCCCAAGGAGATGCCTTCACCTGCTTAGGATTCCCTGGAAATGGCATGGAGAGAGATCCTGCCTATCTCTACAACCCGGAGGTTGTCCTTAGGTATCCATTATAATTATAGCCATGGATCCCCTTGTCCTCCATGAACTTGTCTAATCCTTTCTTAAAGCTGTCAAGACTGACAGTTGTCACCACTTCTTCTGGCAGGGAGTTCCATAGACCAGTGATCCTCTGAGTGAAAAAGTACTTTCTCTTATTTGTTTGAGAACTAGTACCCAAAGGTTTCATGGAGTGTCCCCTAGTTCTAGTGTTGTGCGATAGGGAAAAAAGTTTTTCCTTATCTACTTTGTCCACACCGTGCATGATCTTATAAACCTCAATCAGGGTCACCTCTTTGACGCCGTAGCTCAAGAGTGAAAAGGCCCAACCGTTGCAGCCTCAGATGGTAAGGAAGGTGTTCCAGTCCCCTAATCATTCTGGTTGCCCTCCTCTGCACTTTTTCCAGTTCCATAATATCCTTCTGGAGGTATGGCGACCAGAACTGTACACAATATTCCAGATGGGGCCTCACCTTAGATTTATAAAGAGGCAAAATGACACTTGCTGACTTATTTTCTATACCCTTCCTAATGATCCCTAGCATTGAGTTTGCTTTTTTCACTGCTGAGGAGGAGGCGAAGCTTGCCTCCAAAGCAATATTCTACAGCAGGGATGCCCAAACTTTTCGGGCCGTGGGCTGGTCACGTGGTTCAGTCACATGGTTCCTCCCACCGGAAGCAGAAGTAAAGTGCACCTTGCAATGTGTCTTGCAACAGGATTTTTAAGCTGCCTAAACCAGGGGTGGCCAAACTACAGCCTGTGGGCCAGATGCGGCTCCTGACACCAATCACCTGACTCGAGCCACCGTCGTTGCTCCCGGAAACGGAAGTAAAATGCACCCGTACAGGTGCATTTTACTTCCGTTTCCAGGAGTGATGATGGTGGTGCAGGCTGAATGAACTAGTGTCAGGAGTCGAATCTGGCCCACAGGCCGTGGTTTGAGTACCCCTGTTGTACAGAACATCTGGAGGCTGAATGCTGTGTTCTTGTTAATCCCTGGATCGAATGCCTTCCACCCAGTGTACTTTTGTGAGATTAGCAAAATAACAAGGCACACAAATGCTCCAGAGGCTCACTGATACACAATGGATGAGGTTGGGATTACAGTAAATTGTGTTTCTCACAGGAGTACAATGTTTTCAGGCACAAATGTCCTTCAATCATTAAAAACATAGCCATGAAAGCATGGAAGTGCAGCCTGTGACTCGATGTCAAATGACAAAAACCACCTCGAAAGAGGAAAACCTTTTGCATTAGCACAAATTTAATTTAGCGGCTCACAGCAATAGACAACGTTAAAAACTAACTAAAAACACATAAAACCACACTAAAAGTTAAAGATAATTTCCCCACCCCACCCACCTTCATAAAAAGAGAGAATCTCGATTGTTTAAACCAGCCAGCAGGCAGGAGGGTCACCCTTCCATTGGCGCCCCACACCTGCCCCGCCAGCCAGGTTTTCAGCTCTTTCCTAAAGGGCAGCGATTCCATCTGCAGCCGTAGCTCCATCAGCAGGAGGCTCCAGAGGGCCGGTGCGGACACAGACAATGACCATGAGCAAGGAGTCCCAGTCCAGGAGCGGGCGCAACCGGCGAATCACACAAAGTTGTGCAAAAGCCCTCCTGGCCACGACTGCCACCTGCTCTTTGAGCAGTAGTCGTGAGTCCAGGAGGACCCCCAAGTGGCACACCTGGTCTGTCTGGGGCAAAATAGCCCCATCCAGAACCAAAGATGGTAGCTCCTGAGACAATGCCGGGCCCCTAATCCATAGCCACTCAGCCTTGCCAGGATTCAGTTGTAGCCCATCATCCCCCATCCAGACCCCAACAGCCTCCAGGCACCTGGATAGGACTTTGACAGCATCACTTGGATCACCACAGGCCGAGATGTACAACTGAGTATCATCAGCGTACTGGTGGTACCTAACCCCATGGGAACGGAGTACCTCTCACAGCAGTTTCGTGTAGATATTAAATAGGAGATGAGAGAGCACTGAGACCTGTGGCACCCTGTATTGGAGGGGCCTAGAGCTGGACCTGTCACTCTCCAGCCACACCGGCTGGGTCCAGCCTTCCACGAATGAGGAGAACCAGGACCACACAGTGCCCTGGATCACCAATCTTTTGAGCCGTTCCAGAAGGATACTGTGGCCGACAATATCAAAGGACGCTGAGAGGTCAAGAAAAGCAAGGGCGGACAGAGGTCATCCAACAGTGCGACCAATGCCGTCTCTGTACCATATCCGAGCCTGAATCCTGACTGAAAAGGGTCCAGATAATCCGCTTCATCCAGTACCCCCTGCAACAGCTGCGCCGCTGCCTTCTGAAAAAAGGGAAGGTTGGAGACAGGTCTATAATTAGTTAGAACTGCTGGGTCGAGTGAAGATTTCAACCCAAATCCTTTCCACCCAGAATAATTTCTGACACAAAATTATTATTATAACAAAGCCAGTGGGGAAAATGCCCTTTTGATATTTTATTACAATAATGGCAGCATATAGTGCTGGAAATCCAATACATTACCATCCCTGCCTCTTCAACGGAAACTTTGCACAGAACTGACTCCATAGGTTTGCAGCCTACACACACACACAGCATTATTTGTATCAAAAATAATAAAGAGAATATAACGCCTGTAAACAGTATGCAGTATAAGCACATTATTTTGTAGCATAATACGGAAAAAAACATTCTACTTAGATCTTACAGTTAGAATTTTAAAAGGCAATCCACAGAATATGAGATTAATTATGGGGAGAAGTACAATGTTTTAAACCAAAGCCAAATCCCCTGCTTGGACAAAGAACCACCACAAATGCACAGAGACGCCACTTCTGTGAACCTGGCCTAGTTTTAGACCTAGTTTTGAACCACCATCACCCTTTGCAGGGTGATAACATGTGCGCCCTCAAGTGTACGTCTAGTGCATTTCTTAAATATTCCAAGCCAGAAAATAACATTGGACCACAATTCCTAATTCAGTCTTTAACTTCACCCCCAACAACAACAACAACAAAAATTCCAGGTACCCACAAGTTGTTACCCTGGCCTACTACAGAGGACAGGCTTCATCGCTAGTGGCTCTCTGTCCCAGCTTGATCTGATGTGAAGCACATGGTTGGGAGTTCAGGATGCTGGTCTTTTACCTGCTGGGACAAAAATAACCCTTGGACTATGGCAAGCAGGGCACCAGCCCACAAAGGTCACTAGTTTTAGATAATCTGATTTAAGATCCCCTAGTGCTAGTGGTTAAGTCTCCAGGAGCATGTTGGCCATTGCAACTGAACAACTTCTGGAGAGCCACATGTTTCCACATCTTGCCTAGAGGATAAAAGAGATCCGCAAAATTGCAGCACCAACAAATCCAGAAGATAACCAAATTGTGAGACAAAACCTGCTCAGCAGCAGCAGATTATTCCCCATTTTATTTAAGGGGAGTCAAACTTCCATCCACTGTCTGGAAAGGGGCAAATTAGAAAACATATTCAACACTACAGAAATTAAGAGCCATCAATCCTAACGTGACAGGTGTAACCTGAGCCACCCTAAAGAGAGTGGAGATCATGTGCTAGGTGGATTCTCTTCCCCAGAGGGTAACCCCTTAAAAGCCTCTCTTGATTTTTGGTTTTAAGTTAGTATAGCAGACTAACAACACTGAGGGGCTTAACAAGCATCTTCCATGGTGCACATCTTTTGGAGAAAGGAAAAGATGGTTTAACCTTTTGGTGTTGCAGAACAAGTTAGATCAATGCGCTCAAGATTTACATTGAATTGATAGACTGGGACTTTTGATATCTCCCCCCCCCCCCCACTTTGTTGCCCATGTGACCCAAGAACAGCTGGTTGTGCCTACACTGAGATACAGCGCAAATGCACAGGTCATCTCTTCCCCTTTGTTCTGGGGCCCCGTCCCTCAAATGATTTGCTCCAGCTGTGCTGCACTTCAACCATCACCCTAGACCAGGGTGCCCAAGCTTTTCAGGCCACGTGCAGGCTGATCACATGGTTCAGCGGGCTGGTCACGTGGTTCCTTCCACCGGATGCAGAAGTAAAATGTGCCTTGCAATCTGTGTTTTGCAACAGGATGAGATAGATTTTTAGGCTGTCATTTTCTCTGCTTAAACTAGGGGTGCAAAAACTACGGCCCGTGGGCTGGATCCGGCCTTCAACACCAATTTACCCGGCCCATGACACCCTTGCCACTCCTGGAAGCGGAAGTAAAACGCGCCAATATGGGCATGTTTTACTTCCACTTCCAGGAGCGGTAAGGGTGGCATGGGCCAGGTGATTTGTTGTCGAGGGCCAGATCCAGCCCACGGACCCTAGTTTTGGCACCCTTGCCCTAGACAGCATAAGGGCCTGCTGGATGTGAAGGTCCAGCACCTCTGGGAGGTTCCTGCTTGGGGAAAGGCTGCTTCCGGGTGATAAAACATCTTCTACTCCAGTCTTCAAGTGACATCAGGGGATTCCTTTTCAGCAAAAGTGGACGGCAACAATCGCCGCCCTTACTCCGTGAAAAACAGTGTACTCGAACCAGGTGTGATTTGATAGAGAGAAGTTACTTTCTTGGACTACAGCCCCTGCCATTCCCCAGCCAGCATAGCAACTGGGTTTCCTGACTGCCCCAGGCCAGACGGCAGTATACGATGCAATCCCATATGTCCTGATAAACCAGGAAATGAATGAACTCCATAAATATATCCAGTTCAGAAATAACCGGACAAAGTGCTGAAATGTCAACATGGGCTGTGTCCGTGCATTGGTGGTGGGGAAATGAGGCAGCCAAACAGCACACAAACACTTACAGCTTCCCTTCCTTTTGGAAAGTGCTGACCTCAAAGAGGTAGCGCAAGAGAGGGGATGGCATATAAGCAGAATCTCTCCCTCTTACAGAAAGAAGTTTCAGACTTAACCTCTGTAGCAAAGGGTCAAGGGGTCATTCCCACCCTGAACATGACTCACAGACTGTCCAATGGCTATGGAACATTTCTGCAGAGGCTATGGATGCTATGGATCTGCTTTTCCTAGGGCTGCCCACTGAGTTGGTGTAAAAAAGGAGCCTCACTTCTAGCAGAGAGTTCGTATCATTGCCTTTACAGACAAAAGGGACAAAATGAGCAGTCCAAGTCCAATTTTCATTTTTTTTGGGAGGGGGGGGATTCCCCCCTCCCCCACAACATTATTAGACTGTATTCAAAATACAGTAGAATGCCTCTTACAACGATTAAATCGTACAACGACGAGGATTTGGAAAAAAAAATCTCTATGGGGAAAAATGTACAACGCATGCATCGTAAAGCGATTAAATCGTACAATGACTAGCCCCATGGAACGAATTAAAGTCATTATATGGGGTTTTACTGTATATAAAAGCCTCGATAGCCTGAGAAGGACCGAGCTTTTCTGCTTTGAAGCTTACAAGAAACAGTTTAACTCATTTGCCTTGTAATGAGCGAGGCTGGGCGCTCTTCAGCGCTTGCTATTCCACGTATACTTTAGATCCAGCATTTCTCTTTCCCGAAGACGTATGCCACACATTTGGAAAGAAACGGGGGGTTTCAGCAGCCACTCTGAGGTGTGTGTGTGTGTGTGTGATGGGGTTATAAAGTTTTTCAGCTTATGTATGTTGGATACTGCGTAGATTGGCTTAACTTTTACATAGACAAACAGACAGACAGACAGGAGGAACAAAAATTCCAGCCTTTTCCCTTCTACCCAGGTCAGAGGAAATCTCGGAGTCTCTGAGGCCCAAGCACAGCAAAGGCACTTGGAGGACTTTTCCAAATTCTCCACACCACGTCTGGCCGTAGGAAGATTTACTGGTGGTCGCCTTCAACTCTCCTCTTGCGAACTGCACCCAAGTGGAAGAGACAACAAGAACACAAATAAATAAATAAATAAATGTGAGTTTTGTCCTGTTTCAGTTAGTGAAATTACATCTTATTCAACATCTGGAAATAATAACTGCAGTGATAATTGTAATTTTTTAAAAAAAACAGATCATGGAAAATGTGGTGGTTTCAGAGCAATAATCTAATACCCAGAAGGGCTGGTTCGAATCCCCAGTTTGCCACGACAATCCCTGGACCTGGTACCTGTTATGCTTTCAACCTAAGCCTGTGATGGCAAACCTTGGTACTCCAGGTGTTCTTGGACTTCAATTCCCAGAAGCCCAAGTCTCTGTGAATCCACACGAATGGGTTTACTGCATGTACGCGTATGGGCATGTTTTATTTCCACTTCCGGGAGCAACGAGGGCATTGTGGGCCGGATGAATTGGCATCAGGGGCTGGATACAGCCCACATGCCATAGTAACCATCCCCCTGAACTATGTGACCAGCCCACAGCCTGAAAGGTTTGTGCACCCTTGCTCTAGATTTTATCATCCCCAGCTGCATTGACCACTGCTGCAATGCTTAGCAATGCATTGTACCACTACACCTGAAAGTGGCTTATGAATAAAACTGCACAGACTTTTGCTTAAGATTGTTTGTGGCAGATGGCAGATAATAATGAAGCTCAAAGTAATTAGGAAATGAAACCCAAGGGTTCCATGGTTGCTCCGATAAAGATTGTCTTCAGTTTCTGCTCAGGGATGAGCAGAATGTGATCACGGCTCAGGGGGCCAGATTCTGCACCTCAGTGCTAACGATTCGCAGGCACTTTAAAGCAAATCCTTAACAAACTTTTGACAACATATTTACTGTCATATTCTATAAAATCATTGCATGATATATGCCATCTCCTAGATTAAACTAGACAGACTGAATGTAAAACTTTTATAAACCCTACTGCACTATCTGTATAAATGTATTAGTTACTAATTACAACTATAGACTGTCACTCTCTTAAATGGAGGCTTAGGCCTTGTATTTTGTGTAAAAGCCATGATCATATATCTGTGATGGCGAACCTTGGCATTCCAGATGTTCTTGGACTTCAATTCCCAGAAGCCCCTGTGAATCAACATGAATGGGTTTACTGTGATTCATCCAACCCACGGCGCCCTCATTGCTCCTGGAAGCAGAAGTAAAATGCGCCCGTGTCGAGGAAGGGTTAACCCGGAAGGGCACGTTTTACTTCCACTTCCAGGAGCGACGAGGGCGGCGTGGGCTGGATGAATCGCAGTAAACCCATTTGTATGGATTTACAGGGGCTTCTGGGAATTAAAGTCCAAGAACATCTGGAGTGCCAAGGTTCGCCATCACGGCCATATATGTAACTTACACTGTATTGGTCTATGACTGTAATAAAGGTTTGATGATGATGGTAAATGAAACAAGCATGCTTAAGAACAGGAGGAGAAAACCATGGAACAAAGACACACACATACACACATCAATCTGATAGAGAACACATACAGGTGCATGGATGCCAGGTGTTTAAAAGAAAAGCTTTCTCTCCCAGTGCTGAGCACACAGGTGTGCTTTGGCAACAGCCAGCCTCAAAGGTTTCAGGGCTGAAGAGATGGAAGGACAGGTGCAGAAAGTTTGACTCCTACATGCCAGATGAGGAAAGCAAGAAAAAGAGAAAAGGAGATCAACAGCCAACCAAAAAAAAGCAGATTCCCTTTCAGCAATGAAATGTGACCATTGGAATAATGGGTGGGTGAAGTTTCATAGAGAACAGAGAGGCATTTGATCAGGAAAGTGGCTGAGTTATTCTGTCTACTTGACAACAGTGAAGGTACTTTTCATGCTCGTGATCTACTAACAGTGGGCATGGCCAGCAGGGGTCAAGCCGAGAAGTGGCATGGCTGTTTGGCCTATATGGGCAACTCACTTGGGTTCCAATCGGTGTGCAATATTTAAATAAACATTTCTCTGCTGTCCTGAAGAATGGGACTCTAGATCAGAGGCGCCCAAACTATGGCCCGTGGGCTGGATCCAGCCCCTGACACAAATTCACCTTGCTTTGCCAGGAGTCACAATGAAATCCTAAGTGGGCCACAGATACTCTGCAGTGCAAGGGCGCATAGTCAAAATAGAGAATGTTCTCTCTTGCAACATCTGGGTCACCAACTTAAATCAGAAGAGGTACATTTATGAAAGGAGATTGCAACCACAGCTCCTAAAATAGGCTCTCTCTGCCATTGCCAACCCCCGTGGAAATATTTCTCACATTCCTGCCCTCTGATCTGGTTTCTACAGAGCCATGCGCCTGGGCACAAGACTAGACTTGCCTCCAGCAGGAACCTTCTCCTAGCCCTGCATTAGGATGGCAATCGCCCCAAGAACCAAGACGACAGAGCCTCCCAAAAGAGAAGTGGATCTTTTAGACAACTGGACTTTCGGTTCACTGTTAGGGGCTCTTGTCGTATTAGAAAGCAAAATAACAAAAAACCCAGTTCAGCCTCACACCTTACCCCAGGGATGTCCTGGGAACAAAATATGGCCTATGGGCAGGATCTGGCCCCCAACGCCAATTCATCTGGCGCACGCCACCCTTGTTGCTCCCGGAAGCGGAAGTAAAACACGCCCATACGGGCACATTTTACTTCTGCTTCCGGGAGCGAGCGAGGGTGGCACGGGTGGATGAACTGGTGTCGGGGGGTGGATCTGGCCCACAGGACATAGTTTGGGCACCTCTGGTTTAAGCAGAGAAAATGACAGCTTAAAATCTATCTCATCCTGTTGCAAAACAGATTGCAAGGCGTGTTTTTTTACTTCCACTTCCAGTGGGAGGAACCATGTGACTAGCCCGCTGAACCACATGACCAGCCCACGGCCCGAAAAGTTTGGGTACCCCATCTTGCCCAAATGTCCACCTTGGAACCCAAGTTTATCTAGAGACCCAATGACCACAAAACCCGGGCATGTTTCTGAACAGCGCCGTTTATCCCTCATCTCAACTTTTGTAGCCTAATGAAGATCTGTGAATCATCTGTGAAAGCTCCCCTCTTTTGTCTTGTTCTCCTGGTCTTAGTAGAAGATATTAGGAAACTCTGGATTCTAACTTTACTCTTCTATCAAATAGCTACTTTTATTTTATTTTTATTTACTCACCTAAATCATTGTTTTTCGTAATGGCAGCCGCTGCTCTGGCTCGTGGTCCCTGTTGTGTGAAGTGATATCCAAACTTCAGAATCTTTGTGTTTCCCTCGAGCATCTTTGCAATCTCCATTTCCACCGGTGTGCCCAACTGCTGCCTCTGTTAAAATCAGCAAAAATTAGACGCCAGCAAATGTCAAATGAGAAAAACAGAGTTTTTTAAACTCTTTTTTTTTAAAAAAAATATTTTTATTGATTTTTAAAAAAAAGTTACATATACAATGAAAAAGGAAAATCAAAATAAAATAGAAAAAAGACATTTAAAAAAGGAAGGCAAACTCTGACACAGCCTAGAGATGGGAGATTAGTAGCTGACAGATCGTCACAGACGGAGTGACTGTTTTGACCCAGAGCGCTCAAAGTCCACCAGCTGAAAATATTATGGGGAGGTAGTGGGGAAAGGATGTGGGGCTGTCTTTTGAGATGTCACAAGAACTCTCTGGTACTCCATCTCCCTTCTTTAGCTCACAGAACTAGATGTTAAGGCAGGGATGCCCAAACTTTTTGGGCCATGGGACGGTCACGTGTTTCAGTGGGCCGGTCACATGGTTCCTCCCACTGGAAGCGGAAGTAAAACGTGACTTGCAATCTGTTTTGCAACAGGATGTGATAGATTTTAAGTGGCCATTTTCTCTGCATAAACCAAGGGTGCCCAAACTACATCCCACAGTCCGGATCCGGGCCCCGATGCCAATTCATCCAGGCCACGCCGCCCTCATCACTCTTGGAAGCAGAAATAAAATGTGTGTTTTACTTCCACTTCTGGGAGCGACGACGGCGGCATTGCCCGGATGAATTGGTGTCGGGGCCATATCCGGACCACGGCCCATAGTTTGGGCACTCTTGTGTTAATGACTGAACCCTCTGGCCAGCCTATGTTCAGATCACTCACATGAAGAGAGCCAAACAAAAATAAAAGCACTCAAGAGTTACCTGGTTATCAATCTTGATCTCGTTCACGGTCTCATTCTCTTTAAGGGCATCGACCAGCGCCAAGATGCCAACCCCCGTGATGAAGTTAGACTCAAAGTTGAGGCTCTTCAGCGTCCGATTGGTCCTCAGCATCTCTGCAAAAGCCTTGAAGCGCAAGGATGGCCAATGAGGTTTCACATGGGGCGGCCATAACGGCACATCCGCTCCCTGCCTCTTCCCAAAGGGTTGGGCGCCTGCTTTCTTAGGGCAAAGTGTGGTCTCCTCAGGGCTCTCGACATAACACCATCATCATCATCCCCAACTCTATTTCTGTGAGCCTGGATGCCTCCCAGTTGCAAAGAGCTCTTCAAAAGACAAAGTTTCTGCTCCTAAAAAGCCACGGGTGGCTTGGCAGCAAAACCAATCCCAGTGCAACTAACTCCACGGGAAGAAAACGGGACGTGGGCTTCCCACAAGACCTGCTTTTGATTTGTCATACCTTCCTGCTCCTGTCAGGGCCAACCGAGCCCTGATAAAAGGAACGGTATTAAAAGGTTACTGTATTATTTTATTGTGACTGTATACACCGCTTTGAGTCACCCGCGCTGGGTTGAGTAAAGCGGCATAGAAATTAAACCTGAAATGAAAAAATGAAATGAAACTCGGCCTGAGCCATCTTTCAGGGGAAACCAGGCCACCTGCCTCTCTCACTCCACACACTGGGGGTGAAGAGCATCCAGTCTTGGGGCCAAATCCAGACCTCCTTGAGTCCCAATCCAACCCTTCGTTCCAAAGCCCCATCCCGTGCTGCTTTCGTGTCTTTCATCTTCCTCCTGCCCCCAGCTCCTGTGCTTCAAGAAAGTCCAAACTCTTCTGCGGACGATTCGTTCCTGGCAGTCTTTTCGAGGCCACTTTGTCCCCGTTGACCCAAGATCTATGACTGGCATGTATTTTATTTATTTATTATTCAAATTTCTATTGCTGCCCAACACAATGACGCTGAGCAACTAACAGCAATTAAAAGTCGCTGTAGCCACTGAAATATTCCATGAAACTGAATTTGGTGCTGGAAGCGAATGAGGCTCCTTGATCATGACCCAAAATCACGTGTCCTGGCTTTCCTGGGGACAATATTGCCCCCCACCCTGCAAAGATCTGGTCAGTTTCTGAGCTTGGAGAAAGACTGGCTGGCAGGCGCGAGGAGGAGGAGGAGGACCACCTGAAACCCCTTGTGCTGCTTCTACCTGAACTCAGCTGTTCCAAACAGTTGCCCATTCAATGGGTCCCCAGTCCTCCCAGTACAAAGAAAGGCATAAAAGATGGCCCAAAAATCTCACAGGTTACTTACGACAGCCACAGGGTCGTTGCTGCGAGTCGCTGCGAGGCTGAAACTCTTCACGGAGCTGTTGGTTTCCAGGGCCTTGGCAAATTCTTTCAACATCGGGATAGGAATGTTCTTGAAAGAAGGTTAAAACAGACTTTAAAAGGTTTTTAAAAAGTCATGCATAATGGCTGCAAACTGTGTTAGACTGGACTCTCTTGGACTCTTCTACCTGTTCATGTACCCACTTATTACAGCAGAACTGGAGAACAGGTGGCCTGTGGATTACAAGTCCCGTCATCCCCAATGGCTGGCTATTCTGGCAAGGGCTAATGGGAATTGCAGGCCAGCAACAGTTGGACAATTCTCAGTTCTTACCCAGCTGCTCTAAGAGAGGAAATACAGGCCCAAAATCTCATGGGATGCCAAGAGAAGACTGCCAACGTCAGAGCAGCAGAGATGGGGCAAGGAAGGAAGGGCTAAATGGGATCTCCTTTATCTCAATAGACCAGGGGTGCACAAACTTTTTGGGCTGTGTGCCGGTCACATGGTTCAGGGGTCTGGTTACTATGGCTTGGTGGCCGGATCAAGCCATCAATGCCAATTCATCCGGCCTGCGAAGCCCTTGTCGTTCTTGAAAGCGGAAGTAAAACATGCCCCGGGCCATAGTTTAGGCACCCCTGCAATAGACAGTTACGATTGTGTTGGTGAAAGGATGACTCAAAAGAGCTCTCGAATGCTATAGGCCTGCATTATCCTGGCTCTCATCGTTTAGTTAAAGACTATCATTGGAATACATAATAATAAACACATCAACTCCTGCGGTGGCTTAGCGGTTAAGGCGCTGAGCTGGAGACGGGAAGGCCGGGTTTCGATACCCGGGAGCTGCACTTGGGGACATGAAAGGAGCCTCATTCAGGCGTCCCCTAAACATCTCTGTCACAAAATTGTTATTAGAACACAAAACAAGGTCAAAGAATAAAAATATAACTGAATGCACAATTTTCAAGCGTTAAAAATACGATCAGTTGGCAAAAAACGGCCTTTAATGAAATAGTCTTTGCCAGCCGGGAGGAGGGCAAGAGAGGCGGGCCACCTCCTTCGCCTCCTTTGGCCGGGCCACAGTGCCACAGGTAGCCAGAAAGCCTCTTCTATTGACCTTTATTACCTTTATGTTGTTCAGGTTAACGGCAACAAGACGAGGGTCATTCTCCTTAATTCTCTGCAAAGTCTCTTCCACGTCTGTTGGGTTTGGAGGCTCGTCAAAGACAGGGACCATCTTTTCCCCTTTAACAATGTCTGAATTACACAAGAAAGGTCACATCAACTCACATACATTATTCTGCACTGAAAATTGGGCACAGAGACAGTGCCGGGTTTTAAACTATGGTTGGAAGCGAGCAGGCTTCCCTCAACAAAGATATTTCCCCCAAAAAAGGCTGAAGGGTCTCGGGGTGACCCCTAAATCGAGGGGTGGGCAAGTCTATGGAGCCAAAAGCTAACTCTGCATCCTTTAGTCGTTCCATGAGCTGCACCAGGTACGGATATTGTCAACCATGGTCAGAATTCAAGCCAGTGTGCGTGCGTGTGTTAAACTAGAAGTCACATTCATGTCTAAAGGTAATGGTTTTCCTTGCTCGAAAGCCAGTCGTATCCAACTCTAGGGTTCAGCGCTCATCACTGTTTCAAAGCCGAAGAGCCAGCGCTGTCCGCTTCTGCAGACATTTCCGTGGTCATGTGGCAGGCATGACTAGACACCAGAATGCACAGAGCGCTTGACCTTCCCACCGAAGTGGTCCCTATTGATCTACTTGCTATTTCTTGCTTTCAAACAGTTTTAATTTTCTGTTTGTTTGCCAACACAGCTAATAATAATCTGTTTCTAAAATCTGACGCGCTTGGATCAGTGTGTGTTCTTTAAGGGAGGAAATCATTGAAAGAATGGTAAGACGTACACTGAAGACTGAATTAAGTTCCATCTTGCCAGAGAGACTAGCTAGTCCAGGGGTTTTCAACCTATGGCCCGTAAACCGGACCCAGCCTGCGGCACCATTTCATGTGGCCTGCATGGTCGCCACCGCCACCACCAGAAGCGGATGCATTTACAGCAGTCATAAATGTGCAGACGGGTTATACGGCGGGGGGAACCACCAGTCCAGCACGCTCAGCTCTCTGAGGAGGCATGGTCCGGCCCACGGCTTGAAAAGGTTGAGAACATCTGAGCTAGTCAGATGAAACTGGTCTTGATCCGTGATGGTGAACCTTGGCACTCCAGTTGTTCTTGGACTTCAATTTCCAGAAGCCCAAGTCTGTGTGAATCCACACGAATGGGTTTCCTGCAACATCTGGGGTGCCAAGGTTCGCCATCACGGGCCTTGGTGCTACCCGCATTTTACAATCATGGCCAAGGAACAAAATACAGGCTTGCACTGAAATGCTCCTGTCTTTCCTCGCCCTCCTGCACTTCCGTCTCAAGGGCTGCACGGACACTTACTTGAGAAACCGGCGCTGCTGACACCATTGCTGCTTCCCACAATATCCCGTAGCTGAGAGCTACTGATCAAGTTGTGCATTCCAAGGATAGCTAGCAAGGGAGAGGGGAAGGAAAACAACAACCCTGAAGTTGTTTGTCTCAAATACATTTCTTAACTTGCATAAGACATACATTTGCAACAGGACTTCACCAAAAATGAAAACCACCACCACCATCATGTTGTGACATTTACATCCTGCCTTTCACCCACTAATCTTAGGATGGCATGTATGGCCTAGTACCGTGATGGCGAACCTTGTCACTGCAGATGTTCTTGGACTTCAATTCCCAGAAGCCCCCGCGAATCCACACAAATGGGTTTACTGCGATTCATCCGGCCCGCACCGCCCTTGTCGCTACTGGAAGCGGAAGTGAAACGCGCCCGGACCGTTAAGACTCTTCCGGGTTAACCCTTCCTCCGCATGGGCGCGTTTTACTTCCGCTTCCAGGAGTAACGAGGGAGGCGTGGGCCAGATGAATCGCAGTACTGTAAACCCATTCGTGTGGATTGATGACTTGCACCAGGCTGAGAGAAAAAGGACCAGCCTCTTGTCACCAAGTGAGCGTACCAACTCAATGGAGACGGAAAACTGGACTTTCCAAGCCCAACTCTCTTATCACAGTCATGCTAGATTTTTGACTGAACACTTCGTAAGGGAAATACACAGTTGAAGCAATAAGTACAGATTATACAAGTCCTTGCAAGACCTGCAGAGACATGACAGGAGAGCCTGGCTTAAAGCTGGGCTTCCCAGATATGAACAGGTGATGTTTAAAGAAATGTATTCATAAAAGTCCTTCCAATGGGCTTGTATGTGATGGCAAAAATGCAAGGGCGCCCAAACTACGTCCCGTGGGCCAGATCCAGCCCCCAACACCAATTCATGGGCATGTTTTACTTCTGCTTGCGGTAGTGACAAGGGCATCGGGGGCCACATCTGACCCACAGGCCATAGTTTGGGCACCCCTGGTTTAAGCAGAAAAAATGGCAGCTTAAAATCTATCTCATCCTGTTGCAAAACAGATTGCAAGGCACGTTTTACTTCCGCTTCCAGTGGGAGGAATGACATGACCAGTCCACTGAACCACGTGACCAGCCCACATATTAGTATTCTTGTTTATATGCATTTGTTAATCTTGTCATAAGCTGCCGTAAGTCCATGTTTTGGGCAAAAGACACAATATAGATGTAGTGATGGCTTAGCTTTCACCCCCAAAGTATTCCTAGCTCACCCCAAGAATTGCCCCTAGCCCATAAGCCACCAGGAGAAGGCCAGGTCGCGTGGGCCGCGCGACCTGGGAGCATGACCACAAACCTCCAGATATCTCCTGGACCAAGCTGATAAGCGCATCCCAAGCGCAAGCCTCTTACCAAGATCTGCAGGGCTGCTTCCCTAGTCACAAACTCCCTATCTTTTCCACCAGACCATCTTCGTCATCCCACTCGATCCCTTGCTTGACCAAATTTCCCGGTTGCCCTCTGACACATAGGATCCCTACTCTATGACCAACATACGTGTAACCCATTGTCCCACCCGTTTCCTTTAGCCTATAATGGATGCGCGGTGGTTCTTAGAATCGCGCGATCCAAGGTATGCTAGGCTGTCAATAAAAGAGACCACCCAGTACCCTTGGGTGTCGCCTCACTTGCACCCTGAACCGTGTGTGCGTGTTATTTCATCCCTGCGAGCGGCCCCGATCCCTACATATAGATGAATAATTCTTGATAAATAATAAATTTGTCTGTCGTGATAAAAAGAACATCAATTTCTATTTTAAAAAATTACGCACTAAATGTATAGGCTACTTCCGAACAATAATGCAGGTAGAAGAGAAAATGAAAAATTATGAATAAAATATAAAGTTGCTTTTAAAAAATGGCCTTGGGTTTCATGTGATGCTCTTTAGCCAGAAGCTGTGTTGATATGCATGCTTGTCTGTCATTCTGCTTGATTACTCTTTACCTCATTGCTTTGTGATCCATTTGCCTTGTGACTCCTTTACCCCTCCATCTGGTGTATAGAAACCATGCCTGGAAGTTTTACTCCTTTGTCTGAAGAAGTGGACTTGATCCACGAAAGCTCACAGTAAAAATAGAGCAATTAGACCACCCACCTGCAAGGTCACAGAGTTCACTGTCTGTTGCACTTGTCAACGCTTCCTCCAGTTCTGGATCCAGAGTCACTTTTTCTTCCAAGTAGGTCTGCACTGGCTTCTGTTTGGGCACAAACATTTTCCCTGTTCCAAAGAACAAAAGATGACAATTTTTAAGGATCTTATCTGTCTTGAGCTTTAAAAAACTTACCAGAGACCACACATCATCTTGAAACCATCATGCCATTATAGGCCAAATTTCGTAACAGATATCTTGGAAGGTGTTCGCCACAAGGATTGGAGAAGACTTTGTGTGTGTGTAGAAAGAGGTGGCTAACATGTAGAGAATATTTTGTAAAAAAAATATATGAGATGATTGTTTTTTACATCATAAAGGTACATTTAGCTACAATTTCCTATTTTTCCTACAGATGGGAGACTTTTTGAGAACATCCTGCGCTTTTAAAGGTGAAGCTTCTTGTTCTTCTGTCATCCCAAATGCAGAAAACAAGACATAATAAGTATCTCCACAGACTTTGGAAACAGTGACTTAACCAGTGAGATCCTTCTTCAACACACACGCACAAGCATTGTCTAAAGCAGGGGTGCCCAAACTACGGTCCCGGATCTGGCCCCTGATGCCAATTCATCCAGCCCACGAAGCCCTCGTCGCTCCTGGAAGCGGAAGTAAAATGGCCAGATGAATTGGCATCGGGGACCGAATCTGGCCCCTGGGCCATAGCGACCGGCTTCCTGAACCACGTGACTGGTCCATGGCCCGAAAAGTTTGGGCACCCCCAGTGTAAAGGAACCTGTCTGCACACAAGCTGGTGATCTGGAAACATTCTGTTTCTCAAAACATAAGACCGTGCAGAAATCTCCTGGGCTGAGCAGCTTGAGACACACCAGCACAAAGGATCTGGGTTCAGGCAAAGCTCTCACCTTTCTTTTCGCCAGTGTATGGGACAGAGTCTTCCACATCCTTCAGTTCCAGCGCTTGCTTCTCCAAAAAGGAAAGGAGTTTCTCTCTATTAAAAGACCCGGACGGTTTTTTGGCAGTCTGGTCCTTTTGCCGGAATCCTGCTGGCAACAAGGCATTCTGGGGAAACAAAAGGGGAAGGGGGGGCTCTCAAAATTGGGGCTGCCACGTGGCTCAGTGGTTAAGAAGCTCGCCTTGTTAGCTGGAAGGCTGGCAAGTCAGCATTTCATGACCCGGGTACTGCATGATGGGTTGAGTGCCTGTCGTCTGTCCCAGCTCTTGGGGACATGAAAGGAGCCTCATTTGGGCGTTCCTTGAGTGGAGTTTCTCCAGCAAAACTCCTTTCAACCCAGAATCATTTCATACATGAAATTATTATCGGCTCTTTTAACCTACTTAACACAGTTGGATAGCGGCTGCCCCGTCGTCTGTCCCTGCAAAGGTCTGTTGGCTCAACAGAGAGGGTGAGTTTGATGAAGGAAATGCCATGAGAGCAGTCTACTCTGCCCAATCGCTTCCATTGGCTCCTGTCAACAGAGCCCTTAGGGGCTGCAGTGGCTCAGTGGTTAAGAAGCTCGCCTTGTTGGCTGGAAGGCTGGCAAGTCGGCAGTTTGAGAGCCGGGCACTGCATGATGTATTGAGCGCTGCAGCTGCTGCTGTAGTATTTGGACTTGTATGCCGCCCACTCGACAATGCGTCTCAGGGCAGCTCACAACAATACCACATCTAACACATTATACATATATCGCAATACAGTAAAATAAGATACAATTAGCATACAATAATAGTAACAAACCACAGTATCAAAAACATCACATAAGTCAAAACATCACAAATCAAGTACCATCATAAAACATTTAAAAAGTCATTCATTTCAACAAGTCGCCCACAAAAGAGTCCAAGGTTCATTGCCTAAAAGATAGGCTTTGCAGATGAAAAAAGCCCCAAAAAATCAAGACCAAGGACTTCTGTTACCTTGTGCAACCTTTTCCATGTCAGACAGGTTTACAGGGTGTGTGTGTGTGTGTGTGTGTGTGTGTGTGTGTGTGTGTGTGTGTGTGTGTGTGTGTGTGTGTGTGTGTGTGTGTGTGTGTGTGTGTGTGTGTGTGTGTGTGTGTGTGTGTGTGTGTGTGTAACAATCAGACACTGGATCTATCTTGACACAGCCATTAAAGGAGGTGGGGGTGGGGGTGTAAACAAATCTTGTTCTGCCTTTACTTGTGAAGCTGAATTCCTGTATTGTTATGGATTATTTTTGCGAGCCTGGACCAATTCTGCAAATGGAAAACATGTCAGGGAAAGGTGATTTCCCACATAGTGCAATAGGGCTACTACACAAGGGGGGGGGGGGGGGGGGAAATGAACTGAAAACCCCAAGCTGTCTGTCTGTTAGCAGAATCTGCTGCTTAAACAGAACTGCAGGAGGTCTGCTATGGGCCCCTTCTCAGGCATTTAGACCAGGGGTGCGGGCTGGTCACTTTGGCCTGTGGGTCGGATCCAGCTCCCGATGCCAATTCATCCAGCCCGCGAAGCCCTCATTGCTCCTGGAAGTGGAAGTAAAACCCGCCTGTATCTTTGCGGGCTGGATGAATTGGCATTGGGAGCTGGATCCGGCCCACAGGCTGTAGTTTGAGCATCCCCGATTTAGACCCTTTAGTGGTGTGTAGCTCAAATCCCTCAGATATGTGTAAATTTATTTATTATTTTATATTCATATTTATATAGCCGCCCAACTCACAAAGACTCTGGGCGGCATGCAATCTTAAAACCCTTAAAACAAGAACAACCCCATTAAAACAAATTACCCCACTAAAACCCCACACATTAAAAAGTGGAAGATTGCTTTGATATTAAACCAACCAGCAGGTAGGGGTCATGACATCTTCAGGACCCCCACCTGCCCTGCCAGCCATGTTTTCAGATCTTCCCTGAAGGGCAGCAATTCCGTCTGCAGCCTTAGTTCCACTGGCAGGAGGCTCCATACGTCCGGAGCGGACACAGAGAAGGCCCTCCATCATGTGCTAGAGAGACGAGCCCCTCTAGCAGGTGGTACAAGCAGAGAGCCCCTCCGGTCCGCTCTGGTTGGACGGACAGACGTTCTTGGGGCGATGCGGTCTCTTAGGTATCCTGGCCCACTACCATGTAGGGCTTTAAAGGTAATGACCAGCACCTTGAATTGCACCCGGAGGCAAATTGGAAGCCAGTGCAGCTCCCGAACCAGTGGTGAGGCACAAGCATAACGCCCATACTCCATCACCACCCGAGCAGTCGCATTCTGGACCAACTGCAGCCTCTGGATGGTTGACAAGGGCAGTCCCATGTAGAGCACATTGCAATAATCTAGTCTAGAGGTGACCAGAGCATGAGTGACCATGAGTAAGGAGTCCCGGTCTAGGAGCTGGCGCAACTGGCGAATCACCCGAAGTTGGGCAAAAGCCCTCCTGGTCACGCCTGCTACCTGATCTTCAAGCAGCAGTCGTGAGTCCAGGAGGACCTCCAAGTTGTGCACCGGATCTGTCTGGGGCAGACTAGCCCCATCCAAAACCAAATATGGTAGCTCCTGAGATAACACCGGGCCCCTAATCCATAGCCACTCAGTCTTGCCAGGGTTCAGTTGTAATCCGTTGTCCCCCATCCAGACCCCAACAGCCGCCAGGCACTCGGACAGGACTTTGACAGCATTACTGGGATCACCACGAGACGAGAGGTACACTTGGGTGTCATCCGCATACTGATAGTACTGCGCCCCGTGGCAACAGATGATCTCACCCAGGGGTTTCATGTAGATATTAAAATGGAGAGGAGACAGCACCGAGCCCTGAGGCACCCCATATTGGAGTGGCCTAGGGCTGGACGTCTCACTCTCCAACCACACCGACTGGGTACGGCCCTTCAGGAATGAGGAAAAACCAGGACAACACAGTGCCCTGGATCCCCAATCCTCGGAGCCGTTCCAGAAGGATACCATGGTCGACGGTATCGAAAGCTGCTGAGAGGTCAAGGAGAGCAAGGATGGTTAAATGGCCTCCATCCCTTTCTCACCAGAGATCATCCATCAGTGCGACCAATGCCATCTCCGTACCATGTCTGGGCCTGAACCCTGACTGAAAGGGGTCCAGATAATCCGCTTCATCCAGAAGCCCCCCGCAACTGCCGCGCCACCTCCTTCTCCAATACCTTCCCCAAAAAGGGAAGGTTGGAGACCGGCCTATAATTAGCTGGAATTGCTGGGTCTAGACCAGGGGTTTTTTTAGGAGGGGGCACACCAAAGCATGTTTTAAAGGTGCAGGGAATACCCCCTCACGTAAAGATGAATTAATTATCACCCTGACCCAGCCACCTGTCACTGCCTTAGATGCTTTCACCAAGCCGGCAGGACAGGGATCTAAGGGCAGGTAGTAGTGCGAAACAGCAGCAAAGAGCCTGCCCACTTCATCAGGGACAACTGGATCAAACCGTTCCCAGATGACATGGCAAGACTTTGGTCCGGCCCCCTCCTGACTCTCCCCATCCACGCCGAGGTTCAGTCCCGAGCGAATCTGAGTGATTTTATCCGTCAGGTAATCAGCGAAAACCTCAGCCGAACCCTGCCAACCAGGCTCCGGCCCCCCTCTACCGAGGATAGACCTGGTCACCCGGAACAGGGTGGCTGGGCGATTATCTGTGGATGCAATAAGGGTGGTGAAATATTGCCGCTTCACCACCCTTATCGCCACCAGGTAGGCCCTAATAGCGGTTCTAACCAGTGTCCAGTCAGACTCAGTCCGAGTCTTCCCCCAGCGGCGCTCTCGGCGTCTCCTCACTGGGGTACATAGTTTCATGTAACCTACCTTTAGGAGATGCTTCTGAAAGAAAGAAAAAACCCTTGCTGCCTCAACCATTACAGAAACTTTCCCTAGAGCCATGATGGTGAACCCTGGCACTCCATGTGTTCTTGCACATGATTTATTTGTAAATAATAATAATAATAATAATAATAATAATAATAATAATAATAATAATAATAATAATAATAATAATAATAATAATAATAATAATAATAATAATAATTATTATTATTATTATTATTATTATTATTATTATTATTATTATTATTATTATTATTTCGCATCAGAAATTATTCTGGGTTGAAAGGATTTTTGCTGGAGAAACTCCGCTCAGGGGACGAGGCTCCTTTCATGTCCCCCGGGGAGGAGCACTCCCTACCTCTGGGTCCAGGTCATCCAGCACCGTCTCCAGTTGCTTCAACTCTTCTTCTGTTAATTTCCCCAAGATTTCATCTTCGTCAAGATCCTTGTATTTGTCCAAGTCTTTCCGGAAAGGGAGCGCCATAATAACCCCAGCAGGCGGAAGGCAGGTGGTGTGCCAAAACGTGCCGCCAGGTATTTCCCTTCTCTGTATTTCCTGCAGAGGAAATTATTTAAAAAATTACTCACCTCTACTGACATTTCACTGAAACCGATTCCTAACATGTTGGATTTAAATTAAATCTCATTTTTTCCAATTCACACTTTGAAGCAACTAGGTTGCTGAAACACATGAGTCTGAATCCTACTTGTATTCTAGGCGTGGTTGTCCAAGAAAATAAATTCTCAAATGTCTGGTGATTTCTATGCCACATGATTTAAACCAGGCGTTCTCAGCTTTTTTAACCCGGGGGCCGGGTCACGCTCCCTCAGACAGCTTCAGGGGACAGATGGCGATTTTGCCCTTGCTCCACCACATAGTACCTCCTGATGTGGTGGGTGGCCACATGAAATGGTGCCATGGGCCACATCTGGCCCATGGGCTGCAGGTTGAGAATCCCTGCTTTAAACTGTTATACAAGTAAACATACAGGCGTTTGCTTAATCATTTTTATGTTGGCTCTGTATTATTATTTTTTACTTCTGTCACATTTAGTCCTACATTTGTGTAAATAATAATAATAATAATTTTGTGTCAGAGACTACTCTGGGTTGAAAGGATTTTTGCGGGAGAAACACCGCTCAGGGGACGCCTGAATGAGGCTCCTTTCATGTCCCCAAGTGTAAATGATTTTAGCGTAAATGACTTTGAGCATTAGTTTCAAGGAAAGGCTGCAAGTGTGTTAGATGACAGCAACATGTGTGCTGTTCATAAGAGGGTAAGATATTTTGAATTCTTAAAAGGAGGGTATCTCTGGGAGGTCTCGCTACATGAGTCAACCCATAAGCTCCCTTGCCCAGTTGACCTGCCAGGTCCCAGGCCTACACTCACCTCAACTACACCGTCCTTTTGAATCAAATGTCCATAATCTCCTTCCCCCCATTATGCTACTTCCAAGACGGCAGTGGCGGAGGTTGAGCAGAGTCAGGACTGGCTGTGGGAGATGCGAAGCCACTCCGTTCACATGGGGATGGAAGTCCTCTCTCTCTCCCCAATGTGACTGTGGAGAAGAAGACCATAACGTGGACCACATATTATATCTAGGTGTCCTTTGCGCACGTTTGGAGGCACACTGGAGGACTTGAGTAGCGTCACAGATGAAGCCTTTCAATGGCTTTCAAACTTGGATGTCTAGGAACTTGAGACAGTCAATTTGTGCTTGTTGTTCTAGAAACGTCAATGTAGATAATCATCATACAATAAATAAATAAATAATGATGCAACCACAAAAACAAACCATTTCAACGGCTTGAATCACAATACATGTGTTATCTCTTCACTCCTCTTTGACCTAAAAGCCATGCGGTTGTTCTTACTACATTCCTAGCTGCCAAGTCTGAAGCTGTTGCTCACTCAGCTCCACTTGGAGAACACTTTGAACTCTAGTGTTTACATTAAAGGAAGTGCCTAATTACTCACACTTGGCATGTTGTCGCCATAGAACAATATGTTTTCTGAGCTTGGAGACGGTATGTGGAATCTTTAAACTGATCAAAAGTTCACATCTCACCTCTAGATATTACATATTAGTAAACTAGCTTGAGTGCCCGGCTCCACCTGGGTGGTTTTTGGGGTGTTCTGCCCAACCTCTTGGTGTCCGTGGGGGGTGGGGGGTGTGTGCCCAGTGGCTGAAGCTTCTCGGCTTCACCCCAAGGGCTGGAAGGCTACCCTCCCGGTGCTTGGTGGTCAACCAGAGGCGTTCCCAGTGGTTCCCGGGCCTGTCTCCGGGCCTTGCCGGTTCCCCCCCACCCCGCTGCCCTCTTTGACCTTTCATCCACGCTGTGGCGTGCCCCAAACATCCTCTTCAGTGCGTCGGCCCTACGGGCCCCGCAAGGGTGATCCCAGCCACCCGGCACCCTGTTTCTGTTTTTCTCCCTGGGTCTATCGTCCAGTAGCCGGGCCTTGCTTGCCTCTCCACCCCTGCTGGCCTCTTTTACCATGTCCAGCCCCTCCATGGCTGGACCCGGCCTCCTTCTCCGTCTCTTTGCTCAGGCGGGTCCCATAAGGGTGGTGATGTGTAGGTGGCAGAACTCGCGTGTCCTTATGTTCCTTTCCGAAGACTACAATGTTGCAGGAAGCTGTGACTGCTACTCGAGGTCATAGCACATTGTGTGCCTGAGGAGGAGGAGGCCAGTTATGCCTCCTACCCACCACCAGCCTTTGCGGGACCCGCCTGGGCGAGGAGACGGAGAAGGAGGCCGGGGCAAGCCGTGGAAGGCCAGGAAAGGTAGTTGTGGCTAGCAGGGGGAGAGGCGAGCGAGGCCCGGATACCGGGTGGAGAACCTGGGGTGGAGACTGGGAGCAGGGCGTGGGACAGATGAGACCACACTGTCTGGGGCCGCATAGATGACGCACCGAAGAAGATGGCCTGGCCAGGGCACACCACACCAGGGAAGAAAGGTAAAAGAGGGCAGCGGGGGGGGGGGGGGGGGGACTGGTTGGTGTGTGTGGGTGTGTGTGCCGGCATCCATGGTGGCCGTTGATGTGGCATCCGCATGGCCGTTGCCCCGCCCCTCGCGCTGGCTGCCCCTATTGGCTGTGGCAGGGTGCAGGGGCCCCCATTGCGGTCCGGACCCTGACATTGACCTTCTCTGATGTGCCAGGTAAGTATGTGCGCAGTTTGGTCGCAGTCCCGTGGACTCTACCGAGGTGTTGATTTGTATTCAGGACCCACACCGGGACATCTCTCCTTTATAGATAGACTAGCATTTTTTTTTTTTGCCTGGCCCTGCCGGGCAGTTATTATGTGCAAATGGGTGGTTTGGTGTGTGTGTGCGCGCACACACACCCCAAACCTCCCCAATCACCAACACACAGAGAATAATGGCCCGACAAGGCAGGGCTGTCGTGTGTGTGTGTGTGTGTGTGTGTGTGTGTGTGTGTGTGTGTGTGTGTGTGTGTGTGTGTGTGTGTGTGTGTGTGTGAGAGAGAGAGAGAGGGGGGGGGGGAAGAGAAGGCGGGAGAGAAGGGCAGTTTTGCCGGCGCCCGGAGAGGACACAGGGCCGAAGGACCCGGCCACGGCCTCCTCCCTGGGTGAACGGGGAGTGTGTTGCGGGTGTCTTTGGCGCCCTTGCGTTTCCTGCCGCCCGAGAAGGCACTGGCCTGGTCCTTCGGCCCTGTGTCCCCAGGCAAACGGGGAGTGTGGGGGGTGGTGGTGGGGAAAGAGGGGCTCTTCTTCTCCCCCCCAAGCTATGGCACCGGCCTCCGAGGCTGCTGGGAGACTGGGCTCTCCCCGCTGCCTCACCAAAGCGGCGTGGCGGTGGATGGGGAAAGAGTGGTTTCTGGGCCCTTACCCCCCCCCCCAGTCCCTCTTCCCCCATCCAACCTACCTTTTGCCTATGGCAGGGGGGGCCTTTTCCCGTGGCCTGGCCTTGCTGGCCTGGCCACGGGAAACCCTGCGGCGCTTCGGGCAACGGTGGGGGGGATTTTTCCCTCGCGTCCTAGCCTCACTGGCCAGGTCGAGGGAGCCCCAGCGGCAGTGGGAGGGAGGGATTCGGGTGGCGGCAGGGGTTCTTTCCCACAACCTGGCCCATCTCGCTCCCCCGCCCCACTTAGCTTCCCTTCGGGAAGAGAAGTGTCTCCTGGAGGGAAGTTGTCGGCACGTTGGTGGTTTTTTTTTTACCGCGCATGCTGGCTGCCCTGCCTCCTCCACGCTCGCGCCCTTCAGCCTCATTGGCTGAGGGGTGGCACAGCGCATTGGGCGCTGGGGTTTGTAGTTTTTTTCTTGCCATGTTCGTGGGGCAGTTTTCCCACTCACGACTGGCGGACCTTTGCGGTGATGCTCGGTTGGTCTAAAGGTAAGTGTAGGCGGCTCGGTTCGGGATGGTTGAGCTGGGTGCAGGCATGCATGCTGGATACCAACAGTTAATCCACCATTTTATAGGTAAAGATCAGAAATTCACTACTGTTTTCCAGTAACTCCTTAAAAAAATTGCCGGCGCCCAGGGGAAGGGGGGAAGATAAAAACATCAGCATCTGCCTTTCCTTAAAGTACCAGACTGATGTTCAAACACAAATTTTGTCTGATTTCAAAAGCTAAGCAGTCGTTCTGGTTAGTCCTTGTTTGAGAGGTCAACAGGAAATGCCAGGAAGGAAGAGATTTAAAGTTCTGTAGAACCACAGTGGCTCAAGTGGCTCAGAGGCTGGCTAAAAGGCGGGAGGTCAGCAGTTTGATTCCTGAGTAGTACTGCAGGACGGAGTGAGCGCCTGTCTCTGTCCCAGCTCCTGCCAGCCTAGCAGTTCAAAAGCAAGACATTGCAAGTAGATGAATAGGGACCACTTGGGTGGGAAGGTCAACAGCACTCCGTGCGTCCTTGCTCTCCTTGACCTCTCAGCGGCCCTCAATACTGTCAACCACAATATCCTTCTGGAATGGTTGAAAGGGTTAGAGATCCAGGGCACTGTGTTCTGGTTTTCCTCTTTTTTGGAGGGCCATACCCAGTCAGTGTGGTTGAAGAGTGAGAGATCCAGCCCTAGGCACCTCAATATGGGGTGCCGCAGGGCTCGGTGCTCTCTCCTCTCCTATTTAACATCTACATTAAGCTGCTGGGTGAGATCATCCGTTCCCACGGGGGTGGTACCATCAGTACAAGGATGACACTCAGTTGTACATCTTGGCCCGTGGGGACCCTAGTGATGCCGTTGACATCCTATCCGGTTGCCTGGAGGCCGTTGGGGTCTGGATGGGACAATGGGCTTCAGCTGAATCCTGGCAAGACCAAGTGGCTACGGATTAGGGGCCCTGGGTTATCTGGGGAGCTACCACCTCTGGTCTTGGATGGAGCAGTTTTGCCCCAGACAGACCTGGTGCGCTACTTGGGGGTCCTCCTGGACTCGCGACTGCTGCTTGACGAGCAGGTGGTGGCCATGGCCAGGAGGGCTTTTGCTCAACTTCGAGTAATTCACCAGTTGTGCCCGCTCCTGGACCGAGACTCCTTAATCATGGTCACTCATGCTCTGGTCACCTCCAGACTAGATTACTGTAATGCGCTCTACATGGGACTGCCCTTGATGACTATTCGGAGGCTGCAGCAGGTCCAGAATGCGACTGCCCGGATGGTGATGGGATGCGGGCGTTATGCCTGTGCCTCGCCACTACTACGGGAGCTGTACTGGTTACCAGTTTGCCTCCGGGTGCAATTCAAGGTGCTGGTTTTGACCTTTAAAGCCCTATATGGCAGTGGGCCAGGATACCTGAGAGACCGCATCGTCCCAAGAGCGTCTGCCCGTCCAACCAGAGCAGACCGGAGGGGCTCTTTAATAGTGCCATCAACTAGGGGTGCACATCTATCCAGCACCCGAAGGATCCGTGTCCACTCCAGCCCTCTGGAACCTCCTGCCAACAGAATTAAGGTTACAGACAAAATTGCTGCCCTTCAGGAAAGGTTTGAAAACCTGGCTGGTGGGGCAGGTGTGGGGCCCGAATGGGAATACGGCCCCAGCCTGTTGGCTCATTCCTAGCTAAATCTAGAGAATCCCTCCCTCTGTATTGCTTGCACCCCTTTTTATTCTTCTTATGAATAGGGTGGGTTTAGGAGGGTGGGTGGGTGACTTGGGGTTTTTAATTTGTTTTATATGTTTTTAATCTGTTGTAAGATGCCCTGAGTCGGGTTCGCCTGAGTGGGCGGCACAGAAATTTAAAAATTAAATTAAAATTAAAACCATGTGACCGGCCCGTGGCCCAAAAAGTTTGGGCACCCCTGCTCTATAATGTGGAGGCCAAAATAAACATGCCTGCCCAGTGGACGTCTTCAACCCTATGGAAACATTTCAAGTACTGTATGTACACATTACATAGCAAACAAAGCCTAAAGACTCCAGGGAACTCGTTGTTTGAGTGCAAATAAAGCTCCCGCATGCTTTTATTTCCTGTTTGCACTCAGCTGCTGTTTTCAGTGCTGGAAATTCATTTGCACTGAATTTATCAACCTTTTAATTAACCATGTTGTTTTGGACAGGCATTGCTTCGACATTCTGTATATTTAAGAAATTAGATGCCTGAGCAGGTATAAATCTATTCAGGGAAGATATCATTAAATCAAACCTATAAGCAAATCCAAATAGGAAGGTCTGATTTGCTTTGCTACCTCCTCATACTACTCAATCAAACCCCTGGCTGAAAATTTAGGAATATTTTGACAAAAAGGTATACTTGGACATTCTTTAACCTTACAGACAGCTGCTGAGAGATTAAAGGAATGGATATGCCCTAAATGCTACTGTGAAAAAAACTCAACATTTCTCAACGTCCTCGGACTTGCCTACGGCCGGAGTGGAGAGGCCTTGTACTATTGTATTATTTTATATTATGATATGTGCTTTTGTAGGATGAATATGGCATAATTATTGTCTATATTGTATTATTGTGTTTACTGCATAATATTGTGTGAGCCACCCTGCGTCAGGTTTCCTGATTGGGCGGCATACAAATGTGAGAATTAAATTAAATTAAATTTTCAGTTGCAGGCCAGACCACACTTCCTGGACAGCTGATTGGTCCGGTCACTTATTATTGAAGGGAATTGTGTGGAACAGGTCTCGGTGTTTCGATTTCTGGAAATGGAGCTTGAGAGATGATCTGACATGGGGAGCAAACACCAAAGCTCTGATGAAGAGCGCACAGCAGAGGTTAGACTTCTTGAGAATCCTCAGGAAGAAGAACAATCTTTCAAAGGACCTGCTGTTGGCATTCTTCTACCACTGTACCATAGGGAGTGTGTTAACCTATGGTCTGTGTGCATGGTTTGGGAGTTGTACAGCTAGGGAAAGAACAATGCTGTCCAGGGTCATAAAGACTGCGGAGGAGATAATCGGGCGTACTCTTCCCACTCTAGATCAAATCTATGCCTCCAAGTGTTATAAGAAAGCTGTGGAGATTGCGCAGGATAGTGCGCACCCCGGAAATGATCTCTTTCAGCTTCTACCTTCTAGAAGAAGGTATAATAAAGTCATAAAGACCAGGACCAGCCACTTGAGAAATAGTTTCTACCCAAAAGCGGTTCTGGCTTTGAATGTAGTAAAATGCAGTCTATGAGGGAGCTTCTGTATAGAGTTTTTAGAGTCTTTTTAAGAGCTTTTTAGGGGTTAAATGTGTATGCTGTATGTGGGGTGGGAGTATGTTGATAATTGTGTATAGTTGTATTTTGTTTAGGTTTTGTTGGGTCGATAAGTGGTTTTTCAATCAATCACGTTATTCTGTGCAGGACAATGAGAATAAAGATTGATCTATCTATCCCACCCAGCAACACCATGCTGGCGCTGCTGCAATGAGAGAACACAGAGGATGACCCTGCGCAAGTCACGTCCTTTCTTCTGTATCTGGTAAACAGAAACTGCAAAGAGCTACCTTGAAAGGTTGTTGCAAGGGCATGTATTAGAAAACTCTTGCACATAGAATCACTGAGTGGGAGGGAGCCTTTTACGCCATCAGGTCCACACACACCCCTGCCCAAGGTAGGCATTGGATTCAAACCAGATGATCCCTCTTGAACGCTTCCAGTGTTGGAGCACTCAACACCTCTTGAGCTAGTGGGTCCTGTTGTCGTACTGCTCTAACCATTAAGAAGCTTTCCCGGATACTCAGCCTATCTCGGGCTTCCTGTAGTTTCAGCCCTTTATTACGCATTCTGCACTCTGGGATGATGGAGGACAGGTCCTGCAGAGTGTAGTGGATAAAAAGTATACGTTTGGGACTGGGATTCAAATCCATGCTCAGCCATGGAAACTCACAGGCACTTGTACGAGAATAGAAAACCATTCAGCAAATATTTTACATACTCCTGAAATTCCATTAGGGTTATCATAAATTCCATTCGACACGATGGCAGGTAACAGCCCCCAACATCGACAAAACCATTAGGCCCTTGGAGGGATGACTTTGGGGCTTAATGGATTTACAAACGGGTTTGTAAAGCCGAGATATGTGCTCAGAAGGACCCCACAGATCAATACGGATGTTCAAGAAAGAGCATCAGCAGCACAAATGTGCCCCAAACCCAGAAAGAAATCTGAACGTAGAAAGTCCCAAAGTGGATCCAGATTGTCCTCACAGCACTAGAGCCAGAGGTAAGGCCAGATTCAAGGACTGAGGTGGGTGGGATCCGGAAAAGGCTTATACCAGGGGTGCCCAATTTTTTTGGGCCGTGGGCTGGTCACGTGGTTCATCCCACCAGAAACGGAAGTAAAATGTGCCTTGCAGTCTGTTTTGCAACAGACATGTTCTGAGGGTGCCCAAACTTCAACTTCGGATCCAACCACTGATGCCAATTCATCCAACCCGCGCCACACTCGTTGCTCCCGGAAGCGGAAGTAAAATGCGCCTGTACGGGTGCGCCCATATGAGCGTGTTTTACTTCCACTTCCGGGAGCGACGTGTGGCGCGGGCTGGATGAATTGGCATCGGTGGCTGGATCCGGCCCATGGGCTGTAGTTTGGGCACCCCTGCTTATACCTTAGGTGTGGGCTCTGTAATGACCCTCCCTTTCCCCTTTATAAATCCTGTACCTCTTTGCAGCTGCAGTTGTTCTCTTGTCCTCCCAAAGTGAAAGAAATGCTCCCTCTACTCACCATGGTCATTTCATTCTGGACAACACAATAATTTTGGCCCAAGGGATCAGGGGAGAAATGTGAAGCTGTGACAGCAGAAAAGAAATGACCCATAAAGGAGGCCCACAGAAAGCATCCTTCCCAAACTACCCCCCACTGACTACAAATGTTTGCAGGTTGGTGAGCTTACACTAACACAAGGATTCTCAACCTGTGGCCCATGGGCTGGATATGGCACACAATGCCATTTCATGTGGCCCGCCACCACCTCCAGAAGTGCCATGTATGTGGTGGAGGCAGGGCAAAATGGCTGTCCGGGCCCTGAAGCTATCTGCGGGAGCGTGACCCAATGGCCCCCGGCTTAAAAAGGTGGAGAGCTCATGTGCTAGCATGTCTGCACACCGTATAGCTGGTGTTTAAGATCTGAAATGACAACTCTGTCATGTTTCCATTTGTCTCCTGACAGTGGGCACCTGAAGGCGGCTTGGAAATACTAAAGAGCCTGCATGCGGGGAGGCTACCTGCCTTCCACACTAGTCTAGCCAGCGTGGTCCAGCCCTCGACACCAGCCTCCTCCACCACCCAAAGTGGGGCCCTCGGCATGTCCTGGCTGTCAGCCCCCACTCCAGCCAACGTCTCTCTAGAGGACTCCAGTCTGTAGAAGACGGGCCTATTATCAGCTGCAACCCGGAAGGCTTCCCAGCATGACCTAAAAATGCCAGAGAACAATTATAATTGCTGTTTAGTCCAAGAGGAGGTGGCAACTTCCAAGGAGGAAGGAAAAGAACCAGTTCTACGCAACAGCCGGCTGTGCAGTCAAGAGCAAACCCCTCTGGAAGGCAAAGAAAGGCAATGGCAAAGCATTAGGCATGGGAAAAGCACATCGTACGCATTAAACTCTAGGCCAGTGTTTCCCAACCTTTGGTTTTTGGACTTCCAACTCCCAGAAGCCAAAGTCAATTTTCCAAAGCCAATGGCCGTACGGGTGTGTTTTACTTCCACTTCCAGATGAATTGGTGTCAGGGGCCGGATCTGGCTCATGGGCTGTAGTTTGAGCACCCCTGGTTTGAGCAGAGAAAATGGCAGCCGAGAAATCTATCTCATCCTTTTGCAAAAGAGATTGCAAGGAGCATTTTACTTCGGGTTATGCCTGAAATGATTTATGCGAAAGGTCAGACACTCAATCATGCTGACAAAAAAATTAAATAGAATTCTAATAAAACTGCCAACACATTCCAAAGTCAACAAAGGTTTGCAGAGAGGAAGGAAGTCTGTCTGTCTCCCCAGAGAGAGAAAGAGGGAGAGGCACAAAGCTGTGCTTGACCAGTGGCAACAAGTCATAGAAGAGGGAGGAAACCCGGCAGGCAAGGGTGGGGAAAATGATGAAGTCTGTCCCCTGTGACATGAAGAAGCAAGCGGAGGAGTGAGTTTCCTGGGTGTGGGCTCCTTATAATCTGATTTTTAGAGCAAGAGCTTCAGGAGAGAGGGAGCGGCAAAGAAAGAAAGAAAGAAAGAAAGAAGTGATAGACTCTTGTTCCCACCAAAGTTCAGGCAGGACTCGGCTTATAGCCATTTCTCCTCTTTTCCAAATCACAAATGCAACCTCGGGTCCTACTCTTTGCAGCCAAACACTCCTGGCAGGCAACTGGGTTACTCCTCCTCAGTTGTTTCCCCCCACCTAGATCTCTGTAGAAACCAATTACAGTGGAACCGCAGACAACAATCGCCCCGTATAGCAATGAAATCGTATAACAATTAGGTTTGGGGGGGAAATGGCACCCCACATAACAATTTTCCCTTTGGAAAAAAATAATACAATTTTTCAATGGGAAAAACCACTTAGCAAAAAAAACCAACAATGTTGTGCAATGCATCCCATAGGGAAAATCGCTATATGATGCATGCATCTTACTGTATAGCAATTGTTTCGTACAACAGTGAGCCCTATGAAACAGATTAAAGTTGTTGTATGAGGTACCACTGTACATAATACCCCGCATAACGAATGCATGGCATAGCGCTAGAATCACATAAAGATGCATTTGCTATGCACACATGATACCCTGCTTAATGTACAAAAATGTTCGTTATGCGGGGTATTTGGTATTTGGATAACGAACATTTGAACCGTCCATTTGAACCGCATAGCGCTAAAAACCGCATAGCACTGAACTCTATGGAATACTGTATTTTGATTTCGATTAATACGAATTAATCCAGATCCAATTAAACTAACGAACTGACTTTTCACCTCATGTAGAAAGTAGATGAGGCAGCTTCCTTTAACCCTGAGAAAAACATACTATTCACTATCTATATGCTACAGACATCTAGATTAGATCATTGTGTAAGAAGCAAAACAGGAAAGCTACATATGCATTGCAGTGCATTACTGTATATTGATTAGATTTATGCTTTTCAGTGAATGTATGGGAAACATCCTGATATCAGTTTGGGAGCTTGCGCAATGGTGGGGGAAAGCAGACGTAGGACTACGCTGGGTGATTTCTGAAACCTACATTAGATGTGTTGTTGTAATTCCTTACCCAACTTGCACATTGGCTCCGAGGCATCCGAGGTCCATGGGATGCCCAAAGGAAGAGCTCTCTTGCCTGCCTAAACCTCTGTCCAGAATGTTTATTGGGAATACTCTACGTACTTTTGTGGATCTAAAATAAGCTCCATCATCCCCTCCCGATGCAACAGATGGACCCCAAGTCTCATCATCTCCCCTCAGCCCAGTCTGGCCAAAAGAGAACACCAAAGGCAGTCCACCAAAAGAGGAGAAAAGGGAGCTGCACTGATTCCCAAATAGGTTTCCTCGGAGGTTCAATGGAGCTGACTCACAGGGGGTGATGGGGGTGGGGGTGCTGCAACCATGGATATCCCCACCACCACCACCACCACCACCTCCAATGTAACCCATCCATCACTATGCCTGGACCCATACTGCACTCCTTGCACCTCAGGAAGTGGACGCGGCCCATACAGTAGTAACAGCGCTCAAGTAGAATTAAAATTGGGAGTTTCCAAAGCACAACATGCTTCCTCCTCTCCTTCATGCCTTTAATTTAGGGGTGGCCAAACTCCGGCTTGTGGGCCGGATCCGGGCCCTGACGCCAATCCAACTGGCCCATGATGCCCTCGTCGCTCCCGGAAGCAGAAGTAAGCGTTGTGGGCCAGCTGAACTGAACTGGTGCGGGGGTGTCCGGAGTCACCGGCCTCCTCCTGAACCATGTCGCCCACCCACCGGCTCGCACAGCCTGAAAAGTTTGGCCACCCCTGCTTTCGCTAATCCAAGGTCATTCTCTCACGAACCCCCTCCCTCCTCCCTCCCTCCTCCTGGTTCGGTTCTCCTCGAGAGCAACAGGGTCCCGACTTGGGGTCACCCTTCAGCTCTTCCGAAGCCTTCCCCAACCCACACTCCCGGGCCGGGCCGGGCCGGGCCGGGGGGGGGGGCGCCGCAAACTTACCGGACCCAAAGGGAAGCTTCCCGTCGCCTCACCGCCCAGCAACCGCCGAGCGCAGCAATTAGCAAAACCTACCGCTGGTCCCCGCCCCAAGACTGCGCCTGCGCAGCCGCTTCCCTGGAGTCGCGTCTCCCGAGGCATTGTGGGAATTGGAGTCCCTCGTTGATTTCAGCTGTAGTTCGCTTCTTCCCAGCCGCAATAGACGGAGGTGAAGAAGGCATTTACGGCATTGCGGGAGGAAGGCTGGGGCTGGGCTTGGCTGGGGGGCCATTGGGCCAGGCTCCCTCGGACAGCCTCAGGGCCAGTTTGCCCTTCCTCCACCACATGCTACTTCCTGGGGTGGTGGAGGTGGTGGGGGCCCCACATGAAAGGGCGCTGCAGGCCACATCTGGCCCACAGGTTGAGAATCCCTGATTAAGCCAATAGATTTCCAAAGCTAAAGGGGGAAAAACCCGAGCAATACACGTATTGGAATCAGTAATAGGTCAAGCCATAGTATGTTGTGATATGTTGTAATAATAATAATAATAATAATAATAATAATAATAATAATAATAATAATAATAATAATAATAATAATAATAATAATAATAATAATAATAATAATAATAAATAAATAAATAAATAATGTGTCAGATATTACTCTGGGTTTTCTGGAGAAACTCCACTCAGGGGACACCTGAATGAGGTTAATTTTACTTTCTATGTTTATGTCAGTGATGGTGAACCTTGGCACTCCAGATGTTCTTGGACTGCAATTCCCAGAAGTCCAAGCCCCCATGAATCCACACGAATGGGTTTACTGCGATACATCTGGCCTGCGCTGCCCTTGTTGCTCCTGGAAGCGGAAGTAAAACATGCCCGTACAGTTAAGACTCTTCCGGGTGAGCCCTTCCTCTGTACGGACGCGTTTTGCTTCCGCTTCCAGGAGTGACAAGGGCAGCGCGGGCCGGATTAATCACAGGAAACCCATTCGTGCAGATTCATGGAGGCTTGAGCTTCTGAGAATTGAAGTCCAAGAACATCTGAAGTGCCAAGGTTCGCCATCACGGGTTTATGTTATTGTTGTTACATGCTGTCAAATTGCCCTCTGACTTATGGCGACTCTATGATTGAATGATTTCCAGAATGTCCTGTCCTTGCAAAGCCCTCCTGTTGTTAACTCAAGCCTGTGTGTTCCTTTAGAGCAGGGATCCCAACCTTGGGGTTTTGGACTTCAGTTCTCAGAAGCCTAAGTCAGTACATTGGCTTTAGGGGGGTCGACCTAGGTTCCTGGGAATTGAAGTTCAGAAACCAAAGGTGTCAATCCATTTCATATCTGTCCTTCCTCTTTTCCTGCTGCTTTCCAGTTCCCCCAATATGTATTGAGTTTTCCAACAACTCAAGTTGTGTCCCAAGTAAGACCAACCTCAGCTCTATTATTTTGACTTGATGTTGGATGCATTTGTCTGTCTTTTTGGCAGTCCAGGTTCCCACAAAGCCTTTCTCTAGCACAGTGGTAGCGAACCTATGGCACACGTGCCAGAGGTGGCACTCGGAGCCCTCTCTGTGGGCGCCCATACTGTCACCCCAGCACAGAGTTTACTCCACTCCCTCTGCCCAGCAGCCCAATGGGAGCATTTCCTTCCTCCCCTGTTGCTGTGTTGGCACTTTGAAATAAATAAGTGGGCAATGGGTTGCAGTTTGGGCACTCGGTCTCTAAAAGATTCACCATCACTGCTCTAGCACATTTCAAATACAGTCAAACCTTGAGATAAGAACGGCTCGGCTTAAGAAAAACTCAAAGTACATCTGGAAATCTCAAAAGGGGGGGGGGGATCAGGTTCAAGATACAAACTTAATAGGAATTTTTTCAAGATATGAAATTCAATGCATTCCTATGGGAAATTGCATTCAATGCATTCCTATGGGAAAGTCAAGATAAGAATTTTTCGAGGTACATGGCTCTTCGGCTATGAAACAGAGATGAGCACTGCACCCTAGAGTCGGATACGACTGGCTTTCGAGCAAGGGAAACCTTTACCTTTAGTAAAGAATGTGATACTAACTCTCATTAACTTGAGTCACTTCCTTTTTGCCCTAAATCTGCTGCTCTATAACAGAGAGAGAAGAGAGTCTTCTTGCTGCTGCTGCTCCTCCGCCTCTTTCTTCTCTGTGTTCTCAGAATGAGATGCTGGCATAAAGGAGGGTGCCTGCTAACTGAGAGCCCATTGTTCTGCCCATGAAGTACCCTCTGTAGTAGGCTACAACAGGAGTTTTCTGCTACTGATCTGCCCGGGGTTGTATCAAAAGGGCTGTGAGAGAGTTTCACTTGAGAGTGATCATCAGGGTGAATGTTGCCCCCACCACTGGGCAAGACTGGGTAGCACTCTTGGCACCCTGCCTGGGGCTTTTGTATTTCTCAGGATGACTGCTGTGGTGCAGGGCTGCTCTACTACGGTATAATACTCTACCCCTCTGCTTCTTACAAAGCCAGGCTCTCCCCCTAACTTACAAGGGGCGAAGCAGGCAGGATATTTTCCCTCTTTAAGGAAAAGCCCAGGGACTGAAATCTTTCATGGAACTGAAGACAGCAATTGGAAAGGAAGTGATTGTTGGGAAGCAATGTGTTTTAAACACATAGAAGAGGAAAGATGTGTCACTAACATTGGCATTTACCATGCCTTTTCTGCATCCAGAACATTCCTCTGAAATATCAAGAGTAAAGGGCAGAAGGAAACATGACATGAGAAATCAGTGGGGGATCTGTACACAGGGCTTTTAAAATCTGATGGCTGTATACCTGGGGTGCCCAAACGATGGCCTGTGGGCCAGATCCCAACCCAAATGCCAATTCATCCGGGCCTCATCTCTTCAGGAAGCACCCATATGGGCACATTTTACTTCAGCTTCTGGGAGCGACAAGCGCGACACAGGCTGGATGAATTGGTGTTGGGGGACGGATCCGTCCTGTGGGCCGTAGTTTGGGCATCCCTGGTTTAAGCAGAGAAAATGGCAGCCTAAAATCTATCTCATCCTGCTGCAAAACAGATTGCAAGGCACATTTTACTTCCACTTCCGGTGGGAGGAACTATGCGACCAGCCTGCTGAACCACATGACTGGCCCATGGACCAAAAGGGTTGGGCACCCCTGCTGCATACAGTCACTGGATGGTAGAATTGGAGGTAACCTCCAGGGTTTTGTTTCATAGACAAATGCAGCATCTCTGCTAACAGTTAGCCAATAACTGAACGTTGTGAAGTGAATCACCACATTTCAATATCCATGGCTGTGTGGTGTGGGGATTTTGTGCATATGTGCAAGCTGATGAATGAATCTCTCCATGGGAAAAGACGGAAATGATGTGCTTGAATGTCTTCCTCATAATTAAGTCATTTATACTGTGCCACTATAAACAGGCAGACTGTTTAATTAAATGACTGCACGGTTCACTCTCCAGCAGGGGTTCTCAACCTGTGGCCCAGGGGCCAGAAGTGGCCTGGGGCAGCATTTCATGTGGCCCACCACCACCTCCACCACACTTGGAAGTGCGATGTGGTGGAGGAAGGGTGAAATGGCCATCCGGCCCCCGAAGCTGTCTGCGGGAGTGTGACCTAGCCCCCAGCTTAAAAAGGTTGAGAACTCCAGCTCTACAGTCGAGAGAGGAAGATGTCTTACGAGATGTTTCCAGGCTGCCTTTTCTATGGATGGAAAGTGGTCCCTGTTTATCTCCTTGCAATTTCTTGCTTTTGAACTGCTGGGTTGGCAGGAGCTGGGACTGAGATGGGAGCTCATTCCGTCCTGCAGTATTTGGGCATCAAACTGCTGACCTGCCGCCTTCCAGTCAGCCTGTTATCCACTTGAGCCACTGGCACACAGTCATCTGGGTGCTGGTGCTGCCCAATTCTTCCTCCTCCTCCTGCTCCTGCTGCGGATTTAATCTGGTTTGGACAGGGGCAGCTGCTCCTGAAGTCGAAAGAGAACTCTGCTGGGCCGAGAAGGGGCCCACCGCAGTGATGGCAAACCTTGGCCCTCCAGGCATTCTGGAACTTTGATTCCCTGAAGCCCTGATTAGCAGGAGTGGTGACTTGGGCTTCTAGGAATTGAAGTCCAAGAACGTCTGGAGAACCATGGTTGGCCATCATGGATCTAGGCTTTTGGATCACTGGTCATGTCCTGTTGAATGATGGAGCTAGAGCTAGACGATCACCTAAAGAGGGCCTACGTTCCTCCTGGGACGTCACCACCAGAAGATGTTAAAGGATCAAAGTTGTAGACCAGCGATGGCCAACCTTGGCCTTCTAGGCGTTCTAGAACTTCGATTCCCAGAAGCCCTGATTAGCAGGAGTGGTGACTTGGGCTTCTGGGAATTGAAGTCCAAGAACGTCTGGAGAGCCAAGAGGTTGGCCATCATGGATCTAGGCTTTTGGATCACTGGTCATGTCCTGTTGAATGATGGAGCCAGAGCTAGGCGATCACCTAAAGAGGGCCTACGTTCCTCCTGGGATGTCACCACCAGCAGATGTTAAAGGATCAAAGTTGTAGACCAGCGATGGCCAACCTTGGCTCTCCAGGCGTTCTGGAACTTCGATTCCCAGAAGCCCTGATTAGCAGGAGTGGTGACTTGGGCTTCTGGGAATGGCAGTCCAAGAACGCCTGGAGGGCCAAAGTTGGCCGTCACTCATCTTGCCCCCCCCTCTCCTCCCCCCCCCCCCCCTCCTACGAGTCCCAGATTGCTCCTCCGCCCTGCTGGGCTTCAACCTGCGCAACCGCTCGGGCTGACAGGCGGCGGCGAGTTGGAAGGAAGGAAGGAAGGAAGGAGGAGGGGAGAGAAAGAGACCGAGAGAGCCCAGCCCCAGCCTGCCCTGCCTGTTGACAGCCTGCCTTGGGCTTGCTTCGGGGGGGGGGGGGGCGGAGAAGAGAGGGAGGGGAGGGGAGGGGAGGGGAGGGGCAAAGCCAGGCTGGATGCGCACAAGCGGAGAGAGGCAGGCAGGTGGAATCCGTGCCCCCCCCCGCCCCCAGCTAAGACGGCGGTGCCTGTGGCCAGGTAAGTCTGCTGCGCCCACGACCGCCCCCCTCCTCACAGGGCAGGAGACGGAGGCGAGCCAGGTGGGGCGGGGAGGGGGGGGGGATCCCGCCTGCTGCTTCTCCGCCTGCCCGCCCGCCCGCCCGCCCGCCCGGAGGATCCATCTTCTCCTCTCCTCGCTCCCTGGGCTCTGGAGGAGGCTTGGAAGCAGACCCCCAGCCAGCCAGCCCCCCAGCCAAGGGCCCGATGTTCATCCACGCAGCCCCCCATCCATCGCCGCCTCTCCTCTTGCTGCTGCGCCCGGCTTTGCTGCGGGCAGGGGCGAGCGAGCACCATCGCTTCCTCCTCCTCCTCCTCCGCCTGCCCGGCCACCGCCCGCCTCCTCCTCCTCCTCCTCGTCCTGGTCCTAATCCTGGTTCTCCGAGGAGGAGGAGGAGGATGCTGCACCGCCTAGTAGTCCTTGCAGCCAGCGAAGCGGGCGTCGGCGGCGGAGGGAGGGCGGGCGGGAGGGAGGCTGGCTCCCGGGGAAAGATGGCCAGGGAGGGTGGGTAGGGGTGGGGGGATAATTAATAATGGACGTGTCCTTGGCGGGGCCTGCTCGGCTTTTTTGGCCAAATTAAGACTGGCCAAAACGATCTCTGCTCTCCTCTAGCACAGGGGTGGCCAAACTCCTGCTCATAGACCGGCCCCGGCCCCAATGCCAATTCATCTGGCCCACGCCGCCCTCGTCGCTCCCAGAAGCGGAAGTAAAATGTGCCCCATCTGAGCGCGTTTTACTTCCGCTTCCGGGAGCAACGAGGGTGGCGTGGGCCGGATGAATTGGGGTCGGGGGCCGTATCCAGCCCATGAGCCGGAGTTTGGCCACCCCTGGTTTAAGGAGAGAAAATGGCAGCCTGAAAATCTGCCGCATCCTGTTGCAAAACAGATGGCAAGGCGTGTTTTACTTCCACTTCTGGAGGGACGAACCACGTGACCGGCCCCCTGAACCAATTGACTCGCCCACTGAACTACGGAAAGTTTGGGCACCCCTGCTCTCATCCATCCTTCCCGTTGGCTTTCCATACACATGCGCATCCAAGGGCTCGAGCCCCTCCGCAGCACGGCTGAAGCAGAAAAACATCAACAGACATGAGAAGAGGGATAATGCATGGAGATGATCCTGACGCCTTGCCTACACCCAGCATCATATCATGCACAGCAGCTCCTTCCCATCTCCTTGGGGCTTTCCTAGCCAGCCTCTCACTACCAGGTCTGGGAGGCTGCAGGGAGTAGAGACCCTCCTTTCTCTACCTGTGGTGCCTTCTCTTCCACCCACTCAGGTCCAGCAAAAGGTTTTGTTTAGCAATGGTGGGGAGGGTTGATCATGCTCAGGCTGCCCCTCCTCCCCTTTCCTGTGACAGGTGGGTCTGTCTGCCTCAAGGGATGAGCCTCCAGGCTCTAACCAGGTCTTTCCCAGCATCTTCTGATCTTTCATTTCATTTCACTTTTATTTTGTATACTGCTTTATTCAGCCCAAAGGTGACCCAAAGCAGTTTACAGCAATGCATGCTGTCTGCACATCTGGCCTACGCTGCCTTCATCGCTCCTGGAAGCGGAAGTAAAACACGCCCGCATGGAGGAAGGGTTAACCTGGAAGAGTCTTAACCGTACAGGCGTGTTTTACTTGTGCTTCCAGGAGCGACGAGGGCGGTGCAGACTGGATGAATCACAGTAAACCCATTAGTACAGATTCATGGGGGCTTGGGCTTCTGGGAATTGAAGTCCAAGAACATCTGGAGTGCCAAGGTTGGCCATCACGGACCTAGTCAAACCCTAGGAGAGGCCTGTGGATTGCAGCTTTGTGGCTGGTCTTTGGGAAGTCATCTCTCTGTGCGTAGAGAATAGGCTAAAAGAAGGCCGTTTGTAGGTACTAGTGGTCTATGAGTGGGGCATTTTAAAAACATCATCATTTGGAATAGAACATCCTGAATATTACTGGTGTGGCATGTCCACGGAAGAATTGTTTTGAGAAGTTAAGAACAAGAAGACTATTGCCATGATGATAGCCAATATCCGGAACAGATACAGCAGCTGAAGAGGAAGAATATTACTTACTCTATCAACCAAGTCTTGGATTACTGTGATGTTGAATGGTTTGCCTTGGAGTCAGAGTGAGACCATTCTGTCATTTTTGAGATTGTATCCCATTACTGCTTTCCTCACTCTTTTATTGACTATAAGGACAACTTCGTTTCTAAGGGATTCTTGCCAACACGAGTAGATCTGTTCCCCAGAGTTAAATTTGTCCATTCTTGTTCACTTTAGTTTACCGATTCCCAAGATGACGATGCTCAGTCTTTCCGTCTCATCTATGCAATAGTGTTCTATACAGCATCAGACTTTCCTTCCACTGTCAGACACATCCACAGCTGAACATCCTTTCAGCTTTGGCCCAGCTGCTTCACTCTTTTGGGGGCTATTTGTACTTGTCCTTCGCTCTTCCCCAGTAGCATGTTGGACATCTTCCAACCTGAGGGGCTCATCTTCCAGCTATGGATACGCTCCATGGGGTTTTCTTAGCAAGGATACTGGAGTGGGTAGCCGCCGGTTCCTCCTTCCCCAGGGGAATGTGTTGAGTCGGAGTTGTCTGCTATGGCCTGTCCGACTTGGGTGGCTCTACACAGCATTGCCCATAGCCTCATCCAACCACACAAGTCCCCTCACCATGGCAAGGCAGAGATCCTTGGGGAGCTCTGCACGGTTGCTCAGAGGCAATGGCCACTAAACTCATTGGTTAAAGGTCAAGGCCATCCTTGCTTGAAAGCCAATTGTATCCAATTCTAGGGTTCAGTGCTCATCTCTGTTCCAAAGCCAAAGTGCCAGCGCTGTCTGCGTCTGCAGACGTTCCCGTGGACATGTGGTAGGCATGCCTAGAGACTGGAGTGTACTGATTTTAATGTTGTAAGCCACCCAGAGTCGTTCCGAATTGTTAAATTAAATTAAATTAAATTAGCCCTAAATTGGATAAAAGCCAAGCTGTGATGAACATAGGTGTCTAACCTTTTCCTAGAGATCCATAAAATTTTGTAGGATTCTTAGGGGAATACTCAGATGTTAGATGCTTTAACTTGAAAAACCCAGAAAGGATTTTTTTTGTACAGTTCTATGTAAGGTTGTCCCACACATCAAAAAAGGAGCCTGTGGTGTCGTTCCCCCATTTTTCTTTTGCCTTTTCTCTCCACCATTAAACTCTTTTATCTTTTCTTGGATCAAAGGAAGCAAGTGAGCATGATGTTCATAAATAACTCCCTAGATACATTGCTGTCATTGCAAATGGACAGTAAAAGAACTAATTGAGTAGCCACATTAGTGACGGACTGGAACCAGGTGTCCTTTATTTTGGGGCTGCGAGGGATAACTCTTGTAAGAACTGTGAGCTAAGCCTTTATTCTTCAGAAAGGGAGTGACAAGAATATAGTTATTAGAAATTCTTTCCTTCAAATATCTGATAATGGAGGGAGAATAGCTTTCTCTTTCCCATAAAAATTAAGTTATTCTTCTTCCATCATCTGAGCTCTAAAGCAGGAGTGCCCAAACTTTTTGGATTGCAGGCCGGTCACGTGGTTCATGGAGCTGGTCACTATGGCCCAGGAGCCGGATCACCAATTCATCCGGCCTGCAAAGCCCTCGTCGCTCCTGAAAGCAGAAGTAAAACGTGCCCATCCGGGTGCGTTTTACTTCCGCATCCAAGAGCGATGAGGGCTTCATGGGCCAGATGCAGTGGTGGGCTAAAAAAAAAAAAATTACTACCACACTGTGGCTGTGGTATGGTGGGCATGGCCAGGGGGGAAGCCCCCCTGCGTTGCGCCCAAATTATGACTTTATTTCAAAACTTGGATGGGCAGAGCCAGCCAGAATTTCTGCTACCGGTTCTGGTGAACTGGGGTGAACCTGCTAATGCCCACCACTGGCTGAATTAATTGGTGTCGGGCCAGATCTGGCCCCCTTGGGCATAGTTTGGGCACCCCTACTCTAAAGGAAATAACATCAAGTAACTAAGTTCTTGTACTTAACTTCCTTTCTCAAGAATAAGGGTTTGCTTACATTATAATTCTTACAAGAGTTAATGTCTTTCCTCTTGCATTTCAGCTATGCTTTTAAAATATAGTTACTTTACTTTTATATTTGTGACATTTTTGGTTCACTCAATAATGGAAGAGAAAAATTGGGGAGGTAGAGTTATTTTCACAAACAATGTAAATATAACATTAATTATCTTGGAGGCTGCAGCTTGAAATTATAACTAGATTTTAAAAGTAAGCCCACAAGTTCTTTTGCTTATTTTTGATTACAGGTATGTCCTGTAAAATGAGAATATCTTAGATCCACTGAAGAAGCTAGTCCACAAATTCCACTCACATGTTTTTGTGATGGGAGCTTTATAGAAATTTCAGTACCTCATACATCAGAGCAGAAAATCAGGGATCATTGTTTCTTGTTGTGCATAACATAAAACAGACCGCACTGCTGTCACATCATTGGGATTTACAAGTGATTACTCAGCTATCTTTAGTAGTAGTTTGTCTGTCTGTCTGTGGATTGCAATAAATCAAAGCCATTCAACATTTGCTTTTACTAACTTGAATAAACAAGCTCAAACTATTTGCCATGTCAGCGGAATATTTGCTGTATATTATTACTACTGGAGTGGAAGTGAAGAAGTGTCTCTGCAGGCTCAGCTGAAGACATTTGGCTCTATCAGGCAAAAGAGAGGATGGAGACTGAGCGGCATGTGAGCACTACGAGCTCAAGAGGTTTGGGATACAGTTCTGTCCTGGCAACCCAAGCAATGTGCCAGGATTTTGGTTCTTTGGACTGCAGTGGCTCAAGTGGCTAAGAAGACGCTGCTGGAAGGTGGCAGGTCAGCAGTTCGATTCCCGAGTACTGCAGGACGGAGTGAGCACCCGTCTCTGTCCCAGCTCCTGCCAACCTAGCAGTTTGAAGGCAAGAAATTGCAAGTAGATAAATAGGGACCACTTTAGTGGGAAAGGTAAACAGCATTCCATGCGCCCCGGTGTCTAGTCATGCCTGCCTCATGACCACGGAAACATCTGCAGAAGCAGACAGCGCTGGCTCTTTGGCTTTGAAACAGAGATGAGCACTGAACCCTGGAGTTGGATACAATTGGCTTTGGAGCAAGGGAAACCTTTACCTCACATTTTGGAGATGACCCTTTCCCCTCTCAGACCAGAAACCTCTCCTAGTTCGTGTAAACCTCAACCAAAGTTTAATCCAAGTCTAAACACAGGCGAATGTGTGCTACTTGCTTGGCTCTATATAACCTTTGTGTTTGGTTTACTAATGGTTTATTTAGAGCTATTATTAAAATGTAATGAAAACTTGCAAATCTTATAATACAGTTCTGAAAAGAACTAATCTTCTCAAAGTACTGTACTTTTTCCCCAGCCCTGCAAATGACAGCTGGCTAAAGTACCGCAAGTTTGGTATTTATTTACAATTATCTTTATTTGTTTTCCTGGATATTTTGATCCATCTAGGGGTTTTTTCCCCTTTCTCAACTGTATCTGTTAACAGTTATCCTATAGGATTTCTGACAGTATCTTTAAAAAATAAATTGTTTAAGTATTCAAAGGGAGAGTGTGTTAGCTTTAATGTGGCTCAAATCAGCTTTTGTTAAAACTAATGCTGGTATTTAGCCGCAGAAAATGGCAAAGGATTATACTAATTCTTTTTGGCTGCCTGGCTTTGTAGAAGAGCCCTGTCCATCTATTGAGATTCCCATGGGTTGCCAGCCGGCCAGGATTGGTTTGTTTGGGCGAGATCCATGCAACAAAACAACAAACAGAAGAGGAGAGGAGAGGAGAGGAGAGGGCATGCCTTCTGTTCAGGAATTGGCAGTGAAGTCCAAGAAAGATGGCCGGGAGAAGTGTGCAGAGCATAGAAGGAATGTTTTCCTACTGGGGCAAAATACAGCTGTGGGGTGAGGTGGGAGTTTCATCGCAGAACAAAAAGGAGCGCAATCCAGCCTTTCGCTTTCCCAAAGTTTCTAGAGTGAAGAGACGAGCCTCGTTTTTATGTCTGTGGTGACTTAAATCCTGGACAGTATATAATTCTTGACCCATGCTCAGAGAGTGCTAGCAAAGGTGTGGCATGCCTTAGGCAGCTCCGGGGTTCCCTTGCTCAAAAGCCAGTCATATCCAACTCTAGGGTTCAGTGCTCATCTCCAAAGAGCCAGCGCTGTCTGCGTCTGCAGACATTTCCATGGTCCAGTGGCAGCCATAAACGCTGTTTACCTTCCTACCAAAGTGGCCCCTACTTATCTACTTGCAATTTCTTGCTTTCAGACTGCTAGGTTGGCAGGAGCTGGGTGGGACATAACGGGAGCTCATTCCATCCTGCAGTACTCGGGAATCGAATTGCTGACCTTCCACCTCCCAGTCAGCGTCTTCTTAGCCACTTGAGCCACTGCTTAATCCCTGTTAGTCTTGTTCTATGACAGGAGTTCTCAACCCTTTTAAACCGGGGGCCATTGGGTCTCACTCCCTCAGACAGCTTCAGGGGCCAGATGGCCATTTTGCCCTTCTTCCACCACATGACACTTCCTGGTGTGGTGGAGGCAATGGGGACCCAAATGAAATGGCTCAATGGGCCACATCTGGCCCACAGGTTGAGAATCCCTGCTCTATGCTTTCTTTCAAAGCTGAGTTCAATGGCACCTCGAGTTCTGGAATTATTCTTACTTTAGCTGTTAATGAGGGCATTCAGGGCCGCTATCATATAGTGACTATGTAGCTGAGCTATGAAACCAATCTGGCCCAGTTTCAATCTTGCCTCTACAATGAACTTAGGTTGCCTTATAAGAAATTACTCTTTCCATCTTTCTTCAGTTAAAGTTCTCTAGTCCTGTCTTATTGGGTTGTTGTTGCAAGGATTGCAACTAGATAACGTGTGTAAAGTGCTTTAAAGGCTACAAAGATGTTAAAGACCTGCCAAGCCCTTTTCATAATATATGGGGGGAAAAAGAATGAAAATGTATCTTTTCTTCCAGGGATTTCAAAGACGTGATTGTTGAATGGTTGACAGGCAAACGGGAAGGGTCAAGAAGCAGCCATGTCAGTGCCATTCAAAAAAGAGTTAGAGAAATACAAGAACATCAATGAAGATGAAATTCTCAGCAAACTTTCTGAGGATGAACTGAAACAACTGGAAAGTGTTCTGGATGACCTGGATCCAGAGGTGTGTGATATAAAACCAACCTAGATGTCTAACCTACCACATTATACACTGACTTTTTCATGAAACTCAAACTTAAGCATATAAAATAAACATGGACACTAAAATGCTGTTGGTGCAAGAACACCAGAGGAAGAGTGATAATGTCACCCAGCAGAGGAATATTCAAGAATTAAAAACCTCTGTCTTCTCCCCCATGGCTTGCTTGACTTGTGAATAATCAATTTCGTTGTGTGGGAACTGTGGGAACGATGAAGACAGGAGGAGGAAGTCCTTGATTATCATAACTCATTGCTATTGGGTGATATTACTACCAGGGGCAGAATTTCAGTAATGAAAGACTTCCTGTTCATCCCATGACTTTGAGCTCAATGCAGTTATCAGTTCTAACTAGAATAGACCCATTGAATAAATGGGATTCGCTAACTCAACACTTACATAAATCCTGCAGATTCAATGGCCTGCTTAGTGCTTTGCAGGGGACATGCTCTGGGTCAATGGAAACCAAATTCCTCTTCAGTTGCAGTCTAATGTCTACCATACCCTTACCATTTGAGTAAGCTAGATGTAGCTTTGTCCCAGTGGATTCTGGGAGAAAACAATCAGCAGGAGTGCTGACTTGGACTTCTGGGGATTGAATTCCAAGAACACCTGGAGTGCCAAGGTTGGCCATCCCTAGGTTGGCCTAAAGAAAAACATAACATCAGATCCAAAGTTGCCTCCTCAGTTTAGCCAGCTGATATTGACTGGGTTAAAACCATTCACTGCTGTCTGTAATGGGTGGAAAGAGGTAACCCACTTGAGGAAACTTTATCAAAAGACCCATCAAATCGAATTATCTTATGGTTATAATTTAACATTTTTAAAAAAATAAGTGCATGTCGTCTAAGAAACTATATGCAAGCCATTGTCTCTAGACAAGTGTTTTTAACTGACTGTATAATACCAGGGATTCTCAACCTGTGGCCCGTGGGTCAGGTGTGGCCCACGGCACCATTTCATGTGGAGCCCCCACTGCCTCCACCACACCTGGAAGTGCCATATGGTGGAGGAAGAGCAAACTGGCTGTCTGGCCCCCAAAGCTGTCTGAGGGAGCATGGCCCGGCCCCCGGCTTAAAAAGGTTGAGAACTCCTGATATATACCTTGACTTGCATGGTGTCCTTCAAGAAGAGTTTATGTTGAGCCACAGAGCTGGCCTAAACGTCTTCCGTCTGATGTGAATCTCCTCTCCCCTTATTCTTTCTTCTACCCTTTCCATCTCTCATGGCTCCTGTTTTGCAGAATGCTCTTCTGCCCGCAGGCTTCCGGCAAAAGGATCACACCAGCAAACCCGACACAGGGACCTTTGACAGAGAACGGCTGTTGTCCTACCTAGAGAAACAAGCACTGGAGCACAAGGACATAGAAGACTACGTGCCCTTCACAGGAGAAAAGAAAGGTAACTCTTTTCTCTTAAAAGGACACTCTCTCTCCTCCCTCTTTTCATCTGTAGGGGTCGGAGTAGTTTTTGGTGGCAATTTTAATGGGGTTTTTATTGGTATTTAAAATGTGATTGGTTCTTTTTCTTCCTGTGAGCTGCCCAGAGTCTTCGGAGTTGGGCGGCAATATAAATCAGAAAAGTCAGTCAGTCAGTCAGTCAATCAAGAGTAACAGAAATAAGGGGGTAAAGCAGGGGTACCCAAACTTTTTGGGTCATAGGCCGCTCACATGGTTCAGTGGGCCGGTCACATGGTTCTTCCCAACGGACGCAGAAGTAAAATGCACCTTGCAATCCATGGGCCAGATCCAGCCCCCAATGCCAATTTACCCACCTCAAACCACCCTCATCGCTCCCGGAAGTGGAAGTAAAACACACCCATACAGGCACATTTTACTTCCACTTCCTGGAGCGATGAAGATGGCGCAGGCTGGGTGAATTGGCATCGGTAGCCAGATCTGGCCTGTAGTTTGGGCACCCCTGGGATAAAGGATAGATTGAGTATAAGCACTGGCTTCTTGATGCCATCAATTGGGCACAGAAATATCAATGCCAATTGGCAGCATTTTAAAATATGATTTGCACATTTGCCCATCTGGGAGTACTACTAGTTCTTCCCCATGGTTTCATCTCCGTCTTGTCTTTTACTTCCGCTTTCATAAGAACATAAGAACAGCCTTGCTGGAACAGGCCACAGGATCCCATCCAGTCCAGCCTTCTGTCTCACACAGTGGCTCACCATTTCCTTCAGGGTATTCTTCCCAAGGAGATGCCTTCACCTGCTTAGGATTCCCTGGAAATGGCATTGAGAGATATCCTGCCTATCTCTCCAACCCGGAGGTTGTCCTTAGGTATCCATTATAATTATAGCCATGGATACCCTTGTTGTCCTCCATGAACTTGTCTAATCCTTTCCTAAAGCTGTCAAGACAGACAGCTGTCACCACTTCTTCTGGCAGGGAGTTCCATAGAGTAGACCAGTGATCCTCTGGGTGAAAAAAGTACTTTCTCAATATTTTTATCTATTGCTAAGTATTCCAGCTCCCCTATTTTGTTCCGGAGGCTTCTGGCATTTGCATACAAGCATTTATATATGCTTGTATGCAAATGCAAGAAGCCTCCGGAATGACGAGGAGTGACGAGGGCAGCATGGGCCGTATGCATTGGCATTGGGGGCTGACCCGGCCCACAGGCGTAGTTTGGGCAGCTCTGGTTTAAGCAGAGAAAATGGCAGCCTAAAATCTATCTCATCCTGTAGCAAAACAGATTGCAAGGCACATTTCACTTCCACTTCCGGAAGTAGGAACCACATGACCGGCTTGCTGAACCATGTGACTGGCCTGCGTCCCGAAAAGTTTGGGCACCTACTGAGGCTATCTCCAATCAGTAGTATGCCCCAAACAAACTCTGTGGAGACAGTATAAGTGAGTTTGCTCCTGCCACCACAGCATTCCTGGTCAAACTGGAAAAGCTTGCCTTTTTTGAGCTTTCTATGACTGTAAGGCTTGCTCCGTTTCCTCATCTGTGAGTCTCCAGCAAACTTTATATTGCAGCTATGGTTGTGACAACTTTTGGCTCCACAAATTGTTGGGATTTTGTAGCATTACATACTACCTGTAGCTGGCGTGACGGGGACCTTTCTGGGTTGGGGTGACTGTCCATCCATATCAGGGGTGTCCAAACTTTTCAGGCCATGGGCTGGTCACGTGGTTCAGCAGGCCAGTCACGTGGTTTCTCCCTCCGGAAGTGGAAGTAAAACTTTCCTTGCAATCTGTTTTGCAACAGGATGAGATTAGGCTGCCATTTCTGCTGCTTAAAACAGGGGAGCCCAAACTATGGCCCACGGGCCAGATCTGGCCCTGATACCAATTCATGCAGCCCACGCCACCCTCATCGCTCCAGGAAGTGGAAGCAAAATGCACTGTGTGGGCGTGTTTTACTTCTGCTTGCAGGAGTGATGAGGGCGACGTAGCCTGGATGAATTGGCCACGGGGGCTGGATCTGGCCCACAGTCCATAGTTTGAGCACCCCTGATCTATCTAGTACTAGCCAATTGTTCCTTCCAGAGAATAGATTCAAAGGAAGCTTGTCTGGTCTGTGTTCTTCCCCTCTCTTTGTTGGTTGGTGTCGGTTGTTTCTGGCTTTTAATCTACTCAATTGGTTGCTAGCATGTATGCAGAAATGAAAGCATCTGAAACGTCTCCCTTTCTCCTACACATGTGAGTTATTGAGCCTCTGAGTGCCGGTTCATAAGAAAGGAAAGGACTCTTGCTATGAGAGATTTGTAGCTCTGATGATCTTCTGTGGGTCTCAAGACTTCTACTGCACACACAGCCAAAGGGAATCTTAGCAGCCATTCAAAGCTCTGCCACACAAATCCAGCCCAGTGGTGGGAAACTCTCCAAGGAGTTACACAAGATGAACTCTTTTAGTTCATAGCTGGCAAAAGAAGTTGCAATCATTGCATAAGGGTCAGGCATGAGCTTTGCTGGCGGGAGATCCAAGCTGTGTAGCCATCCTCCTGACCACAGTCTTTATTTTGGCATAAATGCTTTGGAGATGATTATTTGGAAAGATGAACGGCCCGGTTTGCCTTGAAAGTGAACTGACTGGTGGAGGCAGTGGCATTTTCCACCCACTGAAATGAAGCCTTTTAGGAAATGGGGACCAGAGTGTAAGAAAAGGAAACCATTTTGAGTAGCAACCACCAGCTAGGTCAGGGGTGCCCAAACTTTTCAAGCCATGGGCTGGTCAGGAGGTTCAGTGGGCCGGTCACATGGTTCGTCCCACCGGGAGTGGAAGTAAAACACACCTTGCAATCTGTTTTACAACAGGATGAGATAGATTTTAAGCTGCCATTTTCTCTGCTTAAACCAGGGTGCCCAAACTACAGCCCACACAGGCTGGATCTGGCCCTTGATGCCAATTCATCCGGCCCATGCCACCATCATTGCTTCTGGAAGTGGAAGTGGGCCGAATGAATTGGCAGTGGGGCCTGATCTGGCCCACGGGCTGTAATTTGGGCACCCCTGAGCTAGGTTCACCACGGATGCTAGTAAATCAGGCAAGTAGAAAGGGACAGTTTCAGACCACCATGTCCTCCAGTAATTTACACTGGTCTCAGTGGAAACAGAGGCATCCATCCGTACATATGCCTAGTCTTACTAAATAACTCCCCATTTCCAGGGGGCATTTCTGGGTGACAATTTTTCACAGAGGGTACAACTTTTTCCAAGCTTATCATTGGAGTATATGAGGCCCGCAAACCTTCTTCTTGTTGTTGTTGTTGACTTATATAACTACAGGACCAAATAAGGGTGTGAAAACCTGTGCAGAACCAACCAGAATGATAACAAGATAGAAACAAGGTGCCTTGCACCAAAGAGGGTGCAATGCGGCAACAGTTTGATCGTAATTGCTCTAAGCAATATACGTTAATTTTTGGCTCGGACACAACAGGTGGGGGTTCTGTAATCCTCCAGATCATGGTTTCTATCACTCCTGTTTGAAGTGGATGTTGAATCCAACATCTGGAAGGGTTCTCCACCCTGTTTTACAGCAATATCTTTAGGTAAAGGTAAAGGTTTCCCTTGCTCAAAAGCCAGTCGTATCCGACTCTAGGGTTCAGTACTCATCTCTGTTTCAAAGCCGAAGAGCCAGCACTGTCTGCTTCTGCAGACGTTTCCGTGGTCATGTGGCATGCATGACTTTATGAGGAGGACCTAAAGCTTTTATCTGTAAAAACAGACAAATTCACCTCGTCTCAGTGATGGTCTTACGGCCACCATCCTGTTTAATTAGCTCTCCCCCACTCTTTTAAAGGAAAAGTATTTGTCCCGAAAGAGCGACCAACAGAATCGCACCGAGAGGAAAAAGTGACTCTGGATCCAGAACTGGAAGAAGCCTTGGCCAGTGCCTCGGATACTGAGCTCTATGATCTGGCAGGTTTGTTGCTCTTTAAAATGGGCCATTTTTCTCCATTTCTATTTTAATAACTTGTTTTACTGGAAACAAGTGACAAGAGTGTTTTAATATACTCTCTCTCGCACATACACACCCTTCTCATTTCTTTTCTTTTTGGTGCTGCTAGCTGTCCTTGGCGTCCACAACTTGGTCAATAATCCAAAATTTGACGAGGGAATCACTGGTAAAGACGGCAAAGAAGTTGTGAAAAGTAAGTACAGTAGACGCAAACCCTGTTGGCTTGAATGCGCCCAGAGTTATTTAGTAAGAATTGGCATATGTACGGATGCGTCTGTTTCCACTGAGACCGCTGTCCTTTATCAGAGTAAATTACTGAAGGACATGGTGGTCTGAAACTGTCCCTTTCTACTCACCTGATTTACTAGCATCCATGATGAACCTAGCTCAGGGGTGCCCAAACTACAACCTGTGGGCTGGATCCAGCCCCTGATGCCAATTCATCCAGCCTACGCCACCCTCATTGCACCCGGAAGCGGAAGTAAACGTGCCCAGACGGGCACGTTTTACTTCCGTTTCCAAGACCAATGAGGGCTCTTAATTTAACTTTAATTTAATTTAAATTGAATTAATTTAACATTAATCATGTTAAAGTCTTGGATTTTAAAAACTTATTGTGTATTATAACACACCATTAAAATAAATTCGAACTCTTGCTATCAAACGGGCGATTTCCTGCCACATACCTGGAGACAAATCTTAATGTCCTCACCTCATACCACCGCCCAGTAAGTGTGACCAGTGTGTTTCCTGGAACTGAGGACGTTAAGAGTTAACCGCAATGCAACTTCTCAGAAGTACAACAGATCGTCTTACAATAAGAATTAACTGTTGTAAATTAATTCATTTATGTATTGATATATTTAATGTGAAAGTGTTTTATAGCTGTCATTATGTTTGTTTTTTAAAAGGGCTATTTTGAAGAAAACTCGCCCATTTTTTGTCAAAGAATACCTGTCCTGGTTTTGTGGGAGAGAATTATGGCAACTGTACACTAGTCCAGTACCACCATTTCTACAGCCGATGGCTCTCTTGGATGTGAGGATAATGTCCCAAATCACTGCCTGTGATTTTTTTTCATTAGAGATCAAACATCATATGTGCAAGGCATGCAGTCTACCACTATACAGGAAAACCCTGGGTTACAACCACCTCAGTTTAAGTTTGCTGCAATTTACAATGGCAAACCCTATGGAAATGCCATCCTGGTTTACAATTTTTTAATGCATTTTCCCCCAGTTTACCATGATCAATTCAGGACCATTTTTAAAAAAAATTCAATGCATCCCCATGGATGCATTTTTTTGGGTTACAATGGAGGCTGTTGGAACGGTCCTCCATCGTAACTCGGGGTTTTACTAGTAATAATAATTTCGTGCCAGAAATTATTGAGGGTTGAAAGGAAGTTTGCAGATGAGACTCCGCTCAGGGAATGCCCAAATGAGGCTCATTTTATGTTGCCAAGAGCTGGGACAGAGACGGTGCTCAATCTGTCATGCAGTACCCGGGTCTCGAACTGCTGACTTACCAGCCTTCCAGCTAACAAGGCAAGCTTCTTAACCTCTGAGCCACCACAGCCCCTTAATCAAATAATCTGTGCAGTTAGCTCCCTTAAGAGTGGGTAGCAGAGGACAGGCTAGGTTAGCCCATCAACCTCATGTCATGTAAAGCAAACAGCTATGTAAAAAAAAAGCAAAGAACGGCATTGGAATATCTCTTTGTAGCTTAGTAATACGAGTCATAACAATAGTAAAAATCATACAAATTATCAGTTTATTAATATATTTGCTCTAGTTTGCAAAACTACATTTCAAAACACTGTAATTCTGGATAATTTTAAGATTTAATGCTTGCACAGCAATAGGCCCTCAGAGCAGTCTTGAAAGGACACCAGTATTGGTGGATCAAACTTCCCTCCAGGCTGCTTTTAAGATATTACATTATTGTTTGTTCTAAAGAAAGTATTTGGGGAGGTGGTTTTGCCCTTGGTCTGACTTTGACCCGGACGACTCGTGTATTAGAATGAGAGGACAGAACCCTGACTTGGTAAGAAGTTTCAGACATTTGCTATAGGAACAATATTGTCTGTAATGCAAATAAAATCTAAATGTATGCACTGGGGAAATATATATTTTAGCCCAGCCTACTCTGGAGTATGTTAGGCTGCATTTTCTTTTAATTTCCAGTGAAGGGAGCAAGGGGGGTGGGGGAGGAAGTGTTAACCTGGGAGAGCCTTAACCGTACGGGCACATTTTACTTCCACTTCTGGGAGTGACGAGGGCAGGCCAGGCCGGATGAATTGCAGTAAACCCATTCGTGCGGATTCATGGGGGCTCCTGGGAATTGAAGTCCAAAAACATCTGGAGTGCCAAGGTTCGCCATCATGGGTATAAGCCCTTTTTACTGCCCTCCTACTCTAATTCTGCCTTCAGCATAACATTCTTGAGCAGGCCTTACTGTTGCATAAAATGCATAGGATTGCTGCACGTCTCACTAACTTGACTCCAGATCTCTTTGGATCTGGATCTGGGTGTACATGCTCTGTATAAGAATAACTTCTATTCTACTTGTCTCGCTACACTTATGATGCAAAATATCCATGAGAGAAAAAATTATAGTTTTAATCCTATCTTGAGGTTGGAAGCTAGAAAAAAGTATTTTATTTATTTATTTATTTATTTTCATTTATATATTCCCCATCTGGGTGTTTTTCCTACTCTGGGTGGTGTACAGTACAGTATTTAAAAATTACACGTACAACCACACGTACAACCACCACCAAAGGAGGGGGGAAGGAAAAAAATGAGATGGTAAAGGTAACCCTTGCTCAAAGGCCAGTCGTATCCGACTCTAGGGTTCAGTGTTCATCTCTACTTCAAAGCCGAAGTGCCAGCACTGTCTGCTTCCTCAAACATTTTTGTGGTCATGTGGCAGGCATGACTAGACACCGGAGCGCATGGAATGCTGTTTACCTTCCCACCAAAGTGGTCCCTATTTATCTACTTGCAACTTCTTGCAACTTCTGCAAACTGCTAGGTTGACAGGAGCTGGGACAAAGACGGGTGCTCAACCGTTGTGCAGTACCCGGGAATTGAACTCTGACTTTCCAGTCAGCGACTTTAGCATCTTAACCACTTGAGCCACCGCAGTACCATAAATGCTTTCCCGTATGTGAGGTGGACAATGAATTAAATATTTTGCATTTATCAAACTGCATAGTTGGTTAATTCATCTCTGTCTGTGATTAGTTTTATTATTTTGCCAAACTCCATCATTTCAGCATGGCGGATGTGCTGAGCTACACTCTTGTCATGAATCAGCCACTAGGAATTTGCTCTGTCAGACGACTTTGTTCCAAAAACAATATCTTCTCCAAGCCAGTAGCACAGTTTGTTTGTTTAATTACAATCAATTGAGGTGGGGAGGAATGTATTCCAGTCTTGGGGATACAAAAATAAGTTTTAAGACAGGGATTCTCAATCTGCGGCCTATGGGCCAGATGTGGCCCACGGCACCATTTCAAGTGCCCCCCCACCGCCTCCACTACACCAGGAAGTGTCATCTGGTGGAGGAAGGGCAAAATTGCTGTCCGGCTCTCAAAGCGGTATGAGGGAGCGAGACCTGGCCCTTGGCTTGAAAAGGTTGAGAATCAGTGATTTAAGACATAGCAGGCGACACAAGAGGAAAACTGAGGAGACCAGGGGTGTGTTTCAGTTGTGACCCCAACTCACAGTAAGTGAGTTTTCTTCTAGCTTAATTACAGGATAAGTTCATTGGGAAAGGGAAGGAGAATTGTGTAACTTGGAAGAGGGGTGGGAGAGTCAAGATTTTTTTAAATTTAAGAAATAATTTTTAATGTCCTGCCAAAAAAAAGAGAGCAACAGATGTTATGGGACATAATTGAAAAAATATTTCAAGCTGGCATAACCTTAAAACAAATTGACATCAGATTTGGCTAATCTTATTTGTATTTTGTACACATGGCCCAGGGCCATAGTGACCAGCCCCCCGAACCACGTGACTGGCCCATGGCCCAAAAAGTTTGGGCACCCGTGCTCTAATGTCTTAAAGAAACTGGAACACAAAAAGATAGCTGCCTACTCTTGTCAAACCCCTACTTTGATCCCAGGTCAAACTTTAAACTGGCAAGAGGATGCCACTTTCTTGGCTTAATTGTTGTTGACCAGAATTAAATCCTCATCAGTACATGCTTCCAGTAGTAAGCGGTAGAGCAGCAAACAAACTGGTTTTGTATCTCTCCACATTCATGCAGTGTGTTGTTGCCCGCCAGCAGCCTCCACTTGAGCATGTTGGTGTTGCATTTAGGGTAGGGATTCTCAACCTTTTGAAGACAGCTGGGCGTGCCCGACTGGTGGTTCCCCCGCCGTAAATGCTGCTGTAAATGTGTCTGCTTCCGGTGGCGGGGGCGACGCAGGCCACATGAAATGGTGCCATGGGCCGTAGGTTGAGAACCCCTGATTTAGGGACTTGAACCCTCAGCCTATTCAAGGTCCTCCAAGTGTCCTTTTGGCTTTGGCTCATCTGCTTCAATCTTTCTGGGGCCACTTGTACTTGCCCTCCGCTCTTCCCTAGTAGCATTTTGGACACCTTCCAACCTAAGGAGCTCATCTTCCGGCACCATCTCTTTTAGCCTGTTGATACTGTCCATGGGGTTCTGTCCCTCCCAAGTGGATTGCATTTAGTCTTAGTTCTCTGCTATGGCCTGTCCACCTTGGATGGGCATAGCCCATCATCGCCACATTGAATCACACATGCCCCCTTGTCATGGCAAGGCAACGATCCTTGGGAGTGGGGGGGGGAGAGGGAGGTCATCAATACCTGCTGCTTTATTCAGTTTCAGGCTCTTTATAGTTATACTTTATAGTATTAAGTCATCCCCTCTTTTTATTCCTCTGGTCTGACGACTTGTTCCCAAGACCTTTTGCCTTGTTTTTCCATCCTTCAGCAAACTGACTAGCTACTTGGTCTGCTGTTACTCCAGTAAAGTTCTGCTGTGGCTGAGTTAAATCTCCATCTAGATTTTAAGGAGTTTCCTTGCCGGTCTATTGTTCTGCTTCATAGTCAGGTCCTCGACTAATGTGCACCGTTGTGGTTTCCAATTTTCAGCTAGAGCCTGCATCAGTTCTTCCCCAGCTTCAACAGTATCTTCCTGAAAAGGATCCTGGCTGTAGAGCAGGGGTGCCCAAACTATGGGCCAGATCTGGTCCCTGATGCCAATTCATCCAGCCCCGAAGCCCTCGTTGCTCTCAGAAGTGGAAGTAAAATGGCACGTTTTATTTCCACCTCCGGGAGCAACAAGGGTTTCACGGGCCGGTTGAATTGGCATCGGGGGCCAGATCTGATCCACAGGCCATAATGACTGGCCCCCTAAACCACATGACTGGCCCACAGCCCAACATGTTTGGCCACCCCTGTTGTAGAGTGCCTGATATCTATCCAGCAGAGGTTTGATGATGTCAGTTAAGCCCTGGATGTACTGGGTGCCGCATCCTCTTGGGATATTTTTCCTTGATCTCATTTTCACAAGTTGGACACATTCATCATATTTCTCTGGCTGTGGAGGGACCTTCTCTACATTTTTATCTAACTGCTCTAGAAAATTCACCCATTTAGCATCCTTAAAGTTAAAACATCTGCAAAAAGGCACCTCCTGGGTTTTCACTGCAGCATTTACTATGCGCACAATGCTTCTTCTCCCCGCACAGATGTAGTAAAAGGTGAAAAAGTCAAGCCAGTTTTTGAGGACCCACCTAACATGACAAATGCTGAAGCCACCTTGCAGAAGATTAAAGCGAATGACCCTACGCTTCTAGAAGTCAATCTGAATAACCTCAAGGTATTTCTGTCAATGCTGCTCATTTCATTTGCCCATTGCAACATATTTGAAAAAAATATTTCTAGATAATTATAGTTTTTTCTAAAGCATTTCCTTGATGGAAGGGAGAGTAGATACAGTAAAGAAACAATTTAAATCAGGGATGCCCAAACTATGGCCTGCGGGTCAGATCCGGGCCTGATGCCAATTCATTGGGCCCATGCCGTCCTTTTTGCTCCCAGAAGCGGAAGTAAAATAGGTTTTACTTCCGCTTCTGGGGCGACAAGGGCAGCGTGGGCCAGATGAATTGGCATTGGGGGCAGATCTGGCCCACGGGCCGTAGTTTTTATACCCCTGGTTTAAGCAGAGAAAATGGCAGCTTAAAATCTACCTCATCCTGTTGCAAAACAGATTGCAAGGCATGTTTTGTTTCTGCTTTCGGTGGGAGGAACCATGTGACCGGCCTGCTGAACCACATGACTGGCCCACAGCCCAAAAAGTTTGGGCCCCCCTGATTTTAATGTTCAACAGAACATATCAGCACATGGGGACTGGACTCCTGAATGTTCCTCTACGTAAAATTGTCTAATAAGGGTGAAGTTAACATGTTAGCAACAAAGCTTCCCTATTGTTTTCATTCTGCTTTTAATTGCTCTGCAACAACTAGCAACAGTTTCTGTCTGCTACAGAAAACAATAGCAAAAAGTAACAAAGCTTTGTTAAAGTTTAGTAGCATTATTAATACTGTAATTCTTTGTCTTTAAGGTACTTCCAAGACTTTGTGTTGCTCTTACTTGTTGCACTTCTTTGTCATTTTGCTGTATATTTGAATGCCATCACCATTGTTGGTCCGAACGAAAGAATTAGATCTAAAAGGGACCGATACAATGCAGGTCACTACAATCAATATGAATCACAGCGGTGTTATTATAAAAATGCCAAATAATCTATGTCTATGTTTAAGCCTCTGGGGATGAGAGTAGAGAAGCGATGTATATAAAAAGCCCCTCTTTTTAAAAGAAACTGTTCGACACTAGATGGGGTTTGGGCTTGTAGCTTTCGAGGACTACTACTCGCATATCCGTGCATCGGTGATGATTGTCGAGAAAGTGTGCGACCATGGGGGCTTGTAAATTGGCATGTCGAATGCGTGATTGGTGTTCCCCCAGTCTTACTTTGAGGGGACTAGATTGTCCGATGTAAGCCATATTGCAATCGCAAAGAATTAAGTAAACACAATTGGAGCTATTACAGTTAGTGAACTCCTTAAGTTCTAATGTAAAGTTGGATCCAGGATTTTCGACCTTGTCGGTGGTCCACATATATTTACAACATTTACAATGACCGCAGGTGTAATGGCCCTTAGGTAGACTGGAAGGTGGTAAATGTCTCGAAATTGTATCAGTTCTCGTAACAATGTTGGCTATGCTCTTAGTTCTGTGGAAGCCAATAGTGGGCGGGTTTGAACATCCTGGAATGGAATCCAGTATGTGCCAATGGTTCAGGATGGTTTTCTTAATTTTATTGGCGAAAGGGGTAAAGTCTATGAACCAGAAAATGTTCGAAGCATTGGCAGTGTTCTGTCGTTGAAATAAATAAGATCTAGAATGTGTCCGTACTTTAGTTAAAGCGCTATTTATGGTGTTTTGTGGATAACCCCTGCGTAAGAGGGAATGTCGTACATTGCAAGCTGCCTTCATAAAATCCTGGTGTTCGGTCGAGTTACGTTTGGCTCTTAGTAGAAGACTGTATGGTATGTTGTTTTTAAGATAATGTGGATGATATGATTGGTATTGTAAATATGCCTGTCCATCAGTAGGTTTATGGTATAACCGCATCTTAAGTGTGTCGTCATTAGCAATATAAACTGAAATGTCCAAAAACAGGAGAGGAAGATGGAGTTTTCAGATTGAAAATTGTAAAACAGGGGTGTCATGTGATAAATTTCCAGTATTCCTTTTCTGTATAGACCTGTGATGGTGAACCTTGGCACTCCAGATATTCTTGGACTTCAATTCCCAGAAGCGCCCGTGAATCCACACAAATGGGTTTACTGTGACTCATCCGGCTCACGCCGCCCTTGTCACTCCTGGAAGCAGAAGTAAAGCATGCTTGTATGGAGGAAAGGTTAACCCAGAAGAGCCTTAACCATATAGGTGCGTTTTACTTCTGCTTCCAGGAGCAACAAAGGCAGCACGGGCCGGATGAGTCACAGTAAACCCATTCGTGTGGATTCACGGGCGCTTCTGGGAATTGAAGTCCAAGAATATCTGGAGTGCCAAGGTTCGCCATCACGGATATTGACTAAATTAAGTTTTAATTAGTGAATGCAATTTTTTTAATAATACAGAATATCCCAATTCCAACACTGAAAGAGTTTGCAAAAGCTTTGGAAACCAATACATATGTGAAGAAATTCACCCTGGCAGCTACTCGGAGCAATGATCCTGTTGCAATTGTAAGTTTGAACAGACTGTTTCTAGGCTTTTACGCATGGGTAGAATGGACCTGCGCAGAAATGTTCTGCGCAGGTCCCGTAATCTCCGGAGCTGTGCTTGACAGGTATGCGTCTCACACATGTCAGCTTTTATCTTAGTTTTTAAAAAAGTATTACGTAAATGCACATACTGCAGCATAAAAATATAATGGCAATGTACAACATAAACCAAGGATATAATACATTAGAACCCCGTATAACGAAAATAATTCACTCTATGAGGCACTTCATTATACGATCCCCCCCGTTATACGATACATGCATCGTACAATAAAAATCCCTATGGGAAAAATCGTACAACAAAAATCTCTATGGGAAAAATTGTACAATGAAAATTTTCGTTACACAATTTTTCCTATAGAGATTTTCGTTGTACGATTTTTTCCATAGAGATGCACTGCATCGCAGAACGATAATTTTTGTTATACTGGGCACAATGGTTTTTCCGAATCCTCTTCATTGTATGTTTTTCCCCACTGTTCAAGGCATTTGTTATACGTGGTTCTACTGTACCAACAAGAAATAAAAAGTCATAGGATTAATAAAAACAATATACATAGCTGCTGCACCCCTGCCTGTTTTTAATTCTGTGAAATATATCTACGTCTGTAATCACGAGATGTATGCAATCATATGTAACCGTGGTTCTATATTAAAGAAAATTATGAAATATTCAAGGCATTGTAAGTAGGAATAGTAAGATGCACGGTCCTAGGGGCTTCATAGGCATGGAGCCCACAGAAGGAGATTCTATTTGGGTGGAGTGATACTCCATGTTAAATAAACTGATGTACATCTCACAGGATTATTTCACGCCCACAACTCTTCTCATCTTCTCTTAGGCTTTTGCAGATATGTTAAAAGTGAATAAGACACTGACAAGTCTAAATGTGGAAACCAACTTCATTACTGGGGCTGGCATCCTTGCCTTGGTTGAGGCTCTGAAAGGGAATGAAACACTGACAGAGATCAAAATTGACAATCAGGTAAGGGGGCTAGAAGACTGGCTGGAATCTAAAAGGTGGGATCAACACTTGGTCATAAAATTCTCCAGACAGAGATGTGTGGAGTCTGGTTATGAAGCAGATGTTGACTAGTAAGACAAGACACACACACACACATAACAGCCTCTTACTGGGAATATGTAAAGAAACACACACACACACACACACACACACACACACACACACACACACACACACACACACACACACACACACACACACACACACACACACACACACACACACACACACACACACACACACACACACACACACACACACACTACAGTTCATAACAGCCTCTTACTGGGAATATGTAAAGAAACAACATTCTTTGGTTATTATATATATTTCATGCTCATAACTGTGTTAGTGGATGAGACAATCATCCCAGCTGGTCTCCCAAATGAGCCAACCAGAGAGATAAGCAATAGGAAAGCTCTGTCCTGGAGCATCTGCTCTCTTGTGGTAAAGTCATAAATGAGGAGACCAATGGAGAGGCTGTCTCAAGGGGCATTTGCCCTGCTCCATGCCCTCTCTTAGAGAGAGACAAACCAAGGATCAGGGGCAAATCAGGGATTCTCAACCTGTGGCCTGCAGGCCAGATGTGGCCCACAGTGGCATTTCATGTGCTCCCCCATCGCCTCCACCACACCCAGAAGGGTCATAGGGTGGAGGATGGGGAAAATGGCTGCCTGGCCCCCAAAGCTGTCTGAGGGAGCATGACCCAGCCCCCAGCTTTAAAAGGTTGAGAACTCTGGACTAAATTCTATGAGCCTATTTGTACCTTAAAGGCAGACTGGCCATCTGGACTTCTCAAGGAAATGATGTGGGAGAGAAATAGACCGGAGAGGTGCTGCAGTGTTTTCTGGGATTTGACCTGAACAAATGATAGCTAATTGCAAAGAACCTCAAATGTCCTTTTCATGGAATGGGGTCTAGTCTAGTCTATCTTTCTGTCTGGCTTAGGTTTTGCATCCTCTCCTCTCTAGCTCAGGAGGTTAGTTTACGCTTACTTCCTTTATTCAATACCGTACTGTTTGATATTTTATTAGGTTTTCTCTACTAATGTGACAGTTACTGATGCTGCAGGTTATCAACCAGGTTTGCCCTCCACATCCCCTTTCTTTTGGAAGTAACATTTCCTCCCCATCTCAATTCCTCTTCTAGAGGCAACAGCTTGGCACAGCCGTCGAGATGGAGATTGCTCAAATGTTGGAGGAGAACCCAAGGATCCTCAAATTTGGGTACCAATTTACAAAACAAGGCCCGAGGACCAGGGTCGCGGCAGCCATCACAAAAAACAATGACCTAGGTAGGTATGGACTCTGTCAAACTATCCAGGGTAAATGGGTTCCCAGGGCTTCACTAGTCACAGGATCAAAAGAGAGCTCATGCCGAGCCCGTCATTAGAAGCAGAGCTCACTTAAAATGCCTTCTTTACTGTATGTGTTTATTCTGGTGGAAGGATTCTCACCTTCACACAGGTTACTTTTGTGTGTGTGTGTGTGTGTGTGTGTGTGTGTGTGTGTGTGATTGTGAGTAAGCACAAGCTGCATTTGGAGGTTGACTGAGCAGCTGTGAATGAATTATTTTCTAAAGGGATAATGTTTTAACACCATTTATTTATTACAAAGTTAGTGTCTAACTCAGGGGTTCTCAACCTTTTCAAGACGAGGGCTGGGTTACGCTCCCTCAGACAGCTTCAGGGGCTGGATGGCCATTTTGCCCTGCCTGCCACACATGGCACTTCCGGGTGTGGTGGAGGCAATGTGGGGCCACATGAAATGGTGTCAGTGGGCCGCATCTGGTCCCCGGGCCATAGGTTGAAAACCCCTGGTCTAATGTATTCCTCAGTGAGAGCAACATTTTTACTATTAGGATGAACAGAACAGTGCCAGGTTTTGATCCAATGAATCACTTTTTTTTGTAATTGTGAAAAACTCCCATTCTGCAGCTGCATTTCAGACAAGAGAAGCACCATTATGGAGAGGTACTTTGTCTACTTTGTTTGGCATCTGTAATGATGGCCAACATGTACAGCCCAAAGAGACAGCCCAGAAAGAGGTGTCTGGAGTAGCATGTGTGAGATGAATAACCTTCTCTCTAACTGTGAGAGGCATTTGTGTCTAATGTGCCTCAACGTTTTGATGACACAGTGCCAAAGTTTGAAACATAAAGTAGGAGCTGGAAGAAGCCTCCTTTCTTGGGAAGATGTAGACTGTACTGACGGCTCTACTGGAGATGAAAGTTGAAAGTATGATGTTTCTTCTGCAGTGCTTCATGTTGAAAAACCGGATTTCAAACTGATCCTGCTTAAGTGCTGAAGACCAGCTGCCAAACAAAGCCGGCTAATTTACAAATTGCATGAAGGGAGAGAAACTCTTGCGATACATTTGGCACTCTTGGCAGTTACAGGAATCCTGCATCGAGGGCCAGATTTCATTTTCTGCAACTTGCAAGGCATATAAATTCTAAACTGAAAGGGAATTACAGTTCCATGAGGAGTTTGAGGCATTGCTTTCGGCCCTCAGGTTAGCTACAGAAGTGCAGACTGTATGCAGACATCTAGTATGTCCCATAGAAACACCACACTCGGTATCCCAGGGTTGCCCAAACTTTTTTGGGCTGAGGGCCAGTCATGTGGTTCAGTGGGCCGGCCACGTGATTTCTCCCACCAGAAGTGGAAATAAAATGTGCCTTGCAATCTGTTTTGCAACAGGATGAGATAGATTTTCAGGCTGCCATTTTCTCTGCTTATACCAGGGGTGCCCAAACTATGGCCTGTGGGCCGGATCCAGCCTCCGACATCAATTCATACAGCCCACGCTGCCCTCATCGCTCCCAGAAGTGGAAGTAAAACATGTCCACTTCCTGGAGTGACAAGGGCAGTGTGGGCTGGATGAATTGGCATCAGGGGCTGGATCCGGCCCACAGGCCATAGTTTGGGCACCCCTGCTGTATCCTATCCTAGCTTTAGAATGGCCCCCTCTTCTGGTCATACTTTTGAAGCAATGCCTCCACTGTAGGGTGCCCTCCCCAGGCATTTTTTTGCATGTCATCAGGAATATGCAACATTGGTTTGCCCTTCCCTTCTTCTGGGGGCAGCCAGTTTGCCCATGACTACGCAAGCTGGCTCTTCTTAGAGGTGGCAAAATGGGACATTGAACTCCCAATATCTGGCTGTGCAGGCGGATGCCTCAACACAGAGCTGGGCAATATATAAATTATATAGCCTTTTATATACATCTGCCTGATCAGTAAGCTCTGCTGGGCAGACTCTCTTCTGTGTTGTACCATTAAGAACAGTGAATTACACAGAAACAGAGAGGAAGGTTGCTCCGCATTATAGCACTGTGGAATGCCTTCCGCTCAGAGGGTCCATTGGCACAGACGTTGGCATTATTCCGGTTCCAAGTCAAAACCTATTTATTGGAACCTCAGGGGGAGGATCTCAGCATGCACTGGTTTTACAGTGGCTTTGAGGTGGTTAAGACACTGACTGGAAGGCGGCAGGTCAGCAGTTTGAGACCCGGGTACTGCACAATGGAATGAGCTCCTGTTGTCTCTGCCCCAGCTCCTGCCAGTCTAGTAGTTCGGAAGCAAGACATTGCAAGTAGATAAATAGGGACCACTTTGGTGGGAAGGTAAACAACATTCCATGCACTCCGGTGTCTTTGCATGCCTGCCACATGACCAAAGAAACGTCTGCAAACCCAGACAGCACTGGCTCTTCGGCTATAAGCAGAGATGAGGACTGAATCCTAGAGTTCAGTGCTTTTGAGCAAATGAAACCTTTATCTTTACTAAGATTTAATTTTGTGTTTTAAACTGTTTTATTTTAAATTGTTTAGAGCAATTTATCCTGAGATCCTGTGATACTGGGATGGGGTTGTAAGTGCTTTAAACCAGTCAGTGAATATTGCTCCCCATAATCTCTAGTGGACAAAAGGGATCTTTTTAAAACAATGCCAGGGAGGCAACCATTTATTAACTACCCTTGAAATGATACAAAATTAGGAAACCACATCTTGATGCAGAGCTGTGTGGGTTCTTCCTCTCTCTCATCCCTCTCTCTCTTTCTCGCTTTCTTTTTCTAGTTCGTCAGAAGCGAGTGGAAGGAGAACACCACTAACCTTGCCTCGGAGGAGGAGGATGCTGTGAACAGCCTCTCTGTGAAAGAAAACTGTTACACCATCAACCACTGGTTGTAAGGGAAGCCACTGGAAAGTCTAGCATGAGATGACTCATGTTCCATTACCCTAACTCTTTTTTTTTCTTCTTCTGCCTTTCTCTACTTCTTAAACAAAATAATTCAGCCTTATGGGTTTTTTTGTTTAAAAAGAAAAAAATGTTTCATACCATTATGTAAAGCTAGTACATAGACAGTAACATAGGTATCAAATGACTTGCATGTGAAAACCACTATGAGTTTTCCTTTGAAACACTCCCTTACTCGTTCATACTCGAATATAAGCCAACCCAAATATAAACCAAGGTACCTAATTTTGACCTGAAAACCCAAGAAAATAGATTGACACAAATATAAGCCGAGGGTGGGAAATGCAGCAGCTCTTAGTGAGTTTCAATAATCAAAATACATGACATAGGGTAAAATTAATTACATTGTTGACCTGAGTATAAGCCATGTCCCCTTTTTGGGGCTCATTTTTGGGGCTATACAGTAAAAATAATTAAGATGCGGAAGAATAGGATCCTTTTGCTGTCAGGATTTGCTAGTGAGATCTGGCCTTTCCCTGCTTTGCTAAGTCTTACCTACCTAAAATAGAGAATAGCCCATTGAAAAAAGAGGTTTGCAGTCCAATGCAACAAACTTAGTTCTCATTCCAGCAATTACAAACGTAGGATCCTTAGGACTCTGAGGTAACATATACCAACCATATGGTATCTGATTAGCAAAACCAAATGGTATTCCTGCCTGCCTCTAATTAATGAGGAACACAATCTACCGTATATACTTGAGTATAAGTTGGGGGTTTTTAGCCCCCAAGATGAGGTCCAAAAATGGGACTCAACTTATACTCAGGTCAACATAAACACTCAAAAACATACCCACACAAATGATAAAATTAATTAATTTTACCATATTTCCATGTATTTTAATTACTGAAACTCACTAGCAGCTGCTGCATTTTCCACCCCCGACTTATACTCGAGTCAATCTATTTTCCCAGTTTTAGAGGTCCAAATTAGGTACCTTGACTTACATTTCGGACGACTTAAAGCTGAGTATATACGGTATTAGGAGATATTCTTACAAAACTCCAAATTGAAACAAACAGCAACTATCTAATGGATGGTGTGTCTGTCTCTCTTAAAACCTACCACTTCATCTTGCCTCATGGTAAATAGGCTAGATTCACTCTGTGTCCTACAGATCACAAGTGACTGTTGAGCAAACTGGAGAGTTGAAAAAGACCAAGAGGTCATTCTTCAGTAGCAAAGAGGGGGACAATTCTTTCACCAGCACTTCCTCCAATAAAAGAGATCAGGTTTTGAAATAAATACTTCAGTGTGCCATAAACAGCGGAAAAGAAACTCAGTAACTTATTGAGCAAAGTGCTTGAGACAAAAATTATAGAGTGGCTTCCTCAGACAGGAAAAGCAAAGCATGGTTAGTTGCATATTATCCACTGCAGAAACGTATTTCCGGTCACAGCTTCTGATTCTGGTTTGCTAACTAGTTGCAACCCACAGATTCAAACTCCAGCTGTAACCCATACATAGTTCAGTGTAGTCTGTACACTGTACATGTCAAGCTATGGGCTTCAGGGAGGACCTTAATCATCCTGGCAAAGTTGATTTTAACACTAGCCAAGTAGCAGATTTACTTAAGTCCAGGCTGCTTATGGCAGTGCCGGCACCTGGTTTTAAGGTAGAGTGGACGTGTGTCCTCTTTTAGGAAGGGCAGCCTAACATTTAAAGAGGGGTGCCCAAACTTTTCGGGCCACGGGCAGGTCCTATGGTTCTGCAGGCCAGTCATGTGGTTCAGCAGGCCGGTCTTGTGGTTCCTCCCACCGAAAGCGGAAGTGGGGCGGTAGTTTGGGCACCCCTCTTTTAAAGGGATGCCGAAGCAGAATCCTCCATTTGAAAGTGTCCTCTGTTTGAAAAGCTGTACAGTCCCAGCCTGATTTAAAGATTAAGTATCAGAAGGAGGGATATAACACATCCACTGTTAGTAACACTTGCACAGTAGAGGCACATGTGTCACTTGGGCACTGACTTCCTAACTTGAGTTATACAAGTAATTGCTATTTCTACCTCTGTACATATAAAGTGACAATTCAGTTTTGTGCTAATCGGTGTCTATTTGGTACTCCTTTTCAGTGATGTATCTCCACCTTCTTGGTGACATGAAAGGGGCTAATCTACTTCAAACCTCCCCAGTACAGTTGTAAGTGAAATGCTGAATGAAGCATGAGCTAACATGTGCTGCTCAACATTATTTTGCCATTGCCAGGCGGTCACTTCCTATATCAGAATTAGTTTTGAGATTGACTGATCCAAATATGTATATTAGAATTCGTACCACTGAGGGAACATAACTACTGTGCTGCCATACCATCAATAGTACTTTAGAAAATAGTTTGTTTATATCAAAAGTGCCCAAACCTTTTGGCCTGTGGGCCGGTCACATGGTTCAGTGGGCCGGCCACGTGGTTCCTCACACGAGAAGCGGAAGTAAAATGCACCTTGCAATCTGTTTTGCAACAGGATGAGATAAGTTTTAGGCTGCCATTTTCTCTGCTTAAACTAGGGGTGCCCAAACTACGACCCATGGGCCAGATCTGGCCCCCAACACCAATTCATCCGGCCCGCACCACCCTTGTCACTCCCGGAAGCGGAAGCAAAACGTGCCCACATGGTCGCATTTTGCTTCTGCTTCAGGGAGCGATGAGAGCGGCATGGGTCACATGAATTGGTGTTGGGGCCAGATCTGGCCCATGGGTCATCATTTGGGCACCCCTGGTTTATATGTTTGCAAGTACTTTCTATTCAATGTGGTGGCCATACAGTTGGCATGCCTTCTTATTCACTCTTTATTCAAATTTGCAACTAGCTGCTCTTTTGCCTTCCTATGCAAGAATTTGATCCCTACCTGTGTTTTTTTTAATGGATGGCTGCCCAATTGGTGTAAAAAGGGAGTTTATTATCATCAAGGAAGTACTTTTGTTTCCTAACAAATTCCATGCATGCACACACAGTTCACACTCACATATATTTATTTCTACTGATTGCTCACCCATGTGCCTGTCCTTTATCCTGAAGAGAATGAAAATAGCATAGTTTAAACTTGCTTGACTTTTAACACCAGCTTGATTTATATGAATCAAAACCCCACATATGGAGTGGCTTTGCATTTTATGCAGTTAACTAACCTGTGCGCTGTAGCACCCAGGTGGATCTGCTGTCATTGGGAAGCTCCACTGATAGGATTTTGCTTTCTCTTTAAAAGGGGGATGCAGATGAGGGGGAGAGGCCATTGCACACATTTTGCAGATTAAAAAGTCCCAAACTCAATCTCTGCCATCTCCCACTAGCAATGCAGGAGTTTCCTGCTTATTTTCTTAGTAAGCAGCAGCTGTTTAATGTGGATAGCCACAAGTCAAAGAAAACATAAAATTACACATTTCAGTTTGTAGGGAGAGATAAGATGGGAAAAGCAGTTTTTTAAAAAAATAATAATGTTTAAACAATGTCTCCCATTTGAATGAGGAAAACATTGCCCAGGTAACTTGTGTGCGTGCCCTGCGACTGAAGCTGTCATTCAGGCTTCTGGGAATGGTTGTGATTCTTTCTCTTGGAAATTGAGTTTGACTGAGCCATCTTTCAAATGGAGGAATGTTCTCCCTAAAAGAGGATACATGGCCACTAGTGTATATAGCCAGGCTTTTGATGCGGCTACCCTGGGTCACATGTTGCCTCCCACACATTTGCAGCAACTGTGCTGCTCTGAGGATGGTATTCTTAAAGAAATCACATTTGTTTCTGTATAGTACAGAGGTTCTCAGCCTATGGTCTAGGGGCCGGATGCAGCCCATGACACCATTTCATGTGCCCCCCACTGTCTCCACCACATCTGGAAGTGCCATGTGTGGTAGGCAGGGCAAAATGGCCGTCCGGCCCCCAAAGCTGTCTGAGGCAGTGTGACCCGGCCCTTGACTTGAAAAGGTTGAGAACCCCTGGAACTTTAGTAAGTTCCTTCAAATGTCAAGGAGGTTGTAATTATAACTGTAACTTCTGTATATATAGGATGCTGTATTTGCACGTGGTAATTCTGTTGTGACTGGATTCTAGTTGCCTTTTGCTATTTGGCAGCTTGTCCTTGTTGTCTATGTCTTTGGACCCAAGTCATTTAATGGGTATATTAATAAGCACATGTGAACATTATATAACAGACTCTGCTTGGTGGCCTAGCCCAGCATCACAGCATCCCTGCTAATCCTTCTTCTTCTTTTCATTTCACCTGGCTCTACCTGGTTCAGTCGTGGGAGCATAAACTAGAGACCTACCACACATAATTGTTTAATGAATTGGATTAATCAGTTAAAATATTCAGACCAATTAATAGGCACGCTCAATTGATTGGTTATTAGAAAACTAAATTATTTTAAAATATTTGAAACACTAGATCAAGAGTACCACACTACTGCCCATGGGCCAGATCTGGCCTCTGACACCAATCCATCTGCCTCTGGCGGCCTCGTCGCTCCTGGAAGTGGAAGTAAACTGCGCCCATATGGGCATGTTTTACTTCCACTTCCAGGAGCGACGAGGACATCGGGCTAGATCCGGCCCATGGGCAACAGCGACTGGCCCCCTGAACCACATGACCAGCCCGCAGCCCAAAGGTTTTTGGCACCGCTGCACTAGATGATGGTTCTCATCCAGAAGAGGAATCCTTCCTGTGTCGTCAGAAAAAAGGGGGAAATGCTTTCTTCAAGAATAACACCTGTCGTAATATACCTGTGTTGTTTACAAAAACAAAGGGAATGCAATGTGTTTTGTCACATGCCAATGGAATTACTCAACTCTAATTCATATAATAATTTCACTTCTCGGATGACATCATTATGGAAGGGAAAAAAATCCTAATTAGCAGTGATGGCAGACAATATTAACAGTTAGCTATCCGTGGTGGGATTGAATTCCAGGTTCTTCCAGTTTAGGGATGTTGTAGATCATTTAAGATGTTGGAAATCACTTGATCCAGCTTTATGCTGAGCTGGATTTGGATGTGGTGTAACTCAGCTCCTATGCTTTGCCCTCCCCTTTTTTGGGCTCTTCTCCTTCCTGATTGTAGCTGGCACAATAGTTGTGTTGGCAGAACTGAAACCAACCAGCGCGAGGAGCTGTCCTGGCATAAGGGAATTCAGCTCACTATTTTATTTATTTATTTGGATTTATATCCAACCCTCTTGCCCTAGGGCAACTCAGGGCGGCACACTTACACATCTTTACCTATAAGGAGGGACATTAACCGTTGGACTCTGGCATACACACCTCCACCCGTACCGAGCCGCCCGCACTTGCCTTTACCCGGCCCGACCATCGCTGCAAGGGTCCGGCAGTCGCCAGTGAGGCAACTGCCCCACGAATGCAAACAAAACAACTTCAAGTCCCAACGTCCTCCGCGCCGCGCCACCTCTCAGCCAATCAGGCTGACAGGCGAGAGCAAGGAGAACGTTGGAAAAGCCGCCGTGCCCAATACAAAACGAGCCTCAGAAAAAAGCCGCTGCACGAAAGCAGAGAGAGGAGGCTGTGTACGGATGAGTAGGGGGGAAGGGTGAGGTTCCCCCCCCCCTTTCCCTTCCTGGGGTGTTTTTTGGGGGGAAAGCAGGGAAGGTGGGATTTGGAATTTTTCCATATTCCCCTTTCCCTGCTGTGGGAGGTGGGAGGCCTCCCCCCCCCCATTAACTGTTTGGAAGAACCTTCGAAACAGTTAATTGGGAAAAAAACAAAGGCAGTAGGCAGCTGTTTGTGAGCAGAGGCGCTCTCCCAGGGAGAGCGCCTCCCCTGACGAAGCGTTGCCTGCTCCTCCCCATCCCTGCCATGCCATCAACTTACCTTGAGTCCGGCGGCGTCTTTGTCATGTCTTCGTTGGGGTAGCGTGGAGGAGGGGGAGTCCCTCTTCTCCCCGTTGCTCCGGGTAAGAAGGCCGGCGGTGGCCTCTCCATGGCTTTGGTGGGGCTGGGGATGCAAGGCTGGCTAAGCGCTGCATCCACCTTCGGTGGCCTCGCGCTCCTGCTGCGTGAGGCAGGTGTTATTTTTTTTATTTTTCGTGTGCAGCGCTTTCCCGGCCTCCTTTGCGCTCGCATCCCTCAGCCTGATTGGCTGAAGGGTGGTGTGGCGCGGAGGATGCTGGGAACAGTAGTTCTTTTTCTGGTCACGTTCATGGGGCGGTTGCCCCCTTGCAACTGGCGGACCCTTGTGGCGACCCTCACAGGATGTTAAGGTAAGTGTAGGCGGCTCGGTTTGGGATAGTTGGGCCAGGTGTGGGCGTGTATGCCAGACACGCACGACTGGTCCACCTTCTTATTGGTAAAGATTTCTGTAATTTCAGATCACTAAGCCACCACTCCGACAAGAAGACTAAATCCGGTGTATGGCCACTGCCCCTGGTAGGACTCTGAATTACCTGAGTCAGGCCCATGGCTGCCATGGGAGCCATGAACTCCCGTGCAACCTCAGAGCTTGTTCCCAGAGAAGGCAAATTGAAGTCTCCCAGAACCATCAGCCTGAGGAACTCCAATGCCAACCCTGAGATGGATTCGAGGAGCTCAGACAGGGCGTCCTTTACCCTGCAAGGGGGCAGGTACAGCAGTAAGACCCCCAACTGACCCTTAGGGCCCAACTGCAGGAGCAGTGCCTCACCACCCGGAACATGTGGAGCAGTGGCCCTGGCAACTCCTACTCTCTGGCTATGATGGCGACACCACCGCCCCTCCCTTCCCCTCTAAGCTGGTGCCAAATACCGTACCCATCTGGGCACAATTCTGACAATGGCACACCGTCTTCCGGTGCCAGCCAGGTCTCGGTGATGCAAGTCAGGTCAGATTGCTCCTCCAGAATGGAATCTTGAATTAAAGCTTTGTTACAAACCGACCTGGCATTCATCAGCAGCAGCCTGAGGACAGAAGCGCTCTGGACAGATTGTTCAGGGCCCAGAGATGTAGCCGAGGGGCTGGAATGGGGGACAGATATTAAACATCGGTCCCGCCTTTCCTAGGTGCGGCCTGCCCCTCGGCACCCGCTGTATCGACCCATGCCCATCACCACCTCAATTTGATCCCCAGGAACCTCCATGCTGGCTATAGTTTGCATATGCTTGGACTACATTGTGGGTTGGTTGATTGATTACCACAGTAGCATATAACTCCTTGGAAAATCCAGATCTCTGGAGGGTTATAAATGATTCTCACCATGGTTCTACAGATTATCAACACCTATTGATTTTCAGAAAGTTATCCTGATGGGAATTTAACTCATATTCTATGTGCCAGACTTGTCATGGTAATGACATAGAGCCATATGGCTCACTACAACATCCAAAACAGTGTGGTTAATATTTTGCTATGTGGCAAAGAATTCATAAGGCCAGTACTTGTGTCGAGTAAGGCGGGATATAAATCAAATAAATAAATAAATATTTAAATACAATTAAAAAGCTTTGTGTGCCAACTTCAGCACAGAATAATGCACCTGTGAAGATTCTTTTAAAAAACCAAAGCAGTGATTGCATAGATTTATATTTAATAAAATAATTGTAAGAGGGGGCCCCAAAAAATAAGGGTTGTGTAGAAATGCCCAAAATGTCTTTGAGGGTGGAGAAGGCTCTCTAAGATCTGTAGCTTACCTGTCTGGTAACTGTTTGCCTTAAGCCTTTCAAGGGAAACACGATGGTGGCTAACACAGGGGAATACATGCTTCATAGAAATAGGCCAATGCTATCTATCCCCATTTACACAAGTGAGTTCTGGGGGAAACACATTAAACGAAACACAATCTTAGTTGACCTAGCTCTAGTATGTAAGATTTAATAACAGTCTCTTAAACTCAGCTTCCAGGAAGATGTAAATAATATTTAGAAGAATAATGTGACATGTTACCCTGGGGCATAAAGTAGAATGTCCCTAACTAAAAATATTAGATTAAGGTTTAGGAGCAGCTACTTGGGGATTTTGTTCGCACACTATTGTTATGTAATTTTTTTAAAGATAGGGATTTGTTTGTTTTTTAAATGAAGTTTCCCCATGAACTCTGTTGGCCCCTGTATATCAAAGTATACATTTTAGACTGGTTACATGACTAAGTACATGCTAAATGCTTGAAGATATCAGTTTAAAAACCGGATACTAAATAACATTGCATGTTCACAACTTTGCAAGAGAAGGAATTGCTTGGAAAATGTAACACTGGTTTCTGATCACCTGTTCATGCTTTTGTAAATAAACTTTCATAACAGTTCGGTTTCCTGTGGCTATTTAGTACTATGGCACTCCAGGACTACCATTTGTGGGGTTATGTGTTGCATCCTTTAGGTCCCTGGACTGCAATGGTGCAAGTGGCTAAGACGCTGACTGGAAGGTGGGAGGTCAGAAGTTTGATTCCCAGGCACTGCACGGTGGAGTGAGCGCCCGTCATCTGTCTCAGCTCCTGCCAACCTAGCAGTTTGAAAGCAAGAAATTGCAAGTAGATATATAGGGACCACTTCAATGGGAAGGTCAACAGCGTTCCGTGCGCTCCGGTGTCTAATCATGCCTGCCACATGACCATGAACACGTCTTCAGCTTTGAAACAGATGAGCACTGAACCCTAGAGTCGGATACGACTAGCTTCCGAGCAAGGGAAACCTTTAGCTTTACCTTAGGTCCCTAGCTTTGATTTTCAATTAAGAGGATCTCAAGTTTAGGTGTACAAAAGACCAAATCTAAGTGCAGAGCGAGCCTCTTGCAAGCAGAGTAAATGGCCGTGTGTAGCTGTGATTCAGTCTCTGTTGTCAATTCCACTCCCTCCCCTGCTGTGCTTCTGAATACTGTCATCCAAGCAACTGTCTGGGTTGTTTGTGATGCTGGGCCAGCTACTAATTAAATGGAGCAGATTAAAACAGAATCCCCTCACATTCCTATTCTTATTCACCTCATAAATACAAAGAAAACAACAGCCGCTGGTCTTAATAAGGGTCTGTCTGCTGCCTCCTCCATACCTTCAAGCTGTTGGGTCTGATGATGTGAAGAGATCTACAGTACTTAGGTGTTAAATCTTTTTTAAAAAAATATTGTAAACCAGTAGCAGGCGATATTGTTTTCTTTTTAATTTCCACACAGAACCTAGTGCTGGGATTCTCAACCTGTGGCCTGTGGGCCAGATGCGGCCCCTGGCACCATGTCATGTGCCCCCCCCCCCCACTGCTTCCACCACACCAGGAGTGCCATGTGATGGAGGAAGGGCAAAATGGCCGTCTGACCCCCGAAGCTGTCTGAGGGAGCGTAACTTGGGCCCCGGCTTAAAAAGGTCGAGAACTCCTGACCTAGCGATACAAACAGTAATAATAATAGACAAAAAGAACACACAGCAGTGTTTCTAAGACATAATAGATGCATATGACATTTCCTCTTGTTACATTACGCCTCTGTGATAGATATGTTCATTTGCATTTTAAGAAACACTGTATTTTAAAATTATTTTTTAAAAATGGCTTTAAATGCAATGGCTAGAGCGGGGATTCTCAACCTGCATCCCACAGATGCAGGCCACAGCACCATTTCATGTGGCCCACCTCCACCACACCAGGAAGTGCCATGTGGTGGAGGAAGGGCAAAATAGCCATCCGACCCCCAAAGCTGTCTGAGGGAGTGTGACCCAATGGCCCCTGGCTTTAAAATGTTGAGAACTCCTGGGCTAGAGTGACAGACTAGAACTCAGGAGACCTTGACCTAAATCTTTTGCTTGCTTTGACAACCCTATTAGAATACCTACATGTTGGGTGCAACTTGACAGCACATAATACACCCAAGCTACGTGGAGGAAAAGCATGCACAAATTTTAAAATATACTGTCATGCTATGATATTTTAAAGCCATAGGTTAATATGACAGCATTGTAATGTAATTATGCTTTTTCAGATCGATGGAGTAAGTAGCCTAAGGCATAAGGGAAATGCTGCTGCTATTTCAAATATTCACATGCCAAGGCAAATTCTGTTAATATTCATAGGATCATAGAATCACAGAGTGGGAAAGGGCCTTTTAGGCCATTGAATGCACACACACAATGCACACACACACATACACACGTGTGCGCGCGCGCACACATGTGCACACCACTTGAAACAAAGCATATTTGACAGATGGTTGTCAAATTCTCTCATGAATGTTTCCAGGGGTGGAGCGCTCACCACCTCTCGAGGCAGTGAGTCTACCTAAATCCATCTGGTAGTCACTGTCAGAGTAAACCCCTCTGGATCAAATACGAAATGGGAGAGTCTACACATATGTAAATTTTGATTCTGTGGGTCTCCTCTAGTGGGAACCACCAACTAGCAATAGCAATTACACTTCTATCCTGCCCCATCGCTCTTGTGCACTCTCTGGGCTGTTCCGAACATAATTATTATTTTGCCCCTAACATGCCGAGTACTGTACTCATTTTACTGACCTGAAAAGGATGGAAGGCTGAGTCAATCTGGATCCCCGTCAGGATCGAACTCACATCATCAGCCAATTTTGGTTGCAGTACAGCAGTTTAACCTGTAACACAATGCCCAGTATATATTATATCTACATTCACTATTACAGCCACTCACCTACCTACTGTATTGGGAATTTTCAGAATAATACTTTGAACTACAATAACACAGGTAAACAGCATTCCGTGCACTCCTGTGTCTAGTCATGCCTGCCACATGACCATGGAAATGCCTGCAGAGGCAGAGAGTGCTGACTCTTCGGCTATGAAACAGAGATGAGCACTGAACCCTAGAGTCGGATACGACTGGCTTTCGAGCAACGGTGACCTTTACCTTTACCAGAGGTTTCTGATTGTGGTTTTTATGTCTACATAATGCTTTCTCTTTAATCCCTTCTTGCCAATATTCCTTCCCATTTACAATATCACCCACAGCGAATAGTTTTTAATATAGCCGCCCTGAGTCGGGTTTGCCTGATTGGGTGGCATAGAAATTTGAATTATAAATAAATAAAATAAATAATAAATAGTTTACTAGCTATTTTGCCCGGCCTTGCCGGGCAGGTATTGAATTTTTTGTGTGTGTTGGAGTGGTTTGGGAGGGGGGGGGCGGCAAAGGAAGAAGGGGACGGCCAAAGACACGGCAAGGGCGAGAGGCAGGGATCCGCCAGGGAAGGCACCTCTCCTGATGGATTCCTGCCTCTCATCCTTTCCATTCTCCCTCCACTATTTAGAAGACAGCCCTCGAAACAGCGGAGGGAAAATGGCAAGGGCAAGAGGCAGGAATCCATCAGGAGAGGTGCCTACCCTGGCGGATCCGTACCTGGCGCCTTTGCATTTTCCCTTATGCTGTTTCGAGGGCTGTCTTCAAAACAGCAGAGAGGAAATTGCAGGGCGAGAGGTAGGAATCTGTCAGGGGAGGAGCCTACCCTGGCGGATCCCTGCCTGGCGCCTCCCCCCGGGGAAGTGGCTCACTTCCCTCAGTAGGCAGGGGCCAAAGGCAGCTGTGCTTTCAGCCCCCAGCCCCCGTGGAAGGTGCTCCCTTCCATCCAGGAGGCAAAGGCGGAACAGAGCGCCGTTCTCTGCCTTCGTCTCCCAGGGAATTGGCTTGCTTCCCTCAGTTGGCGAGGCCAGAAGGCAGCCATGCTTTTGGCCCCCGCCCCCCATGGTAGGCGCTCACTTCCCTCCAGAAGGCGAAGGTGGAATGGAGCGCCGTTCTCTGCCTTTGCCTCCTGGGGAAGTGGCTCGCTTCCCTCAGTAGGTGGGGGCCGAAGGCAGCCATGCTTTCACCCCCACGCCCCCTGCGGTAGGCGCTCACTTTCCTCTGGGAGGCGAAGGCATGCTTTCGGCGCCCGCCCCCGTGGAAGGCGCTCACGTCGGCCGCTTTTTTCCCTTGCATGTGCTGGCTGTCCCACCTCCTCCGTGCTCGTGTCCTCATGCCTGATTGGCTGAGGTGTGCCGCGGCATGGAGGATGCTGGGAAGCGTAGTTTTTTTGTTTTTGTGTGTTCGTGGGGTGTTGGCCTCACTCTCGACTTCCGGACCCTTGCGGTGATGGTGTCAAGGACAAAAGGTAAGTGTGGCCAGCGCATTACGGGATGGGCTGGATGGATGCGGACACGCATTCCGGACATGCGCGGCCCAACCCCATTCTTATAGATATAGATAAGTTAAATAAAAGTGTTCTAGTGTAGCACCATTTCAGTTGACATAATCATTGCCCCACTAGGGGGAGTAACAATACTTTAATATCCAATATACAGTATTTAATATTACACCAGATTTCCAGAACAAAGGATGGTAGTTGATTCTAGCAAAAGCAGAAGAATCCACTGGAAGTACCCAATGGATCATGCCAGCTAATGGTATCTATTTCCAGTATCTAGCTAAAAGTCTACTTTCGGAATAGACTGATTTCATGTTGCCACTTTCAGCATTTCTCTAAGGAAAGCCTATTTAATTTCTTAGGAAGAATTTCTATCTGAATATCAAGAACTGTACTCGGAAACAGAGTCCTCCGTTACAGTAAACACTGATTTTACAGGTGAGAAAGATTGCAATTCTAACATAAATACCAAGTTCATTTTTTTTAAAAAAATAGGCAAAACATTCTGAAAAACATTGTTGGGTCAGACTTTAGACAGCCATCTCTGTAGACCAGAGGACTTTTAAGGTTAAACTTTATGTGAATGTACAGCAAAAGGACGGAAATCCAGATCAACAATTAAACTCTTCTCAACTTCAATCACAAAATATTTATTTATTCACATTTATACCCCCATGCTTTTGATGCAAACACCACGATTGATCACATCACTGTCAGTCCATCAATCCATCATCCATCCATCTTCCCTGCCAGTATTGCTAACACAGTAAATATACAGAGTAGTGAGCCAAGTCTCAAACACGTGTCATTGACAGTCATGATTTTCTTTGATGAATCACCTCTGCCATATCATTACCAGTCATTAGGGTGTTTATATTGGGTTGTGGGTTTTGTTTTATTTGAGAACTGAGGTCTGATACCAGTTCAGGCAGATTTATTAATCCACAGACACAAACTATTCTAATTTGTACTGCTGATCTAAAAAACCCTCCTCCTCCTGTATCCGATTCCATATATTGGCAATCCTCATGGCGATCAGCATGACGACTGTCCTGTGAATATAATGCAGTGGCCTTCCATTTGCCTTCCGCATGGCAGTGTGACACCCATAGTACCACTGATCTAGATCTGCAAGTCACTTTCTGGTCCTGAGCCCTTTTGGCATGCAAAGTCCTCCTCCTCAGCCCAGGCCAGGATGGATGAAGCTGCTGTCCTCCATCAAGTTGGATTCAAGTGGGATTTAATCCACTTGGGGACCATCATCCTTCCTTGTGGACTTCTCCAAGGCCACTAGTCCAGTCAGGGTTGTCAGGTTAGTTAACCACCGGCTGATGCTCGGCATTGAGTTGCTGGCAGTTTGGTCTACTCTTATTACCATAGCAGGATAACCTGGCCAGACTGGGCTAGAAATCCCAACGATAACTAATTCTTTCCTCAACATAAAACTTCTCTTTCTGCTAAATAATGAACTGATATAATCTAGTCGCCAGATCCTGGTGGCTAAGAGGCTGAACTAGAAGTTAGGAAATCCCTCTGCTAAAAAGTCCTTAAATATCCTTAGAAAAAGCCATTGTATTCTCATTTCTCTTCTGCCGGACTGGGAAAATAATGGTGAATCTTACAGATGACACAAGACAGAGCATGTGAAATGCTTTTGACTCTTGAAAGCATTGATTCTCCTTCTGACAGAGAGTGATCATAATTCTGCATATCACTGTGGTTTTCCCTTCTACTTTTAGCTACCTTTGTTGTTGCTGCTGCTGCTGTTGTTGTTCTAAGGACTTCTCAAGAACACCTGCTCTATGTTTACCGACCGGATGTGAAATTAGTTCACCAGCTCTCTATAGGCCAGAAGAAGCTTTGTGGCAGCAGCACAGAAAGATGCACCCCAGAGCATCAAGAGATGATGTTGTCATGCCAACGGAGAATTTTACTCTGCATTATTCAGATACCAGAGCACTTAAAGTCTTGGGTTCTCTTTGCTCCATTTCCTCAATCCTAATATTGTTATAACTATTCATTATAAGTCATCTCAGTCTTTCTTTCTTTTTTCGAAACGATGGTTAAACTTGGGTATACACTGTATATTCTTTATGAGACAATTTAGAGGTACATGCACTAAATAGATATAAACTGATTTAACAACCAGTTTCACTCTAGGGGATTTTATTATCTGCAATAGGATGGTTGGTTTGGAGGGGATAATAGTGATACTTTTAGTCAGTGATACACCCCCCCTTTTTATCTAAGTAAATAATATCTATGGTTAGCATTTAAAACAGATGAATCTACAGCATACCTGTCACGTATCCCGTATTGGCCGGGAAATCCCATATTTCACCCCTTTCCCGTATTTGAATGGCCAGAAAAGAGGTTACTGCGCATACGTGCCCGTCAGAAGAAGCAGTGCGCACGCATGAAGGAGTTACTGCAGCGGAGCGCATGTGCGAAAGGGTCACTGCATGTGCGTGATAACCCCTTTGCACATGTTTACCACTACAGTAACCCCTTCACGCATGCGCGCCCATCAGATGAAGCGTTGCTTCCCGCTTTTTCACCGCGCCGCAACTTGACAGGTATGATCTACAGTACTCTGGGAGGCACACAACAGCCCTATAAGGAGAAAAATATCTTATTGCAGAAGGTAAGCCCACAGCTGAGTCAATACATGCAGGCTGACATACATGCAGGACAGGGGCAAAACCACCTATGGTGTGTACAAGAGGTGGTTTGCCCCGCGCAGCTCTCTCTATCTATGCCCACTGCATCAACAATACCATCTAGCCATCTCACCCTCTGCCGCCCCCTTCTCCTTTTGCCTTCCATCTTTCCCAACATCAGTGCTTTCTCGAGTGAGTCCTCTCTTCTCATCTGGTGTCCAAAGTACTTTAACTTCATTTTCAGCGTTTGTCCTTCCAAGGAGCGGTCAGGGTTGATCGCCCTGAAATAAGAATGATTCTGGGGAAGCAAGCCATGAGAAACCTGGGGAACATCGTTCAAAGTGGAGACACCACCTTGCAAAGAGAAGTCCACATTGCCAAAGCAATGGTATTCCCAGTGGTAATGTACGGGGGTGAGAGCTGGAGCCTAAGGAAGGCTTTGGAAAGGTGGCGCCTCCTCTCCGCCCCTCTCTGAGGGAAAACCGGGAAGAAGCGCTGGGCTGGGCTTGGGCTAAGATGGCCGCCCAAGGTTTACCTCAGCAGAGCAAGGCCGGGCGGGGAAAGAGGAGGAGGAGGAGGCGTGGGCCCGGCGGCGGCCCTTGAGAAAGCGAGGACGGGGAAGGAAGCCACCATGGCGGAGGAGTCCCTGCTGCCGGGGGAGCTTTCCCTAGTCCGGGAGGAGGAGGAGGACGAGGAGCCGCCGCTTGCCTTCTTCTCCTCCTCGAAAGCGGCGGTGGCGGCGGCGGCGGCGGAGGAGGAGGCCGCCGAGCTGCTCTCCTTCGGCCTGGCCCGGGCCAAGGCCCGCTCGTACGGCAGCACGGCCACCGTGGCCGCCCCCTTGGCGGAGCGCTACGTGGTGGAGCACCCCGTCAGCCCCGGGGACACTCTCCAGGGCATCGCCCTCAAGTACGGCGTGACGGTGAGTCCGGGGAGAGAGAGAGAGAGTGCGCAGGAGCATGTGCAGAGTGTGCGAGTCCGGCCCACCAGAGGAGGCGGAGGGCGCGCCCTCTGAGCGCGTGCAGAGTTCCCCGTCCGCACACCTGTTGTTTGTGGAGAGAGCGCCTTCCTTTGACAAGTTCATGGAGGACAAGGGGATCCATGGCTATAATTATAATGGATACCTAAGGACGACCTCCGGTTTGGAGAGATAGGCAGGACATATCTCAATGCCATCTCTAGGGAATCCTAAGCAGGTGAAGAAGGCATCTCCTTGGGAAGGAATACCCTGAAGCAAATGGACAGAAAGCTGGACTGGATGGGCTCCTGTGGCCTGTTCCAGCAAGGCTGTTCTTGTGGTCTTATGAGTCACCTGTGACTGGTCGGAGGACGGTGTCGGTCCTCTGAGCGTGTGCAGAAAGCCTCCTGTAGTTGACTTTCTTCACTGAGCTTAGGATCTACTAAGCCTTAGGCCAAGGGTTCTCAGCCTACGGCCCGGGGGCCGGCCGGATGCTGCCCGTGACACCATTCCATGTGGCCCACCACACCTTTGTCACCACCCGGAAGTGCCATGTGTGGCAGACAGGGCAGAAATGGCTGTCCGGCCCCCAAAGCTGTCTGAAGGAACATGGCCCAATGGCCCTCGGCTTGAAAAGGTTAAGAACTCCTGCCTTAGGGCAGATTGGAAACCCGCAACCCCACTCCACCCCGAAATAACTCACTTAAGGCACGTGGGAAAAGGGTAGGATGTGAAGAAGCTTGAGATTTGCCCTTCAGGAGCAAATATAGTTTACCTGTCTTATACGTATGCGTAAAACGTATGTAGCCTGCAGTGGCTCAAGTGGTTAAGACACTGAGCCCGACGACTGGAAGAAGCTCAGCAGTTCGAGACCCAAGTGCTGCATGACAGAGTGAGCTGTCCATGCGTTTTGGCTTGCAGCATCGCAGGGGTATCAGAAACAGGGCAGATAAGAACATAAGAGCAGCCTTGCTGGAAGAGGCCACAGGAGCCCATGATCCAGTCAAGCATTCTGTCTCACACAGTGGCTCACCATTTCCTTCAGGGTATTTATTTCCAAACAGATGCCTTCACCTGCTTAGGATTCCCTGGAAATGGCATGGAGAGATATCCTGCTGCCTATCTCTCCAACCCGGAGGTTGTCCTTAGGTATCCATAATTATAGCCATGGATACCCTTGTCCTCCAGGAACAGGGTCCCTTGAGCCTTCCAGAGGTGGCGGAGAAGCCGAAATGGGTGGAAAAAATTCCGTGGTGACGTGCTAGGCTGGTTCTCCAGAGAGTGAGCATTTTTCTGCCTCCCGGACAATGACAAAAACTGGACAATGACACGACTTGTGGAACCAAGTTTTGTTGTTGTCCAGGGTTCCGCTGTACTTAATTATTGTATGCTGCCCAGAGTGGGAAGATATCCCAGATGTGCAGTACAGAATAGATTTAATTTAATAAATATATAAATTAATATCATGCAGTACTTCTTCATTAAGTATAGCTGCCCTCTTAACTGTAGGATGGCAGAGTAGGGTTGAAGGTGAGTTGAAAGGCTGCAGTCCTGGGAAGTAGAAGGGTGCGTGTGTGTGTGTGTGCGCGCGCTTCATTTCACCATGCACTGCACTGCCTTGCACGCACGTGAATTATTTAAAGCCATGTCCCAATGGGTAGACAATCTGGCGTAGGTTGGTAATGCATTTTGGAATCAGTGCTCAGCAGAGTCGTATGCAATCTGCGGTGCATAGCCCGGGGCTCCAGCTCTGTGGGTAGGATTCTGTTTGGGTAATATTGTGACAGATCCTTTGTGCATCACAACGGCCTTGCCAACAGGAGGATTTCCCTCTGTACCCCCAGACTGGGCACCCTGTTTCTGATGGTTATGGTTTCTTCTCTTCCACCTGCCCATTTCCTTGCGGGGGAGATTTATGGGAAACAGTATTTGGCAGGGAACTGAAATAGTGAAGACCAAGTTGAAGTGGCTGGATTGTCTCAGGATTCTTAGGATCCAGAGTCTTAGGCTTGCTTTATATCAGGGGTTCCCAACCTTTTTACACCACGGGCCTGACCACACACCCCGGAAGCGGAAGCAGGCACATTTACGGCTGTCGTAAATGGGCCCTCTTCCATGTTTACAACAGCTGTGGGTGCGTTTACGCATGTGCATTTTATGGCTGACGTAAACGTGTCCGCTTCCACTTCTGAATGCAGCAGTGATGGGCTGGATGAAATGGTGCCGCAGGCCAGGTCTGGCCCATAGGTTGGGAACCCCTGCTTTATATGTTATAGGTAGCACGTGACAGTCTGTGTTTAAAAAACAAGCAGCAAAAATCATTTCATTTTTTGAAAGTTGTTCTACGCTGCCCCTTTTTAATGGGTTGCATATGAAACTAAAAATAGTGTGGGGAAGCATGTATGAACTTACTATAGGAGGTGATATGGTTTCATTCATGTGATTGATGAAACTCTGTCTCCAGAATAAGAATGAATTTGGTCATAAGTAATTCATAGCTATCGTTCTTACAAGACAATGCAGCATGATTTTGGACCAAAATTATTTATTTTCATATATAATTTATCATACATTGTTTTATATGTATCCTCATTAATTTTTTTAAATGTTGCTTTACATTACTTTAGTGAATTTTAATACAGTCCTTTTTTTAATCTTGCAGTGCTATGACACAAATAAAGAGTCATCTCTTCCACTGTCTCAAAGTGAGCACAGTATCTTTTTAGAAAAGTGGTTTATACTTCCAATATTTCCTTTATTCACCTGAGTTGAAGCATTTGGGGACAGCCCCCCCCCCCCTTCTTGGCTACTGTAATATAAGTAACATGAATGCGGTAGTGGTATTATTGACAAGGATCTGTCAAGTAGGTACAAGAGGACCAATTCCTGCCTAGGAGCCTTGGCCCGGTATTTGTTTCGAAAGAAGAAATAGAAAAATAATTGAGCTGATAATTGAAAAACACAAGTCATGAAGACAATTATGGAAAACTAGTGGATTCTGTGATATTTGCTTGAATTGATTCAGTAAAGTATTTCTGGTATCTTTCAGATGGAACAAATAAAAAGGGCAAATAAACTGTTCACAAATGACTGTATATTTCTGAAAAAAACACTGAATATTCCAATTATGTCTGAGAAGCCCTTGATGTTTAATGGACTTAATACACTGGAATCTCCTGAGACCGAGCCTGACTTTCCCTCTGGTGAAGAAGGACGAGCAACAGTTCAAGAAGATAATTTTTCACCAAGTCCTCCAGAATCCGACAATCCATTTCCTCCACCTGAAGAATTATCTGCCAAAGATTTTTTACACAGACTGGATTTGCAGATTAAGATGTCTAAACAAGCAGCAAAAAAACTGAAACCGGAAGACCACAGGTAAAGCTTTATTCACTTGTTTATTCATCTCTGAAATTGAAGTATATTTCCCTACTAAATAATTCCTTCCTTTTTCACTCAGCAAGTCATAAGAACATAAGAGCAGCCTTGCTGGAAGAGGCCACAGAAGCCCATGATCCAGTCCAGCCTTCTGTCTCACACAGACAGTGGCTCACCATTTCCTTCAGGGTATTCTTCCCAAGCAGATGCCTTCACCTGCTTAGGATTCCATGGAAATGGCATTTATTGAGAGATATCCTGCCTATCTCTCCAACCCGGAGGTTGTCCTTAGGTATCCATTATAATTATAGCCATGGATACCCTTGTTGTCCTCCATGAACTTGTCTAATCCTTTCTTAAAGCTGTCAAGACTGACAGCTGTCACCATTTCTTCTGGCAGGGAGTTCCATAGACCAGGGATCCTCTGGATGAAAAAGTACTTTCTCTTATTTGTTTGAGAACTAGCACCCAAAGGTTTCATGGAGTGTCCCCTAGTTCAAGTGTTGTGCGATAGGGAAAACAGTTTTTCCTTCTCTACTTTGTCCACACCGTGCATGATTTTATAAACTTCAATCAGGTCACCTCTTAGACGCCGTCGTTCAAGAGTGAAGAGGCCCAACCGTTGCAGCCTCAGATGGTAAGGAAGGTGTTCCAGTCCCCTAATCATTCTGGTTGCCCTCCTCTGCACTTTTTCCAGCTCCATAATATCCTTCTGGAGGTATGGCGACCAGAACTGTACACAGTATTCCAGATGGGGCCTCACCATAGATTATTTATAAAGAGGCAAAATGACACTTGCTGACTTATTTTCTATACCCTTCCTAATGATCCCTAGCATTGAGTTTGCTTTTTCCACTGCTGAGGCACACTGGGTTGACACCTTCATTGAGGGGGGTCCACCAGGACAACAAGGTCCCTTTCCTGGTTTGTCGCAGAGAATTCAGAACCCATCAGTTTATAAATGTACAATGCAGTATATTTCTTTTCAACAGGGGGGACAGTGAAAAAGACTCCTATGCAACTTCTTCCTATCAGCAGTAGAAGATGAGCGAAGAGCTAAAGTGAAAGCAGTTCTTAAAGAACTAAATAGTTGAAGATTTAAAAGCAAATCTTTTGGATTGATTTTATTATGTGTACTTGTTACAAGTCGTGGGTAGGTAAATCGACTGATGACTTGCACTGAAGTTATGTAAACCCTGTCTTCTGCAGGCAAGTGTTATTTTACAATATGTTAATAATGGAAGTGAGCTTTCCAAAACTAGTACAGTACAGTAAACCCCCGGTTTACGATGCGTTCGGTCAACGTCGTTTTCGGTTTATGACGTGACTTTTTGTGAAAAGTCATCTCTCGGTTAACGATCTGGCAGTGTTATACGAGGCACCGTGTTTCATCTCCTACCTTCCAAGCTGGAAAATCTCCGTTGGGGGGGTGTCCCTGTTTCCGGTTCTCTGTCTCCCCAGCAATGTGTGGGAGGCTTGGAGGACCTATTCTGCACTATTCCTGCCTTCCTAGGTGCTCCCTGTGCCACACAACAGCTGATAATAGTTGCGGCCACCATTTTTGCCACCTTTGGGAGGCTCAGGGGAGGCGATCCAAACTGTTTCCGACCCCCACTGACCTTTTCCAACGCTGCTCCAAGCAGAAACCGCTTCATCTGCTGCAGGTTTCTGCTTCCCAGTTAACGTTTTCCGGTTAGCGATGCGACGTTGGGAACCAAGAAACGTCGCTAAACGGGCATTTACTGTAATTGCCTTTGTATTTCTGCTGTGAAAATATAGCACAGAAGCAACAGTATATTTCTGAGATGTCTGATGGAAAATCTTTAGGAAATGGCTGTAAATTTTTACATGATGAATTGAAAGAGGGATTAAATATTTATTATAAAAATCATGGCTATATGGAGCCTTGTGGCCGAGACGTTTATTATGCAAATTGTGTGAAAATAAACCTGGTTGCTACGGCCCTGGATTTATGTGTGTGCAGATATGTTTTTACATATATAAAAATAGATATATACAAACAATTGTTTTTTTATAAAGGACTAGTGTGTAGCCAATGGGTTCAAGAGAAGAAATATTGGCATTTTAATGCGTGTTGGCAATATTTTGTTTGTAAAAAAACCAAACGTGATTAGTACTTTTTCAGTGAAGTTTGAAGCACAGCTTCTTGTGTGTGTGACATACATAGTTTTCATGTAATAAATACAAGATGCACTTTAAGAAAGCAACTTTGTTCAACCTCTCCAATACAGAAAGCACAAGTGTCTATTCCTTTGCAAATACATTTCAACATGATTTCTGTTCCACCTGGATGTATTACATTTCCTGAGCAGTTAAGTGTCTATGCCTTGTTTCCCAAATTATTGCAGTTTTAATTAAGACTGTGAATAAATTGCAACTCTTTGAAAACATGTTTTGATTTCTTTTTTTATGCTCAAAATCAGGGTATGAATATACCTTGTTTGAAGAGTTAAAAGTTAAAATCATTACTTAAGCCTTACTTTGTAAAATGAAATGCTAAGACATAGTAACTGGTCAGGGAGCCTTTCGGAACCATTTTTGAACCATGCAACCTTTTTAGTTCCAACAGTGAATTACCCATAACAAACATTTTATGCTATCATTTCTAAAGTAGCAAACCACACAATCTCTCTCTCTCTCTCTCTCTGAAGCCTACTTTAAAAAGCAAGTGTTGGGACATTATTTGCAAAATGCAATAATTTATATTTCTGTTATTTCTACTCTTATTTATTCTCTCTTTACAAAATGAATCTAACGACAAGGTCTCACATAGGTTTACTATCCACTGCCCTACACTTACCTTGAATGAGAACCCCGCAGGGAGTTGTTTGCATTTGCCACAAGTTTGGATTCTGAAACAACCAACTGTTTTTCTGCCCAGGGTGTCAAATGGATGGTAGTCTGTCTTAAATCTGTTTAATCTCTGCCAACTGATACTAATGCCACTCTGATCCAGCTATGCTTAAAGCAATCATGTTTCATACCATAAAGTGTTTTTCAGACTTGAAAGAACGATCATAGATGGCACGGTGAGGTTTTGACTGAAATGGCCCAAAGAGGCCCATGTGCAACAGAAATCTCCATGGCTGTCTTGTAGCAAAGAGTTTAATCAAGTACAGTATCAGAAATGGGGTTCTATTAGAAAAGTGTGTTGTGAGTGTCATATACTTGGTAAATAAATGCTATACTACACTTCTCCTTAGTAGCCTTTTTTAAATAGTGTAGGTACTTTAAAGTATCTAAAAACATTATTAGCATTAAAAAAAACCAAGGAAATGGGTTTTGTGAGATTAGAAATAGAGATGTGCAGGGTAATTTTATTGTTTCATTGAAGTAGGACTGTGGGACTTCCTGGATAGCAAATGCCTTCCCCAGAACCCACTGAGACCCACATCTACGTATTGCTGCTGTTGAAAAGCACGATGCATAGAGAAATGAGCATCCCACCCCTCAAAACTACAAGAATAATATTGACAAATGTGGCCTTCCAGTTGTGACTAAACGGAGGAAAAACATTCGATCCACAACACACCAAGTACTACACTGGGCTTTTCTGCAGTGCTAATTTTGGGAGCTGAGGTGACTTTCATTTTATATAAAACATAGCCTTCATGCAGTATAGGATGATGGGTCACCTTCCCTCCTGTTCACAGTGTCATTTCAATGCTACTCAAGAGTTGTGTTTGATGCAACCCAACATGACAACAGAGTCAGGTGTTAGAAACATTCAGGGAGAAGCACCTATTATTTTTCTTGTGTTGCTCAGCTACTGAAAAAGACATAAATTGGTTGAAATGCTGCAAGGTAGGCAAAGTTTTAAAAAGACTAAAAGATGTGTTAAGATAAGGAGGATTCCATTTTTCTTCTGCTCTTTGCTTTCTCAGGGCATCATGTGTTCCAATTAGTGTTAGAAGTGTAACAAAACAATGACTTTAGTTCCAAAGGGAATTCAGCTATTATTCCTTTCTCTCAGCAGCCTTTGGGGCAGCAAAGGTTTTTTGTTTTTGCAGCTGGCAGCAGCTAACCTAATTATGTCTGCATAACATTTTTCATGCTACTTAACATTCTTCACGATACTGTTTTTCACCCACCTTCCCCACTCCCACCTTTTCCCACTTACTGTATATACTCGAGTATAAGTCGGGTTTTTTAGCCCCCCCAAATGGGACTCAACTTATACTTGGGTCAATGTAAACACTCAAAAACATACCCACACAAATGTCTAAATTAATTAATCTTACCATATTTTCATGTATTTTAATTATTGAAACTCACTAGCAGCTGCTGTATTTTCCATTCTTGAATTATACTCGGGTCAATCTATTTTCCTAGTTTTAGAGGTCCAAATTAGGTACCCCGACTTATATTTGGGACGACTTATAGTCGAGTATATTCGATAACATTTTTCATCAGACACCCTGAATTCCCACTGTGGTTCTTGGAAGAAGAGCCACCCTGTGTAGCCTTTGGTAAGCTGCATAGTCCCAAGAGATGCTCCCAGAAGAAGGAAATGGGAAACCACTTCTCTGTGTGTTCTCTACCTAGAAAACCATGGAAAGGGTTTCTATAAATCAGAATGTACTTGGACAGCACACAATTATTATTTCAATTCTGGGAGCTTGTTTGTATCTCCATATTACTGTGTTTTAGTTGAATCTGTTTATAAATTAATATAAATTGATTTATACAGTTGTATCTGTTGTGTTGGGGACGTCAGCGCTGGGAGGAAAGAAGGGAGCAACTCTTATTAGCCCCAACCAGATGGCCAGCCTTTCCAGTGGCGATGGATGATGGGATTTGCCATCCCATATCAAGAGGGACAGCCCTTCACTCATGGTTCATTCTTCCCAACAAGGTTAGAAATGTCATCAGTTTTCTTTCCAGGAAGCCATCAGCTCCAAAACCTAAATGCTTCTGTTTGGCAAAGTGTTGAGTGATCTCTGATTACAGATCCTAAGCATACCTCTAGTTCTAATCTCCTCAAACAGTTTGCCTTTACATGTTTTGGTTTAGAAGAGAAGGGCTATTTACAGGTGATGTTAGGCTACTCATATTGAGAGATCCATTTGTCAGACATGCACAACGAAATGAGACGTATCCAAGAGCAATTGGGTAAGTTAATGACAGTCCTGTTAACGTACCTGACCGTAGCCATACGCGGGACCTTACTGTTCATTCTCCCTGTACAATCTACTTTAAAGGCTGATGAAGTATTTAACATGGAGCAACTACTTAAATGGCACACAGACTGAGACACTATACAAAGTATACAAACAGGAAACCATTTGTGATACACTAACCAGACTACTTGGGACAGGAAATCATACTAACAACAGATGAATGAGAGTTTGTTGTTGTTGTTGAAATGAATATTTTCTTCTGATCCTCATAATTATTCATTATAAATTTCTAGGATGGCCCCTCTAAAAAGCCATTGAATACATTGGTTGATTGGGGGAAATGCTCTTGAAACATTTTTCTTTGCCAGAATAGCTTCTTAAAGTGAAAAAGTATGCGAAAGGGAAATATTTTATTAGCATTTCACCCTGTTAACTATAAATTGGGCTGACAGATTCTGCTTTCTGTGTGATGACTAACGTACAGGGGAAAGAACAAATACGCATCGTGAATAGTTGATGATTTTTTTCCCCACCTTAAACCTGGAAAAGGTTTAGTACAATATAGACAGAATACCTGCTAATAATCATGAGTGGGTTGGTGGGAGGAAATATTGTCAGACTTAGAACAGATGTGGAGGAAGCTAGACTAACATTCCTTATAGCAGTGATGGCAAACCTTGGCACTCCAGCTGTTCATGGGCTTCAATTCCCAGAAGCCCAAGTCCCTGTGAATCCACATGAATGGGCTTCAATCTGCACGTCTGCGCAGTAAACCCATTTGTGTGGATTCACAGGGACTTAGGCTTCTGGGAATTGAAGCCCATGAACAGCTGGAGTGCCAAGGTTCACCATCACGGCCATCTAACATCAAGACATGACATCTTTTCTATTCCTTACAGGCTGCCATAGATCCGTTTAATCACATCCGCCTCTTCTTTATCCAGGATGCCTTTGTCCACGTAAGCATCTGCTTGTTGATCGATGAAGTCCTTCAGCTTTGAAAGGTCATAATCTGGAACATCAGAAGAAATTTATGTTTTAAACCCTCCCAGAGAGCCTAACTTGCCGAAGGCTTAGGCAGGTTCCCCAACATCTTTAAAACATGGGCTGGGAAATAAGATTAAATCTCCCACCCTGGAATACAAGATGGGGAAGCAGAGCTAGGGCAAAGACACATTTGCGTTCCCCAGGGGAGCCTTCTTTGCTGATTTTAAATATAGACTCAGAGCCCATCTCTTCTCTGGATCTGGCCCCCAATGCCAATTCATCTGGCCCGCAAAGCCCTCATTGCTCCCGGAAGCGGAAGTAAAATGCGCCCATACTGGCACATTTTACTTCCACTTCCGGGAGCAACGAGGGCTTCGTGGGCCGGATGAATTGGTGTCGGGTGCCAGATTCAACCCACAGGCAGTAGTAACCAGCCCCCAGAACCACGTCCTAGCAACACAAGCGTAACAACCTACCTTCCTTCTTTCCCTGCGTCTTGTGTTTCTTCAGCCATTCGATGTTTTTCCGAATGGCTTCCAAATAGGCCTCCGTTTTCCCTTCAAAGGCAAAAGGGAAAGAAAAATGGAAGTGCTTATTCAGCAAAGCTGGGAAGGGGATGAGATCAGAGAGCAGGAGTTTGTATAGGAAGCACTTAGTTTCAAATAGTCTTCTTCTGCCATATCTGAATCCGAATATTGGCGATCCTCATGGCAATCACCCATGAAGACTGTCCTGCGAACATAATGCATTGGCCTTCCATTTACCTTCCGCATCGCAGTGTGACACCCATAGTACCACGGATCCAGTTCTATGAGTCACATTCTGGTCCTGAGCCCTTTTGGCACACAAAGTCATCATCATCCTCAGGCCAGGATGGATGAAGCTGCTGCCCTCCCTCTCTCAAGAGGGATTCATGTGAGACCATTTAATCCACTTGGGGACCATCACCCTTCCCTGAGGACTTCGGCACCCAAGCCGTTAGCCCTCAGGGTTGTCAGGTTAGACAAGGGGTGCCCAAACTTTTTGGGGCACGGGCCGGTCACATTCTTCAGGAGTGCCCAAACTACGGCCCGGGGTCCGGATCCAGCCCCTGACAACAATTAATCCGGCCTGCACCACCCTTGTCGCTCCCAGAAGCGGAAGTACTCCCGCTTCTGGGAGCAATGAGGGTGGCATGGGCCAGATGAATGCCTTCTCTAGATTTATATTTAAAGCTTCCATGGACGAATCTCCCTCCCTTCTGGGAGCTGAGTTTTGAATTTTGAGGCTCGTTCATTGGAGAATGTGTCATTGATGGACGGAAGGAAAGTAGGAAGGAAGGAAGGAAAGAGACCAGCCTGCGGAAATGTCCACAGAAATAAAATTATACCTTGGATGGTGATTAATAATAAATCTCTTGTCCCTGTTATGTGATGCATTGCCAGTTCCAAACAACAGTGAGTCATTTTGCCAGCAGGACAACCAGGATAAAATTAGTTCCAAGCTAACCTAATTGAGTCTCTGGGGGAATATAATGGTTTAATGGATTGTGAACGCTTAAATTTGCCAGAGCCTCACTGATATAATATGCTCTCATTTGCAGAAAAGATAACAGCCACGAATGTTCTGTTTTCTGAGGCTGTCTTGTCCCATGGAAAGCTGGTCATCTGAGGAACAAAATCCAACGACTAACACTTGCATTGTGCATAGCTGTCTCTCTGTGCGCACACACATGCATAGATCAGAGATGTCTGTGTAAGAGCAGAAGCCGGTCGCCCTTCCCTTCCCCCCTCCTGTGGGTCCCTCTTCTTCAACCAGTTCTCATAACATCCAGATGGAGTGAGGAGAAAGGAGGGGTGGTGGTGGAGATGTCTGCGGGCTGGGAGCAGTGGAATTTATTATATACTAGCTATTGTGCCCGGCCTTGCCGGGCAGGTTTGAAATGTGCAGACTCTCAACCTTCCATGATTCAGCCATGGATGGCTTCAGAATGTCACCACATGTTTCCTTCTCCTTAAGAGTAACTTTCCAATGTTAAGGCTTCACATTGACAGGGCAAAGAAGACCATGAGACCTTCTTACCTTTGGGCTCTTCGTTGTTCTCTGTGTTCTGTTCTGCATCTTTGGTGGAATCTTTCAGGGTTTCATATTCTTTCTCCATTTTCGCTGCCGCTGCTTTCGTACTGTCAGTTTCCTCCGTGCTCTTGTCTAGAGAAGTTGCAGGAAGAATCGCTCTTTAGTTCTCTGTCCTCTGAAGTGTAGGGTTCCATAAACTATAGCTGGCTGCCTTAGGGCCCAATTATGCATTACAGATAAACCCTTACTGGGAACTAACTAACCCAGGGGTGCCCAAACTCAGCCTGTGGGCCGGATCTGGCCCCTGATGCCAATTCATCCAGCCTGTGAAGCCCTCATTGCTCCCGGAAGCGGAAGTAAAATGTGCCCATACTGGAGCAACGAGGAAGCAATGAGGACCTGGAGATGATGATGGACTTTGTGTGCCAAAAGGGCTCAGGACCAGAAAATGACTGGCTCAGTGGTACTACGGGTGTCATGCTGCAATGCAGAAGGTGAATGAAGGCCACTACATTATTACATTATTACATTGTCCCCAAGATAAACTTAATGGCTGCTTGCCATGATGAGAGCCAATATTCAGATTGGATATGGCACAAGAAAGAGAAGGAGAAGGAGGAAGAGGGAATTCCTTCAGAGCTGAAAGTACTGTGTGTGTTTTCCACAGTGGAAGCCCCTCTCCCTTCTGGAGCATGTGGCTCAGGGCAGGTCCAATGGGAGAGTCAACATGGGTCCCTGGGGCCAAAGCTGCCCATCCAGAGCTGGACACAAGCAAGGCCACTGTCCTGTCACTCAGCTACAGCCTCACCAAAGTTCCCTAGCAGAGGAAAGCCCCGTGTCCAGGCCCCCCCCCGCCCCCCCGCCCCAGTAGAGCACAAAGTCCAATGTTCAGTCGCCTTTTACAGGCTGAAACAGTCAGAAATGAGGGAGAAAATAGGCTCTACCATTTACAACAAACCTCAACCAGACAATTGGGGAGCCACTCAGCAACGGGCATTGATTATCTAGCAGCTCCTCTGGTGGCTTAGTGGTTAAGGCACTGAGCTGGAGGCTGGAATGACAGGGTTCGATGCCCGAGAGCTGCACTTGGGGACACGAAAGGAGCCACATTCAGGTGTCCCCTAAAATCCTTTCAACCCAGAGCAATCTCTGACACATTTTTAACTACAGTAAAACCCCGACTTACATATGCCTCGAGTTACATAAAATTCAACTTACATAATGATTTTGTGCTAAAACCATGTCCCGATTTACATGCTTTCCTATGGGTTTGCTTCAAGTTACATAAAGATTCTTTTTCCTATGGGTTTCCTTCGAGTTATGTAAAAAATAACTTTTCTTGTGGGTTTGCTTCAATTTACATAAAAAAACGATTTAAGCAAAAGCCTACGGAAGGGACATTTTTTCGTAAGTAGGGGTTTTACTGCAGTTTGTTAAAACAACGTAAAGCCAAGTGAATCTTCTTTAAAAGCCACTTTAAAAAAACCTTTTAATGATTCAGTCGTGTGACAAGTACCTGAGAGTAGCTTATTTTTGGTACTTGGCTTTTCCAGTTTCTTTCTCGTCTGTAGCGCTATCGTTGCATCCAGGTTTTCTGGAAAGCAGAAATGGTCCAAGTTATGCGTTGCCTAGCCAGAGTCTGTCATTGCTATCTCCAAACCCACATCCCAGCCAGAAAAAGGAGGAGGAGATGACCCAGAATCTGAAGGGAATAGTTGTTTTTTTTTTTTTTTTTTTGTGGGGATGGGATTTCCCTCATCGTTTGGAAAAATGACTTTCTGGGACTTCTCTTACAATCCTCCGGCCTGTGGTTAGCAACTATACGTCTAACAATGCCACTTCGAACAACTCTAATTTGCTCTCGTGTTTGATGCTCACTTGCAGGCTGGGCTAATTGTTTCTGCAATTGCAATCCTCAAAACATCTAGAGCCATGATGGACACCTTGGCACTCCAGTTGTTCTTGGACTTCAATTCCCAGAAGCTTAAGTCCAGCACACACCTGCTGATCAGGGCTTCTGGGAATCGAAGGCCAAGAACACCTGTTTGAGGACCTATGGTCTAAATCGGTCCTTATGCTCCATCAAGTTCTTCTTTGTGGTCTCTGTGATTCCATGCAGTAAACCCATTCATGTGGGTTCACAGGAGACCACGAAGAAGAAGAAGAGTTGCAGGTAAGCAACCTGTCATTATAGAGTAGGGGTCTTCAAATGTGGCTCTCCAGGTGTCTTGGATTTCAATTCCCAGAAGCCCAAGTCAGCACACACCTGCCAGTCAGGGCTTCTGGGAACTGAAGTCCAAGAACACCTGGCGTGCCAAGGTTCGCCATCACTGGTCTAAAGCTATAATACTTTAGTAGTTTTTATGAGGCTTTCCACATGCCATCCTATTCCTTTTCACACCCAACCGCTTGAACTGTCTATGAAGGCAGGATAGAGTCTCAAGAACTCAGCTCTGCTCAGCAGGATTGCTTAATCAAAATGTTAAAAAGGCAGCCAGTCATTAGGCAGTCGAGAGACGCCACACGTGCATAGCCAGCCCCCAGCCATGTGGTCGGAAGAGGTGCTTTGAGTGATCCTTACGGGGATGAGTCAGCCGGGGTGGGTGGGTGGGTGATGCTAGCTGCATGGGCAGTAGCTAAGCAACAGGGCATTCTCATGGGGGCTTTAATGAGATCTTGACACCATGGCGACTTGTAAAAACATGGTAAAAAGCTGAAGGCATCAAGAGTCCTCTTTCGCCCACAGAGTCAGACCCCTAAAAACTGTTGGCTCCTGTACTAGTTGGGCAGCTGACCTGTTCCGGGTTTTACTCAGAACTTTACAGGGCTCTTTTGTCAAAACAGCTCTTGCTGTGGAAAATGCAAATATTTCCACAATTGTAGGCTGGAAACACAACACAGCTGCTAGCTGTGATTTGGCTTGTGGGCTGGATCGCAAGAAAAGTCGCTTAGGATCATAAACTTCAAGGAGAAAAATAAGCGTGTGAGCTCTGAAATCCTGCCTCATCATGAGCATTGATGATGCAACAGCTTGGAGAGAACATATGTTTCTCTTAGTGCTATCTTCTTCTCCCCCGTGAGCCCTTTCTCAGCAGGCCCTGGGACTTGCCCAACTTGATGAAGAAAAGCAAAACATGTGGGAAGTAGAGGCATCTGGATGTGTCCACTTCCAATCAAAACAAGTCCCTCCTCGGTGGCCAGAAGGCGAGGGAGTAGGGTTGCTGAGTCAGGAGCGAAGGAGGAAGGTGTGATCCTGGTGACTAAGGAAGGGTGCATGACTGCAAAATGCCCCCCCTCCCCCAAAGTGGAGGGAGTTGGAGAAAGACGTCCACAGCCCAGAAACGAAGGAGTGGACTGTGATAGACTCAAAAATCTTCATTGCTTATTGATGATCAACAATGTCACCTCATCCCTGCTGAGTACATTATGCCTCAAGAACATATAATTCCCAGCAGAAGATCCTGCTATGGTAATAGAGCAAACCCTACTGCTACGACTCACCACCCAGTGTCAGGAGGTGCATAATTAACCTGACAACCCAGAGGATGAACGGCTTGGGTGGCAAAATCTACATGGGAGGGTGATGGTCCCCAAATGGATTAAATCCATAGGTATCCATTAAATCCATAGGTATCCATATAGATGTTCCTTCTTCCTAACGAAGCCAGCAGTTCCCAATCTCAGATCCTCAAATGCTGATAAAAGGACAAGTCAAGGTGAGTCTATCTTGAGAGAGTCTTGAAGCTGTAACAGTCCACCAAACTCTGGGGATCCCAGGTTGGGAACTGGTGTAAGAATCCATGCCCTTTTTATCCAGTTAATTGTCCTTGCAATTGTGATTTTGCAATAACCAGGCACTGGCGAAGGTTGGCCATTCTGCTGGCCAGTTCGTAAAGAGAAAAGACAACAAATAAAAGCACTTCGTAACAGGATGGCTAAGATGCTCGTTCACCTGTATTTCCAAAAGCAAATCTTCAGAGATGCCCCACAGGCATCTCTTTAGCTTTCTGACCCCCTCTTTATTCCACAACTGTTACTTGGATCCAAACTTAATTGCTGCTAACAGTACGTTAATGTCCCAGTGGCCGTCCCTGTGTTGTCTATTCGTCACACATACAGTTGTGCAGTCAACACTTTCTACATCTACAGTCCTTCTTGGACCAGACTCCACTCAACTGTTGGGTTTCTAAAAGTCAAGTGACTGGAAAAGCATTCTAGCGACCCAAAGCTTTGAGGGCTCTTGCTGAATGAAACAATATAAATGGTTCAAAGCCACAGCCGAACAAGCAGTTCTGAAAAACAGATTTTCAGAGCTGCTTGAGGTTGGGAAATACTTCACTTTTATGGGCGTAAACAAGTTTGCTGAGGACATATCTTGGGTCATCTCACCGAAAATGGGTTCATATTAAAATCAAGCACAGAAAAATACTCTGCGCTTCAATACTGTTTGAAACAACTTATCACGCAAAGCCATAGTTTTGACATGAGCAAATGACAGCCTAGTCACCTGGTATTCGTTCCATCAGAGAACGTATACCAAGTTCTCTGCCTACCTTTACTCACCGAGATACGACACACCTTCCTCTGGGGTAATGGTGCCGTACTTTACCATCATCTTCACAAAGTCAATCAGGGTCTTCATGACTGTAATCAGTGTTTCCTTCTCTTCAGCTTCCTTCTCTGCATGGAAGAACAAAGCACTGTAGTTATCAGTAGCTGAATGCATGCTCAGCCTGGGAGGCTTCCTTTTGGAGACTAACTTTTCCAGAACCCCCCACTGAACGTGGACACCCTACTGGCCAGGAATCAGAGGCTCTGTAGATCAGGTGTGCCCAAACTATGGCTTGTGGGCCAGCTCCGGCTCCAGACGCCAATTCATCCGGCCCACACCACCCCCATCACTCCCGAAAATGGAAGTAAAACATGTGCGAGCACATTTTACTTCCTCTTACAGGGAGATGAGGGAAGCACAGGCCAGATGAATTGGCATCAGAGGCTGGATCTGGCCCATGGGCCATGGCTTGGGCACCCCTGGTTTAAGCAGAGAAAATGGTAGCCTAAAATCTATCTCATCCTTACAAAGCAGATTGGAAGGTACAGTTTACTTCCGCTTCCAGTGAGAGGAACCACGTAATTGGCCTGCGGCCCCAAAAGTTTAAGCACCCATGTTGTATGTAGACAGACAGTGGAAAGTACTTTTGAGTCCATTTTTTTCCTGCTTTGTGTAACACCTGCCCAAGGTAAATGCAGTTTTAGTGGTGTGCTCCTAACCTAAAGGCACCCTAAGATCTGCCCTAAGATGACCTATGACTGGCAAAACTGCACTGAGACTCACCAGAATTAAGGCTTTTCAGCAGTTCATAGAAGTTAGGGAAATATTGGAGATCCTCAAAAGTGTCTTCTGGAGGCAGCTCGTTTCTTCTTTCCAATGTGTTGGAGGAAGGCCATGTGCTATCCAGAGTATCGTCTTGCTCTGGGTATGTTGGTGCCTTAAGAGAGGATGTGAGAATTGTGTTGTTAATAATAATAATAATAACAATTTTGTGTCAGAAATTATTCTGGGTTGAAAGGATTTTTGCGGGAGAAACTCCACTCAGGATGCCAATAAGAACATGAGAACATCCTCCTGGAAGAGGCCACAGGAGCCCATCCAGTCCAGCATTCGGTCTCCCACAGTGGCTCACCATTTGCTTCAGGGTATTCTTCCCAAGCAGATGCCTTCACCTGCTTAGGATTCATTCCCTGGAAATGCCATTGAGAGAGATCCTGCCTATCTCTCCAACCCAGAGGTTGTCCTTAGGTATCCATAATTATAGCCGTTGATCCCCTTGTCCTCCATGAACTTGTCTAATCCTTTCTTAAAGCTGTTAAGACTGACAGCTGTCACCACTTCTTCTGGCAGGGAGTTCCATAGACCAGTGATCCTCTGGGTGAAAAAGGACTTTCTCTTAGTTGTTTGAGAACTAGCACCCAAAAGTTTCATGGAGTGTCCCCTAGTTCTAGTGTTATGCGATAGGGAAAACAGTTTTTCCTTATCTACTTTGTCCACACCGTGCATGATTTTATAAACTTCAATCAGGTCACCTCTTAGACGCCGTTGTTCAAGAGTGAAGAGGCCCAACCGTTGCAGCCTCAGATGGTAAGGAAGGTGTTCAAGTCCCCTAATCATTCTGGTTGCCCTCCTCTGCACTTTTCCCAGCTCCATAATATCCTTCTGGAGGTATGGCGACCAGAACTGTACACAGTATTCCAGATGGGGCCTCACCATAGATTATTTATAAAGAGGCAAAATGACACTTGCTGACTTATTATCTATACGCAAATGAGGTTCCTTTCATGTCCCCCACCATGCAGTGCCTGGGTCTCAAACTGCCGACATGCCAGCCTTCAAGCTAACAAAGCAAGCTTCTTAACCACTGAGCGAGCCACTTGTCTCTTAACCGGGCTTGCAGGGGAAACCTCTCCCTCTAGTCTAGAGGACATTCATCTGACCAATCTTCAAAGAGGGGACTGTTCTCTAGACAAGAGGGCACGCGGCCACCCTGGCCTCTTTTAATTAGTTTATTCCAGCCGATGACGTGATCCTGCAGTTTATCTATTATTCAGAAAGAGAAAGGGACGGAAGAGGCCAACCTTTTCTTCCTCCTCCTTGGGTTTCTCTCCGACATTGACGTCTGTTGGGCTCGGAGCGTAACCCAGATCATCCGGCCCGTTCTCTTGACCCTTCGCTTCATTGGCAATCAGCTGCTGCAGTTCTTGGGCCACCTCGTCCTCCAGCGTGTAAGCCTGGCTTTCTGTGATCTGGGGAGGGGGGGGGGGGAATAAGGAGATGATGTTTTTCCTCCTACCCGGGTAAGAGCAGGTAAGTAAGGAAAGCAAGCCCACGATGGTTACCCAGTGGATGGGGATTCCTGGGGTGCTGAGGCCTCCCCTCTTCACCACGTCAATTCTCTGAGCATCACAACCACTTCATCCATAGGAAAGTGTAGACCTGGGGTTCCCAACCTTTTCAAGCCGGGGGCTGGGCCACACTCACTCAGTCAGCTTTGAGGGCTGGCTGGCTATTTTGTCCCAAAAGCTTTAAAGGCATGGCCATTTTGTTTCTCATATGCCCTCAGAGAGTTGGGGGGGGGCACATGAAATAGCACTGTAGGCCAGATCTGGCCCGCAGGTCTTGGTAAGCCCTGGTATGGATGCTTCTTTCGCCACTTGGTGCTGTTTGGGACCAACAGAGTCTTTCAGCATAAATGGAAGGGACTGGATCCGAAACAGACCATGGAATTATCTAGACCAGTGGTGGCGAACCTATGGCAACACATGCCAGAGGTGGCACTCGGAGCCCTCTCTGTGTGCACCCATGCGGTTGACCCAGCACAGAGTTTGCCCCGCCCCTCTGCCCAGCAGCCCAACGGGAGAATTTTCTCCTTCCCGTGTTGCCATGTTGGCACTTGGCGATAAATAAGTGGGGTTTTTGGTTGCAGTTTGGGCACTCGGTCTCTAAAATGTTCGCCATCACTGATCTAGGCCACACACATACACAAACATACACTTACACATGCTGTATCATTGTTGCCCATCCTGACAAAACATTTGCCCACCCACATCTAGAATCCTGGCTATGACCCTGCCTGCTCCCAGACCTCATTCCAGCCATATCCGCTCCATTGGATGGCTTTTCTCAACAGCGAAATTGCAAACGTCCATTGAGCACTTGCTTGCTTCAGGGAGTGGTGCAAAATAAATAAAATAAATAAATCCATGAACTGGGATAGAGTTATACAAGAAAAATCGGAAGTTTATTGTTTTGTCATTTAATGGTTTTGGCAGTGGTGGCAATTTGGAAGCGAGTCATGGCAGCGATAGTTAGGCTCAGAGTTCAGCCTGTGCTTAACTGATAAATTGCATAGACGGAGAACACAGGCTAGATTAAGCAACGTATCAGTGCTCATCGTTGGCCGCAACTCATATCCAAGAATGCATTTTTCTCCCTGAAGCAGGGGGAATGCCATTGGCGTGAATTTGTTTAAGGTGGATCTCAGCTTGCCATGAAGTGGCCCACGCACGATGATCACGGAACCATCTCCTGTGGCACACGTGAAATGAGGCATGCAGGATTTGACACCAGGAATGCAATGGACTGCCGTGGCCTTCACAGCCAGTCCATCTTGTATGGCTTCTTCCGCCTCCATGGCCACTGGAAATCAGAGTTCCTCCTCTGCTCGTTTTGCCACTGGGCCCAATAGGATGGTTCCCAGTGGCATTTCTTCCACTGCCACCACCTCACCTAAAGGGGCTCATCCGCCCATAGCCCTTGGCCCTTTTAGGGAGTCATGTCATACCCTGCCACCCAATACTCGGCGTTGAGTCCCTGGCTGTACGGTCTACTCCATTACCCATTACTGTAGGTTACCAGTGCTATAAACATATAATTAAAAGTGGCAGGCAAGAGAACTGGTCAATTTCAACAGCGATCAGAAAATATGTAGACAGTGATTCAGACCAAGCCCTCCACCGATATTAATCTGGGTTTATGTAATCCAGTCATTTCTCTGGCCTGTAAGGGAGATGATCTTTCACTTGAATTTCACGAGTCGCTCTCTAACCCCCCCAAAGCCTTGTGGGAAACAGAGCGCCTTAATTGAGCTGGCTCTCTATCCCTCCGGGGCCCCCGCCCCCCCCCCCGGCCCCCCGCCCCCCTGCCTCATTCCCCCTGGGTTGATTTTCCCATCAGTGGAAAGCTATTTGAGATGATGGCATGGCACACAGCAAAGGCCAGCCACAAATAGCAGGTCTAGCTGCTGGCTGAGAGGATGGGAGCTGAAACCAGCATTTAAACCCTGTGCTCTGGTTTAAAATTGCGTCCATTCATTTTAGGATCAAAATTGCATTTAAAAGTGCTATTTGCAAAAAGAGAGAGAGAACAACTGAGCCAAAAACAAAGGGCAGGAGGAAAGCAGGCTGGAAATGAGGACAATAGCAAAAGGAACTGGTTACCTCCAGCAAAGCAGATAAACAAAGTGAGAGACTAAGTCCTAGGACCGTGACGGCGAACCTTGGCACTCCAGATGTTCTTGGACTTCAATTCCCAGAAGCCCAAGCCCCCTGTGAATCCACACAGATAGGTTTACTATGATTCATCCAGCCCACACTGCCCTAGTCGCTCCTGGAAGTAAAAAGTGACCGTGCGGAGGAAGGGTTAACCCGGAAGAGTCTTAACTGTTTGGGCACGTTTTACTTCCGCTTCCGGGAGCGACGAGGGCAGTGTGGGCCAGATGAATCGCAGTAAACCCATTCATGTGGATTCACAGGGGGCTTGGGCTTCTGGGAATTAAAGTCCAAGAACATCTGGAGTGCCAAGGTTCGCCATCACAGCCCTAGGATATAGCAAAATAAAAGACACACTTTATTCCAACTTTAAAATGCTCAACATGTTTCAGTAATAAAGTCTCCTTTGCTGGAAAACCAGTCGTATCTGACTCTAAGGTGCAGTGCTCATCTCCATTTACAACCAAAGAGCCACACTGTCTGCATCTGCAGACTTTTCCTTTGGCTATAAACAGAGATGAGCACTGAACCCTAGAGTCAGATACAACTGGCTTTCAAGCAATGGGGACTCATAAAATGTATAGACATACACTTTATATATACTGTGTGTGTGTATGTATCTATATACTTATAGAAACATCTGCAAACTAAACTCTTTAAAAAGGCTTTTAATAAGAACGTTCTTATAGCCAATGAATAAGCGTAAAGGTAAAGGTAAAGGTAAAGGTTTCCCTTGCTCGAAAGCCAGCAGACGTTTCTGTGGACAAGAGGCAGGCATGCCTAGACACCAGAGTGCACAGAACGCTGTTTACCTTCCCACCAAAGTGGTCCCTATTTATCTACTTGCACTTCCTTGCTTTCAAATTGCTAGGTTGGCTGGAACTGGGACAGACAACGGGAGCTCATTCTGTCATGCAGTACTCAGGTCTCGAATTGCTGACCTTCTACCTCCCAGTCAGCATCTTAACCACTTGAGCCACTGCAAGTGTAGACTTGGATTATTGCTTCCCTTGGATACCATCAGTTGTTAGGTAAAGTGCTTGAAAGCCAGTCGTATCCAACTCTAGGGTTCAGTGCTCATCTCTGTTTACAGCCAAAGAGCCAGTGCTTTCTGAATCTGCAGATGTTTCTGTGGTCATGTGGCAGGCATGACTAGACACCGGAGCGCACTGAACACTGTTATCTTTCCCACCTAAGTGATACCTTTTTATCTACTTGCAATTTTCTTGCTTTCAAACTGCTAGGTTGGCAGGCGTTCGGACAGACAACAGGCGCTCACTCTGTCATGTTGACCTGCCAACCTTCCAGTTGTTAAGTTTAGCATCTTAATCACTACGTTTACCATGTTCCAGTAATGTTTACATATTTTTTAAGAAGATGTTTAAATCGTATATGTAGATGCTTGTCCCAAATACAAAATGGGATGGTAAGACTTGTTTGCTTTTCCTTCTCTATGTATCCTCCTGGGAGAAGAAGGCTGAGAGCTGAAAGGGGAAAAATGAAAGCCAAAGGAGGACCTCTGACTTACCAGCCCCAGATTTAGAAGTTTGGAAACGATTTTGTCAAAGACGCCCCGGTCATTCTCCTCGTATATTCTCGTGGCAATCTTCTGGACGATGTCTTCAGCGGTCAGGGGTGTTCCATCAAGCTGATGAAGTCCATCGGGGTCATCTGAAAGAATCAGAGGGTAACAATACGGTGATATCCTGTCCGTTTGCATTTTCTGATGGCCCTTCAAATGGCATACGTTTCTGATTCCATTGAGTCGGCACCTTTTTTAAAACATGCAGAGGTATCTATTTTAATTCTCCTCTTCTCCATGGGGCTTCAACCTCACCTGGGCCCTCTTCTGCAGTGATGACCAACCTTGGCATGCCAGGTGTTCTTGGACTTCAAGTCCCAGAAGCTCAAGTCAGCACTTCTGCTGATCAGGTCTTCTGGGAATTGAAGCCCAAGAACATCTGGAGAGCCAGGTTTGGGAACCTACTATGGTCTAGATCAGCCCCTATGCTCCATCAAGTTCTTCTTCATGGTCTCTGTGAATCCACGTGAATGGGTTTACTGTGTGTATGCGCAGTAAACCCATTCATGTGGGTTCACAGAGGACCATGAAGAAGAACAGTTTCAGATAAGCAATCTGTCATTATAGAGTAGGGGTCTGCAAATGTGGCTCTCCAGGTGTTCTTGGACTTCAGTTCCCAGAAGCCCAAGTCAGTACTCCTGCTGATCAGGGCTTCTGGGAACTGAAGTCCAAGAACACCTGGAGCGTCAAGGTTGGCCATTACTCCTCTATTGTTGAACTATTCTGTTTTTATTTATAATATTTTATTCCTATCCTGATTCCCCCTCCCCCCGGGGATCCGAGGTGGCTCACAAGAGTTAAAACGATACAACACTCAACAGTGTTAAAATACAGTATACAATATTTTAAACATATATTAAACATAGATTTTAAAAACCTATTTTAAAACACATTTAAAAATCTCATTGTGGTACTAGAAACAATCGGAAGGGGGATTGGGTATCCCAAATATAAGACATTACTACAAAGTGTTCCAATTAAAAAGGCATTACACTATTTGTCCAATTGCTTGTTACTTCCCTGTTACCTTTTCTTGAGCATAAACCATCTCCAAAGACACCTTTTAAAAAAAGTAATTATGAAATTACTTGTTTCACCAACACAGCAATTTTGTTATTGTTCTTTCTTGTAGTAGTTTTTTTAAATAATGGAATGTTGTTACATGCTCTTTACCTTAAAATAGTAACTCATTGCAGGTGAACAACATGGCTTGTAACTTGTTCCTTCCTGGCTCTATACACCTTTCGTGGGAATTGCCGCTCAGCTTAGCAGAAGAGCCAAGGAAACTATTCAATGGATGATAAACCATATATGGTTTCTCCCACGTCTTCAGTTTCTTGTCTTTTTAAAAAAATGTCAAAATAGTCTCAATATGTTGAGACAACAGAGAGTCAGAGTCACCCTCTGCCAGGAAAGGGCCTATAGAAGTGTGTTTGTGAGATCTATAATTTTAAAAAAGACTCTTTCTGCTATCCTTGTTTCTCAAATAGCATATGGAGATGACGCTGCCTTTTGGCACACAGCCGTGAATTAACAACAGGCTGGAATCTGGCAATGAGAGAGAGCTTTTTCCTGCACCAAATTGAGTTTTGTAGCTTGGCCTGGCCTGGCCTGACGACTGCTGTGAGAAGCAGCTCTGCAGGCCACCGTGGAGAGCCTCCTTCCTCCCTCCCTTCCTCCCTTCCTTCCTCAAGAAGCCACCTTCTCCAGATGTCTAAGATTGACAATTCCAGGTAGCTACACTACAAGGCTGGGATGGTCCAAATCAGAACAAGGCTATTATTCTAACCCCGTGATGGTGAAGCTTGGCACTCCAGATGTTCTTGGACTTCAATTCCAAGAAGCTCAAGCACCCTGTGGATCCACTCTAATGGGTTTACTGTGATTAATCCAGCCTGCGCTGCCCTCGTCGCTCCCGGAAGCAAAAGTAAAACATGCCCATACTGAGGAAGGGCTAACCCAGAAGAGCCTTAGCTGTACGGGTGCATTTTACTTCTGCTTCCAGGGGTGATGAGGGCAGCGCGGGGCGCCGGGTGAATCGCAGTAAACCCATTCGTGTGGATTCACAGGGGGCTTGGGTTTCTGGGAATTGAAGTCCAAGAACATCTGGAGTGCCAAGGTTCGCCATCATGGTTCTAACCACTTCTAGGTAAAGGTCGAGGTCTCCCTTGCTCAAAAGCCAGTCGTATCCAACTCCAGGGTCCAGCACTCATCTCCATTTACAGTCAAAGAGCCAGCGCTGTTTGCATCTGCAGATGTTTCCATGGTCATGTGGCAGGCAAGGCATGACTAGAGGCCAGAGCACATGGAATGCTGCTACCTTTCTCAGTGAGACAGGACCTGTCTTGCTTTTGAACTGCTCGCTTGACAGGAGCTGGGACAGAAATGGGGGCCTACCATATATACTCGAGTATAAGACGACATGAATATAAGCTAAGGTACCTAATTTTGACCTGAAAACCCAGGAAAATAGATTGATCCAAGTATAAGCTGAGGGTGGGAAATGCAACAGCTTCTAGAGAGTTTAAATAATCAAAATACATGAAAATAAGGTAAATTTAATTAAATTGTCAGCACACCTCAATCCAGCACAGTCTTGGGACCATTGCGGTCGTTGACCCGAGTATAAGATGTGTCCCCTTTTGGGGGCTCAATTTTGGGGCTAAAAAACTCAGCTTATACTTGAGTATATATAGTAAGTCAATTCCCCAAAGCACAGATCAGCCAATAAACTAACTGAGGCTTCTGGGCATTGAAGTCCAAGAACCAAAGGTTGGGAAACGCGCATAAAACCCATTTGTGTGGATTCACAGAGCAGTGTTTCCCAAGCTTTGGTTTTTGGGCACCCAATTCCTAGAAGACTAAGTCTATTCCCCAAAGCACTGATCAGCCAATGTATTGACTTAGGCTTCTGGGAACTGATGTCCCCCCATGTGGCCTGGGCCCCATATTGGGAACCACTGGCATAGATGGTTGATCTGCATATGATTATGCCTGTCACTGAGATAACTTGTTTGGCTGTATGCAATATGCACCAAAGCCCCATTCTGGGGTACGAAGGCTGGCCACGTACCTTGATATTTATACTCCGGACCACTTTTAGTGGAGTCATAATTATCCACCAGCCGGCGGCGCTTGGTGGAGTCTGTGTCATCCAGGGCGAGCGGCTGGTCGTACAAAGCGCTTCGGATCGAGGCCTGTTCTTTTTCCTGCCTCTCTTTTTCCACCGCTGATTTGAGCAGGTTCAAGTCATCTACGTATGAGAAATTCCTGAATTCTGGCTTCTTTCCTGGAAGATTTGCAATGCCAGCACGTCACTTGGCAGCTTGTCCTTCTATCTATATGCAATCAGTAATATCAGTTGAGAGGCTGTTTTTTTAACTAGGTAAAAGAAGATTTACCTGTAGGCACTGGTTTTTTCATTTTGTCTGCCTCGGCTTCTGCAATCTGTTTTGGGGAGAAAAGGCTGAGCATGAGTCACCTCACTCTTGCTCCCTGGGACAAAACATGCACATTTCTGCCTCACCCCAGCCTGGTTCGGGTTTTTGCCATGCATAGGTCAGGGAAATGTCACCCTTGCTCAAAAGCCACTCGTATCCGACTCTAGGGTTCAGTGCTCATCTCTGTTTATAGCCAAAGAGCCATCGCTGTCTGCATCTGCAGACGTTCCCGTGGTCACGTGGCAGGTGCGACTAGGCGCCAGAGCACACAGAATGCTGTTACCTTTCCTACCGAAGGGGTACCTATTTATCTACTTGCAATGTCTTGCTTTTGAACTGCTAGGTTGGCAGGAGCTGGGACAGACGACAGGAGCTCACTCCATCATGCAACACTTGGGTCTCGACCTGCCGACCTTCCAGTTGTCAAGTTCAGTGTCCTAACCACTAAGCCACGGCAGTCCTGTGTTAAATATCTGAAATGACCCTCTTCTTCCATACAAGCTTACTAGTTCATTTGGGCAGAGGAATCTGTAGCAATGTGGATCGTGATCTAAGACTACTGCTGTTCCTAGCATGCTGGCTAGAACCCATAAACACTGGAGTCCACGACCCCCCTCCCACGCCCCCCCCCCCCCACTGGTGGGTTAGAGGTTCTTCAGTCCTGAGAGTGGGGCGGGTGGAGGCATTTGCTTCCCCACCCCTGGGATCTCCAGTTAAAAGCATCAGCTAAAGTAGGTGACTGAAAGATCTTTGACTGAAAGCTGCTTCTGGTAAGAGGACCTAATGCTGGAGAGATCAATGCCATCTGGTAAACAGAGGCTTCCTCTGCATCTATCAGGGGTGCTCAAACTATGGCCCATGGGCCGTATCCAGCCCCCGATGCTAATTCATCCGACCCATGCCACCCTCATCGCTCCCAGAAGCGGAAGTAAAATGCACCCATACAGGAGCGATGAGGGTGGTGTGGGCCGGATGAATTGGCATCAGAGGTGGATCCGGCCCACGGACTGTAGTTTGCATACCCCTAGTTCAGAGATTACATTGCAATGTCTCTTTCATTCTTCTCAGGCATTTGCTTTATGAAAGACCTTCTGCTCCTCTACGATTTCTCCCTTAGTTGCTCTAATTGGGTCCTTTTTAAATTTTTGGTTGCCTAGTTTTGAGCAGCCGCTGGACCACAATTCTTAATCCATTGTCGCGTATGACAATTTTAAAGTCATAATCTGTTTTGTTGCTGCTGCTATTTTTAAACATAAGATGCTTTGAATGAAAGACTAGAAATGTGGGGATATGTATACATAATTTAAATAGGTGAGTGTTTTCTTATTTAAGTATATGTACACACACACACACACACACACAGTTAAAAGAGAAGCAGCAGGGTGTATCATCTGATCAGCATAGTGGAAAATCAGGCACTTAGAACATGCTCAGAGCTAATATTACTTATTAATTCATATGCATTTAAGATAGGAAGTGATACTACAGAGCTGGAGGGAAACCCAGAGAACATGTAAGAGTTGTTCAAATTATTTGAGAACCTTTGAATTCTCTGGAGACTAAAGATTGGCTCTAGACTTATTCATACGTACAGCTGACCTATGGAATCAATGGTACTGATGTTCCTCCTGACCCACTCAAGTTTCATTGATTTTCATTTGTTTGCTCTTAACAGATGGTCTTCTGCGCTTCTGGTAAATGGCTTTTCTCGGATGAATGCATCTGAGCTTTATGCATTTTATGAAAGGAGGTCTTTGCCTGCTAAAAGCTCACGTCACCCTCAAGCTGCCATTGCGTACGGACTTCTTGTAAACCTCACTGCACCTCACGAGGTTAATATTCTAAAAAATGCACACATATTCAGTTAGAATAAATGCTAATTTTTGGGGTAGTCCAGCAGAACTTTTTAAAAAATAGACAGTTGTCAGAGAGCCATTATCTTCAAAACATTTGGGGTTTCCTGCCAGTTATAGGCAGAGGGTTATCTATGAAGCTGCCCACAATAACAATGGACTGTGTAGGCATGAGTTTCACTTACCTGTTCTTCTAGCGGCCGCTCTACACTTAGTTCTCTGTTGTGTACTGATTTATCTAGAAAAGGGAGACACACATGCATACATTGATGGTAATGTAGTCTCTCTCTCTAACACACATACACACACAAACACACGCACACGCATGCACACACACACACACACACACACACACACACACGGAGTTCCTCCTCCTCTAACCTTTTTCTCCCACACACTTAACAATATATTAATCTCAGCATAAAACAGGGTAGCCCAAACATTTCAGGCCGTGGGCCAGAGACGTGGTTTGGTGGGCCGTTCACGTGCTTCCTCCCACCGGAAGTGGAAGTAAAACGTGCCTTGCAATCTGTTTTGCAAGAGGATAAGATAGTTTTTTAGGCTGCTATTTTCTCTACTTAAACCTGGAGTGCCCAAACTATGGCCCATGGGCTGGATCTGGCCCCCAACACCAATTCATCTGGCCCACGTAACGTAACCCTTGCCGCTCCTTCCAGGAGCAGCAAAGGTGGTGAGGGCTGAATGAATTGGTGTCAGGTGCCAGATCCGGCCTGTGGGCCATAGATTGGGCAACCCTGGCATAAAAGGTCTTTCCATTTATACCTTCAACGTGTCTGAAGCTGCTGAAACAAAGCCACAAAGAAGAATTTAAATCAGGGAAGAATGAAGTAGTTTGGCAGGTTTCCCCCTAATTATAAAACCAAACAGAGACAAAAACTAGCCTTGAATATTACTTCCTTCTTGCTGAGCTGTTGTTTTCTCTATCGAAAAGCCGACACACACACATTTTATAAAACCTCATCCAAGAAGAGCTGGACCAAAATAGCACTTGCCTAATCGGATTTGAATAATCAAGAGATTAAACGATCTTCTGACATTAAGTGCAAGAGAGACATGGGGTGGTGGTGGAATTGCCCCACTCCTCAAGGCACACATGGCCGCCATGAAGGAGCCCCAGAAGAAGAAGAAGGAGAAGAAAGGGAAACCAAGGGAATGCCTCCAATGGCCCAGAAATGCGAGAGAACATGAGCTGCAATGTTTCCTTTCCCAACTTGGTTTAGTGGCCAGCTTGGACAGGCTAGAGTAGTGTTGGCCAACCTTGGCCCTCCAGGCGTTCTTGGACTTCAATTCCCAGAAGCCCCAGTCAGCACTCCTGCTGATCAGGGCTTCTGGGAATTGAAGTTCCAAGAACACCTGGAGTGCCAAGGTTGGCCATCCCTGGGCTGGAGTCTATGCTACACATTGGAAACCCATTATTTCAGAAGGGTGTGTCCTGGGCAGACCAAGAGCTAGATGGACTTGATGCTTGGATTCTTCTCCCTCTTCTTCTTCCTCCTCCTCCCCTTCCCCATCCCTTCTTCTTCTCCTCCCAAAAGTATCGGGGCTCCCATCAACCTCCCCCCAGAGGCTCTGAAGAAGGGTGCCCCCCTTCCCCGGGAGGATGCCCCCCTTCCAGCACCATGAGAAGTTGGCGCAGACCACCCCACCCCACCCCATCCCATGCGGGCCAGGCCAGGCCAGACCTACCTCCTCCTCCTGGGGCCCCTTCGGGCTTGGGGAAGCCCTGGACCTGGCCCAGGAGCAAGGCGGGGACCAGCAGGGCCAGCTGGAGAAGCATCTTCCTCGCCTGGGGGTCTCCTCTTCCTCCTCGCTCCTCCTCTCGGGAGTCCCTAGGTCGGGGGTGGTCCCAGTCCTCCTGGGGGGTTTCCCCGCCCCGCCCCTCCTCCTGGGGCGCCGCCGATGCCTTTGCGGACCCGGGAGCTGTCCGGCGCCTTGGGTGCTGAAGAAGGGGCCCTGGGCGTCTCCGCCTCCTCCTCCTCCTCCTCCGCGGCGGCCCGCCCGCCCGCCCGCCCGCCCCCGCCCCCCCCCCCCTCTGGCCACCCCCGCTTGGCTTGGCCTCGATCGCGGGCAAACCGGCGGCTTCCTTTCCTTGGCGTCGGACCCGGCTGGTAGGCAGGCAGGCAGGCAGGACTGGAGCGCCCGGTGCGCGGGCACGAGGACAGGGGGCTGCGGAATGGGGCGGCGCGCGGGCACGCGCCACCTGCCTCTGTGCGCGCGCGCACTCTCTCCTTTGCGCGCTCCCCCACCCACCCCTCCCTCCCTCCCTCCTTCCTTCCCAGCCTCGCCTTCTTCCTGGCTCTCTCTGGAAGCCAGCCCTAGGTGGAGTGAGTGGCCCGTCCCCGTCCCCGTCCCTGCCCACTCTCCCCCCCCCGCCCTTCCTCCCTACTTTTACAAAGGCGGGCGATGAAGCTTTTCTGAGCTCCCCTACCCACCCACCCCCAGCAGAGGAAATCCTCACTTATAGGGAAACCACTCAGTGGTGGGCTCCAATTTTTTTTACTACCACACTGTGGGCATGGCCTGGTGTGTGCGGCCAGGGGGAAAGCCCTGCGTTGCACCCCAATTAGGACTACTTTATTTCAAAACTTGGATCGGCGTGGCCAGCCAGCATTTCTGGCGAACTGGTGCGAACCTGCTGATGCCCACCACTGAAACCACCGCCACCACTGCCTTTGCTGAGCCAGAAAAATGGGCAGCAAGAGCACCACCTTAGAGTACAGAGTCACCATCACTCCCCAGTCCTCTCCACCCCCCCCCCCCCAGGTATTCAGAAAGGGTTGGTCTTAGCAGACTGGTGGTTAAGGCTCAAGTGGGTAAGACGCTGACTGGAAGGCGGCAGGTTGGTAGTTTGATACCTGGGTACTGCACGACAGATTGAGCTGCCGTCGTCTGTCCCAGCTCCTGCCCACCTAGCAGTTTGAAAGCAAGAACTTGCAAGTAGATAAATAGGGACGACTTTAGTGGGAAGGTAAACAGCGTTCCGTGCATCTAGGCATGCCTGCCACATGTCCACAGAAACGTCTGCAGATGCAGACAGCGCTGTCTCTTTGGCTATGAAACAAAGATGAGCACTGAACCCTACAGTCGGATATGACTGGCTTTCAAGCAAGGGTGACCATTACCTTTAACCTAACAGGGAATGAAGGATGATGGTCCCCAAGTGGGTTAAATCCCACTTGGATCCCTCTTGATGGAGGGCATCCATCATTCATCCTGGCCTGGGAACTTAGGAGGACTTTGTGTGCCAAAAGGGCTCGGGACCAGAAAGTGACTCACAGAACTGGATCAGTGGTACTATGAGTGTCCTGCTACGATGAGGAAGGCAGATAAAGGCCACTGCATTGCGTTCTATTGCTCCCAGGGCAACCTTCATGGCTGATTGCCAGGATGAGAGCCAATACAGTATTCGGAATCAGATATGGCACTTGAAGACGGTGACAGGACCATGGCTTTCACTTCCCATGCAAGCATGGGGCTGCAAACAAAAGCTTTTCCCTTTTATGGAGCGGTCAAAATCTTCAAGAGAAAATTGGACAATCATCTGTCAGATATGCTTTGATTCGGATTCCTGTATTGAGAAGGGGATGGCCTCGACGGCCCCCCTTCCAAATCAATTGTTCAATGATTCTATGATCTCTCACATACACCCACACACTCCAGCATACACAATGCTGCTACATGGTGGTCAACGCCTCTCTGCAGAAGTTATTTATCCTGGCAGGCACAGAAATCATAGCAGCAAATGGCCATGAATTAACAATTGAATCTTTGCGTCCTTTGTTGAGTCTACTGGAAATAGATTAGCAAGCTCTGCTCTCTTTAAAAAATATTAACCACACAGTTCAATACTTTCGATCTTTTCAGTCTCCGACAATCATTAAAAATAAAGCAAAATCCCAAGTGTCAATGTATGCTGCAGTTTGCCTTGCATCAGTTACACTGGGGTGTGTACACGCACGCACATTGCCCCTCTGGGTGGTCTAGCCCCTCTGGGCAGTGTACAATATTAAGAGAAACAACATTTTAAAAAGTACAGCAATAAAAAACAACAAATACTTCAATGGAGACTTACATAAAAGGCAAACTCAGCCCTAACACTATCTGCTCTTTTCAAAACCCACCACTGAGCCCAAGAACATTCAGAAAAGTGGGTGGGACAGTACGTGAGCTGAAGGCAGCATATGTTAAAGCGGCAGGTATATACTGCCAAAGTAAAGACGGCAGATCAAGTCCCTTTTATTTACCTGTTAATTAATTAATTAATCAATTAATCAAAATATTTACCTGTCACCTTTCTCCTGAAAAGGACCCAAGGCTATTTACACTATTAAAAACAAACAATACTAAAAGCTAAAACACCAACAAATTATTACAATATTTTAAAAGAATTAAACAGAATTAAGAATGTCACTCAAAATACAGAGGCACCTACAGTAAGTACCCTTACTCTACCTTAACTTTCTCCCCAAGCAAGTAAATACTCCCTATAATAGTGCTTCACTTATGCTATAGAATTGCTGAAAGGAATCACAGGCTTTGGTTAAGTCAGCATCTGCAGATGGCAGATTTGCAAACAAGCATTCTGCATGGAAGAGGGCTCCAGGCGACCGGATAGGGGTAAATCTGTGGGGTGAAATTCAGCAATCCATTTTGCTGTTCTAGAATAGATATTGAGATATTTCACTTTGCTCCACCTTTGAAGAACTCATTGGTTTCCCCACCTGAGAAACTGGATAAGCTTTTGAGGTACAGTACAGTATTGTGGATTCCCAAGAAGCCTCTAAATCCCACCCTCTCTCGCTACCCTTATTTTAGAAAGTTGTATTTTGGCACCATCTTCTGGTTTTTCAGAGTGTGTTCATATTTCTTCAATAATTATTAAATGCCTTGACACAACAGTTGCACAACAATCTGCATTATTTTCGATGGGGCTAACCAAAAGTGTTATCCACCCATGGGTCTTGAAAATAGATCAGCAAACTCTGCTTTCTTAAAAATATTAACCACAAAGCTCAATACTTTCGCTATTTTCTGTCTTCAGCAATCATTACAAAACCACAAAGCATGCTTCTATTAGATTTTTAAAAACCGTACCTATATTGCTGAGGAAAAGGCCGAATTCTCACAAGGATGCAGATTCAAAGAGTCATAGAAATGTTGGGTTTTCGATTTCAAGAGTCATTCAGTCCAGCGTCTTTCTGATGCAGGACTCGTGGGATCAGTTGTATCTGAACAGTAATTTATTATACCAGAGTTAGCAAGGGATTTCAGACTTATTATTTTAATAATAGTAGCACAAAAGTGATTCCCCATCAATCTTAATTCCATGTTTGAAAGCACAAAGCCACAGGTTATGGGTTTCTTTTTGATGCAACGGTGGCTCTGTTTGCATTTGGCATTTAGAACAAATAGCTGGTTTGGAATTAATTGCATCTGGGTCTTTTGCATCACGAGAAAGTAAAGTCTCCTGTATGCTTACTTTTAATATTTTGCAATACTTTCTAGAGGAAGTTAGCCTATTCCACCAAAACCAACAAAATGGTTTGGGGCATCTTACATTTTTACCAGTGTTGCAATGGCCCTTAGAGGATTGGAATGACTTGCCGCAACGGAAAGCACGTGAGACAAATGTGCGGTGAAAGTTTGTCCAACTAAATCCGCGGACGTGAGTTAGATATTGTGCATTACCTGGGTTAGGTATCTGTGCATTAACTTGGGTTCATCACTTTATGACATTTGCCCTACTTCTCTCCGAGCTGCCAGCCAAGGCAATATGAATCACCCCATAACTATCAATAGCCCGTACCTCAATTTCCTTTCCATCAAAGCCCGTGGTGGTTCTCAGCCGTGTGCTGGTGAGCGAACCTATCGGGAAAGGTTTTGGCCAATTATGAACGCGGGCAACCCACATACCAGCATAAGCTTTCACATACTACAATTTGTTTTATCAAGTGCAATTGGATTATCATTGCATATGATATATTTTGGGTTTCATTGTCAGCTATTTTAAAGATTGCTTAAAGAGAGTGTAATTAAAGTCAGTATTAGGTTGAACAGCAATGTGCTGACTAGTAAAAGCCTAACAGTGTCGTCTATTTGTTAAGCATGCTCTTAAAGGTTGTTTTACTGCTTTTACACTCAATTTGTTTTTTAAAAAAATTATTCTATTTTAACTGTATATTTATTGTTTTTTCAGCTTTACTTGTATTGTAATTCATGTGAACTGCCTTGATTTCCATTATGGAAGAAAGGTGGCACAGAAATGAACTACAATTAAAATCTTAAAGCTATCTGGAGAGAATTTATATAGATGTTTTATTGAAGGGAAATGGGGTTATACCTTGACACGAATCCATGCAAGTTTGGAAACCCAATGAAGATTTGCAAAGATGTTTAAAATGGTTATGGAGCCATTATGTTTGTGTACATCAATGCTTTACAGTTATTTTAAAAAGCTTTATGCTTATAAAGTTAAAACCAACAAGCACATTAAGAATTGGACTTGGAAAGAACCACAGTCCCCTGTTCTGAGTCACCATGGCCTACCTCAAAGGGTTGTTGTGAGGAACAAAAAAGAAAGCTGGCTTATCTTTCCTTTCCATTTTTGTTGTTGTTGTTCAGTCGCACAGTCGATTTTGACCCTTTGCAACCCCATGGACCATTTTCCTCCAGGCACCTCTGTCCTCCACCCTCTTCCTCAGCCCGTCCAGCTCTGCGCCCATTGCATCTACCATACCATCTATCATCTCATATTTGGACGCCCCCTTCTTCTCTTGCCCTCCACCTTCCCCAGCATCTAGGCCTTCTCAAGTGAATCCTCCCTTCTCATTTGGTGTCCAAAGTACTTTAGCTTCATCTTCGCTATTTGACCTTCTAAGGCGCACTCAGGACTAATCTCTTCTAATATTGACCTATTTGTCCGTCCTCGCTGTCCAGGGGACTCTCAAAACTCTCCTCCAGCACCACATCTCAAAGGCGTCTATTCTTCCGCACTCAGCCTAATGGTCCAGCTCTCACAACCCTACATTACCACCGGGAATACCATTGCTTTGACTATGCGGACCTTTGTTTGCAGTGAGATGTCTCTACTTTTGACCATGTTCTCCAGGTTTCTCATAGAATTAGTCGTCTTTTTATTTCATGGCTGCAGTCGCCATCTGCAGTGATCTTGGATCCTAAGAAAGTAAAATCTGTCCCTGCTTCTGCTTCTTCCCCATCTATTTCCCAGGGACTGATGTGGCTTGTTGCCATTATCTTGGTTTCCTTTCCATTCAACACTTAATAAATCAAAACTTATTGAGGGACAGTGACCACTAAGTGTAAGTCAGTAAAAATAAATAAATGAATGAAAGCACTTTCTTTTAAGCGTTACAAGCCATACGGGACTAAAGATACTCTTTTGTCTGCCCAGAGGCTTGGCTTTGATGAGGCGGAGTGGAGCGGTCCGCCCCGCACCCCTCTCCCTCTCTGGGCGCTGCTGCAGCTCCTACTCGAGGCCGAGGCTCCTCCAGAGCGGCTAGGCCCATGGTCCGCCTCAGAAGAAGCAGCCGCGCCGAAGGGAGGAGGAGGAGGGGAGAGGCCAGCCAGGGGGAGGCTGGTGAGGCGCCAGCGCCAGGCGAGCAAGGAAGAAATTAGGACTGGTCTGGGGCAGGAGGAGCCGCCCGGGCGGGCCCGGCCTGGGCTGGGCCTTGCTTGCTCTTCTTGCCCAGCCTCCCTGGGCCTTGCCTGCCCAACCCAGCCATGCGGCGGCGGCGGGAGCCTCCTCGGCCACCACCACCACCTCCCTCCTCCGCGGGCCCGGCATGAGCGACGTGGTGGAGCGGACGCTGAGCGCCTTGCCCGGCCTGCTGGGGCAGCAGCAGCAACAGCAGGAGCCCCGGGGCGGCGCCGGAGGCACCGGAGGCCGGGGATCGGGGCCTTCGCGGCTGGGAGGCCTCATCCGGAGCATCACCGCCCTCGCCTCCAAACATGTATGGGGACCGGGACGGGACGGGAGGGAAGGGGAGATCTAGCTTGCGCCGAGGGGGGGGGGGCTCTGACCATGCACAGAGTTCTCCCTCCAGGCCTACTACTCAGGAGGGGAGACCCCACGTCTCTTCCCTTTACCCGGGTGTGTGTGGGGCAGACCCGGAGGGGCCCGCCCGAAAGCTGCCCAAAACACACCCGGGGAAGTAGTGGTGGCGGTGGTGGTGGTGGGGAATGGAAACATGGGGCCCTGGCAGAGTCTGTGGGGGGAGGCTCATTGAATTTGCTCTCAAAACACCTCTGCTGTAAAATCACAATCTTAGCTAACGGAATGAGCTCCCGTCTTTGTCCCTGCTCCTGCCAACCTAGCAGTTCGAAAGCAAGAAATTGCAAGTAGATAAATAGGGACCACTTCGGTGGGAAGGTAACAGCGTTCCGTGCGCTCCGGTGTCTAGTCATGCCTGCCCCATGACCACGGAAACGTCTGCAGAAACAGACACGCTGGCTCTTCGGCTTAGAAACAGATGAGCACTGCACCCTAGAGTCGGATACGATTGGCTTTCAAGCAAGGGAAACCTAGCAAAGGGTTAAAAGTAAATTCCCACAACTTTGGCAGGACCAATCTATTTATGCAACAATATATCGGTGTTTTATTTTTTAACTAAAAGCGTTAACCTGTTATTGTGTTGCATATGTGGTTCACATGTCTTGTAAACATTGCAAAATGTTCACATAGGATTTCATGAAAATGCTGCGTAATTTTGTAATGCTATGTAACATGTAATCTCTACATATACCTGTAGCTTAAAACATCATGTTGTGGAGAGATTTGCCTAGCAATAATTTTTGGCTGACTCAACACGTATTATTTTAACATTATCTTTTTCTTTTGTTAGGAGGAAGAAAAATTAATTCAGCAGGAATTAAATAATCTAAAATCCACAGTTTCTGCGCCCACCACATCACTGGTATGTAATAAATGAAACTACAGTTTAGTGGGTTGTGGGAACACAGTGCAAATTTAGATAGTTTTAAACCAGGGCTGGCCAAACTATGGCCCGTGGGCTGGCCCCAGCTTGTGACACCATTTCATGTGGCGCACCGCCACCCTCGCCACTCCCGGAAATGGAAGTGGGCGCGTTTACGACAGCAGTAAAGTGCGCCCGTCCTAAACACTGCTGTAAATGCATCCACAGCAGGAGGAGCCACGTGACTGGCCCACTCAGCTGTCTGGGGGCGTGGTCTGGTCCATGGCGTGAAAAGTTTGGGAACCCCACTTTGGATGTTGGGGTGTGTGAACTCATTCACTAAGAGCAGGTCTATTGTTACAAAGCAGTCTTGTTTTTCTCATTCTCCTTGCCTGTTTTGTATAAATATCTGTAATATTTCCTTTCATTTTTAGAGGATGATGAAGGAGTGTATGGTGAGGTTGGTCTACTGCGAGATGCTGGGTTACGAGGCCTCCTTTGGTTACATTCATGCCATCAAGTTAGCACAACAAGGAAACCTTTTTGAGAAAAGAGTCGGTGGGTATTTTCCACGCAAACCCAGAGAGAGTTTGGGTTGTCTTTGTAGCACGGCACTATCTTGGAGAAGTAATGGCCTGCCATGGCTTCTTCTTCTCATCCCGTGTTTAGGCCAGATGTGAAACTGCCAAAATGAAGGCACCTTTTGGTTGAGTTCATTCTGTAGTTCCTTTCACCTGACCTTGTGTGAGAAAGATTAGCCAGCAACACAAGGTGGCCATTACCAGGCTGTACACCCGATTGTGGTGCAGAAATACCACAATCTTTGAGTTATAATGTTTGAAGTGGTAGCTGTGTTAGTCTGTGTAAGCATATCTGAGAGTAAACAAGACAGAACACCAATAATAATAATAATAATAATAATAATAATAATAATAATAATAATAATAATAATAATAATAATAATAATAATAATAATAATAATAATAATAATAATAATAATGTTGTGGTGCCACAACATTTTTGGTCTTTTTTGTTTGTTTGTTTGCTGTTCTCGAGGAGGAGGCTCTCTCTGTGAACCTCACAGCCATGGCTGATGAAATGTTTCCAAGAAGCCCATAAGAAGAATGCATGCCTCTAGATTGTGTGGCACCCATTGAGCCAATGTGGCCCAGCAGGTAGAGCATTGAAGTGGACCACTTCAGTGGGTCCCCACTGAGCCATGATAATCATCAGGTGGCTGTAGGCTACTCAGCCCCCTTTTAGTTTTGCCAGCTTAACAAGATGGTTGTGCTTCTGGATTGGGAAGGAGGAGAACCAGGCACCCCCATTTTTTGCTCATCAAAGTAAGGATGGGATATAAATCTAAAAAATACTGTTATAGGATTTTCTGTACAGCCCTATGTCTTAGAATAATGATAGAATAACCGAGGTGTGTGTGTGTCAGTGAGACCATCTAGTCCAACCCTCTGCTTGATGCAGGAATCTTAAATCAAAGCAGACCTGACAGAGGGTTGCTTTCCAGTTCTCTCTTGAATGCCTCCAGCATTGGAGCGCTTGCCACCTCTCGAGGGCGTGGGCTCCGTTGACCCGCTGCTTCAACAGTTAGGAAGCTTTTCCTGATATTCACCCCTTCTTTGGCTTCCTGTAGTTTGGGCTTGTTATTATGTATGCCCAATAGCATGTTTTTTGGTTTACCCTATATAGTCTCATTTTAAAATTGTTAAAGCCTCCTCCTTCCAAATCTCTTTCAATTGTGAGGCCCTTGTCAGGAAGTCTTTTTTTCTTTGCCAAGACTTCTCTAAACCTCCCCCCAAGTCTGTAGGGCAGACTCGAATAGAATAAAATAAAATACACAAAGGCTACATCTACTTGGAGCAGAATCGTTAACAATCAGTAGCAAATCCCCTTAGTTTCCCTGGAATGGCTCGAGATGGGACTCCATGTCAACTGAGTCTCAGAAATTTAAAATGTGCAATAGAACCATTTCCTCCCCTTTCTTCTGTTTTAGGTTACTTGGCAGTTTCCATATTTCTCCATGAAAATCACGAGCTGCTTCTTCTTCTAGTGAACACAGTTGTGAAGGTACAGTTCTGTGGGAGGTGTGGAGGTCTACATTGCACTGACCTCAGGCATGAGTTGTCCTTCCTATTTTTTAACGTGTAGATCAGCATTGGCCAAACTATGTTCTACAGAACACTTGTGGACTTCAATTCCCAGAAGCCTCAGTCAGTAGTACACTGGGTGATCAGTGCTTTTGGGAATTGACTTAAGCTTCTGGAGAATTGAAGTCCAAGACCCAAAGGTTGGGAAACACGGCTCTGTAAATCCACATAGATGGGTTTACTGCATGTACACAGACCCATTCACATGGATTCACAGAATTGTGTTTCCCAACCTTTGGGTCTTGGACTACAATGCCCAGAAGCCTCAGTCAGTAGTACATTGGCTGATTACTACTTTGGGGAATTGACTGAGGCTTCTGGGAATTGAAGTCCACTAGTGTTCTGAGGAACATAGTTTGAGAAATGCTAGTGTCGATCAAAGTTTTAAGCATCCACTTATTAATGAAATATTGCTTCGCCGATAGCATCCTAACAAAAGCATGAGGTTCTGGAGATGGAAAATTGAAAGGCAGCTACTGGTCATACATAGGCCTTTGAGTCTTCCTTTCCTGGGGGAGAAGGAGAAGGCCAGATGGTGAAAACCCATTTCCTGGAAGTCTCTAGTCCATCATCCTATTGTGAGATGAGGGTCTGCTGATACTTGACAAAATGGATGCCCCTTCCCCTTGCTTCATTCTGGAACCTGCTCATTTTATTGATATCTCTGTAAGTTGTTTCCTTAGCTGTGGCTCCGTGGAGCTTTTCCCATTCTGCTTCCTCCAGATGTTTTGGCCACTTATCTCCCACTACCATAGGCAGCGATTGGGAATGATAGGATCACCAATCTGACAGTAGCAAGCCAGGGTAGGCTCTGGGGTTGAAGGCAGCCCTCCCAAGTAGTCCCATGAAGCCCTCTCCCCTTACCTTATATACTCGAGTGTAAGTCGGGGTTTTTTTAGCCCCCAAAATGAGGTCCAAAAATGGGACTCAACTTATACTTGGGTCAACGTAAACACTCAAATGTCTAAATTAATTAATTTTACTGTATTTTCATGTATTTTAATTATTGAAACTCACTAGCAACTGCTGCATTTTTCACCCCCAACTTATACTTGGGTCTATTTCCCTAGTTTTATTGGTCCAAATTAGGTACAGTACTTTGCCTTATAGTTGAGTATATACGATACCTATCTGAGGCCATTGCCTGTCAGTTTCCCAGTTTTTACTCACGTTTTCCCCATCTAAAAGGCTGAAATGCCATTTGTGAGGCATTGTTAAGTTACACGGTACCATTCTTTTCTTTTAATCAACATAACTTATGTGTGTGTATATTTAGTCAAGCTTGAGAGGATCTTAGTTATTCCTTAGTGCGATCATATTACAGAGAGAAATCTTGACAGGTGGTAATGAGTTAAAATGGAGAAAGGGACTCAAGTGGCTAAGATGCTGACTGAGAGGTGGAAGGTTAGCAGTTTGATTCCCGAGTGCTGCAGGATGGAATGAGCTCCCATCTTTGTCCCAGCTCCTGCCAACCTAGCAGTTCGAAAGCAAGACATTGCAAGTAGATAAATAGGGATCACTTTGGTGGGAAGGTAACAGTGTTCTGTGCGCTCCGGTGTCTAGTCATGCCTGCCACATGACCACGGAAACATCTGCAGAAGCAGACAATGCTAGCTCTTCGGCTTTGAAACAGAGATGAGCACTGAACCCTAGAGTCGGATACGACTGGCTTTCGAGCAAGGGAAACCTTTACCTTCACTAAAAAGGAGAAATGTGTGTTACCAAAATACCATTGACTGCTAGCTTTTTCCGTTGAAGGTTTCTGGTTTATGCTTTGATTGCAAAAGGCAGGCAGCCATGCAGAAGTATCTGTCAGTGTTTGAAGGCCCTAACATGGTTTTGTCCTATTTTTAAAAAAGTGACGTTTTGGAAGAATATGAACAATCCTTGTGAAATGTAATTAGGTTGCTATTTTTTTGTTATTTTGATGTTTTAATATGTTTGTAAGCCGCCAAGATTGGTGTGTGCACCATAAGGGTGAGGTATGAATCAATGAATCAATCAATGGTTGGCTGGCTGGTTAGCTAGAAAGACAGATATATAGATAGACTGGTGGATGGGTAGATAGATTAGATAGATAGATGGAGCTCTTGAATGAGGAGAATCATTAGCCTTGTTTTTATGCCTCTGGCAGGATTTGCAGAGCACGAACCTTATGGAAGTGTGCATGGCCCTGACGGTGGCAAGCCAGATCTTTCCACGGGAAATGATTCCAGCTGTCCTTCCACTAATTGAAGACAAACTTCAACATCCCAAGTACTGTTTTTGCTTATTAAACCCTGGAAAACTGATTTTTTAAAAGTTGTTGCAAACATGAAGTTTAGATCAGTGAAATGGTCTCTTTTTTTAGGGAAATTGTTAGACGAAAAGCAGTCCA